>CM059187.1:75824782-76477827 GCA_030323885.1 Branchipolynoe longqiensis
ACCCTCCACCCGAACTTCATGGAGAGTAAGTGCTATTTTCAGAGTAAGTGCTATTTTCAGCGCCGGCTCGAGCGGCACCCTGAATGTGGTCTGTTTTTTTGCGATCCTTGGTCCCACTCGCGCCACAATCTCGTCAAACAACTGGGGAGGCAGCTGCATTTTTTTTTACTAAATGTATTTTATTCAGCGAATAATGTCTTTTGTCAGCGCCAGAGCACTGGTCTTCCGGCCGTTAATTACAATTTGTTGGTACATAAATGACAATATTAGTTGCAATAATAACCACATGAAAAACCTGTTCGATAATAGAAGCATAATATAAATTGACTATTTGTCGTAATAGTAACTGCATGCAATTCCAGTTCAACATATGTATTATGCACTTGGTGAGCATGCATCAATAAATGTACAAGATGACTCTAGAATTGTCTTTAAACACTTCTTTCTTCCTTTGTTTTCTCTCTTCTCTTTTCAAAAAGATATAACATATCTACAATACACATATATATATACTATATTGCAAATATGCAAATCAGTGGATCCAATCACCAATACCAAATGCGGAAACCTGGCCATTTAAATTTTTTTTTTTTTTTATCCCATCACGAGTGTTCCGTTCTGTGTGGCCTAATGATGGGATCACGGTCTGAGATTGCAGTGGGGACTTACATCATACAGGTTTTATGTCAATTTAAAGGAAAATTTTAGGTAATAGGTTTTGAAAGAAGGTGTAATAGGGGTGGGGTAAGGGCGGGAAGGGGATCAGCGTGCAGGGCTGTGTAGTGCATTTGAGAACATTTATATATATATGTATGTACAAGGGTCAGGGCAAGGAAGGCCTTTAGAATACCTATAACCGTGTCAGGGTCTGACAGGCCGGTTGTATTTTCATAAAGTTTTTAAATTCAAGGAGACTTGTGGACTGTCTTGTCCTCACTGGAAGTTTATTCCACAATGTGCCACCTCTGTAAATCGGTGCTTTAGTTAGTTTGTTTGTTAGTGGCATGGGTGTTTTTAGTAGTGTAGCACCGCTCTGTCTGGTTACTCTGTTTGTATGGTCAACATATTGTTCATCATTGGATCTTTTATACATGAGACTGAGGAGATGTGTGTCCCTCCTTTGGCTAAGGTAGCTGACTTGTGCTTTAGCATGCATTTCCTTTACAGACAGCGTTTTCCCTCTGTAGACAGTTCTAAGTGCCCTGTTTTGAATCCTCTGTAATTTGTTTTCTTGTTGTTTTGTCAGCAGTCCATATATTAAATCATTGTAGTCAATTATTGGAAGAATAGTGGCTTTATATAGTAACAGGGCTGTATTCTCGCTCATGTAGTACCTAATTTTTCTGAAAGTTGTCATTTTTATGGCTATCATTTGAGTAAGTCTTGAGAGTTGTCGATTACCATTTAGTGTAGAATCGAGTGTGGTCCCTAAATATTTGTATGATTCTACCTCATTCAATACTGCATCACCCAAATGTAAATTGATAGGTTGTGCTCTGGATTTTTTTACTTTGGTTGCAAAAATTATGTATTCAGATTTCTTTGCATTAATTGTCAGTTTATTTTCCTTACACCAGATGTTAACCTTAGCTAGTACATCCTCAACTACCTCTGCTGCAGATGCAATGTTTGGGCTATGGACTGTGAGGGCCGCATCATCAGCAAACAGTGTGAACATGGCCTCATTTGTTACCAAGGGCAAGTCATTAATGAATATGAGGAAGAGTAGTGGCCCAAGCGTGGAACCCTGGGGTACTCCAGTTGTAATTGATCTCTCCATTGACTTAGTGCCATTTATTTTTGTAACTTGTTGTCTATTTGATAGATAGTTGGCTATAAATGTACAAGATTTAGGACCAAGTCCTGCCCTTTCAATTTTCCACAGTAAAATGTCATGGTCTATTGTGTCAAAAGCTTTCTTGAAATCAAGAAAAACAGTTATTGTCAGATCTCCTCTATCCATATTAGTCAGCAGTTCATCTAATAAAGTGGCTAGGGCTATTGTGGTTGATTTATCTTTTCTGAAGCCATTTTGCTGTTTGGCAAGGTAGTTGGTGTCTTCCAAGAAGGTTTTTATTTGATCATGGATTATTTGTTCGATGACTTTGCCAGGGAGGGGCAGTATTGATATTGGTCGCAGTTCATTGCATGATTTAGGATTACTTATCTTTGGTATTGGTGTGACAGTAGCTATTTTCCATTTATCTGGGAATATACCTGTTTCAATGACAAGGTTGTAGAGATGCGTAAATTCATTTATTAGGATGCTAATGGCAGTCTTAATGAAGGCTGAATTTATATTCATCATACCAGATGATTTATATGATGAAAGTTCCTCAATCTTGGTGAGTACTTCTTTTCTTGTTGTTTTCTCAAGATTGTATTCATGTTGATTTGCGACTGGGTGATAATTTTGTGGATACTTGGTTTTTTGTTTGAATTTCTTGGCGAGGTTTGCCCCAATGTCTACAAAATAGTTGTTTATTACTTCAGCTAACTGACCATCAGGTACTCGCTCACCTGTGCTGTCGTCTACTATGCTGTTTATCTGTGGTTTGGCTTCTGGTTGAATTTGACTTAGTTCATACCAGAATTTCTTAGGATTCTGGTTGTGCTTTATGGCTTGATCAATGTAGTACATAGATTTCGCTTTCCTCACCTCTGTTCTGGCTTTACTTGTTAAGCATTTTGCTATAAACTGGTCTCCTGGGTCTTTGGTTAGGTCAGCCTTTTGCTTAAAATAATCTCTGTCCTTTTGTAGTTCTATCAGTTCATTGGTGATGTAAACAGCCGTGTTCTCTCTTATTTTTAGTTCAGTCATCGGACAAAGTGTATCTGCTGCCTGGTTGATCATATCTTCTAAAATATCCCAACATTTGTTGGGATCCTGTTCTTCAAATATTGTAGTGGGGTTATAACTCTGCAAGATTGTCCTAAGTGCATCAGTTGAAAAGTTTCTATATGTCCTTCCGCAGTATGCGGTGGTTTTTTGGTTGTTTCTGGGTTTCTTTTTGATAATATAGACTGGCTTATGGTCACTGACATTGTAGTTAAGGACTCCTGCTTGAGTGCAATACTTGATGTTAGTAAAGGCTAAATCGATTGTGGTTGCAGTAGTTCTAGTTGACCTAGTCGGTTTATCTATCAGCTGTTGGAGCTCATGTTCTGAAGCAAATTGATTTATGATTATGGCTGGTAGCTTTCTCTTAGCACTACAGTCTGCATTGAAGTCGCCTATCAGTAGGGTCTCATACTTGTCTATGTCATCTATTTCACTCATCATAATGCTCAATTCCTCAAAGGCCTGTTTAACACTTCCATCTGGTGGTCTGTACACATTTCCAATTAGGATCTTCTTTGAATAAGGCCTTGTTACAAGCACCCATTGTAGTTCCAGCACAGCATTTGAAATATTTTTATCTGCATATCTATTAGAATCTACTTGTAGAGAATTTCGGCAGTAAATTCCTAGTCCACCTCCAGCTTTGGCTTGCCCATTTAGATGTTTTGCTTTTCGATCATACCTAAGGAAGGTGTAGTTTGTTATTGAAGTTAGTTTTTTTTCTATAAGGCTATTGAGCCATGTTTCTGATACTGTGAAAATATCAAGTCCCGATCCTGGCAGATCAATTCTTAATTGCTCTATTTTATGTGTGAGACTACGTACATTTAGGTGTGCTATTTTGAAACCTGGCAGACCCTTCAGTTCGTTCAGAGGAAGCCTGCCCAGCCACTTGTCCCATGCTCATATCCTCTGCACACTGTCCCCCGGTACCCAGGTCCCCCCCGCATTGTCCCAGTCATTCTATTAACCTTTAAAGTTATATGAACAAAATAATAAAAACAATCTATATATATATATATATATATATATATATATATATATATATCAATCTTTTTTAACACACAAAAAGAACACAAATAAAATCTTCAAAATGAAGTTCACAAACTATGCGGTGTCCTCGCTGCGGAGCTCGACCATCAGCTTGTCGAACAAGCCAAACTGTGGCCGCCTCCCAATCCAGGGTCTGACCTACACTGATCGTCGCCGCCGCTCCCTCCTCCTTCGTCTCTCGATACGGGATGCCAGAAGAACCATGAGGTATAGAGTAAGAAAAGCTGGAACTGTACTTGCAGTGCCTGGGCATCCATCCTGTATGAGCAGCAGAGCAGGAATGACCGAAGGAATCGCGTGGGTCGCCTTTATATACCGAGACCATAGGTCGGGCATACGCCGCCATACGCTACGCATACGCTTTTCATACGCTACCAATAAGCTCTCATACGCAATGCGTAGGTTCTGCATACGCTGCATACGCCCCAGATACGCCCCAGATACCCCCGTGACGCAAGTTGAGCGTACGAGTAGTGTACGCCGGCGTACCGCCAGCGTACGAGGAGCGTATGCCGGCGTATGCGAAGCGTATGAGTAGCGTAAGAACCATATGCCCCTGTAGGTCAAGATTTTTTTAGCATGCACAAACAAATTTGGACGGACGGACGGGAGAAAGCGTTTGGCGGCGTATGCGGAGCGTGTGCGGAGCGTATGCGGAGCCTATGGCGGCGTATGGCGGCGTATGCCGACCTATATGACGTAAAGCGGCTACGCCGCTGTACGCTCCCGCAAATAACCCTAATGTGACATCCCCTTAAAGCCAGAATGGTCCAATTGGTGTGAGAATGCTGGGAGGTCCTGACAACATGTGAATAATGAGCAAACAATATGGAATTAAATAGTAAGGCTAATAAATAAATCAATTTAAATATAAATATAATTCAATTTAAATAAATATCATCACATCATCACTGACCAGAATGGTGTGGCTAGAGGTGGCTGATGGCGGTGTGGATTGCAGACCAGTGTTGTGTGTGGCTATTGTCTAAAGGCCCTGTCACATTACGGCGTATGGCGGGAGCGTATTGAAAACCTACATAGGTCCTGCGCGTGCCGGCCTATGATGACATTTGGTGACCTTTCGGGTGGTTTTGAGCGTATGTGGAACCTACGAGGAGCGTACGAGGAGCGTATGAGGAGCGTATGGGAGCGTATGGGAGCGTGCTGTGACATTTTTTGACAGTATGGGCCATACGCCCTCATAGGTCGAGTTTTTTTTAGCATGCACAACAAAATTTGGACGGACGGATTTATGAAAGCGTATGGCGGCGTATGCCTCATACGCTTCACATACGCCGGCATCTGGCGGCATCTGGCGGCGTATGAGTAGCGTATGAGTAGCGTATGCATAGCGTATGAGTAGCGTATACGGCGTATGCCGACGTATATGACGTAACGCGCTTACGCCGCCATACGCTCCCGCAAAAAAACACTAATGTGACAGCCCCTTTACTTTGGGTGTGTGGGTGGGGGGGGGGGAGGTTTCAGGTGGGGCAACCATGCATGACTACCTCTACTCGACCGGGGTTCGAACCCACGACCCCACGAGCTCTCCCGTGCTGGTAGATTGTGGGATAGTGGGTTCGAACCCCGGTCAAGTCAAACTAATGACTTAAAAATTGATACTTGTTGCTTCCTAGCCAGGCGCTCGGCATTATTATGACAGGGCAAGGACTGTTGTGCTCAGTGTCACAATAATGTGACTGAGTGGGATACCAGGTCATGGTGCTGGCGGCCTGGTTTTCCAGTGGGACAGCACTATAAAGTCGCCATGAGTGCGCACTGTCACAAGTCGGTACCCATCCTGATATGACCTTAGATGGTGCTAGGATGTAAAACAACAACAAACAAACAAACATCTAACCTGGTCTACATGACTGGCAGGGTTACACCAACACAAAGAAGCTAGGGTGGGGGTGCATCTGTAAACTGTGCAACTGAAAAACTTTGGGTGGATGTGGGTCATGGTCATTGAGCCATGACTGCTGCCACACCTTGTTTTTAAGTTTGAGGATAGGGGTACTACTAGATAAAAGATTCACCCGGTACTTGTAGTACACGGGTGAAGACCAGCCTTATATAAAAATGGGCGAAAATAGCGTTAGTATGGAACATGACCTAGAAACTGTGGCTCCAGTATCAAATGGCTACCCATATAGGCACAGAGTTGGTGAAATGGGAGAGAATGCAAAAAGATAAGATGGCGGCCACAGAACGCCGTCGATTTCACTTTTAAATTGCATTAAACTAGATATTATATTATATTTTTCAACTGAAAGGTAGCAGGCTATCAATAATACATATGTAAAGAATAAATGTTGCTTCTTAGATTGTGAAAATAGGCTCTCAATTCATTGACCCGTTTTTTCGACAGCTTTTACATAGGGTTGGTTTGCACCCCTACTGCAGCAGTACGGGGTGAATCTTGTATCTAGAGCCCTGTTCAAACGGACGATGTAAATCGATTCGTAGAAAGCGACTTGTATAGTTCGCCTCACATTTCTCGTGTGAACGGACGTCTGAGGCGGTTTAGGGCTGATTCGACTAACGTGATCTGGATAATGTAAACCACCTAAGCGAGGTAGTTTACGTGAGGCGATTTCTCTGATTCGATTTATTTTGCCCGTGTGGACGCACTGAGGCGGATTAAGCACCTCACACACATGCGCAGTCGACACCTCAGTTTGTTGACTTTCCGGTCGATCAAAAGCGCATATTATCAAATTTAATTAATGAAACCGCTATCTATGCACAGATATTTTCTTCATCATTTATTTTTAGGGTTTCACTGCCCAGCAGAAGTTTTGACCGTTCCAAACCAATACGATTCAGTCATTACATATCTAGGTCGAACCCACACTCTCTGGTGCCGGCGTCGTCAAACCCAAAATGGCGCTGGTTAGTCTGGACTTGCTCATGCGCAGATATCCACTTCCGCCTCACGCAGTGCCCGTGTGAACGGGCACCTAATTCGACTCCTTTAGTTCGCCTTGTCTAGTTCACTTCACATTTTTCCCGTGTGAACAGGGCTTAGGGTACTACCAGTAATAAGTATATCCAGTAACCCATACATATATGCATATATATGCACATATAGATGTGCATATATATACATATATACAAGTATATATACGCGTATATATGTGTATTCACCCGTGTACTGCGAGTACAGGGTGAATCCTTTATCTACATATTCACCAGTTCATATGAACGCAGCATAATACCTGGAACTCTCTACCACAGGAAGTCATATCGGCACCTAGATAAAAGATTCACCCGGTACTTGTAGTACACGGGTGAAGACCAGCCTTATATAAATACGGGCGAAAATAGTGTTAGTATGGAAGTGAGGCTCCAGTATGGAAGTGAGGCTCCAGTATGTGGCTCCAGTATCAAATGGATACTTCTATAGGCACAGAGTTGGTGAACTGGGAGAGAATGCAAAAAGACAAGATGGCGGCCGCAGAACGCCGTCGATTTCACTTTTAAATCTTATTAAACTAGCAGGGATGAAAGTGGTCTCCGGGAAAAAAAGCGGAAATGCTGATATTCTCCCATAGGCTTAGCATTGTCAGGGAATCGCGGAAAATTTCCGGAAGTCGGGTTTCATACATATTGGTATACGGTGCTAGTGTTGTGTCATTTGCACCACATATTAGTATACGCTGATGGTGCTGCAGCGTGAAACAACGTATTGGTTGGTTGGTTGTTGGAGTTTTATGCCCTGGCAACATCTAAGGTCATATCAGGACTGGCGCAACGTATTAGTATACACTCATAGCTCTACAGGAAAAATCCCGGAAATCCGCGAAATCGCGGAGATCTTTCATCCCTGAACTAGATATTATATTATATTTTTCAACTCAAAGGTAGCGGGTAAATAATAAAACAGATGTAAAGAATAAATGTTGCTTCTTAGTTTGTTAAATTAGGCTCTCAATTCTTTGACCCGTTTGTTCTCCAGCTTTTACATAGGGCTGGTATGCACCCCTCCTGTGGCTACTGCAGCAGTACTGGGTGAATCTTGTATGTAATCGGCACCTACCCTCAACACTTAAAAAGCAAGGCTAGAGCACAGGTAAACATTGGGCTAAATTTCGTTTTAGCCTCCAATCGCTGCACAAACTTAACCAAGCTCATGGTAAACGTTTAGCCAGGCCAAATCTTCCAACAGCCTTTTAACTGCCTAACCATAGAAGAAGAGGATTTGTATATATATATGTAAGATATACTCACCTTTAAAGTTGACACTCCCTTTCTATTTCATGAAACTAGGCGCAGCAATGTAGGTCTCACTGCGTTAATTCATTTATGTATTCGATTGTTCTGCTGGAAAATCTATTTATGGACCCATTGTTTAACACATCATTACATACTATTATTCCTCTCGTTTACATATGACAAGAATAATCGTAGAAAGAAATCAAGCAACTATACGCCGTAATTTTTAGCCATAATTCTTAATCGATTTATAGTGGGTTAACAACTTAAGCCTGTCTGTGACGTCATTGGGTAGCAACGGATCTAAGCAACCGTTGGCAGTCCGCCATCTCGCAACGTAGCTCATGCACAGGCTTGTTTGGCGAGGGCATAACTGTCCCGATGAAATATTATACAGTGATTGGTAAGTACCTAAGAACATTACGTATTAGACTTGTTGACATTACTGTGCATTGTTGTGGTAGTTGCCGTGTATTTAGTTTTGGTTTTCGGCGAGACAAACGGTGGATAGATGGATAGTCAAGTCAGTGCGTTGTCACATTGTGAGGTCTGACTAGAAACTTAGAAAGTGATGTTAACTGTTATTATAGTGATGTTAACTGTTATTATAAATACAGTGTATGACTATTATCTGTTCCTTGTACAGTGGTCTCTGTGGTAGGCTTTCTGATCCTTACAAACAAGTGTATATTACATAAGTCATTACTAACAGTTTTTTCTAATCTCATCTCTTATTCTAGTTTAGGGCCTACATGTAAATGTCTAGCCCGAATTGATGCATTTTAGCACATGATTGCTTATAAAATAATAAGGGCTTACAAGTTACAGTAGCCCCCTATTCCTATTCCCTTTTCATGAGTTATCAGTTTTTTGCGGCATTGTCTTCTAGAATTAGTGGTCCGGGAGGAGACAGTCTTGTCAATATCATTGTGTATGTCCGTACCTGACACCATAGGCATAGAATTGATGGAATGTAGCCTACTCAGAGAAGTCTGGTTAGTAGTGGTTGTATTATTAGTTGCGTGTAGAGTTTAATATATGCGTAAAAGACATCCAGGCATGAGTGGGAGAACAAAGGAATATGTCAATGAGATGACCTCAGAGGTAAAGGATGCTGGCGGTTCATGCCCCTGGACAGTGAATAAAGCATCGAGTATCCAGAAGTCAAAGTGTTCAGACGTCATACTTTCACATGGTGTCTGATAAGGCAATGCCACCTGCTAACATGCTGCCGGGCCTCAGGCCGCCAGGTCAGTTCATCCTCTGCAACAACGCATGATTGAACTGGAAAACATGGATCAGAGCATATAATATATATGCCACCCCTTCAGGAGTCGTTACAAAAACAGAACAAGTGCAATGCTGCATCTTCCTTCATGTCACGGGCGAAAAAGCCCAGAAAGTTTTCGCCAACATGACCATCACTCTTGATCAAGATCGGGCCGCTAACGGAGGCATGTAAAGCTTACTGTACCGGTAAATCAAATTTAATAATGTGTTACCGTTTCAACTCGCATAATCAAGCCAGCGAAAACATGTCTACATATATTACGGCCCTCAGGGACAGAGTGAAAGATTGTGAATATGGGCCAATTGAAGAATCACTGTTCCGCGATCGTTTAGTTGCTGGAGTGAAGAACATGACGTTGAGAAACAAAATGCTTCAAACGGCCGATCTCACACTTGAAAAGTGCATTAACATGTGCAAGCTCAGTGAATTCAGTGTTGACCAGTTGGAGGAAAAGAAATCGGACATGGAGGTGAAAGAAATGATTTTCTGAACATATATACAAATGCGCGTACCGGTGCACCGGTGGTTCGTCCGGCTGGGCTGCCATCTTGGAAATCGCCATCTATGAAGGCCAGAAACAACACCAGTGTAGGCGATTTCAAGATTCAATGTCAAAACTGTGCGTACAAACACCGGCGTGGAGTCTGTCCAGCGAGGGGCAAGTCTTATGTTGCCTGCTAGAAGGTCGGGCACTTTGGGAAGGTTTGCTGGAGCAAACTTGGCAGAGTCAATGAGTTTACCGTGGAAGAACCTGACCCTGACAACGCCGAACAAGACCCAGATCTGGCGGAAGTCAATGCATTGATGACGGATCTGTTTGCCGGTGCCATCGAGCGCAACACCGAACAAGAAGCCAAACTCTGGCATGCGACCATCCAAGTGAACGGTCATCCAGTCAAGTTCAAGCTCGACACAGGATCGGAGGCGAATGTTCTTGTGAGGAATATCTTCGACAGGGTCGCATTTGGTGCGGCTGACAAACACCAGGTGTTCGCTTGTGACATTTTCGGGGCATCGGATCACTCCCGATGGCGAGGCTTCGATCGAGATCAACAACAGAAACTTTACATTCCAAGTGGTGCGGGACTGTCAACCTAGCTTGGGTAAACAGGCTTGTGTTGCGTGGACTTGTTGGTGCAAGTTGACGAGGTGAACTCTGGCGTGCTGACGAACATTTCCACCCTGAACAACATCCACAGCCCACAAGCCGATGATCTGGTAAGCAAATACAAAGATGTTTTTCAAGGTTTACGCCTGATAAAATCGCATGCTGTCATCTATATTGACAAATCTGTACAACCTGTTGTCAACCGGCCAAGGAGGATCCCGTACACAATTCAAAATAAGGTGCCTGACAAACTAAAGTGCATGGTGAAAATGGGTGTAATTGTCAAACAGAATGAACCTACTGAATAGGTAAATTCTATAACAATTGTTAAAAAACCTAATAAGATAAGAATCTGTCTGGATCCGACAAAGTTGAACAAAGCTATAAAAAGGGGGCCATTCCCTATTAAAACTGTTGATGAAATTATCGGCAAAGCGGCGAACACACAGTATTTCTCAATTTTAGACACAATGACAGGGTATTGGCAAATCGAACTGGACTACGAAAGTTCACTAGTGTGCACGTTAAATACTCCATTGGGCCCGTACAGGTACACGCGTCTGCCTTTTGGCATCTAAACAGCCGGTGACATTTTTATTCAGGAAATGCACCCTGTCATGGGCCATATACACTGGATAGGCATAGTGACAGACAATATTTTGGTATATGAGTCAACCATGGAAGAACACAACAACAGGCTGAAAGCAGTGCTGGACCGAGCGAGGTCAGTAAATCTTAAATTAAATGACTCAAAATCTTTGATATGTAAAACTACAGTGAAGTATGTAGGTCATCAACTTACCCAACCGGGTGTAAAACCAGATCCAGACAGAATACGGGTGATTTTAGACATGCCAGAGCCGCATGACAAACAAGGTGTGCAGAGGTTCTTGGGCATGGTTGGCTATGTTCACAAGTTCATACCGAACATGTCCGAGATCGCAAAACCACTGTGCACGCTCTTTGCTAAGGATGTTGCATGGCACTGGCAAAGCGAACAGCAAGTCACATATGACCAACTAAAAGAAAGATTGAGAACTGCTCCTGTATTATCATATTATGATGTAGACAAACCAATTGTGATTCAGGTAGATGGCTTGTAAGTCAGGTCTAGCTGCTGTAATCATGCAGGATAACAAGCCAATCGCACTCACATCTTGTGCACTTGACTCAGCGCAGTGTGGCTATGCCACTATTGAACAAGAAATGCTCGCAATATGTTTTTGCTGTCAGAGGTTTCATGACTATATCTTTGGCAAAGAAGTTCAAATTCAAACCGATCACAAACCGTTAGTGGCCATCATGCAGAAGCCGATACATATAAGCTGTCAGCACGTATGCAAAGAATACGAATGTGATTGCAAAATTACAACATACAGCTATGCCATGTTAAGGGGTCTTTGATGCGCAGCGAAGGAGGAAGTCAAAGCAGGAGTGGGAAAAAAGCGCACTTTATTAAATGTAAAGTGGGGGGAGCAATGTACAATGATGGGGAAGGTAAATGTACAATGGATAAATCAAGTGCATGGAATTGAAATGTCAGAGTGTCATGTTAGGGGATGGGCCCTGAAGAGCCCTCCGCCAAAAGAGAGGAGAGGGCTCGAGGGGCAGCAGAGGCGGCGAGGCGAGGGAGGTATGTGTGGACCGCCCCCGAGGTCCAGGTGCCCTGGGCCATCATGTCGCGGAGGGGGACCCCCGCCCTCTGGCAGGCCTGCGCTGCACCCCAACGCAAGCTATGGAGGGTGTAGCTGTCGGAGGCGGGAACGGCAAGTGCGAGGAGCGCGCCTCTCAGGACTGCCGTGAGGATCCGAGGGTCGAGGGGCAACCCTCGGGCAGGATGAAGGCGAGGGCGTCTGGGGCGGCAGGGACGAGAGTCACAGCGGCCTACCATGCGGCGACGGGGCAAAGGCGGGATGCAGGTGTAGCGGTGACGAAGAGTGCGACTGCCCCCGAGGGCAGCGCGATGGTCTTGGAGCTCTTGATGGTGATGCGGAGCCCACCGGAGGCTGGGGGGACGTTGGCGCGGGTGATGGTGTGGGGCTGGGAGAGAGGAGGCTGGACTGTCTCATAGTACCCGAGGAGGAGGGCGGCCCGAGTGACGATGCCGGAGGGTCTGGCGGAGTCGAGGTGGGTGACGATGGCGGCGAGGCAGCAGAGGCCCACTCCCCGTGCGTGGTTGTCCACCCATGAGCGAGCCCCGGATAGGGCGTTGCGGACGGAGGCCGGGGTGATGGAGTGTGCGTAGAAGGCATGTAGGCCGCAACGTCGAAGGTGGTGGGGGCCAGAGGGTCACGGCAATGGGCCGAGGCGAAGGAGACGTAGCCCTCGGCCTGGCTACGACGATTCCTCCATGTCGTGGGGGTGAGGGCGGCGATCCTGAGTCCGTCCACGGCCGCCACCTCAAATGCGCAGTATCCTACAATCAGAGGCCAGGATTGTAGGGGAGAGCGTCGTGGTCTGGGTAGAGGTAGGTGAGCCCGAGGCACGCAACCGCCACCTTGGTCTGAGCCACCTCGGCGCAGGGAACAGGGAGGTGGGCACGGCTGAGGGCATCGGCGACGATCACCTCCGCCCCGGGCTTGAAAGAGCCCTCGGCAGCCATGAGCCAGAGCTCGCGGGCGCAGGTGCCGAGGGTCACATCGAGGGAGGCCGCGGAGGCCAGGTTGTCGGTGTTAATTACAACGGTGGCCCCCGCGACATCGTGAGGAAGGAGGGTCCGGTGGGCGACAACGAGGTTGACGGCCTCGAGCTGGTGGATGGTGCGGTACCGCTCCCGGAAGGCTGAGGAGTACTCTCGGGCCTAGCACTGGGTCGCGGAGTGCGCCCCTCCGCCCGTGAGACAGGAGTCACACTCGATCAGCACCTGGTGGACCTCAGGGGCGCGGAGGAGGCAGAGGCTGTTTGAGGTTCGGCCGTAGGCCGCGAACCACCTGAGGTCTCGGAGGGCATCGTCCCCTAGGGTGGTGGAGGCGGCTCTGTAGCAGGTGAGGAGGGCGGCAAGGAGGGGGAATTTCCTCACCGGGAGGACGCAGCTGCCCACGTGGTTGAGACCCCCGAGGATACTCTGCAGGTCCCGGCATCCGAGGGTCGGGTGGGCGACCCGCGCCTCGCAGTCCCAGATAAGGTCGTCGACTTTGTCAGGTGCGATGCGGATGGTCATCGCCTCCCTGTCTATGGCGAAGCCGAGCCAGGTGAGGCGGACCGTGGGGGGTTGGCACTTCCCGGGGGCAACCTCCAGGCCGAGGGCCCCGATGAAGGCGTCGAAGGCCTGGCGGGCCCTCAGGAAGATGCGCTCGCACACGACAAAGTCATCCACATAGACGAGGGCATGGAAGCCCTCGTGGCGGAGGACCCAGGCGACTGCGGAGGTGACTCGCACACAGGCCGCGCCGGAGGAGCGGCAATCAAAGGGGAGGGCGAGATTGACGTAGGTCGCGCCATCGAGGGTGATCCCGTATAGAGGGCAAGAGAGGGGGTCGGCCCGGAGCTTGCGGTAGGTGCGGGAGATGTCCGCCGTCCAGGTGTAAGCTCCGGGGCCCTCTGTGACGAGGCGGTGACCCACGTCGGCCACGCTGGGGAGCTTGTAGGCGTGGGGCGTGGTTTTTGTGAGGGAGAGGCTGCGCGAAGTCGGTGGTGGAGGAGGGTAGGGGCGCCCATAGGCCAAGGGCCGGGGGAGGGTCGGGGGTAAACGGGGGGGGGGTCGTGGAGGCAGACTTATATCGGGAACATGTCGAGGCAAATGACCACGGGGAGTTTTCGTCCGATGACAAAGTGTCGACAGTACTGAATTCGCCGACAAAATGTAACAAGAAAAAACCTGGTTTGCCTCAAAAGAAAACATCTACACTAATGAATGGAGCAGGAGCATATGAATTGTCGGCTCTGTCAGACAATGACCTCAGAGCTCAGTTGAAGGCCCATGGAATCAAACCTGGACCCGTCTCAGAGTCGACACGGCAGGTCTACGAGAAGAAGCTGCGGTGTATACTGGGGGAGCGTGTGCACAGTGAGGCGGTGCAGGTCGATTCACTAACACCTATACCCGAACCAGAACCACTGCCGCACGCCGTGCCACTAGCACCACCAATAAAGCCAGAGATCAGTGACCAAGATGATACCACTCTCCCCACCACTCCTACAACAAACCACTATGTCGCCAGGCACTATTGGACCCCCAAGTCTAACCTCACCTACTCCAGCTGTGCTACTCCACCAACCAGTGGACCCAGCGGCCTAGATGCACCACCTCGCAGCCCCACTTCTGCCAAGCCCATTCCGCGAAGCCCTCCCACACCACCTCGGAACATCGTCAACCACACTCCACACCCAGTCGCCATTACATCTTCGTCCAGCTTCCCCACTACCACAATCACCTCCTTTTCCACGCACAAGAACAACAACACCATCGCCAACAGGTCAGTCTCCCCACCCACGCTCACCGAAACCGACAAGGACCCCAAGTCCATCGACGATGAGTCCGATGACACACGCCCAGCAGCCGCAGCCCAACCAGCCCCCTACTCCAAAGACCCCACCGAGGCAGACTCTTGGTTCAAGGTAGTTCGAAAGAACAAAGGCAAGACGCCCACCACTGCTACACCTCCACAAATCGAGTACCTCGGTGATAGCCGCCGCCCCAAGAGGTTCCTCGCCCTCTTCCTCTTCAATGGCAAGTTAGATGACACGCTGAAGGAACTCGACAAGTTCGATCACACCCATAGCACTACCCCTCTCTCCCTGGATAAATACCCTGACCACCTCGTCATTGGTGCCAAGACACAGGTTTCCCTCGACAGGCTCCGAGCCTCAACAACTTTTACGGAGATGCGTGGATCAGCCAAGACGCACCACTATGCCATCTCTGGCCTCCACCCACGCATAAACCCCGCCGACCTGATCGGACGACATTCCATCCTCCCAGATAAAGAAGGGAAACATTGCCACTTACTGTGCCAATGTCTTCACTGACCATCCAATAGACACCACTTGCCGACTCGACTGTGGAGCCTACAGACTCCTACGAATCGCCACTGCCCACCTCAGACCAACCTTTTGCACCACCTGCCAACAATACGGCACAAATGCAAAGCCACTACCGCTGTCTGTGCATGCTGTGCCGCTCCAGGGAACATTGCCACTAACTGTGAGTCACCCATCAGGTGCTCTGCCTGCAAAGGAAATCACAAAGCCAAGAGTACAGACTGCCCCGTGCGCATCCAGCTGTGGAGGCGGCTAAACTCACCCCTACTTCCCCCTCCTGTCTGCCCCACTGCCCCCACCCAACCCGAGGCCCCCCCCTACTGCTGCCCTTCCTGCCCAAACTGATGCCCTCCCTTCCACTGCCCCTCCTTCCCCCTCTGCTTCCTCCTATCCACCCCTCCCCACCTCCAATGCATTGTCCCTCCACTCCAGCCCTGCCCCCTCACTCCTCTCCCTCAACCTCACCACCCCCAAACCCAAGATCTGCCACCCCTACTCCTCTCACCCACAGACCAGATCCATCTCCACTCAAACTGTAGCAACTGCTGACTCCTTCACCCAAACCACCTTCCCCTCCACCCCATGCGATCCCCCTGCCTCCGACCCAAATCCTCCGCATTCTTAATGCATCACTTTCCACCATAACACCCAGAATTTCTGTTGAGGCCCTAGCCTTTGGCTTAATTAACTGGCTCCAAGTCGACTCCAACATCCAGCACCTCCTTCCGCATGTCCCAAAAGACCTGCCAGCTTCTTTTTGTGCCGCCTTGACAGCCCAAAATGGAGGTACATAATAATGCCGCCACCAGCCCGCACTCCCATCCCCGTTCCACTAACAACTCCTTAACCATTCTCTCCTGGAACTTTGCCAGACTGAAATCCAAGATAGCTCTTCTTGGTAACCCCTTAAAAAGGGGGAAAATTGATGTTGCACTTCTCCAAGAAACCTTCCTCATAGATCCACCCCATATCAAAGGCTACACCACATACCACATCCCCGCAGTAAGATGCGCAGCAACAAACCAGACCCTCACGAGGAACCACCATATTAGTAAGCAACCACATCCACTCCACCAAGATCCCACCCAACAGATTCAACCCTCATGCTGACACCCTTCGCATACGTCTCCACCAGCACACTCCGTTATGGATGTATACAACATTTACAACCCTGTCAACACTACTTATACTCTAAACCATATCTTCCGTGCCCTCAGCAATGGCACAAATCACTAAGTTGTCATGGGAGACTTTAACACCCACCACTCCTCCTGGGGACGCAACAACATTGATTCCCCTAGCAGAGATCCTTGACTAAACATCCCATTCTATCCTCAACGATGGCTCACCTAGTTACAGAGCAAGCACATCAATCGATCTGCATCACTGTCTCCTGCCTTGCAGCCACAGCTTCCTGGGAGCTCACAACGCTATACTCCGACCACCACAATGACAGACACCATAAAGCAAACCATCTCCTGTAATCACACTGGCCGCACCACCTCAAATGCAATGAGGAGAGCAAAAAGATTCTGCAACAAACTCCTCTACAAGCTATGCACAAACCCCAACCGAGGCACTGAGAATCTCGTTAAAATGGGCCAAAGATGTCAAGCTTGCCGAATCGGACAGGAAGTGGAAACTCTAGTGTACCAAAATAAACTCTCACACCACCTCTAGACAACTTTGGTGCAAACTGAACAGCATCCAGGGGAGACTCACCACCCCCCCCCACTCTACCCACACCCTGGCCAAATTGCAGCAGAACACAACAAAAAGTTCACAGACAGAACAGACCCTGCAATCAACCTCCCTTATGCCCACCAACAAGCGCTCACCAGGAACTCCGCCTGGAGAGCCGACCTCATAGACATATTAATAGCCACAACAACCACCCATAATCTTGACACCCACCTGAGCAGGGCTGAGCTTGACCGCGCCCTAGGCACCACCACAAGGAAGACAACCCCAGGAGCCAATGGAGTCCTGAACACTGCGTTATCTGCCACTAACAGGGAAACTCTCCTCCCTCTCCTCGACAATATCTTCTACAATGAGGACATACCCCAATCTTGGAAGGATGCTGATATTATCCCCATCCCCAAGAAAACCCTGGGCGAAGTCAGTCCCATCTCCCTTCTCCAATCCCTCGGGAAGGTTAGCGAAAGAATCATCCTGGCCTGTCTCCAGATGGTCGCAGAAGACGCCACCACTGGCCTACCAGAGGAGGTCATTGGCTACCGAGGAGGACGAGGCACCCAGCACGCTGTCACCACCTTCATTGAGAGCATTTCCTTGACCTCAAAAAATCCTTTGAGCTTATCGACCACAATGTGGTACTGACATCAATGCCTGATCTTGGCATCGCCAGCCGGCCTCTTGCGTACGTCCGAAATTACCTCCAGAACAGGCGAGCCAGGGTACGTGTCCAAGGCACCTCTTCTCCCTACCTAAAACTAAAAAAATGGCGTCCCCCAGGGTGCAGTGCTCAGCCCCCTCCTCTTCAATGCAGTGATGGCATCTCTCGTGAGGAGGCTTAAACAAGACCTAGCCACCCGAGAGATCACAGACACAACTATAGTCTGCTATGCAGATGACATCGCCATCACCGCCATCACAACGCACAAGATCTCGCTGAGCAGGTGCTCCACCGGGTAGGAAACGCCTGCCGGGACCTTGGACTAAAAATCTCTCCCACCAAGACCAAGATCATGCACATGTTAAGAGGTCAACAACTTCAACTCCTCTACCGAGATAGTTCCCCTATCGAATGGGTCTCCAACTTCGACTACCTAGGTATCCGTCTAGACCGAGACCTGAACATGAGAGCCCTCTACCGCCATCTGGCCACCAACTCCTCCTCATGAAGAGGATCTCCAGCTTCTCCTGAGGTGCCCCAGACGGTGTACTTGCACTGTTCTACCGCCAGGCAGTCCGCTCCCTCTTCGACTACGCCGCGCCCACACTCGCTCTCACAGCCCTCTGGCTTGACAACCCCCAAACTCGACTACCCAAGAACAAGATCTTCCTGAACGAGTTCCGGAAACTTGAGAACATCCAACACCGGGCTGCCAGGCTTGTCCTCCGTGTTCCCAGCACCACCAGGATCGAGATCCTTGTCCTTGAATCCAGCCTCCCTCCCCTCCACCACTGAGGCAAACAACTTCTCACCACCCACCTCACAAGAACCCTCTCCTCAGGCCTTTCACCAACAATCTGCAGAGCCGTGGCCTACCTCTGAGATGGGTCACCCTCACATCTCCTACCGCCTCATGGACGCCATCACCACCCTCAAGGACTCTCCCATGGACTCCACATTGCAGACTCCGCCCTCAGCCCTCACAAGCCACCATGGGAGTCCATCCCAGTGGAAACCCGAACCACCAACCTAGTTGCTGCCAAGGCGGCTTACACCACCCCAGAACTCCACTCCCTGTCTCTCGAGGCCATAACTCAGGCGAAGGTGGACTTTCCCCTTGCAAAAACAGTCTACACCGATGGCTCCCTTGACCCAACATCAGGTAGAGCCGGAACCGGAATCTTCATCCCCTTTTCCAACACAAAGAACACCACCAGGGTGTCAGACTTTGCTTCCACTCTCGATACCGAGCTCACCGCCATTCACTTGGCCCTCGAAGACCTCCACAACCACAACCCAAGTGCCATCATCATTACCGACTCTCTGAATGAGATGAAAGAGATCGCCCGCCCAAATGCCCGACACTCCCTTGCCGACGCGATCCAGATTATAATCTTGACCAGACATCAGGCACACCTCAACACAGTCCCGTTATGGGTCCCCTCGCAAATAGGTAATGACCAGGCTGACTGTGCCCCTCTAGCCAGTGCCAACCGAGCAGACGTGGAGACAGCCATCCTTCCATCCATCACCAAAATGACCGCCGCCGCTTCTCGAGCCACCACCAAACTCTGGGAACGAGCCACACAGAAGGAACAAGTATGGAACTCTTATTCAATAAGCTGGCTCTGGTGCCCCCTGATCAGAACGAACATCCCCCATCCAGTCGGCCGTCCTCCTTCTACCCAAGTCGCCGTCAACTGCTTCAGGACTGGCTACCTCCATTGGATTGATGTCCCCGACCTCCAGCGCTGTCCCTGCGGCACTAAGATCTTCAATGTGGCCCACATACTCGCCTCATGTGGCACCGTCGACAGATATGCCATCAGTGACTTCATGGAGGACGCTGACCACCAACTCAGTGACAATAGGGCTGCTCTGGCTATCCTTTCCAGGATTTCCAAGTCATCCTGGAATGCACTTGCTTGCTTCTACCGCCAGAACGCAGAAATCATCAACACTGTCGGTAGCCCAGACCATGACACTGAGGACTAGCAGGCTCCACCTCATCGCCATAGCTGACTTGACACCACTACCTCCACTACCTCCACTTGACACCACTAATTTTCACTAACAACTAACAGGTAACCCCACCCACTGCCTAACTAATCTTATCCTCACTTCACTTCTTCCTCTGGCCTTGGCCGGACTTACTGTGCATACCGGTGAATCTGGAGGAACTGAAGTTTGGATCCTGGTCGAGTCAAACCAATGACTTATAAAATAGGTACCTGTTGCTGCTCGGCGCTTGGCGTTACAAGATCAGGACAGGGACTGGCCGCACAGTGTCAGGATAATGTGACTGTGTTGGACATCAGGTCATGGTGCCGGCGGCCTGATTTCCCAGTGGGGCAGCACTATAAAGTTGACATGAGTGCACAATGTCACAAGTCGGTGCATGTCCTGGTATGGCCTAGGGTCTTACTGGGCGTAAAACTACACCAACCACCCAGATCTGTGGTTGGGGTCTTGGGCTGCCTTTTTCCTTCCTTCCTCCCCCCACCTCTGCCCTCCCCCCTCAATTCCTCTGATCACTACCCATCGGAAGCGAACTCCCGACCACATGGCCCTACTTTCAGCAGTGCCCATTCAGTGCTGCAGATTTGCAGCCTTCAGCGCACCAATGCGACTGAAAACTACCCAAAACAACATTTACAGGGCTATTGGATCCCTTATTATCAATCAGCATGCCTGGTCAGGTAGCTCTCAGATACTATTGGAAACTATTTAGGTAATGTTATATGTGTGATCACTGATAACCTTTGTCTCTCCCAAACAGAGTTGACAAGGAATGAACATACTTTGCAGATAGTTTGACTAAAACTTCTATAATTAGGCTATTTATGTGGATTCAGTGACTCAACTCATGCGAAGCTGGAGGTACAGAAGTGTCATCTAGCACCAGTAAGTAGTAGGTATCGACTGGTAACATTTCACAAAGTCTCAGCCGTGAGAAGGCTCAGTAACAGGGTTGACTATTATTATTAGGGACATGCAACAAGTTATGAAGATCTATAATTTATCATCCAACTTTGCATATATTTATGCATTCAAATGAATATAATTGTTAAAAATATTATTTGGTTCATTTACATGACATAATTTTGAAATGGGAGCTAGCAAGTATACAACATGTCAGTGGGGACACTGGCGAAAATAGAAGACCTGTCACACAGTTTCTATTATCTACCTTACATGTTGAAATCTAGCTGAAATACTTATATAATTGCATGCATTTCAGAATGAAAGTAAAGTATAGTGTTTTACACATAGTTTGATATTATTTACTGCTTCTCCTTGGATGTTATATGTTGGGACTGCATATGTACCATTCTGGTAGAATGACCCAGTTAACTTACATAATAACCTAGAGATCATCTTCTGGTTTATCTAGGCCCTATCACTTTGTATTAGGCCTATACCCAGTCAACAATTTGAGGTCACCATGACATCGCAGTGATATCACACAAACCTCATGGAGAGGACACAGTGTGAGGTCACAGTGACCTCAAATTGAAAATTCACATTGACCTCACAGTGACCTCACACTGTGACATCACAATAACCTCACACAATTCTCACACCATGACATCACAATAACCTCACACAATTCTCACACCGTGACATCACAATAAGCTTACACAATTCTCCCCCCGTGGCATCACAATAACCTCACATATCATGGACCAAAGAGTCTAACATGTGCATGAGTCATTGGGCTCTACGAAACCCAGAGGCGCAATGAAAGTGAAGGGCGTTCTCTGAGCATCCGAGGCAGGATCCGCGCACGGTGTTGCCCTCCCGGCCACATCAAAACGGTCGGGTGGGCATGGCGCATGGCGCACTGCCGGCCCGTCTCGACTGCCACGTCAGTGAGGCAGAGTAGGTGTGTACACGTTGGGACCCGAAAGATAGTGAATTATGCCTGAGTAGGACGAAGTCAGGGGAAACCCTGATGGAGGTCTGTAGCGATTCTGACGTGCAAATCGATCGTCAAACTTGAGTATAGGGGCGAAAGACTAATCGAACCATCTAGTAGCTGGTTCCCTCCGAAGTTTCCCTCAGGATAGCTGGCGCTCATAGTTGCAGTTTCATCTGGTAAAGCGAATGATTAGAGGCCCACCCGACGCCGACATCCGCCCTGTCGGCAACGGCTCAGATCTGGCCGGCTGTTGGAGCAGCTCACCCGCCGCCACCCCCCCCGGGGCTCCTTCATCCATGCCGACGGCGAGCCCACCCATCCGGGCCTTAACCGCACTGCCCCCTGAGCCCTCATCTCGCCGCGCCCTCAGATGCCGCTGTGCCCTCAGATGTCGCCATGCACCACCACTCCCGTCCCCCCATCGCCCCCCCCCCCCTACAAGCACCCCCAGGGCCGCCGGTCACCCAATCCCGGTAGACGCCGCTCAACCCACCCCCTTATCACTGTGTGATGCCTCACAGTGTGAGGTCATTATGATATCGATGTGATATCACAGTGATGGCATCATAGTGTCAGATGTATGTGACATCACTGTGATACTGTTGTGACCTCACGTGTTGACTGGGTAATGCCAGCTCGTTATGCTAAAACTAGAATGAAGTTATTATTCACCGGCCGGCGGGTCTGCAGTGAAGATTTCAAGCACTGGAGGCCCGACGGTGACGTCATCAATTTGCCAGCCAATCTGTGTTATGAACTATCAGTATCACTACATATTTCAATCACAGGCAATCATACTTCACTTGTGGTCTAATGGTTAGGATTCGGCGCTCTCACCGCTACAGATGGGGTTCGATGCAAACATACCAACAATTTTTTAGAATTCTGTTTAGGTTTGTCTAGTAAATATTACCTTGTTTTGGCCTTCCTAAATTCACTCCTTGCCGTTGTAATCATGTATTTGGCTATTCATTTGTTCCTCGGCTGTTTTGTTTTCTTTAACTTCTGTAGAGTACTCTCTATCCTTTTGAAGCTCTAGTAGCTTGTTATTGAGTTAACCTGTCATGGTGATTCTAGTGATGAGCTCGATTAGGAGACAGTGTCTGTCAGCTGCTTTATTAATTGTTGTGCATAACATTTCCCAGCATTGGTTGGGATCTCACACATCCAGCCGTTCTGTACTGCTTATTTGCTTGAGTGTGTCCGACAGTGTGTTAAAGTTACAATTTCTATAAGAGTGTCCCCAGTGGTTGGCGGTTCTCTTGTCACTGTTTTCTTAATTACAAATATGGGTTTCTGCTCGCATATTTTAGAGATAAGGACCTCACCCTTGTACGATGTTTGATTGTGGTTAGTGTCAGATCTATTGATTTGTCAGTCATTCTGGCTATCTTGGTTGGTTGTTGTATCATTTTGTAAAATATTTGGGAATTTTGGGGTGGTTTTTATTTAGTGCTCTGAAGACAAGGACCTGCCGGGTATAGGCTAGGTCACCTGACTGGTACCTGGTTGCATTGGTACTCTGCAGGCAAGGGCCTGCCGGGTATAGGCTGGGGTCTCCTGACTGGTACCCGGATTTAAACCTATAGATAAAGGGTGCATGGTGCTTGTGTTGGTGCAAGAAGATGAGAGAGGCATAGAAAGACCAGTACACTTAGTCAGTGGAAGGTTCAGTGCAGCACAACTAAATACATAGGTGGGCTGTACTGTTAGCAGAGTATGCTTGCCCCATAGAATATATGTCTGGAAAGGACAATGTCTTTGCAGATATGATATCACGCCTCAGACCTGATAGGGTGCTGGAAGAGGATGAAAGAATGTCATCAGTAGAGATTGCGCTCTGGAGAGAATAGGTACCATTAGAATATTATGGGATAGATTTGGAGGGCCTGAAGGTAGAAATGAAAGAATTTGAGTTGGGACTTTAAGGGAATAATCATTATGTGGTTGAAGGAGGGTTGCTGTACTCACTGGTAACACCAACAGGTAAGGATGAATATCCGAGGATTGTCTTACCAGAGAAATATAGAGATAGCATGATGGGAATGACACACAGAGATGTGGGTCACATGTCGGTGGCAAATACACTGGGGAGAATTCATCAATATTTTAGGTGGCCAGGTATGACTAGAGCAGTCTGGAAATTTATTGCAAAATGTCCCCAATGTGTATTAAACCAGGCCAGCAGTGATAAACCAAAACCCACCTATATGCCATTACCGGTGCTACCTAACTTAATTGTTGGTGCAGATCTCACAGGACCATACCCAGTCAGTCCAAATGGAAACCGATTTTTGCTATCAATTATTGACCACAACACTGGTTGGGTAGATGTGAAGCCACTGAAAGATAAGTCAGTACAAGGGATTTATGACTACTTAGTAAGGGAGTACATTCCTAGATTCTCGCCACCAGAAGTACTTTTAACAGATCAAGGGTGTGAGTTTAGAAATAAGTTAGTCATGAATTATTTGAAGAGTTGTGGAGTAGAAGTGAGGCAACATCACCCTATTCACCACAAGCTAATGGTTGTATTGAGAGATTTCACAAAAGTCTTAAAGGCATGTTGAGGAAACTGGTAAACTTGCAGGGTGAATGTTGGGAAATGTATCTGGGTGATGTCATATTAGCCTACAGAACAACTACATCTGTATCTACAGGTTTTTGCCCCTTCTTCCTAACACATTGTAAAGACAGCCCCAGTAATGTCTTTAGTTTTAATTGATTTATAATAATATGTGCACAGAATCCATCCCATATATGTTCAAATGTATAAAGTCTATAGACTCCATCGTGTTGCATGAACCCGCTAACCCGGATCTGGGTAACCCATCAGCCTCCAGAAGGATGTGGGTGCGGTGGGAATCGGATGTGTGTGTGGGTTGTGGTGGACAGGTTTATGGGTATTGAATGACGGGGAACTCCCAAGAAGCACACACACCCTATACTGGGAAACACTGAGTAGCCTGCCAGATAAAGGTTGTATCTATACATTAAGGAAAGTTGGTTGGTGTCATCAGAGATACCCAGAATGCGTGACTGACCTCCCACACAATGATGTGTTTGGGCATGTCGTGTCATCCACATTCCGGAACTTTGTGGGTAGATGCGTGGGTGGGAGTTTGAATATATACTGTGTACATGACCATTAAAAGACAGTTCCTTTCTGAGCACTGAAGACTATGGTGTTCTTCGTTCTTTGTGGAGGGGACTCACTACGGCGACCATGAGCGGCATAGACTATGCAGGAGCACAGTCTACAGCGACATAATAAGAATCTGCAAAGTTGACCCAGGACGCGGCCATGAAGATAGGGGTCAAACTTTACACTGGCAGACCACGACGATCTGAACGCACAGCTGATTGAAACTTCAGCTGGCTTGCAATCCTAGACTAAGAAACTTACGCTGACGAAACTACGATGGGTGTGCAGCTCCTCACCATCAAGATGGCGGAGCAGCTTTTGCAAGTGGAGCAACACCGCATTAGACAGCATGACAGGTTTATGTTGCAGAAACATCTGGAACGTCATGCTCGTTCTATCGATGTTTGCGATGGGACTGATCGCACACAACTAAGTGACTGGATAGATGTAGTGACGCAGGCGATGGAGTGGACCGCCGCCGGGGACGAACTGACAATCCAGATGGTGGGCTACACATCGTGTGGTGACCTGAGGAGGAGCGTCGCAGACTACATACAGTCAGAACTAGACAACGGATGCAATGCTATGTGGCAGACTATGCGTGCTCACATCGCAGCAACGTTTCTCAGGGAGGACGAAGCTGAGCACACACTGAAGTAGGTGACCTGATAAAGACGGAAGGTAGGTCACTAATCAAAGTGATGGGGGAATACCTGGAAGTGATTATTGTCAACCAATTAGCCCATGACATTTTATTAGGAGATGACAGTCTCCGATGACTCAGAACTGTTATCGACTATAGGAATGATAAAGTGATTCTCAATGAGAAGTGGGACCACGTGTACATCATGACTCGGATACACGGGCCTGTGATCATGGTTCTCGGTACAAAGACCAATAAATCACGCACAGTCAACAGGGAGGTTGGTGAACCCGGACTTGGTATGGGATGACGTCAACCCGCGGTTGACCCATACCCAACGACGACCGCCATTGATATATGTACCAATATCAGCTCCCACACAGCCAGAGCATCCAGTGGTGACTCAACGGACATGCAAGCGGCGGAGGATCAGCCCCCTTGACCGTGAAGAGTCAACGGATGATAGGACTAGTGATGTGGTGACAATCGTACGGAGGAGTGCTAGGGTGGCACGGAGACTGGCAGCAGATGACACCAGCTCTTCACAGATACCAGTGACCATTTTAGAAGATCAGCTTATGAGGACAGATATACCGGACTCACCTGCGCAAGTGGAGAGGATCCTTGCGCCAACGATACGAGGAAAACGCACTCGTGACGACGAGCCAACTCTGCAGAAGAAACAATGCATGAGGCCATGTATTGCAGCTATCTTCTCGCGATGTGCTTAGTGATAGCACACTTTGGACAACATATCAACGCTGATCTGTTCAAGGATGATGGCATCCTGATTGAACAGGTCGGACCAACACGGACGATTATAGCAGTCTGGACCACTTTGGTTGTGATCAACCCACCGAAACAGGTATCCATGCTGGCGTGGGTCGACCAGGTTCGGAGGGGAATCCAATCATTGGGACCAAGAATCTCCCAGCAAGATCAACAGACTTGGACGGCACGGCTGGATGTGTTGGTACTACAACAGCCAGTTGCAGGGACTGACCAGAGCCTTTCCTTCCGTTCCCTACATAAACGGAGAAGGAGGACCAGGAGAGAATTGCTGAATCTCGTAGGGACGATCAGTAAATCTCTCTTTGGGACTGCAACCGAGAGTGACGTGAGCAGGTTACGGGCAGCATTGGACAGTGTTGGCCATACTATGGACATGTTGGTACATGATCATCAGCGGATGATCAGTGTTGTAAACCAAACAAGGAAATACGTAATGGAGAATCGCTTGGACCTCCAAGATCTCCAGAGGCACCAAGAGGCGCTGGACAGACAAGTACTGAACTTTTGTGATGATGTGACAAAATTATCTCATAAAGTTAGTAAGCTTACATTAGCAAGGTCTATTGACCAAGTTATTGAGGAACTGTATGTTGTGCATGAATCGTATTCTGCCCAGATGGATGCTTTCCTGACTCAGAGGTATGAGTTAGAGCGAGGATGGCTCACTGAGAATACATTAAGCATGCAGGAACTGAACGAGATTCTGTTGACAATACGTAAGTCGGGTTATGAGACCCTAAGTCCTGTATGGTATTACGAGAACTTGAGAATTGAGCCATTATGGTCTGAAGACGGTAAATTGTTTTTTCGTGTTATCCTACCTGCTGTTGGCCAAACACAATATTTGCAATATAAGATCCACTTCTTTCCAGTAGGAATAGATTCTGATCATATTAGGATTGTCAAAGGTCACAGTGATATTACTATTAACACTGATACAGGGGCTGTATTTTGGCCAGTAAATTGTTATGAGTCTAAACCAAGAGTATGTGCACCTCAGAAAGAAACCTTTACTGCAACTTGTGAATGGGGATTAGTTACTAATAACTCATCGGACCATTGCACTATCAAAATTTCAAAAAGGAATAATAAGGATTCAGATATCTTTCCACTAGATATTGGGAGTTTTGTAATTGTGGCATACAAGAAACTGACAGTAACCTTGAGATGTTTGGGAAAAGCAGCATTAGTTAAGGAAATAAGTGGACCCAGCCAAATTGAAATTCCTGGAGATTGCAAATTAAAGACAGCTCAATGGCAAGTCTATGGAACTAAAAAGGGGTCCAGCATTCAAGTTCGAAAGCAGGTGACTTTGGTCTACAATAGGACCATGAATTTTGTATTGCCACCAAAGATAAGAACAAAGGTTCAGCAGGCACTTCAATTCAAGAGCAGAGTTCAGGTTCCTTTGCTTGATGTTAAAGACTGGCAGAAGTGGAATGATGAGTTGGTGATGTATGACAAGTCGCTCAGTTCTGGGAAAATAATTGGGAGTAGCTTTGCCCTAGCGGTATTCATTGTAGTGGTAATACTAATGATTATTGCTTGGAGGAGATGTAAAGGATCAGCAAATCCTTCTGTGAGAACAAAGGTACCCTGTCAAGACAGGTTGAAAAGCAAGTCGGAGGAGCTCAGCGCAATTGAGCTAGCATCCTTGGACGTATAACTTTGTATTTACCCACTGCTTATATTTAATCATTGCACTCAGCCACATTGCAGTAGATCTAGAAGTACATAGACTCAACGTGACAGTTAGGTATGTAACAGGTATCATCTGCGAGTGGTGGCTAATTATTTGCTTTTATTTGTGTACTCATATATTGCCCTTGGGAGTATAAATCTATTGACATACTTGAAGTTTTGAAGCCTACGAGGTGAAGCTTAAAAACTTTTAAGTGGGGGAGGTGTGTAAAGACAGCCCCAGTAATGTCTTTAGTTTTAATTGATTTATAATAATATGTGCACAGAATCCATACCATATATGTTCAAATGTATAAAGTCTATAGACTCCATCGTGTTGCGTGAACCCGCTAACCCGGATCTGGGTAACCCATCAGCCTCCAGAAGGATGTGGGTGCGGTGGGAATCGGATGTGTGTGTGGGTTGTGGTGGACAGGTTTATGGGTATTGAATGACGGGGAACTCCCAAGAAGCACACACACCCTATACTGGGAAACACTGAGTAGCCTGCCAGATAAAGGTTGTATCTATACATTAAGGAAAGTTGGTTGGTGTCATCAGAGATACCCAGAATGCGTGACTGACCTCCCACACAATGATGTGTTTGGGCATGTTGTGTCATCCACATCCCGGAACTTTGTGGGTAGATGCGTGGGTGGGAGTTTGAATATATACTGTGTACATGACCATTAAAAGACAGTTCCTTTCTGAGCACTGAAGACTATGGTGTTCTTCGTTCTTTGTGGAGGGGACTCACTACGGCGACCATGAGCGGCATAGACTATGCAGGAGCACTGTCTACAGCAACATAATAAGAATCTGCGAAGTTGACCCAGGCCGCGGCCATGAAGATAGGGGTCAAACTTTACAACATGGTAGGAATCGTGGTATTCCCTACAGTAGGTTAGTTCATTGGGATCTGGGAACAACCAAGTTCAATCTTGCAGACAGAGTAGAGGAGTTGGCAAAAGCAGTTCAGCAGGTGATTGATAACCGTGCAAAGAACAAAGAAACTAACCATACAAGAGCACAAAAGCAAGACAATGCAGCCATGTTAGAGGTTGGAGATGCAGTACTGGTGAAGGCACAGGAAAGAGGTCCTCTGGAACCCCATTGGGATGGTGGTTTTGTGGTGGGCAAACAATGGGGGGCTGTGGTGACTGTGGTTGGGCCTACTGGTGAAGAACGGCAGTTGAACAGAAGACATATTAAGAAATGTGAACCGGATATAGATTGGGCTGGTATCAACTATAGACAGTCGAGAACACAGAGACAACAGAGTATGGTCCCAGGGATTGGGGTGCAGTATGGGAAACAAAGACAACGGTTAGAGTGTAGGGGCACAAGTAGTATTCCTTTTTATAGAGGACTATGTAAACAGCCATTCACATGCATGCCCAAAACAAGAAATGTGCACAAACATGTATTGATGCCACATAACCAACCACAAGGGTTTGGTCACCACACCACATGCAGAGCTTGGGGACTGCCAGAGAGTATTGCGATCACATATTAAGATGAAGACACTGGTGCCGGGTCTTTAGCATATGGTTAAAAGTGTGTACAGTTAACAAGAGGAATATTAGGTCGTACTAGTGGTGAAACAGGGATAGGCAAGAAGTGCACATAATTGTAGAAAATATAAATTATATAAATTCTGCAGTTAGTGTTGTATTTAGACTAGACAATTGTCTTTAAAATTTCACAATGTCAGGTGCTAGTGTATATTCCAGTCTGGTGTCCAGGAGGCAGGGATCTTGCATTTCAGTAGGTGATATAGGATAGGTGGATAGTGTGAGTGTAGGGTGTTTTGTTGGGGGTTCAGTAGTCGCGACCTGAACTCTTGATAAAATACAATTGATTTGAAATAAGCATAATGGTAGTGACATTTGGAGAATACTTTCTGCCTGGTGTTAGTCATCTTGTATGGGCTAGATGGTGTCTGTACTACAAGCCTATTTGAGGGAGATGGTATTTAGTAACACAATAAGGGGAAACATGAACCATTGCAACTATGTGGAAAGTGTGTTAACATCACCAGTTGGGATTGCGGGGTCTGGGGCATCTTTGTTATTTGGGTTTGTGACACTAGGACAATTTAATCTGGAGCAGGTAGTGGGAAATGATAAATGGTGGCTCGGAGCTTGGTGTCAAAATCAGAATTACTAATGTTGAATAGTACTGTATTACTAAGAGGGTAAGGAAAATTGCATTGTATTTGATATATAAAGACAGTATATTGGCCCAGGCTAAGGGGGGGTTAGGAGGTGACAAATGTCATTATGGCAAGCTCAACAAAAGTACCCAGCCAGGAATAAATATTGTCTAAGGCAGTTAAGCAGTATACAAGTAAATCCAACTCAGTAATGTTGATTTGAATCTACAGAGGTGACTAGGATGGAGATATTGTAGCTACTGATATGAGACTAGCACCATACTAGTGCAATCTGGGTGACCACACCTTATATACTGTCAAGGAACATGGCGAAGAGAAAGGATGCCTATGATTAAGTTGGGGCGTGTAGGGTGATAATGGGTGTTGCCATTGCACACAGTAGTGACTGACCATTGAATACTAACATTTATTGACTCTAACCATGACTTGATATCAAGGGAACAACTCACTATCTGATATGGCAAGATCAAAAGTAATCTCTAGTTTTGGGTGTTCCCATGAGTATACATGAGTACAAGGACTGGGTAGGTAGCCATGTTTTGTGTTTTGTGTCTGCCTAATAACCCTGTCATTAAGAGAGATATTATTATCTTAGTATAAGTATTAACCTTAGCATAAGTATTGCAATGTTGGTCAGTTTGGCTGTGTATAAGGGAAGTACTACCAGATCCGATGTACAGGAACAAGATAGTTCCAAAACATGGACATTCCAATAAGTACACCATGTTATCAATGTTTTGTATTACTCTTATACAGTATTTTTTGTACAAAGTGGGTATATGTGGTTGCAGTAACAAAGCAAACAAATTATGAACAACACATGGTTCATATCTTGTGACAGCACCAAATCTACCCAAAAACAATACACATTGTATGTTGGTTTGAATATATTTTGCAGATGTGGTTTTCTGATGCATAAAAATGGAGGTCATTGCCAGTCATACATAATGCTGAAATAACAACATACATGCCTGGTTTAATTAATTATGCCTGGTTTGAGTAATGTAAACATACTGTATACAAGTATGGTGATCTGATATATAGCAATGAATATCACTACCAGTCATACATAATATATTTATGGTAAACATACATTAACTGATTGTTGGAGGAGGAATAGTATCAGTAATGGGAAAGATTGAGAGTAGCATAATATGGCAAATATCAGCAAAGATTAATTCCAGCTGAAAAGTAATGAACATGATACATACTGGCCATAAGCTGGGATGCCCAAATATGTAACCATATTAAACATGTTGTAAATATTAGTTAATACGAGAATAGATTGTCATTTAACAATGTGCTTAACATAGCTATTTGAAAAAAAAACTAAAAAAACTCATGGTTTTCGAACTCATGGTTTTCTTCTTCTTTTTTTTTCAAAGGGTGTATTATTTAATGAGTATATTCCACAGGATGAAGGGAAGTTGCTATGTGTCATGATAATTAAAATAATATGTATTTTAATTAATACACAGGTTCGCAGACAATGAGTTGATCAGATGTTTACCACCATAAACATGGAATCTCACCAGAGATGTCCATATCAGCATAGTGATGCATGCCAAACTGACAAGGTCTTCATTGGAACCAACAGCTAAACAGGTTTCCGATGACATCACACCACAGCATTGTTGTTTAAGTGAACCAGTCAAGAAATTATGCTATGTATTAAGACAATACAAAGAGTGATTACGGTTTTATGAGGTACTAAACTAATTAACTTGGTGACCAGGCATATATATTGAAGAATCTCGGTATGAACAATTGAAGTGGAGTGAGAGAACCGAAGACGTGGGATGATGGTCAATGACTGGTCATAGGGCATCGAATGTGGTATCAGCAGCAACACAAGTCTGCCTGTCAGCAGCTATTGAGGATAGCACATGTATGCCTTGCACAAGAAGCAGCCACATGACTGAGGGGGTGGTAAGGCCCAGAGACATTCACCTATGGGAAGTGGCCAATAAAAACCCCTTGGGTAACAGGGCTGGGGCGAAGCTTGTGAAGACAATGTTCCAAGATTCCACAACCGAACCGGTCCAGGTCTACAAGTGGTGTCATGACTAGGTTCTCCAAGGATTACCACTCGAACCATAAAAACATTCGAGAAGGGAACCATGTACGTCAAGGTGGACCAGCAGACCAGATATCAATATAAAGTGATGGTTAAAGATGATTGAGAGGAGCATCCAGTGGATGAGGAATATATGATGGAAACCAAGAATTCTTCCAAATTTAGCAGGAGTAAGGGTAGCTAACACAATCCTATTATATTGTGGGGAGCCTCATATCACCATATGATAACTCTAGTTCTAGTTCAATTTTTGTATAGCTGTGCACAGGGCACTCTATTATTGTAAACAAAGAATAATAATGACGAGACAAGTTATTATGTAAACATTTTTATATGATATTTTCCAACTCTATTTGATAGAATCATGGCTGCCCTGGATGGTACTGGAATGAGGAAAAACGTCTACAGTAGACATCCATGATTCTAGGGGCAATTTATCGCTGTAAAATATTTGGGAATTTTGGGGTAGATTTTATTTAGTGCTCTGAAGACAAGGACCTGCCGGGTACAGGCTAGGTCACCTGACTGGTACGTGGTTGCATTGGTACTCTGCAGACAAGGGCCTGCCAGGTACAGGCTGGGTCACCTGACTGGTACCTGGTTGCATTGGTACTCTGTGGCCAAGGACCTGCCGGGTACAGGCTAGAGTCACCTGACTGGCACCTGGTTGCATTGGTACTCTTCAGCCAAGGGCCTGCTGGGTACAGGCTGTGGTCTCATGACTGGTACCCGGATTTAAACCTATAAATAAGGATGCATGGCACATGCGCGCTCTCTCTCACCACCACCACCAGCTAGCCCAGACTATGTACATGTGCCTGTAGCAACTTTAGTTTTGGATTAAACCATGTGAGTTCAAGATTGTGTCTTCTAGTGTGATATTTCAGTTACTGAGCCCAACAAGTGATTTTGGAAGTAGATAGTTGATATATCTAAACAATATGTGTAGAAGTTCTCTGACAACTATTTCAATTTAATCTAACAGCCTAGACTTTAATACCATCAATTGTTCTGAGATACACAAACTTTTCAATTTGTTGCAACTCGTGTTCAGCTGTAAATTGCTTCATAATTCCTCCCAGCATAGGTATTTAACAATTGTATTCTTCATTGAAATCACCGATGAGGATCATATCATGCTTATCGATATTATATATACAAAGAGGTATTTATTTGGCCAATTCCTTCAATTGGGTTGCCATTTGGGGGGCTATATATATCGCTGATGAGTATTTATGATGTGCTTGGTCTGCTGACTACAGCCGACTGTTGCTCTATATTGCTATAGACCAATCAATATGGGGACCAATCAATGCAGTGCATACATCCTTGCCGAGTATTGTCCCTAGCCTTGATATATCTATCAGTCTCATCGCATTCTTTTTTCCTCTTCTCAATAGGATCCTTGTATCTATTTGCAAGTGGATGGAGAGGAGGATTACGAAGACGTCAGTGTCTTCAGAAATCACCACAACCTTGCGATTGTTTGCAGCTGCATGTTTTGTGTGGATCATCATCCTCGTATCGGCTTCTTCATGTGTGGATCTAAGCTCAATGATCTGCATCACATCATCCTTTGTTATCCTGAAACATCTTTCATCCGAGGTTACCATCAGTATGATCTTGCCAAGTTTGTCCCTCCTGCGCATTTCTTTCCAATTCTCTGCCAGGAATGCGGTGAGCTTGGCTTTGCTTTTTGTACTAGCCAAGATCCGTTTCCAGTTCTTGATTCGGTGTCCTGGTTTTATCTGGTTGAACACGATTCCATGCCGTGAACCACGGACTTAATTGATTGCTCTTGGTAGATGTCAAACACTACATCAATTCGCGCACTACCCCAACCATCATTGAGAACTTTCTTCAGGATTGTATCAGACAGTTCATCAAAGGTCAGATTCTCACCGTGAATCATATGTACTATTGCCATGGCATCAACAATTGTTGCCTGAGAACCAGGTGGTAACTCAACATTCGCAATTTCTTTCTCAATATGTTTGCCTAATGTTGCTTTCCCTGTTTTTTTCATTGTTCCATCTGGATTTGCTAATGCCCATGGTTTTGGACCCAGGGGATATTCAAACACGTCTTTCATATCCAACTTTCTGTTTTGAGCAATCAGTAGCATGTGTCCAAAAACACGATTGTCTGCTTTCAAGATCATCTCTCTGTTCGCACCATCCTTGACAACATTTTTTGTGTGTAAGGCACTGAATGTTTGTAAATTCAGTTTTTTGATCGGATCATGAAGTCCTGACCCTCTCTCCAGCCTTTCCATGTGAATCTTGTAAGCTTCTTCACCCTTGCTGTGACCTTTGAGCAGATCATTCACTACTGCTGATGTTGCTGCAGCACCAGTTGACAGACTCACAAGATCCGACGGTTGATTGGAGAATGGGTTTGTCCAGTTGTTTTCTAGCATATCAACAATAGACATCACATCAGCTTCGTCCCTCTTGACCATTGATGGTTGGAGGTCAGCATGACCAAGTCCTTGTTTACTTTGCCCAGATGTTGATACAAGGTCTCGAAGCTGTCGAATAGATTCAGCTCTGTGTTCAGCTGTCAGGTAAAAACGTGCCAGTGCACTATGTTTTAGGCTAAAGCCTTTGGTCCCACCAGCAGTTTGCGTGTCCTTGTTTACAGTCTCCTCTACAGTCTGGTCAATGGCAATCTTGGCAAAAGGGTTTGCTTGCCTCAGTTGAACAGAGAACCCACCATTTAGAAAATGAGCATAGAGGTCTGGACATGTCTCTTCTAATTGTGTCATCTAGCGAGAGTAATTGGTCTTGTCCATTGCAAAGCACCAAGGAATCATGTCCTTGATACTTGCTAAATGCAGGTACCAATTGCCTTCACGATCAGCTCGTATCAGTCCCAGCAGTATATCTACCATGTCAAGATACATCATCCAAAATGCTGCCAAGTGCCCACTCTCATGCCGCAGAAGATCCAAGTAACAACAACAGATGTAGAATACTCCTGCATGACTCGTCATTTCTACTGGTTTCAAGGGTGGACGCACAAGTATCATCATGCATAGCCATCACCACATGCAAAGTTTCATCTAATTGTGGCAGGTCACTCATGTGGTTAATTTCCAACCATTCAACAAATCCTCTCCATACAAGTCACATCAGTGCTTCATATGTCAGCTTGTGAAGACAAACACCTCTATTGTACTTCTTTCCATCTAGAACTTTATCAATAGACCCCTCAGATATCACCCCAGATTCAACAGCAAGGTCTCGAAGTCCTGCATCACGGAATAGTTTCCCAATGATTGACAACATATTACCAATAATATGGAAGTTGCCCATCATCAGCAGGATTTTCTCGAACCTAAATTGTTGTTTCCAAGCAACCTCTGTTGCTTTAGCATACAGAGCCTGGTCCATTACAACGGGAATCATGTCTAGGCCTAGGTGCTGCTGAATGGAGATTGACTGAGAAAGTATCTCTTGCACAGTTGACAGTTCTGTTGCTGGTGCATTGATTGTAGGTAAGTATCCAACCTTATCAGCCTTGACTGTTACATCATCTCTGGTTTTGATGTTGAACCCTGTCCAAGAGCTGACCGCCTGGTTCACAGTGTTGTGAAGTCGGGTGATCACCCATAGGACATTTTTCTGCGTGGCCCTTTCAGTTGCATTGCTTAGAGGTATGGACGTGTTGGCAAACTTCAATGGTGGAGGACCTTCCCTCTTGGCAGAGATGTAAATAGGTAGATGCTGCTCAGACAGTTCTAAGGTGTGCCTTTTCTCCTTTTTGTTAACGGTTTATTTTCTAGCTGGTGCGCATGAATGAGTTTGCAGTTGGACAATAATCCCATTTACACGATAGGATGTGCCTGCCCCACTCAGTGTTTCCTCCAGCCTATCAATGTTGTCAAAGGCAAGCACAGTAGGGATGTTTGTTTTCATCTACACTGTTCATCTTTTTGATGCGCAAGGCTGTGTCTATCTCCTGTAATCGTGTATACGAACATGCATGACCAAGGCGGTTCAATGTCTTAATGAGTTCAACATTGCCAGTTAAAGTTTTGATAGCCCATGGAAGGAGGATATGTTTTGGAGTCAAGACTCAAGCATTTGTATCAGCGCTAATGATGTCCTGACCAAATGAGAATGACAGCCGGTGGACCTTGTCAGAGGTAACAGACTGACAACCACCAAGAAGCACCTCTAAGAAGTGAACAAGACAATCAGGAAGTTGAATATAACTTTCAGTCAACTCCTGTGGATTCGGTGGCCAGGCCTGCTCTTTGATACCTTCTGTGATTTTATCTCGCAAGATTTGAGCAACCTGGACAATCAGTTGTTCACATTGTTGGCTGTGTATGTAAGTGTCAAGTTTGTCCTTCAAGTTTATAAAAATCACAAGAAATAGAATCTGCTGAAAGGTTGTGTGGTCTAACATAAACATTATTACTAGTACCAGCAGAGAAAAAGTGCAAAGTGTCACCAAATTGTGACTCAAGGTTTCTACGGATATCGGTTTTAGTTGATTGTTTAATGTCTTCCACACCTTCATCCCGCATAAGGGATACTAGCTTTGAAGTAAGTTCTACCAGTGGTACAATATGAGGGTTTGAAAACAGGTTGATACGGATAAACTTGTACGACAGTTGCAATGATGTAGTCTCTGCAGTTTTGTAGTCATCATTCTTGTCAGTCTCCGTAGAATCATCTGTGGCAGTTTGCTTTTATAACTTGGTGTACTTTTTGTAACATGACACATGGTAACATGCCTCAGCTGCCACTATTTCTCTTGAAGTTATCGTAAGAATTTTTGGGTCACCTTTTACAGTTGCAACAGACCTGAGTGTTGTTTCAGCACGGAGATCTTTTGCCTGAATCAGGCTTTCTCGAGTAGATGTTCCTTTTAAACACTTGTTAGTTCGTTCGCAGAAGATACACATCCGATCATATACACGTGTAGTTTTTGATGCCCCTTGATGTAATGATTGTCTTGGCTGTGCAAATTCCTTTCCACTCTCACCAACAAGTTTCTTAAGCTTGGTCAGTTCCTTTTTGTGCGCGAAATTCGATCTGCATTCATGGTGATAGAATACATCTGGTACAGTATTTGGATTGTCCACTTTCAAAGTCAAGATCGGATCGAAGCAACTAATCTTTGCCGCTTCACATAGTGTTTGCCAGGAATTGACGTCTTTTGGTTTGACAAGTTCACATAATGGTGCATCATTCCCACATATTATACATGTGACATGTTCAATTTTTACCTGGATAGGACATTCAGCCATGACAACATGCAGTTGGTTTTGTCGGAAATTCGTTCAGTAGGCCTACTCAATTTTTAAGTTGGTTCATTTTCTAGGATTGGCACTTCATTAACCTGGAATGACATACAAAATCATTGTCAGATTTCATGTTTGGTTTAGTACTGGTATGGTTGAGTTTACTTAGTTTCTTTCATAGCTCATGACAGTTGCTAGTAGGCCTACCTATAACCGAAAAAAATGGGGTGCTCCCCTCAAGCTCAACTTCAGGAGTAGTAATGAATGAGAACAAAGTAAAGTACAAATAGTAATGAATGACATTGTTATAAAATGTAACTGTTAGGGCCAGGTATTGGGTTTCCTGCAAATAGCTTTTACCCCTACCCCAAACTGGTAAAAAAGGTTATTTTTAGTACAATGTTAAAAACGTGCCTATGGAATCAAACAAAGTTTAAATCTATCAATATAACACTTGTTGTGGATGTCTACTAAACCCCTCTATATGATCCAACATATAATTTGACCAAAATGAATCCTGGCATGAATTGGCAGACAACTTATTAACATAGATCTTGAAAAAAACTTGAAATATGTGACTTTTTTTATAGAAATCTTTAATTTTTGAACAGATAATAATAACCAAATATAGCAAATCATACACCGCCAGATGCAGAATGTTATTAGCAACATTTTAAGCCATTTTGCATGTTGATAGGTCATTCTGGTGAGAAGTTATGCAAGTTTTCTTGATTCTCTCCATTTCCATGAAATAAAGGTGGCCATCTTTAAAGATGGCCATCAAAAAGGCATTTGGCAAAGTGACCCAGAAGTCCATCAACTGATTTTGGACACTTCAGATATCAGGCTAACCAAAAATCATAGTAGGATCTGTTCACCAAATTGGTAATGAGTCCTCAAATTTTGAGGTCTGGCACATAGACTAAGGCAGTCACACAGGGTTTGCCACTGACCAGCATATACACCCATGGCTGACTGGAGGTACCCCGATTGTCTTGTTTGGTTATACCAACACAGTAACTAACGCAGGGAACCTGGTTCATGACCATTAAGCACTAATATTTTAATGTTGTTTTACAAATTAGTTCCCAAACTAAATATCCTGACACTAATCAAGGATCTTAATATAATTCTTTCCTTTCTAGTGATATGGTCCGTTAGTAAAACTAGCCCAAACTCATTGTGTCACAGTCATTTATGTCATTTCACTACATAATCTTATATCAAATATGTCCTTGGTAATTGAAACGGACCTAAAATGACCAGCATCATCCGAACTAGGTAAGCTCTCCAACCTGTTTACTTATGTGGGTCACGGTGGGCACCCTCATGCAATCTATATCAGGACAAATGTCTATCATCATCATCATCATCATCATCATACTGTCGGTCGTGATGCGACAAAGACTGCTTTTATTACTTGACTGTCGCTCTCCATTTAGGTCTCTGCTGTGAGAGTGATGTCCATGAGTCTGTCTTAATGTCTCTCAGCTTCAGGTTTCTCTTGATGGTATCCTTGAACCGGAGATGAGGGGGCCCTCTCTTTCTATAACCAGAAGAGAGTTGAAAGTAGAGGATCTGCTTTGGTAGCCTGTGTGATGACATCCTCATGAGGTGTCCAGTCCACTGGAGATTCTTTTTGATCAGAAGATCTTCCATAAAGGGCAGCACTGTCCGTTCGAGTATTTCCTTATTTGTGACTTTGTCCTTCCAGGTTAGCCTCATGATCGAACGCAGATGTCGCATCATGAAGGATTGCAGCTTTTTCACCTGTTGTCTGTACACTGTCTAGACCTCGGCTCCGTATAGTAGGGTGGATAGCACAATTGCACGGCAGATCTTGCCTTTGACCCGCATGGACACATGGTGGTTGTTCCAGAGTCTCTGGCATAGTCGGCCGAAAGATGCGGCAGCCTTGGCCATCCTCCTCTGTATTTCAGCATCAATGCATTCATCACTTGATATAGTGCTTCCGAGGTAGGTGAATGCCGGAACAGAGTTCAGCTTGTTTCTGTCAACCATGATATCCTCCTCTCGGGTTCGGGTTGGTACAGCACCTCCGTCTTCTTGATGTTAATCTTCAGGCCAAACTTCTTTGATGCATCGGAGAAAGCGCCCACTATTTTTTTGATCTCTTCAGCAGAGTGGGAAACCAATGGACTGTCATCTGCGAATAGCAGCTTTCTCACCAGTATCCGAGTAGTCTTGGTCTTCGCTCTGAAGTGTGAAACGTTGAATAGGTCAGCGCTCTGTCTGGACTATATATAGACACCATCCCCCATGCCTCAGAAAGCCTGATAGGAAGGTGGAGAAGAGCGTGGGGGCCAGTACACAACCTTGCTTGACCCCATTGGTAACCCCGAACAATTCCGAGACTTCCCCTCCAACACTAACATTCACCATCATTTCCGTATGTGGAGCCTCGATCATAGTTGTGAACTTCTCTAGGCATCCATACTTCCTCAGTAGCTGCCATAGCCCAGTCCTCCCGACTGTATCAAACACCTTAGTGAAATCGACAAATACCATGTAAAGTGGTCGGTCCTGCACAATGCACTTTTCTTGTAGCTGTCGGAGACAAAATATCATATCCATGGTGCTCCAGTTACCTCTGAAGCCACACTGTGTCTCCGGAACTACATCAGGTGTTATATGAATAGATAGTCTGTTGAGGAGGATCCTGGCAAAGATCTTGCCTGCTATGGAAAGAAGAGAGATTCCTCTATAATTCCCACCGTCTCTTCGATCACCTTTATTGTAGATGGTTACAATGCTGGCACCCTTCCATGCTTGGGATGCAGAACCATCTTCTCAGGCATTGGTGATTAGTTGGTGCAGTCTGTTGAACAGATTGTCTCTTCCATGTTTCCATACTTCGGCAGGAATTCCATCACCCCCAGGTGCTTTGCCATCTTTCAGGCTGGTGATTGCTCTAGCCATCTCATCCATGGTTGGAATCTCATCGAAGCCTGTTTTGCTAATGCGCTGCTGGATGTTGTCCAGAGCTTTGTGATCTATGTCATCAGGGACATTGAGTAGCTTCTGGAAGTGTTCACTCCATCTTGCCACAACTCTCTTGCTGTCACAAAAGGTCTCCATTCCATCTGTTGATTTCAGGTGAACAGGTCCCTTCTTCACGGGTCCCCACACTTCCTTCAGTCCAATGTAGAAGCCCTTCATGTTGTTTCTGTCCGCAGCTCTCTGCAGCTCCTCTGCCTTCATGCAAGCTGCCTGCAAAAGTGTTGAAGTGCTGCTGGCTTTTGCAAGTTACCAGCGGCACTCTCTCGGGGAGCAAATAGAGGTTTCACACTAGCAAGAACATGTCCAGACAGGCACAAAATTATTTGTCCCTGCAATGGCTGTTGGAAGTTCCATACACTAACTGCCCTTAATGCTGCCACAGTGACATAGTTTTCTGTTCAGGGTTTTCTCCCTTAGCCTTTGGTTCTGTCAAGAACCTGTACCACAAGGCAGTGGTTTACAACTCTGCAGGGCAGGGGCATCAAACTCTCTGAGGTATTGTAATACCTGCACACACAAATGTCTATAGTTGTATGATATACGTAGCTAAATGTGGCAGTGCCTTATCACAATGTAGGCTACTATTAATTGTGATATATATTAAACACATAACCATTGTGTCATCACTGTTTTCATACATGGGGGGTGGGGTGGGGGGTTCGGGGCGAGAGCTAGCTATATTCGCAGGTGTGCAGCTGCATATAACCTGAGGTTGCAAATGTTTTGCTTTAAAAAATTAAAATATGTGATATTTTATAGCATTTTATTCCATCACCTTTTATTGCAATGTGATTTTATTCCATATGCGTATCCCCTGGAAATTGCAAGCTAGGCCCATGTTATATACTCATAGTTTCAATCCATTAGTTTATATTTATATATATATATAATATTCCAGAATCAAAGTGATGGGATTGAATTGAGTTCACAATTCATTGTAACGCTTATAATAAACAGGTAGTAATAGACGGGATCACGGTTCCGACTGCCCCTGCATTGAAAACGGTGTTGGCAGCAAAGCAAATGCGAATGGCCATTGAGTTTGTCGATACGCATATGGAAAAACTTAGATTTTATTCAAAATGAATAGAAAGACAGCAAATTGGCATAAACATGTATGCACACATGCAACTGATGAATATAGCTAAAACAAAAGTAGCCATAGTTAAACATTTTGAGCTAAGAAACATACAATTCTACACAAAACAATCAGTGATATTCACATCACCATCAGTAATTCTTGTTCTAAATATTAAAATGCCAAATGTGTCAACATACACTTGTTTCAGAGAAATATATAACCAATATCTGATTAACCCTACTAATTTTCTAGTTCTACATATGTCATTAACCATAGGATATAAATAAAAACATTAATAAAATAAGTCAAACTAACTCTGGCTATGCCTCTAACACTAGACTGAGTGCCCAGATTTGTCTAAATCTAAATGCACATGGCATAAGATGTGCATGTGTAAATGCAATGCTGGATAAAAGATTAATATCTTATTTATTATATATATATTTTTAGTTGGTATTCTATGTTTCAAACAAGAGCTGAGATGAGCTGAAACTAGCACATTTCATAGCTGCACCCAGTGTATTATAGCATGTGCCATGTGCTTCTCGTGGGTTTGTTTTGCTCTGACGCATTCCCACAATGCACCGCGCTGCTGGAACGGTGATGTAGTCTATTGATATCCTGCCTGTTCGTTGTTTTCATATTAGTGTGTACCAATCAATCTCCACTCAATCAATCAATTATTGCACTACAGGAGGGGGCATAAGGTCTCCCCGCTGGCTGCTGCCTCCGAATCCGGGCCTGAGCCGGAGGAGGAAGGCCCCATGACGGGAACCAGCAAGGATTCTGCCCATGAGCAGGACAAGGCAGCCACCCCCTGCCACGACATGGTCCTGCCCTTCTCGGTCACCCCCTCAGTCGTCAGCCCAGAGTCCCTGCCAATCGCGGGGGCCGTGAAACAGGACTGCTGCTTCAAGAGCCCGGGTTGCTACAGGCACAAACACAAGCCTAAGAGCAAGTCCAAGCGCAAGCATGACATCAGCAATGACGACGAATGCGAAGCTCACCCGCCGACTGAGTACTCGTCACAGGAGGAGCGTGTCAAGAACGAGGGCTCTGCGACGGAATTGTATTCTATGAACATCTCGAAGCATTTGGACGACACGGACATATGCAGCTTCGGACTCAATACGTCAATACCATCGTCGTCGTCCAAGCTAGTCGTGTCCGGGAAGGATATCACGCATCGATTCCTGCTGCCTGAGACGGACCTGCCAAACACAGGGGTCTCGACCTCCAGTGGCAGGAGGAAAAAGCCTGTGAGGATTGTCGATTTGTACAACAGGTTCGCCCTGCCCGGGGCGGTTAGCGATGACCCCGACGCGACTGACAACAGCTACAAGTCGGGTGCGACGCACGATCGAAATGACAACACGGTATGTGAGAACAATCCCCACACTAAAGTTGCATATTCCGATGGTTTTGAGTTTCTGTCATTTTCTGAGATAAAGATATTAGGTTGATCGTTATAGTCTACCTTACATTAACTTGAAGTAACTTTGATTTAAAATGGCTAATTTGGAGATAATTGAATTGTAAATATGCTCAATTAGTCAAAACTCTGACACCATAGGCTTTTGCAATAACAGGTTCTATTAAATTGCCTTTGTTTTCCTTTCTAAGTACAACAGTACCTAACTTAGATATGTAGAATAACATTTTCATTTAGGTTTTGGAAATTTGATGTTTTCACCAGACTATGCAGCTTTAAATCAGATAGTGCTCTTGCTTGTTTGTTTGTTTGGTAATTTAGTGAGGTTTTACGTCCAATCTACATTTCCAGTAATATCCAAACAGTCAGTGATTTGACACATATATAGCTATTTCGAAACTTAGCATGCACCTTTTTAATGTAAACATTTAGAAAATGTGATACACAGGTCTTTTTGTTTAAATGTAAACTAATTGAATACATTATATCAACGTTTGCTTGCGAAAATGGCCTTTGCTGTTGATGCGACGTTAAATCATCACTAATCAAGCAATCGGTTAACCCACCACCTTTAACAGTGTGTATGTATGCTGACGTTATAGTGTTGCCCCTACTGAGATATCATGCCACTGGCATCAGGGCCTATATGTATGAGCCTGGGTTAGCGGTCCTAACCCACGCGTCGTGCGGATTTCCCGGGTTAGCGGCCAAAGTGTAAATATATGTGCCCGGGTTAAGCAAACTCCTCAAGGGTTAACGTCACCTTCACTAACCCCAAGCGAAAGCAGGGTTAAAGGTGGGGTTAGGCACCGATTATGCCCAAATCTATTCAATGCGATCATATTTACCAAAGTTACATAGTTAAATAGTGAAATTTGATTAAATTAACCCTAAAATCGAACCGTTAATAAGGCTACCGCCGCATTGGCGGCGATATTAATAGTGTCGAATCGACGAATGTAAAGTAAACAAATCGCTGCCGCTGCAGCGACGTCGATATCCATACTGTCCAACGTCAACTAAACATGGCCGCCGCCGTCGCCGCCGAATCGAAGGCAATATATTATGCCCAAATCTATTCAATGCGACCATATTTAACAGAATTAGATATGTAATAAGTGAAATTTTATCAATTTAACCCTAAATTCGAAGTGTTATTAAGGATGCCGCCGCATTGGCGGAGATATTAATAGTGTCGAATCGACGAATGTCAGAGGGATTTCCCAAATCTATATATAGCGCATCAGTTAGCTAACCAATCTGCGCTTTGGTCACATACATCCTCCCTGACACATTTGGAACCCTAGGGTTACATAACCCGGGACCCGCCCTTAACCCTGGTACGGTTAAAAATTGGCTCATACATATGGGCCCTGGGCCACTAGTCATGCTATCCTAATACTGTACAAAGTGCTATCATAGTCATACTGAGCACCAGACTAGGTAGCTACACGTGTCAATTTTGTAAGTCATTGGGTTGATTCGGCCTGGGATCGAACCCAGCACCTTGTAACGGTTTATTACGGCTTGAAGACTAGTGCGTGTAAAGTTGTGTTAGTAAGACGACACACACTGACCGGCTGTGTTATTGTTCAACAGAACCTAATTGCACCCGCCACACACCGTTAGGAATGAGGTACAGCCTGTCAAGTATAACCATGGGAATGAAGTGGGGTCTGACCCATGGATTAGTCTTTCTTACTGGTGAGGATGGCCGAAGGAGCTGCGCGCCCGCTTCCCCCGTGCTATTGATGTTCGAACCCTGGCTGAGTCGAGTCAATGACTTAGAAAGTGATACTTCTCACTCTCATTACATAGCCGAGTACTTTACATTACTGGGATATGTCAATGAGTAATCGAACGAAGAAGACCACTTGTATGTGATTTAAACTTATCCTCTTTTACAGTTGCAAAATCCGATGGTTTTTAGTTTCTGTCATTTTTCGAAATAAATATATTAGGTTGTTTGTTATAATCGACCGTACCTTACTTTGAAGTAAGTATTTTAAAATGGCTAACTTTAGAGACATTTGAAATGTAAGCATGTCAAATTTATTATGGCGTGCTTGTGAAAACGCTGAACCTGAATCTATAGGCCTAAGCAGTAACAAGTTCTATCAAATTGACATAGTGCATCAATTGCATATTAGAATCAAATCTAAATAAGTATTTTAATTTAGAATATGGTATGCTTTCATCGGGCTGTGAAGTTTTCATCAACGAATGTAATAATAAAAAGCTAAAATATTTTGTGTAATGTATTGTAATTCAGGGATCAATCATAACACTCATGAGTATTAAAGGATAGTTCATGAATGTCAATGGTTTTTCATAATCCTAATAATATTAGGATTATGTTTGACCACCACCCCTACCACCCTTTTCCCTTCTTCCCTAATCCTAACATAAGAACATTGATAACTAAATTGTGTTCCGATGTTTTAGCCTGGCAAACAATCTGGATGTGGCTTTTACGCCTTCCGTTTCCAAATATTGTTGCTATTTAGGATCTGGCCCCAAACAGTGATGTTAGCCTTGAACTTAGCTACCAAATGTTGGTCGATATAAAAGGGATGTACTACTTGAATACAGTAGTACCTGCCTTAAGTGGCCCACGTGATCGTCGAACACCTGGCATGTGCAGACACATTTTCAACCCACACATTGTAATTCAGGACACGACACGGGACTACTTAGTATGGGACTTATTAATATAGGTAGGAGAAACACAGGTCAGGGCAATGCAGTACAATGGTGAGGATCAAAATAATAAGGTAACAAGTTTGAGTCTCTGCGGGATCCGGGCACTCAACCCTATCATGTCAAAGTCTTAAAGTAGGGTCGGGTGGGGTGGTGAGAATAGGCGGGTGGTATTGTCGGGCTGGCGTCTGGTGGTGAAGTGCCGTCTGTGGAGGCGGCAGGGCGGAAGTGACGTCACAGGGGGGCGGCCCAGATACAAGCAGCGGCGACCAATGCGCGGGTACCACCTGGAGTCACCTCCTGGCCCCTATATTTAAAAGGGGTAGGTGTCCTGTCTCGGTCCCGAATTACCCATCTTGCCTATGCAACATGCCCAATTTGATGGACTGTCCGATGACAGGATATCTGCTACGTGTCAGGGCGGTATTGCTTTGCATGGAAAATCGTCCCTCCAAAACAGGTATTCTATGCCGCGACCGCCTTGCCATACCAATATACAATGGTACCTCTGTTCAATTCAATGGACAATTCTGCAACTATACATATGTTATCCTAACATAGCAGGCGCCGGTGGGAGGCGATGGGCTCAAATAAAGAAAAATGTTACCATGTATAATATTTCCTTAGTATTCAATTGAAATGGTGTTTTCATATATAATCATATATGGATTTCTATAGTATATTACTTCGTTTTCATATAGAATCATGCCAAGAACCAATGGGTTGTTGGGAAGTAAGTTATGCGTGTACACGGGTTAAGGAACTTGAGCTCGGGTGGGACTGCATATGTATACTGTCCACTTGTACAGCCTAGTGTGGATGTAGGTCATGGTCGCTGATCCAGTACTGCAGCCAAGCCTTTTCTACAGCATGGCGATAGAGGTCCTTCCCAGGAGGTAGTGGGTCGAGGGACAGTCAAGCCAGAGAGAACCAACATGCGTATAGCTATTGAAATTGAAAAGAAATCACACAAAAAACTGTTCGCACATGGCAGGGGTTCGCCAATCACATGGGTCGGTGAAGACAGGTAGTCAGTCATTCTTGTTGCTATATCTGTGCGTTACGGGTGAGTGATTTTCTCTGGTGACAATCACCCTCCCCCCTCTCCCCCTACAGATAGAACAGGAAGCCGGCTGCAGCAAGAAGCACGACGGGCAGTACAGGGGGGCAAGAAGATACGTCAGCGTACCCAAAGTCAGGACAGAAGCTGTGTGGAAGATGCAGACCAGCTTACTGGCACGGGGTGAGAAGAGCGAAGGGAAGGAGGAGGAGGAACGTGAGAAGTGGCAACTCGCAAGGACCTCGTCCTTGACATACGGTGGGGTGATCAGATACATCACCGACGGACCCGAGGAGGTGCGCAGGCGCTGGGTCCAAGCCCGTCTCGGGGAGACGGACGCCATCTCCCCGACCAGCTGCCACAGCTGCCCGCTATGAGTATGAGCGCGCCGGGCACGGGGAGGAGGAGGGGGAGGGGGAAGCACGGGGAGCCTCCCATCACCACCGTCACCAAGACGTAGGGCACGCCTTTGGTCGGAGAGAGTATGATCAATGATCAATGATGGACGCCTACCACACAGATGGGCAGACCAGTATGCGATACAAGATGTGTAGAGGGACGCCTGCAAGGTCAGCACCCATGCTGATCTGCCCGCCCAGAGTGTACAAACAACAACGCAAACAACACTGGCAGTCAATCCACAGGACACCAAGACAGAGTACAACAGGGAGGCCGATGGGATGTTGTGTCACCTGGAACTGGGGCAACGACTGGTGGTCAGAGTGGTTGGGATTGAACATAAACACCAAAACCATCTAGATTTGATTATGCATATCTGACTTAGAAGTTAGATACTGATGCATGTATTAAGCATTTATTGCTACATAAAAAGGGGATACTGAGTCAATTTAATATAACTTGTTACTGATTAAGCCTATGGTGTCGGGGTTTTGGCGTGCTTGCGAAAACTAATTTAGCATATTTGCACTTCAAGTACCTCTGATGTTTAATTTAAAATATAAAGGAGATTATAACAATCTTTTTAATATATTTATCTCAGAAAAATGTCAGAAAGTCATAACCATCGGACCATTCAACTTTAATGAGGAAAAGGTGAAATTCCTGTGAAATTCACACTCACGCACCGGACCTTCGTCGGGAAGTCAAAAGGCATCGGCCTCGAACTCGATGCCCTTCAGGGAGTCAGACACCAACCCCTTTTACAAAAATGCTACATAGAAGTTGATCTAAGGGAGTTCTTCCAGCAGTCCCACACGGGATGGCTGAATTGGTGCGATCACTGGCTGACTTCCCGTACGGGAGATCGTTATTTCTCCCGACCAAGTCAAGCAAAATCACTTACAACATTAATACTCGTCGCTACCTATCCTGGCACTCAGCACTAATAGGATAGGGCCAGGACTGTTTGGGTTAGTTCCGTGATTGACTTAGCAGGATATCAGGTTATGGCACCTAGTCTCCTAGTGAGACAGCACTATTAAGTTTCCATGAGTACACGCTGTAACAAGTCGGTACCCGTCCTGACATGACCTTACTTGGATGTTGCTGGGATGTAGACGGTGGGAACAAGGCAGCTCAGGGACGGCAGATGGTGCAGTGCAGACGGCACAGCGCCAACCAGCGCGTAGTGGTAGTCGCCCTCAGACATTCCTGCCTAAATAATGTGGTGTATAAAGGTTATGCAAATATTATTGTGAATGGAATATAAGCTCCCCATACGACTCGGCGTTAGGGAGGAGAAGGAGCGTGCCGTTTGAGAGACCTGGAGTTTGGGGACCTGCTCCGAACCACTGGAGGCCTCCCTCGCCATCAGCCTCGGTCTGGTCAGCATGCCTCTCAGCCCACTCTCGTCCAGAAATTTGCTTCGAGTGGACGTGTCGCTCCAAGCTGCTCACACCTGTTCACCACATGGTCTCAATGCATATGGAGAATTGCAGTGCCTAACCTCCCCAAGGTGGAAAGTGCAAGCGAGCTAAGTTGGCGCTCCCTGCAAAGGAGGTGAAGATGGAGAATGTGGAGGGCTCCGTGGAGGAGAGAGCGGGAGCACCGGCTGCTGATGGCAAGTCGGCCAGTCATAGCAGAGAGTCACGCCGGTCCAAGCCTACCATGGCGGTGGTCGAGGACGAGGAGAAGCGGGAGCTCCACACCTGTTTGGAGCAGAAGGTGTGTGAAAAGAGGAAGACAAAACTCAAATCGGCGCTGGAGGAGTCTGGAGTTGTCAAGCGGATTGGATGACAGGCAACTGGCATGCGGCAGAGGTCATGGAAAGAAGCCGGCAAGGAGGGAGAGGGCAGTGACATTGGACGGGAGTCCGGACTCCAGCTCCCCACCTTCATCAAGATCCTCAAGTTCCACGTCCGATTCAGAGAGCAGCGGGAACTGGAGCAGGAGCCAGGCCCGAAGGAGCAGGAGGAAGCGTCGCAGTAAGTTCGCCCTAAATAAATACACTCAGGGGGAGAAAAGTCTCAAGAAGCTGAACTTTGTTGAACTGTTGTACGCGGCCTTAATGTGGGGATTTAAGTGCTCCGCCAAAGACGGTATGGAAGAGGAGCACCTTCGGGTGTACATGGGCAATCTGGCCTATATGACGATGCATGCGACTACCTCGAACTACATGGATGAAGCCGACAGGGTTTATGATCGTGCAGCGAGGGACAAGGTGAAGAAGAAAGGTTTGAAACAGTTCAAACAGGAGGAGCAGGAGCTCTCAATCCTTCACATTAACCTAGATAACGCGAAGGCACTCAAGTACTCAAAGAAGCCCTCAAAAGGTGGAGTGGGAAGCTTCAAAAAGGAGGGCCCGTAGCCAAAGGGTGTATGTTATGGCCATAATTTTAACAAGGAGGGCTGCACAAATAAGAAGTGTGATTGGGAACATAGGTGCATCTCATGCAAGAGTTGGGAGCACTCAATTGATGCGTGTGCGAACAAACGGAACTGACACTGGTTATTTGAACAATGGCGGAAGGAAGAGGCCACATGACCGCGCCCGCATCCAAAATGGCGGTCGGCGTGAACCGCATGCCAGCAAACTGTGTTGTCGGACAGACTGAACATATCACTGATAGGGATGGGATAGGAACTGTGTCGGACAGTATTACGAATGTGGTGACTTGTACTTGTTTTGAATTTGATGAATGTTGCATGTATTGTATTGATGCTATGTCGTATGTAAATGTTGATGTTAGCCCGCCACCCGTTGTGGGTTTTGAATTTACACGGGAAACATAGGGCGCGTCCACAGCGGCTTTGGGCACCGAAGCCTGGGCCGCGTTCAGGTCCGTCTCGGAGGCGCCTCGGCGATGAGCATGACGTCACGCCAGTCTGAACGACAAAAGCAGTTGGTTGCCTCTAAAATGGCCACCCCCATAGGCGGTGGCCATTTGCAATGGACAAGCTGCGCTGTAATTGGCTGAAAGCACCGAATGCGGTGACCATTTTTGAGGCGCTTTTCATCTCCAGTCTGAAAAGAGAGGCGTCTCCGAGACGTCGCCGAGACGCAATCTGAACGGGATTAGGCCAAAAAGCATCGCCGCGACGTCGCCGAGACGTCTCCGAGACGTCTCCGAGACGTACCCTGAATGCGGCCCAGGTTGGTGAGTCCATCGGGAAAGTCCTGTGGCACTTTGGAACCGTTCGGCCCTGGGCACGAGGAGTTATGTAGCGACAAGGCTGATTGGTTCAGGGTTGTTAGTCCTTGCGGGGATGAGCCAATCACAGAGGGCCTTGTGTATATGCTTTGGGTGATCGACCAAAATGGTGGCGATCGGGCAGGCCACACAATTGAAGTCGTTTCAGATTGTTTACAAGGTAAAATTGTGTTTACAGGATTCAAGGAGCTCTATCTCAGCTCAAACCGTGTAGAGTGTTTGCAGAATGTATGTGTAGGGGTGATACGGATCCAGATTGGGATTATATACTGCGAGGAGTCTGTTTTGGGTTCAAAGTGATCAACGCAACATGCGAGAGCTCCTATGCAAGGGGGAACTATCCATCAGTGACAGTAGGTGTCGTAGGCGCGGAGATGTCTGTCAGGCTGCGTCGAGAGAAAGAGGCGGGTCTACTAACAGTAGTGGACATGCAACGTGAGTGTGTACATGCCCTGGGGTGTGTGCAAAAAGGGCACGATGACTTTCATACTATAGTAGATTGTTCTAACCCAGAGGGTGTGCGTGTCAATGACCACAGGTTGGATTGTAGAACTAATGTTTGCTATGACTCAGTAGAGAGTGTGACAACCATGTTGAGGATAGGAGTAGGCTAGTCTAGTAGTAAGAGTAGAACAAAATATAATATATATATTAGAAAGAAAATTAAAAAAAACTAACATAGACTACTAACCATATCAACCAACTACCTACCGGCTACTGTAATGCAGTCAATCAAACACCTTACCAGTAGCTACTGTGTGATAAGATAACACCAACACTACAGCTGGCCAGCATTGAAAACAAGCCTGAGTACTCGGGCTTATATGCTATGGACAGTATAAATACAGCCTCAATAAAAAAATATATTAATATTTTGTTTAACTGTTGCAAGGTCATACATGGGGGAAGGACTTTCTCCAGGAGAGCTTATGATTTAATTGCATCTGTCAAACGTTCAAATTGTAAGGCGAGGCTGAATGTAGATTTAAAATCTGATTTAAAGTGGTGGCTGGAATTCGCGGCCAAGTTCAATGGTAGGGCAGGTATCATTCCGTCACCCTCGCCGGTGGTCTCGGTGTATAGTGATTCATCGCTTTATGGTTTCGGGCTACACATGGGGGTGACTGGATTGCGGGCTGCTTTGTCTTTGCGGCGGCGAAGGCCACCCAGCAGGTGTTGGGACACCATCTCATTTACGCAGACGATATAGGCTGCAGGACAGATAATATAAACGTATTGGAGTTGTGGCCAGTTTTGGTTGCTGTCAGGAGGTGGGGTCCCGAGTGGAGGGACAGAATGGTGGTATTTGTAACTGACAATACTCAGGTGAGGGCTGCCCTGAATTCCGGGAGAAGCAGGAATAAATATACCGTACATTGTTGGAAGGGAAGGTGAATGGCAGCAGAGGGAGAGGGAGACCAAGAACATCATGGTTTACAAATATTTCACAGTGGACAGGCTTGAATTATTCACAGTCTATCAGAACAGCACACCATCGGGACAAGTGGAGAACCATTGCATCCAACCCTCGACTAGAGGACGGAACTATTGATTGATTGACGTGATCTTCCAACTGTCGGGGCTAATGCTGCACATTCGTAAATAAAAAACAATTCAATTTAAGCAAAGGGTTCACCTCATTCCGGTGACCAAGGTGAAGAATGTGTGGTTGAGATGCACTTCAAAGAGTGCCCGGCCCCTGCGGATGCTCAAGCCTTCAGGTTACCCGGAGAAGGTAATAGTGTTCCACTCCCGTATGCATACTACTTCAATGTACTAAAGATATTGTGTGAAAGGGCATGCCTGGTGAGAGAGAAATATTCCTCTCACAGCCTACGGAAATTTGCTTTAAATCGAAATAAACGTCGGTCTTTTGTGTACCAGCCAGATACAAAACCTCACGACACAAACGCCATATTCCAACACCACACCGAACTGTATGCATACTACTTGAATGTACTAAAGGTATTGCGTGAAAGGGCAGGCCTGGTGAGAGAGAAATATTCCTCTCATAGCCTGCGGAGAGGAGGGGCTACCTTCCTCCGGTTATGTGGTGCTACGAACGCAGAGATCAAAGAAAGAGGTGACTGGCAATCAGATGCTGTTTATCTCTACCTCAAAGCCTCGATCCGAAACCGGAAGTGCTGTAGGTGGACGTGTCTGCCGCATACAGCGTATATGGAATCTTAGATATATTTAAGTTGGATACTGGCTATGTCTTTTTGTTTTAACAATTTGATGTTTTCAGCTGGTGGTTGATTCAACAAAACCAGGCTACACAGCAACCCACCACCAGGCAAATGGCAGCCCCAGTGCTACTGACAGCTATAAGTAACACAAAGATTTATGAGAGAAGTGTACTGGCCATGGCGACACATGCCTGGAATAATCAACCTACACAACAACGGGCAATCAAAGGCATGGACCACTATAAAAGGTCCTTAAAGAAAACATAATAGACAACCACCTACTGAAGAAACAATATCTCACCTGATCTTGGGCGCAGTCACTGCTTGCTGTGTTCTGGCACAAAAAGCAAAAGACAGGCCAGAAAAGTTGGTAGATATTACAAATACAGAAACTAGCCCTACTAAGTACTAAGAAATTCGAAATGACTATCACCATAGGGCGCAGTCCGTCTGGGTATGTGTACTGGCACAAAACAAAGCAGAACCAGGCAGGCCACGGGCATGCATCCGAATCACCCTGAAATACAAAATGGCTAACCATACAACACAGCCTAGTCGCAGTCCTGAAGGGTCCAGGGGTGTTCTGGCACACTGGTGTACTATCTAAGGACAGGGCATGGGTGAAAGGATGCTGTAACAAACCACAATGGGATGGGATCCTCTCCCACAGGCCTGTATGTCATCTGCGTAGATGTACATATTAGGCTAAGTTATCATATACAGGTTAGGAACAAACTTGAAAATTAAAAAAAAACTAATATAGAAACTACTAACACCCAAAACCGCAAAGGTTGGCCTGAGAAAGATCAGGTAAAGACTCCTGAGTGCGGGACCAGACCAATCCAGTATCACAGCTGTCCAGCATTGAAAACAAGCACCCTCATGGGAGCTTATACGTTATGGACAGAATAAAAAAACTTGTCACGAATTTTTTTTTTTTTAAATACATGTGAACTCATATAGTTGTTCATTCCAAAGGAAACGAAGAAATTTCCTATTTGATTTTTCAATGGGAATTGTATAATAAGCTTCTTTTAAATCTACACTCGCCATCCAAGAGTTGTGTGTGACTAAGTCACGGGCCGTCTCTAATTAGAACATTTTAAAATGTTTGTATTGAACTAATTTGTTTAGAGTTGTTAATATCCATTAGGTTTTGGTCAGGAGAATATATTGGAAATATATTCACCCTGTTTGTGGGAAACGGGTTCAATAATACCCTTTTGACAAAATTTGTTTACTTGGGATGTTAATGCTAGTTTTTCATTATAATCAATTTTATATGGGAATTGAACTCTTGATTGTATTGGGCCTGAAATAAAGGGTATTCTGACCCCTTCAACTATGCTAAGAATCGTTTGATTGTTTGTGATCTGTTTCCATTGCTGCACATGATTCTTAATATTGCCCACGTGAAAATCGTTTACTGTGGTTTGAGTCGTGACTTCTATTTATTCCTTGGTCATGGGAATGGCTTCTGTTGAGGCTGGTCTCATTTGAACGGCCTGTTCCCATCGTTCCATCCAAACGATTGCCTCTGGGCTCTGCCCCTGGCTTGGTATCTATAGCTTGAACCGTTTCCGAACCGCCCCCTTGATCCGCCGCGGCGGGTTCGAAAATCCTGTTTGGTTTTCTGGAATTGTCTTGGGTTGTTGTCAATGACTTTCTTGCCATCCATGTGCTTTCCGCACTTCGATCCGGTCTCTACCTGTTTAAACAGGTATTGTAGCTGTCCCCCAAACATCTTTGTTTTGTCTAGGGGCTTGCGCTTCACTGGTTTTGGAGCGAGGAAGAGTGTATACTCTTTGCCGTTGTTGTCGACTACCTTTTTCGACCTGGCAACCTCTTTTCCTGCCTCTGTGCAGACTGCATTGAAGACGTTCTCGAAATGTCTGTACGAGAGAAAATTGCTGATTTCTGTTAGCAACGCAATTCCTGAGTCCATGTCTCCACACAGTGTGGAGAACTTGTTCTCCATCGTCATGCGGTTGGCGATAGGTGTTATCGCCGCCAGAGCTGCTAGCACTCCTTTGTGGACAGTGTGTAGACATAACTCAAAAAAAAAAATTCTTTCGGTCGTCATTAAGTTTGACGTCCGAGTCCATCTCCTTATCTGCCGACTCCGGGATTCCTTTAATCCCGATGTATTGCACGGCAAGCTTTGTGATTACCTCAGCCGGTTTAAATGTATGGAAGTGTCCACGAATGGTCTTCCTCGTCATGGTGCAAGTGTTGATCTTTTTCTTCTTGTCAACCTTGATTTTCTTCACAATTTTGTCACTTAGCTTTGCGTACTCGTTGTCTGGCCTTTCAGTGTCCGACTCTGAGTCGGTCGATGTTGAGTTTGATGATGAGTCAGACGAAGACAACTTACTCTTCTTCTTTTTCTTAGATTTACTCTTTTTCTTTGACTTCTTGACCAATGTTTTGGCCCTTGCCTTGTAGTACTCATCTCCTTCAGAGGAGTCCGCCTTATTTTTGTGTTTTCTCTTACGAGAAGCAAACACCACCTCTTCGGAGTCGTCATTCGACTGCGGCTGATCAGACAGGTCTTCCCAGTCGGAATCTTCCAACACGACGTGCTTCCATCGTTGTGGAAGCATCACGTCCAACCTCTGTTGAACTAGATGGGTAACCTTGTTGTCTAAATTAGACGTACCCGGTAATGGTGAGTGGTCCTGTGAGTGAGTTGACCTCATTCCTGGCAGGGCGTCACCTTCGCTGAGCGTGTGTGGTACATCTGTTCTACTAGGCTTCGCTGCCATCTCAACTGTCTGCAAATAACTAAATTTAACCATTCAGCTATTTCGCCCCCGCCTAAGGCGAGCCTACATGTTAATTTATGTAATTATTTCCATGTAAATTTCCTGGGCCTGCCGCGGGCCGCCGCCTCTCGTCCGGTCTGCAGGTAGACCTCCTCCATCGGTGTAATTATCGGGCTAAGGGCGGACAGCCAGAGTATCACAGAAATAGGTTTTTTTGTCCCTCCCCGCATTTAATATAACAAAGCAGTTATTTATTATTTCAACTAACTGGCTCTCCTCCCCGCCGTTCGGTGTGAGTTAATATACTTCAATTAATCCAGAACTAAACAGACACTCCCAGTGTTGCTGCTGCTGTCACTGATAATCAGCCTACGTTAATATCTTATTTTCAGCCAAATATCACTACGTTAATTCTGTTACCATGTCTATTAATATCCCCGCAGAAGGGTGGATCGGCTGCATAAGGCCTATCAGGCATAAGGCCCTTAATTACATATAGAGCATTCGAATAGCAAGTTGACCATAGCGGTTAATATACAAGAAGACTGGAGAATAGTAAAGAATGCAAGGAACTTTCCAATTTACTTTTTAAGAGCTCACAGCTTTATTGTTACGCTAATAGTAATCCATTTCTATATTTCAAATAAATACCCCTCGATATGTCCCTTCCCATCATATTTACTTTAATACTCTTCCAAATTCCGACAATAAAAGCCTAAATCTCATCTAAAACATCAGAGCGTGCATAAACACGTCCATTGGGTCTGAGCCCGAGTGCTCAACCTTCCACCGTTGCTAGGAAAGTCACAATTGACGTCTCCTAGCAACGCGTTACAGCAGGGAACCCGGCCCCGCAAATGGTGGCAAGTGCAGGTCTGTCTTGAGTAGCCCGCATTTCAGAATGCGAGCTAATCGGCCCAAGCCTGCAATTGTCACAGGATGAGTAGTCTAGGCCACTTCACAAATAAACGGCTTCTTGAGTAAGACAGCGAGGAAAACATGTGCACAAGCAACAAGTTTGGTATCAGAACTGTATTTACACCGGTTCAATACAGGCGTTATAAGCTAATGTATTGTCGAAGGTTTTACTGCCGGATAACCCGAACCGAAACCAAAGAGGGGTAGGGACCAGTGTATCGGTGCCTCCCAGACTCTCTGTTCCATACACTTCTCCCTCCTGTGGCATTCTGCACCAACAAGTTGAAGAAAATACTATGAAACTTTGAGGTACACCTAAGAAAAATGGGGAGTCCATAAAAGAAACCCAGGATAAAATCCTTAAGGTGAATCCATAAAAGAGACACTGGATTAATCCCGATGATGACTGGCTCCAGCCAGACACCTCTCCGTTTGGCAACCGGCGGCTCAAAAAAGTTGAACAATGACGACATCGTGCTATTTAAACAATGAAGAAAGTTACTAAAGCTGTTCAATAAGTTTTACTTTCTGCGTTAATTATATTCAGCAATACTTCATACATGATATTGTGCAATTTTTTTAATGTACTTACTCTTTAATCAGTTGCTTGAGGTAGAAACTGCTGGAGCTTACTCATCAAACATCCTCCCGTTGTGAGTAAAATATGCTAATTGCTGGACCCGGATGTGCTTCCCTCTCCCTGGGCTACGACTAGCCAGAGGCTTAGTACCGAGGTAAAAAATATATATATATATATGTATGTATATATATATATATATATATATATATATATATTTTACCTCGGTACCAGAGGCTTAGTACCTAGGTAAAATATATATATATATATATATATATATGTATGTATATATATTTTACCTCGGTACTAAGCCTCTGGCTACTCGTGGTCGAGGGAGAAGGAAGCAACATCCGGGTTCAGCAATTAGCATATTCCGCTCATAACAGGAGGACGTTACGAGCAGCTCAGCAGTTTTTACCAAGGATTTACTCAATTTCTACTGTAAGTACCGACTCAGGAACTTACTAGGATGTTTATGAAAGTTCATGGCACATACTGATCAACTTTTTCATTAGTTGTTTGAGATATTAACATAGTTATTATCAAGTTGTGCTTTTATCCGGTGCCGTAGAGATTGGAGGCATCCATATTTTTTTTGCCGCCCGTTGCCGAACGGAGAGACATGTTGGCTGGAGCCATTTCGTCGCTTAGACAGAGTTTATTTTTGCTGCCCGTTACTGAACGGATAGACATGGCTGGAGCCATTTCGTCGTTACGTTAGTTTTTTCTGAGGCGTACCGCCGAGTTTCCTAGCATTTTCTCCAACTCGTCGGCGTAGAAGCCACGGGAGGGAGAAGTGTATGTTACAGAGAGTGTGGGCGGGAACGGTACACTGGTCCCGACCCCGCGATCGGTTTCGGTTCGGTTCGTCCGACCGTTGCACTTTCGACACACATTTAGCTTTTCACGCCTGGTGTAAAACTGGTGTAAATACAGTTTTATTACCCTATTGTGCCGGGGGCACGTTATAGCACTGTTCCACTGGTTCAGTTGCTCCTTGAGTACGTTTTAATTTACCTTTTTGGTGGTTACAGACGACTTGAGATGGCCGCGAAGCGAGGTAACAAGGGTGTACCACACACGTTGAGCGAGGGGGACGCAACCCCTGGACAGCTGTCCGCGCCGTCACGTGACCGCTCGCCAGAGGCAGGGCCGTCCCAAGCCGATGGGAACGAACACATAGTTTGACTCATCCATGAGCAGCTACAACAGCTTCTCCCGACCCCGCCTTCTAAGACTTCGACGAAGCCACACACCTCCCTTTCGGAAGAATCCGAGTGGGAGGACTTTTCCGACCCGCAAACTACGGACTCGGAGATTGCCTTAGGAAAGAAGAGGAAACACTCCAAAAAGCATTCATCAGAAGGGGACGAATACTATAAGGCCAGAAACAAAGTCAGGAAAGTCAAGAGGACCAAAAAGAAGTCCAAATCAAAGAAGAAGAAGGCCAAATCCTCTTCTTCTGACTCCTCGGATGACTCCACCACAACGGACTCTGAGTCGGACGACCCGCATGCGGGGACGTTTGCCGACATCACGGAAAAGGTGTCCAAAAAGATATGTGCGGCCAAAAAGAAGAAGATCAACACTTGCTCCTTGATGCGCAAGAACATGAAGGGCCACTTTGACACCTTCAAACCCGCGGTTTTGGGATGTTTCTTCAGTTTTAAGATTTTTCAACAATGGCCCGAGAATAAACTTCTCTCTATCCAACAGTTAGGATATAAATTAGCAGTTCTATTACTGTTGCTAACTGGACATAGAGGACAGACAATTGTGGCCCTCTCTTTACAGGGTCTCGACATTGATAGCAAGGAGGCCACGTTTGATTTGGACAAACTGCTAAAATCAAACCGTACAGGAGATCCACTCTCCTCAATTCATCTAACCAGTTTCCGACATGATAGGAAATTATGTGTAGTATCCGCCATTAGGGCATATATATCCAAGACTAAGGGAATACGTAATTCCAAACAGCTTTTGGTGAGCTTCATCAAGCCACATAAAGCTATCTAACGAGACACACTCGCCAGATGGACAATTAAAGTGCTCAAGTTAGCTGGCATAGACACAGCACGCTATGCTTCACACTCTACACGAGGTGCGATGGCCTCGAAAGCAAGACAGTTGGGAATCTCAGTCAGGAGAATCCTAACCCACGCCAGCTGGAAGACGGCGAGATCGTTTGCAAAACATTACAACAAACGACTGGAAAAGAAAAGCGGGGTGGCAAATCGCCTACTCACCAACTCACAAGATCGGGTGAGATGTACAAAGTTTTAATATTACTACTGATACATTAACATATTCATCAGATGGTTGAGGATAAAAATGAGGCTACATAAAGGTCTCCCTCGACCACGAGTAGCCAGAGGCTTAGTACCGAGGTAAAATAGTATAGTTACGAATCTTACCTGGGTACAGATGATGGATAACTCTTGTTTTCCCGAGGTACAAGCCTCGGATAGTCGTTGGCTAGGGCCCGCCCACCACACCCTGCCACGACTATTACGTTCGCTTGTGCCAAACGAAAACATCAGATTTCCATCATTAAGCTCATTTTTATTCTGAATAATTAGGTGAAGATTGCTGAACCCGGATGTTGCTTCCTTCTCACTAGCCCACGACTATCCGAGGCTTGTACCTCGGGAAAACAAGAGTTATCTATCATCTGTACCCAGTTACGATTCGTATAACTATACTATATATATGGATGTGTGTGTGTTATCAGATTTAGTTTCCCATCTAAGCAAAGAAAGTATATGTGGTGGAAGCGTTCTGTATTTGTGAATAAGTAGAAAAAACATAGTTCTGACTAGGTCAAGATAGCCACAAATAGATCTAAGGGTTAAATACCACATCCAGGTGTGTTGGTCTGGGATGTGTGTGACAGTAAGTGTGTGTAAGATCTGTGCGAGGCCGGCAAGTGTGCATGTGTGTAGACTCAAAAGTAGGGAGGGAGAAGAAGGGGAAACAACAATTAAAAAGCCACAATTGTGGAAATTTACCTTTTTATTTTCCAAAATAGTTACAATTTGATGACAGTAGAACTTATAACGACATTATTATACATTTGCAGAGTAGCACCAGTGTCATCGTATGTGTATATATATGTATATATATATATATATATGTATATATATAAATATATATATATATGACAGTGTATAGTAATGTAGATAATGGATAGCAAAAGCGCCTACATACAAACATACAATATCCAGATGACCCATATGACGGGTACCAACACCAAAGATTCCTATGGGACTAAACAGCTCTGCACATAGGCACTAAGCTTGGTTATTCAAAAAGGACCAGCTGCTGCCACCAACGCTATATTAATGGACGCCAGTAACTGAAGTTTGTGAATCCGGTCTGCTCGTCACAAATGGTTGTCAGTGTAAGTGGGGCTTATATATATACATATATATAATATATGCACATATATATATCCATATACACTTATAATATACATATAATATATATATATATAATTTAATATGTATACATATATTATTTGAATATGTACATAATTAAGTCTATATATAATATATTTATATATAGTCTATATATAAACCATTTTTGTTGGCCGCAGTGTGATGACACGTGAGGTGACAAGTTAGCGCGGGTACAGACAGGTGGCGCTGCAAGCAGGTATGAGGTCATCAGAGTATAGTAATTGACGACCAACAATATAAAGAACCCTGCAGTAGATTACTGTGGGAGAATAGGAGGAGCTGGGGTGGAAAAGCTTCTGATTAGTGATTAATTATACTCGTATAATACTTATGCCACATATTATATATAATTTATATTATAAATATGGATGTATATATATGCGATTACTTTGCTTGTGTGCATATACACATATATGCACATGTATTGCTATACATATACATGCATATATATATATATACTATATAATTTATTATGTGGATATCAATAATGAAACCACAAACAGTATTTAGTATTAATTCATTACCGATACAAAGTCAATAAGCACCGCCGACTCTGTGCAGACTCGGCTGCTCTCACCTGGTACCTCGCCTCTAACCGGCACTCAGCCACTTTCAAATATTGCTATTCATATATACCATAACTATATATGTGTATATATATACCATAACTATATATATATATAACTATATATATATACAAACAGCATCAATGACTATCGACGAGCACACCATGAACTATTATAAGCATATTGTCATGGATACATAACAAAACAAACAACTATATGTAATGTAAGCATACGGTATGCAAAGTGCTTTGAGAAAGCAGGTCATACCCTCAACAAAAATATACTACCCTGTCTTATATTTATTCAATCAACTTTAAATTTCGGAAATCGAACTAACTCAACATTTTAAACGGCTAGAATTTAAATCAGTTACCCACCGCAGCACAAATAAATAGACATACATATACTGGAGACGAAGCTTTGCTAGCTTTAACTAAATATACAGGTACTGTGTATATACTAGATGCTATACATCGCACATAATTATTAACCGAATCCTAAATGGACATGCTCGTTACTACCGCTATGTCATTCGTTCATTATGCATTTTAACTACAGATATACACACCTGACTGCCCGGATAACTACAAGCTGAACAGCACATTCTGAAAGCCCTTTGTGCGACAAATTCCATTACGTAATATGTTGTCGCAATTTGATAATTATAATACTATGCGCCTGAAACTGAAAGACATTTCCTGGTAGATATGCTTATAATATACAAGACAGAGAGATGTGGTAAAACAAAAATCAAATGTAGCCCAATATCCTGTTGCCAACCATTGCGTTATTTATTATCACTGTTATTTATACACACCCTAGCCTAATGCACCTGACACAAATTTGATAATAGTTTTTAGAATTGGTAGTATCCTAAAATTTCATATTCATAATCCGTTGGTTTTGAATTTCTACCATTTTGTTAAAGATAAATATAGCAGGTTGATCATTGAAATCTACTTTACTATTTGTATTTAATAGGGTTAACTTATTTTTTTAATATTTGAAGTGAAAATATGGCACATTAATTTCGGAGTGCACACTGAAATGGTGAACATTACAAGCTTTGCTTTCCCTAGTTTCGAGCATAGCACGTGACTTAATCTATGCAGCTTTAACGCAGCTCGTGTGACACATATGTTCAGCGCCACATAAAACATGAAGCCTGAAGAAACACGGTTTGTGTTATTACGCCGGTATTTGAGAGGGGAGATAAGAGACCAGGGATTGTGTTATGCTCAGGTCTGCCACTAACCCAGCAATTCTTATTTGAGGTTAATCCGAATGTGGATGTACAAAAAAACAACTGACAACTTCCTAATAAACAAATGCGCCTTGTAAATTATTCCACCTGGTCTTATTGGTGTTACAATTCAATTATAAAACTATGATAAATAACCACCATCATAACGTCATAGGGGTGTTACAACAATCGGGAAGATCGCATCAAGAGCAGGATTCGAACCCATATCCCCACCATTGCTGAGCAAATGTTCCAAACCTTGGTCAATTTAGCTTCATGGATGCAATCCACCTACACAAAAACCACCTGTGTATGCAGCGTTCCACCTAAGGAGGTGAGAGCAACTGACTACGAAGGTAAGTCTCACATGATTACACATATCTAGGTAGGATAGATTCAACTCCCCACAGTGTGCATACAGAATCCTGGTCATGGCACCAGTGGATCCTGGTCACGGCACCAGTGAATACTGGCACCAGTGAATACTGGTTACGGAACCAGTGAATCTTGGTCACGCCACCAGTGAATCCTGGTCACGCCACCAGGGAATCTTGGTCACAGCGCCAGTGAATCCTGGTCACGGCACCAATGAATACTGGTCATAGCACCAGTGAATACTGGTCATGGAACCAGTGAATCCTGGTCACAGCACCAGTGAATCCTGGTCACGGAACCAGTGTCACGGGGAGTGTTGCAACCAATGTGAACAGCACACTAAGAGTACACTTCAAACACTCATTTCCACCATTGCAGACGTGTTTTCTAACCATTAGGCAATATAGGTACCCTGATGCAGTCAACCTACCCATGCATACCTGTGTTTGTGACATTTGGCATGAGGAGGGCAGTGCACCTCATTAAAATAACAAATGTGCAAGAACTAATACCTCAAGTAGGCAGTCTCGTTTAGATTTTACTCTGTGAAGCACACAACTTGAATCGAGGCTATTGCATTAAGTTTTGTTGCAGGATCAATCTGATGGTCGACAGCGACAGGCTTTTCACTTTTACAGATCATTTCTAAACCAGTCTGGTAATATTGAGATTCTTAAAGGAATACTATGATTATGAAATCAAACTGTGCTCTGATTGATGTCGTAAACTAGTACCACTATGCAAAGTTGTGCTATATAGGATGGTAGAGAACGTAAACTGTTCTGGTTATATATATATTGGTTAAATATAGTTTTCTTATTTGATTCTTTACTCCAATGATTAATTCAGAATCCTTTAAATATACACCCCGGCATGATCTTGTAAGATCTGTACTTGCTCCCCCTCTCCGACTTGATAAACCTAATGTAAAATAGATAGGGTGGTTGTGGTTGTGGTTGTGGTGGCGGAGAGCAAGTTCCCATATTCAAACAATCACCAGAAGCTAAACGTATCATAATCAGATGATTTTGAGTTTCTGTCGTATTTTTGTTTGTTTTAAATGTATATTTAGAATAAAAAAGGAAATATATATATATATATATGTCCTTATATTCTACATTACTTTTCATTAAATTAACTTTTATCATAATTGACTGCCATTGATGATATTTGAGAGAAAACGTGAAATATTGCTTTTGGCATGCACACCGAAATGCAGGACGTTGCAGGTTTTACAGCAGGAACAGGTTCTATTAAAATTTAAATTGACTTAATATTTCCTTTTGAGGTTTATGTACACAGATATTTAATAAGTGCACCAGTATATAAATGGTAAAAGTAGGATCGCATTTAGGTGAGTATTCCTTTCATGCAATAATACATATTTAATAAATAAATACACCAGCATCTAAATTGTAAAAATAGGAGCAAATTTAAGTGAGTGTTCCTTTAATGCAAAAATACACATTTAATACTACCAGCATTTAATTTAGAAAAGTTTAATCAAATTTAGGAGAGCATTCCTTAAACGCAACAATATAAATTTAACCAGTGCGCCAGCATCGAATTAGGACAAGAAGGATCAGATATGGAGGCGAGTGTTTTAGTTGTGAAACGTTGATGCCTTCATGGAACTGTGTATATGCAGCTTTAAGAAAACCTTTGTAAAACGCCAAACCAGACCTCCTTTATCCAGCATCAAACTATAAAGCCCAACTTTATTAGCGCAGAAGACATCTGGCAACAACCTCGTCATATTCCCGCCACTTTTTCGCTGGTTCGCGCCACATTCCTGCCGGTTCCCACGCATTAAATGTCGTCGCGCGCCTTGAGCACGACGAGCCAGATGAGGAAGCCACCGGAGAGGAAGGCGAGAATGCAGGCGGCCACCTCGAGCCCCCACGAGACGGCGAGCACGTTGGTAGCGGGGTCCCCTCCTACCCAGAAGTCCTTGCACTGCAGCCGGAAGGCGTTGTCACCGAAGATCATCACCACCGTCATCAGGAACATGCCTGTAATGTGAGAGCACAGTGCACTCGGTTATCAGTACTTAGGCCCATAGCTAGATACAGGGATTCACCACTGAGTAGCTACAGGTGGGAGTGGGGAGGGGTGTAAATGACAACCATGGTTAAGTTACATGGTCCGATGGCGTTTGAATTTGTTAGTTATATTTGAGATAAATAGCTCAGGTTGACCATTATATCCTAATATTCATTAGTCTCGAGTAACTTTGATGAAAAATGGCTAGTTTTGGAGCAATTTAGCTGAAATGGAAGAATCCAAAATAATTTCGACACGATTGCCAAAAGTCCTGTGACTATGACCCAAATGGTCATCTCGTGATGACCACGTGATGTGAGATGACCTACTAATGCTATAGCGATCAGCCTAATATATTTGTCTCAGAAGATCAAAACCGTCGGACTATGCAACTTTAACTATGCAGAGGTGGTGCTTCCAGCATGCATTGTTTATCTATATTGATGTAAAGTCGAGAAATTGGGAAGAGAATACACACACACAAATAAGATGGCAGCCATAGAAAGATCAACTCGACCTTTAAATTATATTAACTTAAAGATCCGGCCAATGATATGATAGATAAGTATTTGAACCATATAGTTAGGATATTAGATTGCAAACGAATGTGGCTATTCCCATAACCCAGCCTGGCGACACTTTTCCTAATGGGTTGTTTAGTAGCCATGTCATGGAGTCAGCGCTGCGGGAGGAACTAGGTTATAGCCGCGGTTTAGATTACAACTGGGTAGTCAATGTCACGAGAATAAATTGGTTAGCCAGATTACACAGTACAAGCTCTTCCATCAAGAGTACTTTAATTCTGTTACTCGTGTCATTTCTATCAAAGACCCTGTAATACTAAGACGGCTCACTCAGCACACTGTGTAATCAAAATGATCAAACCCACCACTTGGTGCGCTAGCTGTTCTCTTGGTTAAACAGGTGCTATATTATATGTATATATGAATGTGAAAGATGTGTGATGATGATGGGTATTTGTTCATAGCAATTGGAGAGATAGGGAGTGAGCCGTCTTAGTATTATAGGGTCTTTGTTCCTATTCAACAGGTTGTGTCCCTCTGTCAACAGTATTTCTATACTCGTGTAATGTTTTTTTATTGAGGCTGTATTTATACTGTCCATAGCATATAAGCCCGGGTACCCAGGCTTGTTTTCAATGCTGGCCAGTTGTAGTGTTGGTGTTATCTTACCACACAGTGGCTGCTGATAAGGTATTTGATTGCCTGCATTTCAGTAGCAGATAAATAATTGGTTGGTATGGTTAGTAGCCTATGTTAGTTTTTTTTGGATTTTCTTGGTATATATGTATTTATTTTTCTACTCTTATTACTAGACTAGCCTACTCCTATTTACATATCATAGGCTTGTACGTAGCTGTGTGGTGTGTTATCTGGCTACTTTTGGCATGGTTACCTTCCATTGGGCATCCCGATGTTATTACTCATGTAGCAGATTACATAGCAATTGTACACTGTCAACACCATTGCTAAATACAGTAAAACCTCTAACCGACCACCTCCACAGATCGACCACTCCCCTGTATTTAAGTCATTGGTTTGACTCGACCAAGGTTCGAACCCACGAACCCATGGGTTCGGATCCCCCGATCTCCCAAAACAGGAGACGGACGCTCAACTCATTCGGCCAGCCCGTCTGGTCCAACAAGTTTCATGACATTGTCCTATTTATGGTAATTATTTTGTCTGTCTTGTTAATCACTTTTATAAACCTATATTGAAATTCACACTGAAGTCTGAAATGGTCAGCTTATTTTTGATCAAATGACAGCAAAATATGACCTCAAATTCATGTTTTATCAAATGACAGCAAAATATGACCTCAAATTCAATGTTGAAATGGTTAAATTTGTGTCAAATGACAGCAAAATTTAACTTATAAAAGATAGCTAAAATTACAGGAGGCGATACAGCCCAGTTGGCATTGGTAAAGAGGTTTTGTATGCTATTTACATTAAAACAGTGTTGACACAAGGCCATGCAATCTACACATTCAAACAAAATGTGTTTGAGTGTCAGTGGACACTAGTAATACACAGTTTACTCAGGAGTGGCAGGTGGGTGTGGAGTCTTCCTTGAGTAAAAATGCACGAGTCGGCAAAAAGAGGCCAATGCAGCATCGGGTAAGGACTATTTGGTCCCACCGACACCCAGCATGATGATGTGGCTGTTCTTCAATTAACTTGTCAGCATGAATATTGTCCTTGCTCGTGACACTACAATAGTACATACAATACACCATCACTAATCAGTCAATCAATCTATTCCATGTAATGTGTAATCATGTCGGAAAATGCATTATGCCTCCCACAGTAAAACGATATTGGTGCTGCCACCTGTGGTGCTTCTAGTCACTCGTTAACTCGTTGATGAAAACTGACTTGCATTGTACACCCAATAACAACTGTTAAAGTTTCCCTCTTTTGAAACATTTTAAAAGTTAGTAATTGAAAGGCGTGGCAAATCGACCCCATGACGTCAAGATGTAAAGTACTGAGTCAGGTTTAAAGTAATGAGTCAGATGTAAAGTAATGAGTCAGATGTAAAGTAATGAGTCAGATGTAGAGCCAAACCGACAAAAAAAATGTGTTTCTCAGTAAATTTCTAAGTCCTAACCCAAACCTTTTATAATAGCAAATTTGAAGACAAAATAATTGTCTTTAATCCTGCCATTCCGAATGTCAAAGGCCAATCCAGCCGGTCTGGTGTTGCTTGCTTGTTGGGGTTATATATTCTAGCAACATCTAAGCTCAGCTTTGCGCTAAATTACCTGAACATTTCTTTGATCAAATACACAAATAAATATTTATATTCAAATGCCCCAAATGCCCCAAAACCTCCTTTCGAACCCAAATTCCGATACAATGTGACTGAGAAACAAGTATGCGCCTTGGTTTGGCCGGAGGCAAAGCCAATTTGACAGGCTGGGTATTCGAAGAGCCCTTGGATAGACTTACATTAATAATTCACGACTGATTCAAAATTATGGTGAAGACACGTTCATTAGAAAGGGCTAATTGATTGGCAGTGGTTTGGCACCGTGTCAGCAGCAAAGGCCATATTCACCACCAAAGATTAGCAGGATTTATTACCGCTTTGACTTCATGACTGAAATGTGTTCATCACATCCATACATTTACATTGAAATTTCAATGAAATTTCTGAAATGGTCAAACAACATCTATTTTTTGGGGGGTGGTTCATTTACCCTGTCCATAACGAATAAGTCATATCGTGACTTATTTTCATCGCTGAACAGCAATAGTCTCAATTTGGTAGTTGCTTTGTTATCTTAATTGCCTTGTCATCTCAGCATCAATTTTGAAGCGGTTAAGTAGCAGCGGAATCCAATCCACACAGCTAAAATTATGAAAACCGATGTAGTTCAGTTACCCTTAGGAACTTCTTGAAGATTTATACTGCCTATCATGGATAAGTCAGAATAGACTTGTTTTAACCATTAAACAGTTGGTTAATAGAAAGCCAGAGCCTACACTTTTACTGACCCAAGGGATAACCTCCCACACCACATATGCATGGTATGAGAGCAACTGGCCTTTGATGACGCCGTAAGTTATACACAGCGGTGGAAATCCAAATTTATTCAGAGAGATTCAAACATCTGAATGGTCATATAAGCAGAAATATTATATAAGGGAGGGCAAATCTACATAACATAGCACCCTCAAAATATTCAGATGTTCCTCCCTGGCAGCTGAGGAAACCAAACATCATCCTCCAGCTGGCCATGTCGAAGAAATCTCAAACACACCCACTTTCATATCATGAAAGCTTTATCGATGTGCGAAGTGCTTTTAGCTCCTACCTAGCCGTTTACACGGATGGGTCAAAGACAGACAACAGAGTCTCTGCGGCAGCAATCGTCCATGGACGTGAATTAGGTACGCGTATTCCAGATCAGAGTTCTATCTTTACTGCTGAGGCACGAGCACTCCTACTCGCCTTAGAGTGCATCGAAACCTCAGCCAGTCATAAATTTATCATTTTCACTGACTCTTTTTCCTGCCTTCAGGCTTTAAACAATAGGAAACTGGACCACCCAATACTACTTAAAGTACTGATTAAACTAAGCTCTCTTTCAATAGCAAAATTTGACATTCACCTATGTTGGGTGCCTAGTCATGTGGGTATCCCAGGAAATGAGAGAGCAGATCAAGCGGCCACTCGAGCCCTGACTGCTCCTTTGGAACACTGTCATATTCCCCACTCTGATCTGAAACCTACCATTCAAAAATACATTTGGAACCTATGGCAGATCGAATGGGATGAACACCCAGACAACAAACTCCATAGAATTACCCCCTCCGTGAACGGACTGCTGCAGAGTCGCCTGGAAGGGCGACATGACCAGGTTGTTTTAACAAGATGCCATATTGGCCACTCGTGGCTAACACACGTTTTTCTGCTCAAGGGGGAGCCTCCCCCTGAATGTATTGGATGTCAGTCCCCACTGACATTAAAACACATTTTATTAAACTGTGTGGATTTCATGGCCCTGCGCCAACAATTTTACACTGCAAACAACATGCAAGACCTTTTTACTAAAGTAAAACAAGAAAACATTTTAGCCTTTTTGAGGGCAGCTGGTTTGTACCAACTCATATAGGTTTTTAAACAAATTTCATCAGTGAATAATACTATCATTTAGACTTTTATTTAGCTATATGATTGTGAGTTTACAAAATTCATGAGTGTCCATTGACACAAAAATTGATTGTATGCTTTTACATGTAAAAGCGATGGTTTGAACAAAAACAAACATTTCTCGCCGTGAATATGGCCTATGCTGCCGACACGGCGTAAAGCAACCACCAATCAAATCATCATATTATATAAGGGTGGGTTATTTGGGGTCCTTTTTTATTAGTTTTTTTTTACAGTGGTGAGGAGAGGTTAACAGACTTGGAGTCGCACGATGGTGAGATGAGGACTGGCTTATAGGAGACCATAATTATACTAAATTTCAGCAGTCAGACCTCCAGTAAGGATACGTTCATGTGGAAAGGGTTAGCGGAAGGAGGCGGGATCAGAGCAGTTTGTTTGCTACAGAGAGGTCGGCATGAAATATATACCGTATATGTCCCAATAGACACACTGTGCGAGTGCAGACACATGGATGCGTGTCTATTCGAAGTTAAAGAATTTCATGGATTTGTTTTTGTCATGCCTCTGAAATAAAGTGGGATTGTGTTATTTTATGTGCATTCAGTCTGAATATGATCATAAATGTGTGCGTGCTTTCAATCTTGAAATGGGGGGTGTGCCTCTATTGGGTAGCGTGCTTCTATTGGGACATATACAGTAGGTCTAATAGACAAAACTGAAGAATGGGCATTTTGGATGCTCTGGAAAGAAGACAGGATTATGACCTTTGGATGACCTACATTTGAAGGGAGGGGTGAAAGCATGGATGGACAGGGGCCTAGCTTTCATATACGCGGGTACACAGCTGCATGCCAACTGAGATTACTTTATTATTATTATTAAAATATATGATGTTTTGTATCATTTTATTCCATCGCGTTTTCTTCCAATGGCGTTTTATTCCATCTGTGTGCCATCTGAGGTTGCAGCTACTGCACTAAGAACCTCTTTAGGCCCAGTCACACGAGGCCTGCTTTCGCAATTAATTTTGCAATTAACTTACGACCACCTTACGACTAATCGCCGAATGCTCTGCGAGCGATCACCGACTGATCGTCTACCATTTCGTCTTTTTTGGTCGCAAGGAGATTGTCGCTGCAGCACCAACATCCTCTTTACGACCTCTGGTGTCTCCACCGATCGCCGACCGGTCGACGCCGATCGATCGCCGACCGATCGTCACCTGATCTGGGACCATAGTAGCAGTACTCAAGTATCACACAAGGCATTTTGCAGTTAAATTACGACCACCTTACGACAACCTTACGACGACTCGCCGATCGATCGCCGACTGATGCGATGTGGCGCGTGTAAGATAGTTTGTAACAAATTGTTTCAATTTAGTCGCAAGGAACTCGCAAGCTTTTGGTCGGCAAGTGAACGCAGCCCGTCGTGTGACTGGGGCATTTGCGACCATAATGGTCGCCCGGAGGTCGGCGACCATTGCTTTGGTATCAAGGTCGCTGGTAAACTGTGGGTTCTTTGATCATCTAGTGACCGCCATCTTGTTTTGTTTTTCTTGCATCCTCACTCAATTTCTCAACTTTAAGCCAATACATATAAACACTGTGCACTGGTACAACCACCTCCACAGTTAATTCCTACTGAACCAGTTTTTGGCTTAAGATTTAAGCAGAGTTGTCATAAATTTATCCCTACTCTGGATAGAAGTGAATCTTCCATCTAACAAACTGTATGCTTGCAATTGACAATCTGTAGTGATAATGATTTTTACCTAATTTCTTTCTTGTAATTTAAGTTAAATTATTTTATGTTAAACATGGCCTCTCTAGGAATTAAATGGTGTAAATAATTGAAGTTATGCATGGTCGGAAGACCAGCACCTCGGTGCAGACAAAAATTGTTTTCAAATAAATAAAAAATCTCCCCGCCTCCATACCCAAAAAAAAAAACTAATTAAAAACAAGAGATCCAGACAAGGTGGCTGAATGAGTTGAGCACCCCCGCCTCTTGTTTTGTAGGTCATGGGATTTCAATCTCAGGCTGAGTAAAACAAATGGCGTAAAAATGCATACTTTTTACTACCTAGCCTGGTATATGATATTATTAGGAACTACAGTAAAATCTCTCTATACCGACCCCTCCACAGATCGACCACTCCCCTATATCGATCGCTTTATTTTGGGTCCCAACAATACCATTGTAAGGATTCTTTGTTTTTTTGATGTTGTGTTTATACTGTACATAGCATGTAAGCTCGAGTGCTTGGGCTTGTATTCAATGCTGTAGTGGTTTAATCTTATTACACAGTAGGAGGTGATAAGATGGTTTTGTTTCTCACACAGTAGCAGGTACATGGTGATTATTTAGTGTCAGGTGTTCTGATAGGTATATTGTTTTTATTTTCTGATCACCCTTGTAGTGGGTGCGAATAGTATATGAAGTATATTAGTGTTTTTGTGTTTGTTTTTTGTTTCACTACGACTTGTGAAATAGCCTACTCTACAGTTATAGGCTTGTACATAGTTTGTAGCTGTTTGTTATCTACTGAGGGTGGTCCAGATTACCCCCTTGGAGCAGCCCAGTTTGTGGGCCGTGACCTATTACATGCCTTTCTGGGGTTTTGCTCCAGGGTGTTTTCAGGGTCTCCCTTTTTTTAAATATATATTTTTGTATGTTTTCAGATCGGGAGTCTCTGGTTTTGATGGTTGGGGATATTCTGACTCTCTAAACCGACCACCCCCCTAATGGAGCACTTAAAGTCGGTCCCATGGTCGGTCGATTTAGAGAGGTTTTACTGGAGTAGGATAGGGAAAGGAGCTGTGGAAATGAGGAAGATCAATTGTCTACGATTGAACATTCCCCTGTTTAAAACATTGATATTTAACACTAAAAATCACCACACAATCGACACCTGAGCAATTGACACATCACCATTGTTAAACATATCTGATTTAACATTTAACTTATTAATATGTATCAGCAGCTATTTAAATTGTATGCATTTAAATGTACTCTGTCATCTCAACATATGTTATTATTGCTTTGCTATGTTCTCATATGCTGCGCATCTCATATCTCATATCTGATATGTCATGCATCTCCTTCTCATCTCCCATGACCTTACGTCATCCGTGACTGACCCGCATGATACAAAGAGACATGTAATGCTACCAGGGGGGAGGCGCCCGAATAAAAGCTGTGTTTTCCCAAACTCAGCTTCCACATCTTCTGTACCCGAGAGCAATGCGTTGCGTGAGTTAGTATGATGATATGGATGTATGTTAAAATGGTGCTGTGGATGAATGTTAGATGGTTAATTTGAGCATTTTTTTCAATTGGTATAAGATCAAAATCAAAAAGTGATCTTATTTTGTTCAACTCTGACATATGCGTAACAAATAAAGCTTCATATGAACATCGATTCTATTATTTGGAATGTGTTCACCTATTATTTGCAGTGTTTTCACTTTCGGTTTCCATGTCACAAATGTGGTATGCAGTTTCTGAGAATGGTGCCATATATACCATTCCCTCTGCCATTTAGCGCAACTTACCAGCTAGGATGAACAAGATGGGTGCTGTGTAGATCATGCAGCGCTCGCAGCAGTCCCTCCTGTTGTCACCGCAGGCGAGCCACTTGCAGGTCCACCAGAGGATGAGCAGAACGACGAGCAGCACGCCGAGCAGCTCAAGGATCAGCGCAATGATGGCAATCACCCGGCACGCCACTAGCCAGCCTGCAAGACACCAAGCCGGAAGTCAACTCGGGAGGCACCAGCCAGGGTTTGTGCCAGAGGGTAAAATATAATTGACCAAGTGATGTGAAAAAATAATACCCGCTTACGCCCGCCCCCCTCCCCCCCCCCGCCCTCCCCTTTCCGCGTACCCTCAAATTATTTGTTGAGGAGCAATTAATCTAGCAGTGAAGCTAAACCATTTTGTTGGGGAGTCAAGAAGGTCTTAATCTGGTCATGGATTATCTGTTCAATGATTGTGCCATGGAGTGGCAGTATTGATATAGGACGTAGCTCATTACATGTCTTTGGATTCATTACTTTAGGAATTGGTGTGATGGTGGCCATCCTCCACTTATCAGCAAAAACACCTTTTGTGATTACCAGGTTATACAGATGTTCAAACTCAGTTATTAATGTTGTGATATCACTCTTGATGAAAGGTGTGCTAATGTCCTATGCCTGAGGATTTATAGGATGACAGGCTGTTAACTTTGGGAAGTATTTCCTCTTTTGAAGTTTCAGTTAGGTCATGCCCACAACTGTTTTGGACTGGTTTAAACGCTTTACGGCTATGAGCTGTATGTTGGAGTTTCTTGGTCAAATCCATTCCTATGTCAACAAAATAGTTAGTGATCTGTTCAGCAAGCTGGTCATCAGGTATTCGTTCACCTGTGCTTTCATTAGATAGGGTATTGATTACTGGCTTGCAATCAGGTGAAATCTGATATTATTCTAGAATATTCTGGCATGCTAACATTAAATTAATTCATATTATACGCAATAGATATATATACTAGATAGATAGATTTTGTTTGCTTTTTTTGCTCTACGCCCTAGCAAATGTCTTACAAAATTGATACTTGTCGTTATCTAGCGCTCAGCATTACTAGGATAGGGTAAGGTGTGGTTAGGTCCAGTGTTGTAGAGTTTTTGCCACATGGTGTTAAAATACGGTAAAAAAGATGGTTAAAAAACGCTCTGTCAAAAATAGGTTTTTGCCACACAAATTGCCAAAACCGGCAAAAACATATATAAAATGTTAGCATACCAAACACAAATGTATATAACACTATTAACGGACAAGGAATTCTTAATAAAACTTATATTATAAGTTACAACACACAATGCACGGTGACTTTAGAGCATAGATAGCCATTTGATAACAAGTGGCTTAGTGTGGATAGTATGCCTTTGAAGACAACTTTTATGTAATGTAGTGAAAAGATGGGCATAATCTGTTTTTGAAAGACATAAAGGTGAGTGTCTTGACATTTAAGGTGTCAAAATGAACCCTTTCAGGACTATCTTCAAAGCAGAGCTTTCAGTGGGTGTGGATAGCTAGGGGTTTAAAGGTGCAAAAGTTGGTTATTTGTGGACAGTACTCATTGGGATGGTTAGTAGGTGTGGATAACCAGGGTGTTCACGATATGAAAGTTGATTCTTTGAGGACTATCTTCATAGCTGAGCTTTCAGAAAGTGTGAACCTATTTGAAGTAGGGATTAAGAGTGGCTTTCTTTGATCTCCAGTATAAATACAGGCGGTTTGAGCCATGGATTCATTATCAGTATGATATACCAAAGCAACAACAGTGACCAGTGACAATCCTGAATATGCATAAAGGAGGAAGACTGAAGAATCTTATATTGGACCAATTCCATCAAATAGTAGATGGTACTAAGGTGACAGCTCAGTGCAAGATCTGCCAGACAATGCTGAGCAACAAGTCAGCAGCAAGACTGAAGACACATTATGTTAAGTGTCTTGAGCAGTCCAGAGATGCCACAACTCAGCAACCGTCAGATCCCATGCCAGTTGAGGTAGAGGTGCTTCCTCAGCATATCATTGAGGTGCAGAAGTTTGTCAGGAACCATCACGTACCATCAGCCTGGCTCAAGGACCAGGTAGGAGCAACTAGACCTCAACTACCTAATGACACCAGGTGGAAGGGTCAGCTACAGTGATTGGACACTTACATAAAAAAACATGTGTACTACATGCAGTTCATCCAAAATCATCCAGCTGAAGTTGACGAAGGAATACTTTTCAAGGTGATGGATATGAACTTGTTCCAGAAGGTGAGAGACTTGGCAGAGATGCTGCGTCCAGTGGCCAAGGCTCTTGACAGAGCTCAGAATGACAACACCAGCCTTGCTGATGTGTGTGACATCATCTTCAACCTGCTGGGTTAACCTGTTCTTCAAGATTCCCAACTTCATTCTTCAAACCAGACTTATGAATCCTCTGACGTGGTGGACAGCAGTGGGCTGCAAGTGTGCCGAAACCTATCACTTAAATACATTGTCTAAGCTTCCTGAACCGGGTACCAGTCAATCTGCAGTAAGTGACGGGATCATATTTTTTTACCAGTTTTTGCTGGTAAAAACAGGATTTTGCCAGTAAAAACCCAACCCTGTGCTTAGGTCAGTATCAGTATAATGTGACGGATTGGGAAATCGGGTCATTGTGCCGGCGACCTGGTCTCCCAGTGGAGAAGCACTATAAAGTCGCCATGAGTGCACACTGTCACAAGTCGGTGCCCATCCATGATATTACCCTAGATGTCACCAGGATGTAAAACCACAACAAACAAACACACAAACAAACTGCCATGGAGGAGGGGTTCGAGGAGGGGGGGGGGTGAAATTGCTCCTCTCCAGGGGCTCGACCCAAGAGGTCCAATCTACTTCCACCTCAAGGTGCCCTGCTGGAGATGATCGGTGACGTCAGAGGACCAGATGGGATGGCCGATTGAGTTGAGCATCCGTCTCCCGTCTTGGTAGATCGCAGGATTTGAACTCACGTATCCAAACCCTGGAGAGTCAAACCAATCACTTAAAAATGTATACTTGTCGCTTCCTAGCCAGGCGCTTGGCATTATTAGGATAGGGCAAGGACTGATTGACTCAGTGTCAGGATAATGTGACTGAGTGGGAAGCCTGCGTGCTACCGCGCCGGCTACCACGTCCAGTCATATTATTGCATAATAGTGGAAAAGGTCCGGTGGCAACCTGCCCACCCCCAACTGACTATACCTGGGGCCATATGCATGGAGCAGTGTTAGAGGCGTGTGGTGTTATCCCTCTAACACTGGATAGCTATCACCGTTTATTGGCGGCGTCGATAACGTATGCATGGCGGCCTAAACGGTGAGTGATAGCTAAACGTGAATGTATTTATCGATTTGGGAAATCCCTCGATTTGACAATATGAATAACGCCGCCAATGCTGCGGCTACATTAATATCGGTTCGAATTTAGGGTTAAATTGATGAGATTTCACTTATTGCGTATGTAATTCTGTTAAATATGACAGCATTTAATAGATTTGGGCGTAAGAAATTCCCGCCGATTCGGCGGCGACGGCGGTGGCCATTGTTTACTTTATATTCGTCGATTGGACAATATGAATAACGCTGCCAATGCGGCGGCGGCGTGAATTTCGCTTCGAATTTAGGGTTAAATTGATAAAATTTCACTTATTGCGTATGTAATTCTGTTAAATATGACAGCATTTAATAGATTTGGGCGTAAGAAATACCCGCCGATTCGGCGGCGACCATTTTTACTTGACGTCGACAAGCGGCGGCGGCGGTTTGTTTACTTTACATTCGTCGATTCGAAAATATAATTATTAATATCGCCGCCAATGCGGCTGCTGCGTTAATATCGCTTCGTTTTTAGGGTTAATTTGCTTAAATTTCACTTATTGCGTATGTAATTCTGTTAAATATGATAGCATTGAGTAGATTTGGGTTCCATCCTGACACTAACACCGCTGTAAACCAGATATGATCGGAGTTAGAATTTCCGAGTTTAAACGCTCGGTGTTAGGCCTAACACTGCTCCATGCATACCAACTTGTCCACGCTAAACCAGAAATCCCGCGCTAAACGCGCTTTGACTCCTAACACTGCTCCATGCATATGGCCCCTGATGAAAACAGCTAATGAGGCTGAATACGCGTGGGCAATCATTCACTGGAATTATTCATCATCTTCAATCCCTGAACCGCGAGGATCATGTGGCACCACATATGAGCCAGGTTTTTCCATCTTCCCCTGCCCTCTGGGACCTATCAAACTCCAGACCTGTCCATTCGCTGATGTTGTCTTCCCACCTCTTCCTTTGTCAACCCTTTGTTTTCTTCCCCCTTTCACTGTGCCTTGCAAGATAGTTTTGGCCAGACCTGATGAACGGTAAATATGGCCATACCACTGCAGTTTGCATCTTTTTACAATTGTCATGAGAACTTTTGGCGGTCCAATTGCTTGCTGGATCTTGTCACAGACTTCCTCATAGGTAATATGGTCTGTGCATGAAATGCATAGTATCTTGAGGTAGTGCTGTTGTCAGAAATATAACCGGCCTCTTTACCCTCTACCCCTCACCCTCCCCCCCCCCCCCCCCCACACACACACACACAATCCCAGCAGTCCCAATATAACCCTCTCACAAATATCAATTACCTGAAGTGACATGTGGTCACCATGGTGACACGTGGCTCTGAATATCAACTCTAGCCAGCAGTCACAGCCCCACAGTGTAACCGGAGTCTGCTTGCCGGTGGTCATATCTACTTCACTGTCAAGTGACACCTTTCTGATTGGTTTGAGAAAGCGCCATTTTGTGCAGAAATCAGGGACCATGTACGAGAAGTGGTAATATTAATAGCTAATCCTGGAAATAACTTCTTTCCCGGGGTTTGCTATTGGGAGGATAGGGGTTCAGTTCTATGGATGCTGCCTATTAATAGTATTATTTAAAGCGGCAGAATCCGATAGAGCACACCTTTTCTAAACCAAAGCCATTATCTAGATTTGATTGTACATATCTAACCTAGATACTGCTGCCCTTATTGCACACATGTTGCCATATAGAAGGAATGTTGAGTCAATTGAATAGACGTTGTTACTGCAGAAGCCTATGGTATCAGAGTGTTGGCATACTTGGCAAAACTAATGTTACATGTTAGCATTTAAAAATTCTGAAAAGTTAGCTATTTAAAATAATTACTTCAAACTAAAGTAAGGTAGATTATAACAATCAAATTAATATAGTTATCTCAGAAAATATTACAGAAATTAAAAACCATTGGACTATGCAACTTTATGCTTCACAACACTGGAGAAAGCTGGAAGCTTCGTTCTGTAAATACTGCCCAGATATGCAGATTCGTGACCCTGGAGAAATCTAAAAGTCTACTTCCATGGATACTGCCTAGTATTCAAGAGTCACAATGCTAGAGAAATCTAGAAGTTTATTTTCTGTAAATAATGCCCAGATGTGCAAATTGGCGAGGGCTGCACGAAGGTGTGGTAACAGGTGGCTAGGTTCAATCAATCAACCAATCAATGAATCAAGCTGCTTCTATTGTTGACTGCAATGCCTTAAATGGGAGCAGGGAGCGACAATAGAGAGGAATGGCTGGAACCGATGAATAATATCGATTATTTATAAGTGAAAAAAAGAAAGTTGCTTTAGAAGGTTTTGTTTCGTGGGAGCTGGAATGGGTAAGCATTATTCATCAGTAGAATTATTCTTTGTACGAGTCCAGCTGGTTTTCAAACCAGACCAATTTCAGATGATTTCTACCCAAAAGTGTGCTATTTATTAACATCAAAGTTGCGCTGTCCGATGGTTTTGAGTTTCTGTCAATTTCTGAGCTATATGGGTCATTCTCTGAAACTGGGCACTGAAGTATGACATAGAAAGCAACTGTTAAAACCGTCCAATTAATAGTAGGAAACATTCCAAATAATAGCACAATTCATGTTCATATGAAGGCTTACAATGCTGTGCATATATCAGAGTTAACAAAAACTATTCCACTTCAAATATAATTTAAATCTTATACAAATTGAGCAATATGTTAATATCACTCATGTAACATGGACATCAAAAACATATCCAGACCATCCTTGTAACATACACGACAACCCAGTTTCAGGGAATGACTCATATACATTAATTTGTTGGTTTCTACAATCTACTTAACTTTATTTTGAAGTCATTTTTATTTGAAAGGCTACGTTGGAGATACTTGAAAGTGAAAACATTTCAGTTCAGCAAACCCATCTAAGGGTGGGCAAAGACCCTATAATACTAAGACGGCTCACTCAGCCTGTAATGTGTAATCAAAATGATCAAACCCACCACTTGGTGCACTGCCTGTTCTCTTGGTTAAACAGTTGCTATATTATATGTATAAAGTAGGCTATGCTCTGGAAACAAACACTAACATGAATATGGGTTGAACAGTTTAATAGTCTCATGGCTAGGCAACTCCCCAGCCAGTTAAAGTTTGAAAAGCAGGTGCGCACTGGCCAAACAGAGGGGCGCAGGCCACGAGCACAAAGTGGCGCTGCAGTAGCAGGCGGTCCTGAGACCCATTCAGGCCAAGCCAACTTACTTTTCGTTGGCGCACAAGGTTTAGGCCAAACCAAATCAATTCCGCACACACGCGGTTGGCTACTGCGCAGTAGATAATATAAAACAATAACGGAGGATAGGCCGCTCCGCCCTTTATATATCGATAAGTACTTATCCTATCTATAAAGTAGGCTATGCTCTGGAAACAAACACTAACATGAATATGGGTTGAACAGTTTAATAGTCTCATGGCTAGGCAACTGCCCAAAGGAAACGCCCACGGTTCCCCCCAACCCACTAGTCATGTGTCACCGACAGAATTGCGGCCACACGCATATCATCCACAATTCGGCTGGAAAGGGGAGTCTTAATGTAGTCATAGACTGTTTCGGAGACCCAGTCCCCCCTAGCACGAATTTCTTCAATTGTTGCACCCGACATGTGCAAAAATGTACAGCCCCCTCTACGTAGTGAATGGGAGCTTAGCTGGGTGGTATCCAACCCCGCCCTACAGGCAAAAAGCTTCAACATTGCCTGATAAGTTGCATAATCTAGGAGCCCAACGGTCTCTTCCTACTGGTATTTGAAAAGCTGCAGAGGACAAGGGAGCCGGCACTTGCTCAAAATGCACCTCTGCCCAGTGCACCGCACATAAAGCTATATCAGGGCACCTAGCAATCGGAATTTCCAATCTACGCTCACTAAATTGTATGGTCTTGGAATGACGCAAGGTTAAGACCATCCCCCACTCGTGGAAATGGAAATCCTCTCTCCGGAGAGCAGAGTCCGACTCCGTTACATGACATTTTCTCAGCAACCCCCTAAATGAACACAATATTGCCACTCGCCATGCTACATGGCCTCGCCCAGCTGTCAAAAAAGAGAAAATCGAACGTAACATATGAGGAAGCATAGGAATAGCCCTCACCGGAGTATCCCCCTTTACCCTCCGAATACCCCTCAGAGTTGACGCTAATGTAAAATTAGTATAGTCTATCACTGGTTCAGAATGCAACCGAAAAAAAAAATTCAAACCGCTCAAATAATTCTGAATCGACGAGTACTTAAGGGACCTGGCTAGCCAGGTTGCATAAATCGCCACGTGCTCATTCGAGCAAGGAATGGGCGAACGTGACGGATGGAAACCTTCCACAAATTCTAAATATTTGTTTATCTGAGAAGACCGGGTCACCAGTGAGTTCTCCGCATAGTTCCGTAATTGAAACGCCTTCTGCTCATTCTCCAGCTTGGCCCATCCTAGAAAAAAAATCAAAAAGGATCGGAAAAAATATTGGCACAACAAAAAGAGTCATTCATGATCAAATTCGATAACCTTCTATGGCTGCCCTTCTCCTTCAATCTACTCAAAGCATCACAATATTTATTCAAGTTACTTTTAATATATATTGATTGAATAGAATAATTATTCTTCACTGACGACCAAAATAAGCGCTTAATGTAGTATATAATATGGCTGCTCCTAGAATGCCCTGTATTAAGCGCTGTACTTACTACAGCATTGTCAGTTATAAACAACAAATTCTTATCCCGCCATTCCACTTGCCAACGCATCATCGCGGCATAAATAGCGTACAACTCTTGAACATTAATGTGGTCCTCACTAATCCCCTTGTCAGTGGCTACCATATGATGACCAGCATAACTCCGCAACCTTGCGGTATCCGCCTGATGGAAAGAACCAACCAACCAATCAGTCCCACACAAAGCTCCGTATCCCCACTTGGAGGCATCGCTGTAGACCGACTCTATCGGAGCGAAATTCTGCAATATCTTAGCCTTGCCATTGAAGCTCCTAGCATAGTTGAGCCACCAATGAAGGTCCTCCCTAATGCTTTTGTTAAGGCGAATTTTATAGTGTGACTTCCTGAGGCGAGCTAGCAAGTCATAAATCCCCCGGGAAAAAGTCCTCCCGCCCTTGATCACTTTCGAACAATGAGCCAGAAGACCCCCTACCCACTGCAACTCCTTCTTACTAGCCTTTTTCCTGCCCTGCAATCTAAACAAAATATCGATTGTTTTGTCCAATTTATCCTGCGGCAGAGTCAGCTCCAACTCAACACTATCAATAAATATACCTAGAAACCTAACTTTAGTTTCAGCCGCCGTCACCTTCTTATAGTTAATAAAGAATCCTATTCTGCGCAAAATTGAAATCACCGTCCACTGATTGCGCATAGCCTCGGGCTTTGAATGAGCTATCACGCAAAAATCGTCCAAATAATTGACGAGTGACTCCACGCCCTCCCTAGCGGCACACCTAACAACAAAATCAGAAATGCGCGAAAAAATGTACGGACTAGAAGAAAGTCCCATGCACAAACGATTATCACAATAATAAATATCCTCCTGACCGAACAGTGACGGACCTAATAAGCCCTGCCTAATCCTATCCGATGGATGTATGGACACAGCACGGTAAGCGTCCTTGATATCAATTGTGCATAAATAATCTCCACATTGCAGGACGCAGACAACATCATCGACTGAATTATAAGAACATTTCTTAGCTACTGCATCCGTGACATTGTTTACTGAATAATCTGGTCTACTGCAATCAACAACTCTTCCCCCACCATCCGACTTCGGTACTACAAAGACCCCATGGGTACAACATGGGAGATCAGAGACCTCAGAGATCATATTAGCATCTAACTCCTCCTGAAATTTTTTAGTAATTAATTTTCTGTGTTCAACTGAACACCTACTCTTTCTAGGTAAGTCATATTTCAAATCACAATTGTTATTAATAACTTTGAAACCAAAAGTGACACCCGTTAACATGAACTTCCAATCCGGGTCCACCTCTCCTCGATAGAAACATTCAATGAAAACTCTGCAAGGACGAAGCTGTGCTGGCTCCCCTGCAATAAAATGTGTATAAGTGCAACTATTCATAGTCACAGGCAAAACAGAACTTAAATCTTCATGCACTATAGTAACCAGCAGGGTACCATCACAATTTTCAACAACAAAATCAGTCTCCCTTCCCAAACCACAAGGAAAAGTCCAAAGCAAACAATCACTCATAGTTGGCTGAAAAGTCAAAGGAATGTCACATCCGGGGTTGCCCATACCCCCCCCCCCCTCCCCCACACAGTCAGTCACCACCCGGCCTTCCGGAATGTCTGGAATGTTCTGAGACACCGGTAGGTCACATGTCACCTTGTCATGCAGACACCCCCCCCCCCCCCCCATCCACACAGTCTATCACCACCCGGTTCACCGGAATGTCAGGAATGTTCTGAGACACCGAGAGGTCGCATGTAACACTCCCCCCATGTACACGCCCCCCCCAGCCCCCCCCAGCCCTTCTAATACCGGCATACTGCCGGCCACATTATGGCAATCAACACTCAAAGGGGTATCAGCACAATTAGAATTCAAATGATGTACATTTCTAGTGAGGGCAAAAGAATCATATGAGGGCAAATGAAGCACATGCCGATTGCTTGCTATAGACGAAATCGGCCCTTTGCTCCTTCATTCTTTACATTTATATTTCTTATGGCCCTTTGAACCACACTTGGAACATTTATGCTCATATATGCATTCCTCCTCTGTCCTAGAGCAACCGTCAACCCTGTTCCACTGATAACAACAGCAAGATGGTCTTTGGCTACCTCCTGCTGCCTTCCTTCCAAAACCACTTCCCACACCGGCTTTCCGCACCTTCGCATTCTGTGAGCCGTAATGAACAGCACTTTCACCAGAATTTATTTTTGCAAAAGCAGCCATTCCAATCCTCTCCGCCGACTTCCGCACAGCCAAAGCATAGTCTACATGCGCGGAATCCCTGAAATAGTCGTCTCTCGCACGCACCGCAATAAATACAACGTGCTCTAATATTGCTCTATAATCAGCTATATTCAACTCAGCAATGTCCAGAGCCCATGCCCCAGTGGCAGCTAATACTTCATACCCATTCAATTTCCGCACTTCCTTTCCTGCAACAGTGTACCGTTTCAGTGCCCACTTACTGCGCCGTCTCCTGCTGGAGCTACTGTCACTCCTGCTGCGTGTTCGTCGTCCTCCCCCTTGTTCACGAGTACGCACCCGTGAGCGGCCATAGCTGGAAAACGCATTCAAAGCGTCGCCCGGCCCTTGTGGTGCAGCTCCTGCATTCCACGCCGACGACGGTAGCCCTCCGTCGTCCACGCGGTCTGCCGTCCGCTCTTCCGTCCGATGCAGCCGTCGTCCAAGTTGTCCGTCACGCACCGTCTGGAGCTCCCTCATGCGCTCCTCTAGCGCCCCCAGCCATATCTCCGCTTCTAACCTGGTTATTTCGTCCTCCACTTTCTTCTCTCGGTCGTCCACCGACAATGACGCCAATGAAGCGTCCATAACTTCCAGCTCTCCGTCGTCCGCCTCCTTTTTTTTCGCCGCCATAGTCAAACGCTGTGTCGTCGGTCTTTTTTGCTGCTCCGCAATACACGCTGCTTTGTCGTCCTTTTTATGCGACTCTCCTCAGTCATGACAGAACACCATGTCGTCTCCAAGCACGACAAACATGGCAAGACGAACCGACAGCAGAACCAACTTTTTCCTGACAGCAGAAAATCGTTGACAGGAGAACCGCCGGTAGACGACCGGAGCCAAACCGGTAGGCAACAGCCAAGCGAGCAGGAGATGTGGCTAGTTTGAAAAGCAGGTGCGCACTGGCCAAACAGAGGGGCGCAGGCCACGAGCACAAAGTGGCGCTGCAGTAGCAGGCGGTCATGAGACCCATTCAGGCCAAGCCAACTTACTTTTCGTTGGCGCACAAGGTTTAGGCCAAACCAAATCAATTCCGCACACACGCGGTTGGCTACTGCGCAGTAGATAATATAAAACAATAATGGAGGATAGGCCACTCTGCCCTTTATATATCGATAAGTACTTATCCTATCTATAAATATATGAATGTGAAAGATGTGTGATGATGGCGATGATGATGCTGATGATGATGTGTATTTGTTCATAGCAATTTCATATTGATGTGTATTGATACTTACCTATCTCATGTATAATATAGTGATATAGTGATTGGTAGACAGGAAGTGTGAACACTTATTTGTCTCAATTATTTGTATAATTGTATGTGTTTACATGTGAAACACCAACCAGCAGCTGGGCTGATCAAACCCACCACAATGTGGCACTGCAAAATTTACATTACCATTGGAGAGATAGGGAGTGAGCCGTCTTAGTATTATATGGTCTTTGGGGCGGGTTAGAATGCTATAGGTGCCTTCCCAGGTCGGCACCTGGCAGCGACCAGTAGCAGAGGCCTAGCTAGCTTGGCACTTTCTGGTGGTATGCAGATGTAATAAAACGCAGTGGAATACAACACTGTAAAATATCATATATTTTAATTATCCATGTATCACGCACTGAGCTGATATCGTCATTGCAAAAGATGCTCCCGTTTATCAGCTGGTCACTGATTTGAGGTTCAAACATAATTATCTCATAATTGAATTAAATTCCTGCTGAATTAAATTCCTGCTGAGCAGATAGGATGGTTGTTTTTGTTGGGTTTTTGTTGGGGCTGGTTACAGCAAAGTCGGTTAATCTAAATTACCGGTTAATCCAAATTATCGGTTAATCCAAACAAAATTGTCGACCCAATGCCACTTCCAGTACGGTTAAACCAAACTTTCATGTGGTTAAAAGGTCATCCGAGACCCCACTGACTTTTTTATATGATAAATGGTAGTATTTGGTTGGATTAACTGATCATTTGGGTTAAGCGAGCTTGGTTTAACAGGGTTATACTGTATATACATAAAAAAACAATGATCAAAGTGTCCATATACATTGTATATTACATGTGCAATACATGCTTAAAGCTTGGTTAAACCAATGATCGGTTAATCCAAACAAATATCTAGGGTCCCTTCAAGTTTGGTTTAACGGGGTTATAGTGTAATGCTATTCGTGTTGAGAAAGGTCTCATCCCCATCAGCCCAATTATTTGTGCAACAGCTTGAACCCATTGCACCCAACAGATCCGGTCTCCACCACGCTCACAAAAGCAGCAGAGGTGTGGCAGATGGAGGCGTGGGCCCCCGGCACCTGGGTCAACTACAACAACATCGGTATGATGTCCGGATATTAAGATACGGTTACTAATACAGGAATGTTCCATCCATGCACCAGGAAGAGTGCAAATGGAGCGGGACATGTATTATTGTTTAATGTAACTGTATGACGACTACTTGTTACCACAGACCACTGGGTAAGCATACCCAGCCATTCTGCATACATTATGGACACCACCTACCCTGGGGTTGAGTAACAGGTGCCCCCCTCTTGGGTGCCACCCCTCCCAGGCTGCAGAGGTGTCTGATTGGCTGGTTGTGTCAGCCCAGTCACCCTTGAACTCCTTGCACCTGCTGGACAGACAGGCACTCACTCTAGAGATACCAAAGGAAGCAGTTCACCTCTGAGCTGTGTTTAACACCCAATATCAATTGGACTATGCAATTTTAAAACAGTCTGCCTGTTTTTGACTGAACAAGCAGAACCTATGTGGGTCTGTGCAGCAGGTTGTAAGTGAGTCAGGGTGCAGGTCACGAGTAGGTGAACAAGAGTTGTAGCAATGAAGCTCAACCGTATCACTGTCAGTCTTGCATGACTTGTCTCCCTTTCTTTCTTATGAGTTGTGTTTTGGTATTTAGTAGGGGGGAGACTGGCAAACAGTTGCCAGGATCCTCCTGATAGTAGTGAGTATAGGTAGAATAACTGGAAGACAGCCAAAGAAAACCAGTAAATTCTTCAAGGGGCAGCGTACAAGTGCCACTGCCTCACCTACGGGTTGGAGCCCCTAGCACCAACCCCGATGGAGGTACGCTGCTGGCTTGAGGAGGTAGCGGCCTGACAAACCCCATCCTCTGTCGCCAACTCAGCCTCCCAGCTGCGCCTCCACTTCCAGATTGAGGAAGCACCATCAGCCCCGCTGGATTACGTAACGGTGCGATTTGCCTTCGATGCACTCAGGCGCTCCAAGTCCCATACACCACGCCCAGCATCGGACATCCCGATATCGGTGATAAAGAAGGCAGTCCGCCACCTGCAGCAGACACCGGAGGGAAGAGTGGTTTCGGCCGCCATCCTGATAATGTTCTTCACAGGTGCCCGCCAACCTGAAGTGGCCCCACGATCGGTCGCATCATTTTACCCGACGAGACACACCACGTGGGGGTTAGGGGCGGTTGTGGGCAAAAAACATGCAAGCCAACCAACAATCACAAAAACAAAGAAATACCCAATAAGACTCAAGTCAAATTAACTCACTCACAGCCAGAGACAATTGACAACCGACCAATTGATACTTGAATTATCAAAACTAGTATAACTATCCGTGATGCATTCATTATGTAAACATGACTCATGTATTTATTAATTAACATGTACTGTATTGTTGTCCATATCTTTTCACCATGTTCTCATGACCTCGTCTCAGCAGTAACCTCGCCATTGTCAAATGAGATGCGAAATTTACTTCATTATGTACTCCTTAAAGGGGAGATTGCTCCTGAAATAAAATCATGAATTCTCACTCCAGCTTCCACATCGTCTGTGCCAGTTAGCAATGAAACCTATTTATTCGAAGATATCTTAAACTGAATAAAATTCAGAATATTAATATGGGGTGAGCTTAGAAATAACCTCCATATATATACGTGAATATAACGTTAAGTTGAGTATAAGTCGAGGTTTTTTTTAAAGGAAATATCTGGAATTAGGCCTAAGCTCAGCATAGGGCGAGCTTCATTCAATTTACTGAAAATTTAACTTCATTCATAAACATGCACAAATATTCAACAAGATGACAACATCACTGGTCACTCAAAAACCTTCAAAGTCAGACTCCTCCAGTAACTGCAGTACCTACTCATGACTAAGAGCATCACTGTAATATTCATCACCAGCGTCAATGTCAATGTCCTCAGAGTCATCATCACTGACTGAGTCAGACTTATCTTGCCACAAGATGTCGACCTGGGTGCCATTCATGCTCCCTCGGGGGTATCGTGAGTATAAGTCAACCTTAGAATAGGAGATTTGTGTTGTGGTAAATCTCCTCGACTTATAGTTGAGTATATACAGTAGTCATAATATTAGCAGTCTGGCGGGGTGGCCGAATGAGTTGAGTACTTGCTTCCCATGTGGCGGGTCATAGATGTGAAGAATAGTCGGGCGAAACCAATGCCTTACTTTATCCTATTCTGCCATAGGTAGACTGATCGCCTTAGCAGCTTGTGTGGCCTTTCATCTCTGTAAATATGAATTCCATGCAGAGATGTCATCCATTCCCAAAAGCCAACACAAAATATCATTATTATTGTCTGTCTCAGTACCATTCCTTGTTCCCTGCTGCACTCCATCCTAGAATATGTGTAGAATAAATAAAGTATTTATGCAAATATTATTCTGAATGCACACTATTGGGGTTAAAGTCCCAATCACATAATATGGCTTGCGACTACTTGCGACGAATTTGTGACCAAAGAATCCAGTCACCAGTGACCTCATTGTGACCAAATAAGTCACAGACCATCAGAACATTTTGATCGCAAGGACGTTTTTACTTTAGTGCAGCAGCTGCAACCTTCGTGTGACTAAAATGATCGCAAGGAGGTTGGTGACCACTGAGGACCACCTTGCAACTGATTGTGACCACTTGCAACTTCGTTGCGACCAACCCTTTTTTTGTGGTTGCAAAGTGATCACAAGCAGTCGCAAGCATAATGTGAATGGGGTATAAGGTCGTGGGGGGAAATGATTGTGTGCATATGGTTTGGAGCAGCTGGTTAGGTGTAGCTAGAACGACGTGGCAACCATTAGTAATGTACAAAAGCATGCGTAGTGGGAAAGTCATTGCAGGCAGCCTGGTTTGGTGCCAAGAATAGATCAGTTGGCCTCTGGTTTTTACATAACTGACCACGATATTATATTCTATTCTTGGTTGTCCATTACTGCTGATGATGACAGGAACTCATTATTTGTGTGGTGGCATGTTGTACCTGAGTAGTTCTCCAGAATTGGAGACCCGTTGGGTCATGCTTCATTATTAATCACTAAACTCTTCAAAACAATTTCAGAAAAACAATTTGTTCATATACCTATAGGGAATTTACTAAGTAAACACTACTAATCAAAACCAGACACATGAAGAGTCCACAAGGTGTAAAAATAATTAAATAAAGTGGAAAATTGGCCAAAAAATGCTGCAATGAATTTGCACTGGGGTGTCCACTATCTTTGAAGCTGTAAATAAAGAAAACTATCAAGCACAGTTAATTCAATTTTATTTTATGTTGTCAAGATTATATCAATAAATATATTTTTCACTACTTTTAGTTTTTACATTGCACAGTAACATTACAATATCACTGTAAACATACCTGTCATGTACGTACCTTTGGTGTCACATTGACAGCACAGATGGTTTGTTAGTTTTACCAGTTATCAAGCATGGTATGCATAATCAGTAATACTTTTATTTAATCTATGACCTACAATGTTTTCAAATAATAGGAGGTAATTTGGAACAATCAGAAATTGACTGATTTAAAGCAATTTTTATTGATGGTGTCACATTTGTAATGTACATCCCAACCAATTTACAAATTCGAAATTTGAGAGCTGAAATGTCATAATGATGGAAGGGAAGACTCCACACTAAACAAACCATCTTAGCAGACAGATTGGTGATGTTTTAGATGGAAACTCCAACAGGAAGTGACATAAACTGCAATAATTGATGAGGTGTCACGTTTTTGTGCACATGTACGTACAGCTCCAAAACGTCTGATTCATGGCTACGATCAAAATCCGATAAAAGTTCTACATTACTTTTAAAGTCTAGTCTTGATATTTTGATGTGAATATGTTTTGTTATTTGACCGTAAAAAAATATACCAAAGTTGAAATGGCCATTCTATGTCTTGACCTAGTGGGGTCACATGTAATACTGTCCCACAAACTACTAACTTCGCTATTCTCTGACAAATATGTATGATCTGCTTTTAAGGAACTACACATATAATGAGTATGTTATATGGAATAATTCTTTTGATAACACAACAAAACATTGTTATATATGAAGAAGATGGAAAACATTTGATTTGTGATGGGACATGCGTTACGGTGTCACAAATTAAATTTAGTTTTTTTTGTGATCAGTGTTTAATGTAGATACTGCACTTTGTGCTTTAAAAGTTATCTTTCCTGTTGTACTTCAACATCCCATACCAATAATCTGGTCAATATCTGTGATACTGTACTTAAATGATGGTGGCGTCACATTGTAACACACAGGGCACTCTGTGTATCAACATTCTTTGAAGCCTAATTACATCTAAACCAGAGGTGGTAGTGATTTTTTGTTTTTGGTTGATGATTTCACTCACATGGAAGTTTATAAATAGTATACAATAGATGTTCAGAATACATTTTAATTGTTTGGACTAATGCAACAATGGGGTCTCCAATTCTGGAGAATCACTCATCTGTGTGTAGCACTATATAATAACAGGGATGCTCGGCCGTGTTCAGCACCCCATGCTACTACAATACTCTTGCCCTTCATATCACCTGTGATGCAGTCATACTAAACCGAGAGTATCAACTTATCAACCAACACTAACCAATACTAAGGAAGAAAGAAAGGCAAGTCACACAGATAGACAGTGAGGGTGTTGTGCTTTAATCAAATTAATGACACCAACACCTGCTCACCTATCAGTGACCCATCAGCCTAACCCCTCACCTTCTACTGTCCACACTATGTCTCATTATCAACTTAGCCTGTATACTGAAAGCAGTGCCTTCAGCCCATGGGACAGGAGTCCTATGGCTGTGTATACACTCAATTTGAATAGGTGAATTTGACTAGCATCAGACAGAGTGTCTGGGGTTCCTGCTCAAGAGTAGGTCTGTCTCACTCAAGAGCCAGGAGTAGAGTGATCCCTCTCCAGAGTGTCTGGAGAAGTTTCTTGAATAATTAATTAGAATGAGACTTGTGTGGCCATGATAGGCCAAGGGGGGTCAGGTGACCAGATCTCCCACAGCCAGCCAATCAGACACTCCCCGACAGACTGGCCAGTGCAATGCCCTAATATGGGGGGGTTGCCACCCAAAACCAGCCTGCAGGGTGTGGCTCTAAGGAATGTAGTATGGCTGGTGTGCTTGGCCCTGGGTCTGGTAGGGGCAGTTAGTTGTATACAGTTACAATTAGATATATATATGTATATACCAAAAATGTCCTTTTTCTCAAATTGCATTCTCTATGAATACATAAAGGAACATTTCATCAACCTTGAACTGCTTCATATATAAGAACATCTCTTCATTAACTTTAGGCATCATGCATGAACATATATCTCACATAGTTTATATCATGTCATCATAGGAGTGGGGGCACCATTGCTTTTAGATTACATAACCTTCTCCCCACTCCAAGCCCAAGAATAATAATGCTCTCTGTCTATATATAATTCTTTACCGAAAATCTGCATATTTTTACAACTAGTTGGAGAGTCTGGAGGGTGAAGGAGATGATCTTTCCTCTGCTGACATTTTTGTTTAGCTTGAGATGCATGATCAGTCTTAAACCGTGCTGTACCTTTCCAAATATAAGCACACCGGGAACTCCTTCCTTGGCCACTGCTTCCCAGGTTTCAGTGTTGAGATTACATTTCGTCAGGTTGTATTTAAGGCCGTCCTTGAAACTTTTCTTCTAACCACCCTGATTTCTGTGTCCGTTCACAAGTTCACAGAAGAAGAGAGCTTTTAGTATTCTAATGTCTATCCTCATCCATGCGGACTACATGGACAGCCCACCTGAGTTGTACTCTCAAAACCATGCTCTCAATGACTATGATATAGGACAGCTGGAATGTTCGTGTTCCAGCAATGAAAACATAACTTTATTTGATGAACGAAATTTCATTTACAGAAAAAATTGATTTATATTGAGCATGGTATATTATTCTGAAAACTCACATTAGGAATAGACATAAGTCTGTGCAACCGCCACAGTGTGTTGTTTGTTGTGATTTCACATCCTAGTAAGATTAAGATCATATCAGGCACTCACGGTGACTTAATAGTGCTACCCCATGACCCGATATCCAACTCAGTCACAGTATCCTAATACTGAGCAAACACGTCCTTGCCCTATCCTATTAACGCCGAGCACCAGATTAGGTAACGACAAGACAGTATCAATATCAGTTTTGTATGTCATTGATTTAACTCGATCAGGGGCTGTATGCAGGAGTCAGTGTTAGGGTGGCAAAACGGTGTTTGGCGGGAATTCCGGGTTAGCGGCGAAAAAATGGTATGCACGAGTCAGTGTTAGGCCTAACACCAAAGGCTTAATCGGTGTTACCTTACCCCTAACAAATATTAGTTTTAGCGAGTTTATTAGGCCCAAATCTATTCAATGCTGTCATATTTAACAGAATTAGATACGCAATAAGTGAAATTTATTCAAATTAACCCTAAATTCGAACCCTCCTTAAGGCTACAGCCGCATTGGCAGCGATATTACTAGTTATATTTTCGAATCGACGAACGTAAAGTAAACAAATCGCCGCCGCCGCCGCATCGACCTCCCTATCCATACTGGCGGGGGGCGGCGATTTGTTTACTTTACGTTCGTCGATTCGAAAATATAACTAGTAATATCGCCGCCAATGCGGCGGTAGCCTTAAGGAGGGTTCGAATTTAGGGTTAATTTGATTAAATTTCACTTATTGCGTATGTAATTCTGTTAAATATGATAGCATTTAATAGATATAAGCCTAAAATATGGGTTCAGACGCAGAGGGAATACCCAAATCTATAAATAATTTCACGTTTAGCTAAAATGTTAGTGTTACGCGCTCCTGCGTACCACTTGACACAGTTCCTGACATCAGCGATAGCTAATCGGTAATAGGCTGTAACACCAAACCCCGCTAACACTGACTCCTGCATACGGGCCCTGAGTTCAAACCTAGGACCTCCCACATGAGAAGCCAGCCAGCACTTACCAGTTTGGCTAAGTCCACATAATTGTTACCAGAGGCCATTGAGTTGTATATTGCATGCATCCCCCCACGCCCATCCCTGAAGATGTGCACTAGGGACTGTTCTAAATGACATGGAGGATATGCCATGCGTTGGGGTGTGGGGGGGGGGGGGGGGGGGTGGGGTGGCGGTGGAGGCTATTACCTGAAATCTAGTATGAATGTATTGTGTATGTTAAAAATGATGTTATGGGTGTGTCACTTTTGAGTGTTTAATTTTCATGTCATATAGGACATATTTTCCTATTGTTATTCATTATAAGATCAACATCAAAAAGTGGAATCGTGGTTTTTTTTTTTTAATCTGAGACATTCACACCATGTAAAAAGCTTCATATGAAAATAGATTCTGGTATTGTTTGGTATGTTTTCTGCTATTATTTGGGATACTTTCAGTTTTCGCTTCCATGTCACAAAAGTGGTACCCAGCTTCAGAGAACAACCCACATATATACACATACGAAGCGATTTCGCTGAGAAATGGGATCCCTGGAAATGATGAAAGTCTATTTCATGGATGTTTTGGTTGGATAGTAATATTGCCGGTTTAAAGGGGATCAGACTGTCATGAGCTGAGAGTAATCTATCTCACACATGCGGCCAGTGTGATTAGAACGCAGTTCTTATATTAAAGATCAGCACCACATCAATCGATTGAAGAACATTTTAATATAACTTTGGAGATATTTCATGTGAAAGCATGCAGTATGATGAGGTGCGTGTTGAAATGATGGAACCCATATATATTGTAACAGTGATATAGGATTACTATTTGGCAACAATACATGTTTAACGAGTACACCATACTGTGTATATATATATATATATATATATATATAGATTAGTTAGACGAATCTTACCTGGGTATAGATGATGGATAACTATTGTTTTACCGAGGTAGGAGCCTCGGGTAGACGTGGGCGAGGGAGAAGGAAGCACATCCGGGTCCAGCAATCTTTACCGACTAATTCAGGATAAAATGATTAAAAAAAAACAAAAAACTATGGTAATGTGACCTAATCTTGGTACAAGTGATTTAATAGACGTGGCAGGGCGTGGTGGGTGGCCCTCGCCCACGTCTACCCGAGGCTCCTACCTCGGTAAAACAATAGTTATCCATCATCTATACCCAGGTAAGATTCGTCTAACTAATCTATTTTACCTCGGTATACCGCCTCTGGCTAGCCGCAGGCTAGGGAGACCTTTACGTAATATCATTTTTATCCTGATATTCCTGTTAGTTACTATTCTATTATAAAGTCTTATTTAAGTATGTTTGTACAATTGTCATGACAAAAAAGCGAAAAAGTGCACTGTCTCACCTATGTCTTTTAGTTGGTGAGTAGCCTCTGTGCGATAGGTTGAGGCTTCTCTAGTCGCTTGTGATAATGTTTTGCAAACGATCTAGCAGTTTTCCATCCTGCATGAGCCAGGATCCGTTTGACGGAAATGCCAAGTGATCTGGCCTTAGATACCATTGCACCACGTGTAGAGTGCGATGAATATCTGTTTGTGTTTACTCCTGAAAGTTTTAACACCGTCATGGTCCATCTGGCGAGGGTGTCCCTCGAAATGCCCTTGTGTGGCTTAATAAAGCTCACCAAAAGCTGCCTTGAGTTGCGTATTATTCGTGTCTTGGATATATATGTCCGTATTGCGGAGACTACACATAATTTGCGATCCTCTGTGAAACTAGTGACACTTATTGTCGACAGGGGATCACCTAAACGATTTGATTTCAACAAAGTTGTTAGATCAAACGTTGCTTCCTTGCTATCGATTTCAAGACCATTGAGCGACAGGGCGACTATTGTTTGGCCCCTGTGTCCTGTAACGAGCAGAAGGAGCAAAGCTACTTTGAAGCCTAAAAGCTTAACGTCCAGGAATTTATTCTCTGGCCAATCCTTGAAGAGTTTAAACACAAGAGAAACATCCCAAAACCTATTATATTTGGGTTTGGGAGGATTCCTCTGATAAATTGATCGTACGATCCAGCAAATAACATGTTTTCCCATTGTTTCTCCATTAATCCTAGGTAGGATAATTGAGAGCGCACATCTGGCTGCATTGATAGCGCCATACCCTAAACCTTCGTCTTCCAAAAAACGTAGGAAACGTCCTACCTGGGATATTGTTGGGTTCATAGGCTTAACTTTCTTAAGTAAGCAATAAATACCCCATTTCTTTAAATACGTGGTATACATTTTCACAGTTCCCTTCCTCCAGGCGTGAGAGACCAAACGTTGTTGTGTAATCTTATCCAAGCCGAATTGTTCCAAATATTTATTTAAAAAAGGAATGCTACCAAAGGAGTCGTCGACACGTTTCCGTGGCGAGCTAACGGTCCCTGATGTTTCAGATTTCCTCCGTATCTTGGGAAGCGAAGCATGCTTTTGGCCGTCGCGACTAGTCTCGCTAGCCAGGGTTGAGTGTCCCATTCGGGGACGATGAGGATGGCGTGTGTTTTCTCCATTAGTATTTTTCGGGCGACTTTGCTAATAATGGTAAAAGGGGGGAAAATGTAAAAGAAATGATTTTGCCAAGTTAGCGAGAAGGCATCTATGTGCCAAGCATTTGGTTCTGGGTGCCATGAAACATATTTCTCCAGTTTAAAGTTATTACGTGAAGCAAATAAATCTATATCCGGCCAGCCCCATAATTGACAGATGTGTTTGAAAATTGATGGGTTTAGTGACCACTCCAAGTGGTCATGGAAATGGCGACTCATCTTATCGGCAAGGCAATTCTGCGTGCCGGGTATGTGTGTAATTGTTAACCAGACGTCAAACTTTTGCGCCCAATTCCAAATGAGTAGTGCCAACTCGTTACACTTAATAGATTTAGTACCTCCCATATTCCTGACATAAGCCATGGCTGTGGTGTTATCCGTAAGGATACAAACATTATTTTTGGGTACTTTAACAAGGCTGGTTAAACCTAAGTAAATGGCTCGTAATTCTAAAACATTAATATGTTCAGAAATTTCCGAATCTAGCCAGCGTCCCCCCATTGCTACATCATTGCGATGTGCCCCCCAACCTTGGAGTGAGGCGTCAGTCGTAACTGTAGTATTGGGCTCACCCATTCGAATGGGATTGGGGGAGTTATCAAAGTGACTTAGCCACCAAAAAATGTCGGCTAGTCCACTTTCAGAGATAAACATTGTCTTTTCAAAGTTTCCCTTAGCGCGGGCCAAAGCTAGATTTTTATCGATTTCCAGCGACTTAATGTGTGCGGCCCCATATAGAATAGCAGGGCTGTATGAAATCATTATACCGATTAAGACTGCGACCTGTCTTATCTTTGGCCTAGAAATGTCTAACAGCTGTATCGCTGTGTCCCGCAGCTTATCTTTCTTTTGTTGTGTAAGTGACACGGTCATGGCCGTCGTGTCCAAAATGAAGCCTAGACACTTAAGCTGCTTAGTAGGAGAAAACACGGATTTCTTAGCATGGATGAAGAAACCCAAGTTTGAGAAAAGTTTACATAAATCTTGAACGGCAAGTTTGCATTGTTCGAAAGATTGTCCCATAATGAAAGAATCATCAATGTATGGAAACATACAATGACCCAGTTTAGCCATGTTTGAAAAAACCGGTTTCAACAACTTAGTAAAAAGTCGTGGCGCACACGCCAAACCATTAGGTAGGCAGGTAAATTCAAAAAGTTGGTCATTCCAAACAAACCGTAACAATTTTCGAAACCCCTCTTGAATAGGGACGGTATAGTAAGCATCTCTTAAATCAACACTCGCTAGCCAACACTCTGGGGTGATCAGATCGCGAGCTGTTTCTAAAGAAAACATTTTGAAATGTTGGTATTCAATGATTTCATTCAATTTAGTTAAGTCTAAAATCATGCGAATAGACCCATCTGGTTTAGGCGTGGAGAAAATATTGGAAATGAATTCACCTCTAGTATGTTCTACTCGTTTGACAATGCCTTTGGCTTCAAAAACCCCAACCTGTTCATTTAGTTGGAACTTTTCGTGTGAATTGAACTTATATGGAAAAGGTGCTCTTTTCTGTACAGGGAGTTCTGTGAAAGGAATAGCAATGCCTCTAACAATACTAAGAACCTCTGGGTTAGTGGTTAATTGTTGCCATCGTTCTAAACAATTAACAATGTTGCCCGCTTGAAAAAGGCTTACATCAGTTTGAGTTTCCTCTGTGACCATGTCAGGGCCAGGCTGCTGAAAAGTTTGTGTGGCGTTCTCTACTTGTTCCCTGGTTTGGGGAACTGCGGCTTGGGGACAAAGTCCCATTTGTACCCGCGGTTGTCGTTCCAGCTTGAGGATTGTCTGTCGCCTCGACCTCTTCCCCTCTGGCTGAATGCGAAGGATGGGCCTCCCCGGAACGGCCTTCCTCCTCGGCGGAAGCGAAAATCCGTGCGGCTGCGGCGGAACCCGAGTGGGTTTTGTGACTTACGGCCCTTGAGTTCCGTATTCTTAGCACTCTTAGTGTCCACCTCTACCTGCTTGTACAAATAAGCAAGCTGACCCCCAAACATCTTGGACTTGTCCAGAGGCTTGCCTTTGATGGGGGTAGGTCTGGAATAGACAGTGTATTCCTTGCCGTCATGGTCCGTCATCTTCTTTGACCGGGCGACTTCTTTGCCCGCGTCGGTGGTAACGGATTTAAAGACATTTTCGAAGCGGCGATGTGTCATATAGTTGCTCGCTGCAGCGAGCAAGGCAATGCCCCTATCCATAACCCGAGCTAAGGACGAGAACTTATTCTCGGTCTGCATGCGGTTAGCAATGGGGATTATCGAGGTCAAGGAGCCCAAAACTGCCTTATGGATTACAGAAAGGGCAGTTTCATAGCGGCGCCGTTCGTCGGACAGATGGATGCCCGCATCCATCTCCTTACACACCGTAGCCGGAATACCTTTGACGCCGGAAATCTGTTCCGTCAATTTATTAATGACCTCCACCGGTTTGAACGTGGTAAAGTGGCCATTGACGGTATTCCGCATCATGGTTGTGGTACGCACCTTCTTTGCCTTTTTCTTGACAATCTTTTTGCCAACTTTAGCGCCTATTTTGGCGTACACTCCCGCACGTTCCGTATTGGAATCTGATTCCGTGGAAGAGGAGTCGTTTGACGAGTCCGAGGACGAGTCTTTCTTTTTCTTTTTCTTTGATTTCTTAGGACGTTTAGCGTTTGAGGCTTTGGTGAACTCGTCACCTGAGCTGCTCACAGTGCGGCGTTTCTTGCCGCGCGCTTTCGCTTTCGGAACCTCGGGGGCCGAAACCGTGTCCTCCTCGTCATCCGAAAAGTCCTCCCAATCCTCATCAGGGATTTGGGGAGGGCCCGCAAAGGAAAGAGCCTGGAATTGGCGCATCTTATCGTCCATCATGGCTGCCATCTTAGCCTCCCAATCACTTGGTTGAGGTGGCTGGTCACTGTCCCGGTCGGAAACCTGTGCCCCGGGCTGTGGAGACGGTGGAGCCGTAGGCGCTGGTGACGAATCGTAATCCGTAGGGGCAATGCCCTCTGCTGCCGGAGGCTGCTTATTCCGCCGAGTGGCCATCGGTTCCTGTAACGACAAAGGTGTTACTTAACCGGAATCATCTCAACAACACAAAGTGTAGCCAGTAAACTGGGTTGAGGTATATGGTACAGAATAGCGTGTATTACAACGTTTCAGTACAGGCGTGAAGCTAAGTTTTGCCGTAAGGTTATGGTAACGAAACCAACCAAACGGGGGGTATCGATCCGAAGATCGCCCACTCTCTCTGTTCCGTACACTTCTCCCACCCGCGACTACGACGCCAGCAAGTTGGAGAAAATATTACGAAACTCGGAGGTTCGCCTTAAAAACCGGTCTGGGGTGTTTATAAAAAACACCCAGAAGCATCCCCAACAACATCCTCTAGGCAGGATCCGGGAGAATTTTCTTAGGAAATGAGCAACTCGGGTTACCATTTCTCCCTGTCTCAAAAACAGGTGTCGATAGAACAAAGGACTATCGGTTTCGTAAGTGCCAGCGGCACGCAGTGTTCTATCCTCAAGTAAAAAACACATACAAAGTCCAAATTGGACCTGAGAAAGTTCTGAACTTTCATAATGTGATGCTATAAGGCATCATAAACAGTTTAAACTAAATTTCCATTACTTACTTTGTGATTAAGAAGTAGTTAGTAGATAAATCCTGTTGGAGCAACTCACAAACGTCCTCCCGTTGTGAGTCACTTATGCTAATTGCTGGACCCGGATGTGCTTCCTTCTCCCTAGCCTGCGGCTAGCCAGAGGCGGTATACCGAGGTAAAATATATATATATATATATATATATATATATATATATATATAGAGAGAGAGAGAGAGAGAGAGAGAGAGAGCGAGAGAGAGAGATGATTAAATCTAGCTAGTGTTTTGGTTTTTGAAAATGTGATGGTTTCATCGCACTATGAAGCTATAATATAGCGTGTTAAGCTGGTTGAAATCGTATGCAAGAGGATCAGAGGAAGGTCAGGTTGACAGAATGGTGAAGTTTGAATAGTGAATGAGGCGATGATGACAGGTTCATTGTCCTTGGATTAACATCTATTAAAGCCACATTGTCCGATTAAAGCATCACATGTTCTAAACCAAAACACTGATCTAGATTTGATTGTATATATTTAACTTTGTGTCTGGTGCGCTTATTGAGGCCCCAGATTAGGTAACGACAAGACAGTATCAATATCAGTTTTGTATGTCATTGATTTAACTCGATCAGAGTTCAAACCCAGGACCTCCCACATGAGAAGCCAGCCAGCACTTACCAGTTTAGCTAAGTCCGCATAATGGGGGACATGTGGGCTAGTTTGTTTTTTCCGACACTTGGTGGCGCATCGGTACTAGTGGGCATAAACGGCCATTGACAATGCATTGAGTTTGCCGGTACGCGCAGTGCAGAACGTTTATTTTATTCAAAATTAATAGAAATACAGCACCCTAACCTTGTAAATTTAATATAATCTATTCGTTGGATATGTTTTCTATATGTGTACCAAGTGGTTTGTCTCTAGGTGGTGTGGTTTTAGAGATATTTGACTTTTTCTGTATGAAGATTGGTCACGGCCATTGACAATGCATTGAGTTTGCCGGTATGCGCAGTGCAGAACGTTTATTTTATTCAAAATTAATAGAAATGCAGAACCCTAACCTGATAAATTTGATATAATATATTTGTTGAATATGTTTTCTATATGTCTACCAAGTGGTTTGTCTCTAGGTGGTGTAGTTTTAGAGATATTTGACTTTTTCTGTATGAAGATTGTTCACGGCCATTGACAATGCATTGAGTTTGTCGGTACGCGCAGTGCAGAACGTTTATTTTATTCAAAATTAATAGAAATGCAGAACCCTAACCTGATAAATTTAATATAATATATTTGTTGAATATGTTTTGTATATGTCTACCAAGTAGTTTGTCTCTAGGTGGTGTAGTCTTAGAGATATTTGACTTTTTCTGTATGAAGATTGCTCATAGCCATTGAATTTGCAGTGTTACAGTGTGCCCGAGAGGCCCACTACTTCAGTGGCGATGCGAACGGCAGGAACTTGAACTAAAAAGTCGGAGGTCCCCCATTGTTACTAGAGGCCATTGCGGTGTATATTGCATGCATCTGAATGTTAGCATTAGAATCGAATACTGAGTCAATTTATATGGAACCTGTTACTGCTGAAATTACTGCTTGAAGGTTTAACATGCACACCAACATTAATTGTTCATGTGTGCACTTCAAGGTTTATCAGCTATAATAAAAGTTAGTTCTTAATAAGGTAGATTATAACTATCAATCTACTATATATATTTATCTTTAAAAGATTAGTCAAACTCAAAATCATCGGACTATGCAACTCTAAAGTCTAAGCGTTACATGAATGATATCTTAGATGTCAGAGCAGTTGGTCGGGTGGGGTGGGGTATTGGTTGGGGTTGGGCTGTAAAATATTTTCATATTGGGATATTCAGAAATATTATTAGGGATTATTATATGAATATTAGGGCATATGATGAATATTATGAAATGTAATTAATATTAGGGAACGCAATTAATATTAATGAATATGATGCATAGTTGGGAATATTATAAATTAAGACCAGACATACAGTGACAACTTAGAGATGCGACCAATTATTTACATTGCCAATCTAAAAAATTGGTCGCAATGTTAGCATTGCAGTTGATTCGGCAGGAACGACGAGCATCCACCGCCGATCAAGGGAGTGGGCCGTAGCTCAGGCGGTAGAGTGTCCACCTGTGAAGGCGTGGGTCATCCGATCGATCCTGCTCAGTGGACATATTTGCAGTTTCGGCTATTTTCCGTTCCAACCAGGTGCACAACTGGTTCCTCAGAGGTTGTGGTATGGGTATTGGTCGTATATTCTACATGGTTTGATGGACAGTTAAGCCATGTTCACACCAGCGCATTAAGTCGCCTCCTATAGTTCGGCTCACATTCGCCGTGTGGACACGACCCTAAGGCGGATTAAGGCTGATCCGCCTCAACTAGTTCGCCGCATGTAAACCGCGTCGGGAGGTAGTCTAGATGAAGCGAACTAGCTTAAGTCAGCCCATATCGCCTGTGTGGACGGTAGCGGTTTAGATACGGCGGATTAAGGACATCACAGTCGAGACCTGAGTTTGTTGACTTTTCGGTAAATTTGGTCTATGAACCTGCTAAAGGTGCACAGATATTTTTTTCATGATATATTTTAAGGTTTTCACTGCCCAGCAGAAGTTTTGACCGTTCCAAACCAATACGATTCAGTCCATACATATCTAGGTCGAACCCACACTCTCTCGTGGTGACGAAACTGGCGCTGGTTAGTATGGACTTGCTCATGCGCAGGTATCGATTTCCGGCTTAAACCGCCCCAAGTACTGGATGTGTGGACACGACACACTTTCACGCCTAGTTCGCCTCATCTAGTTCACCTTATCTAGTTCGGCCTAAAGTTGTGGGTGTGAACACGGCTTTATATGCTTGATTCTGGAGGCCATGTTGTCAACTCTATATTTCCACAAGGTGGCAGCACACATAGACAATAGATCGCTGAGTTGGTATGGTGGCCCATAAGTATAGCATATCTCATGACAGTAAGTGATGTCCTGTCTGTGGAAAAGTGCATATAAAACACCCCTTGTTGCTTATCAGAAAGAGTAGCCTAGCTGGCAGCAGCCGGTTTCCTCCAAAGAAATATGTCCATATATGTTTGTCGTCCAATAGCTGATGATAAAAATCAATGTGATCCAGAGGCATCATTAAATAAAACAAGCTTTACTTTTTTCCCCCACCCCCGCTCGCGGCATATTGGACTGTACTTCGGGTAGATAGATGGTGGATTCATCCGTTCACACGGACTTGCCAGCTTTCACGCCTTTTCTCCAGCCATTCCTCACCACTTTTTCCGCCCACTCACACTAGTACTATTGCTATTTTTCTTCAGGACTTGGTCCGGGCACTACGACTAGCCTTCAATGAAACCTTTTTTTGTGTGCCTACAGTACTTCTCAGTGGCATTCCATATACCCCAGTCACACGACGGCCAGCGTTCGCCTCCGACCACCTTACGACTAAAATATCGCCGACCTCCCAGTGTCCAACTCACTACCTTGATGCAAAAACGTGGTCGAACTTGCCGCCCACTCGCTACATTGATTCAAAAATGTGGTCGGAGACTGGTCGGTGAGCAGTCGGCGACCACTCGCCAACCACTCACCAATGTTTACGGAGGTTGGTCAGCGACCAGTGGCTCAGCGAGAGGTCGTGAATGGTCACAAACCAAAATTCTGATGTTCCTGGCGCGGTGGTCACCGAACAGTCGCCGATGTTTAGGGGGATTGGTCGGCGAGTCGGCAACTGCTCGGTGACCAAAATTCTCATGCCCTTGGCATGGCAGTTGCTGAGTGGTTGTCGCCACCAAACAATGGCGACCTGGCGTCAACTGCACTGGTCGCAAGGAGTTTGAGGTTGCACCTGCAACCTCCTTACAACCAAAATGTTCCGAAATGGTTGCGAGTGGTTGGCGATATCGCACCGCTGGGTCGTAAGGAGGATGTATGGTGGTTGCTAAGCGATGGGAAGCGAATGAAGGCCTCGTGTGACTGGGGTATTACTGGATTATTGTACAACACAGCATGTAGTAGCTGTATTTACGCTAATGACTTTGAACCGGAAATGCTTCTCCCTTGGCTGTGATAGCTCATTGGCTACAGCCTCAGATAAAATATATATATCTTAGGCATTTTGTGAACATAAATCGGTAATATATATATATATATATTTTTTTAAAGCAGAAATCCTCGAAATCTCGGACATCTTTACTCCCTGCATCTTCAATAGCTACCAGAATTGTGGTTCAAAAGATAGCGCACTGGCGTGTAGTGTGTAGCTTGTACAGGATCCCTGGAGATGGCCATTTGAGGGTGGATTCAAAGGGAACATCACACTTAGAGCGAGAATCGAACCCACACATCTGCCATTCCAGAGTGAGCATGCTAGCCATTACATAACCTAGGTTTCCTGATGCAATCACCCTATCCATGCCTACCTGCCTATGTGTTTCCTTGCATGTGGGTGTGGGGTATGTGCACATCCAAAGGTCTAAAAGCATGTATTGTTTTTGTATAAAGTTATACTTAATTATGTACGAACACTTACTAACTGATCATGTGTTTCAGGTGCTGACGAGAAAATGCCGAAGTTGATACATCTTCTACATATAAAGGCATCAACTTGCATAACTGAATTTAAATGCTGTCAATTTGACACTTCAATCAATTTCATAATGTAGAATCAGAAATGTAACACTAACACGTGAACAAAAAACGCCTTATAAACGCTAATTGTGATCGCAGGCAAAATCTGATATCAGGCTGTTCAGACAAGACATTGCAATGGATATCATGAAACTGTATTATCAACACCTCTAGGCTATGCGTTTCCTAAGAATATGTATCATGACAATATATTATCAACACAGGCTAGGAACTTTCTAAGAAAAGGAATAATGAAAATGAACCAGACATTTTCAAAGAAATTGTAATGTCTAAGTGATGATGATTTGAGATTACCGTTAGTTATACAATATTTAATAACATTAGAAGGCATATCTAGCTGGATTAGAATAACTAATTGTTCTACGATGTCCATTTGCATTGAAACTTCAACTCACCTTTATGGTCCATCAGTCTGCATGAGCGCCTCTTGAGGATGGGTCATGAGTTTGATCCCTTTTCGAGAGCCCCCCCCCCCCCCCAAATATCCTAGAGTACTTACACAACATATACTTGTTGTTATGTAACAAAAACAGATTACTTACACAAAATATACTTGTTGTTATGTAACAGAGTACTTACACAACACATACATGTTACTAGGTAACAAAAACGTAGTACATACACAACATATATGTATTGCTAGATAACAAAAACAGAGTACATATAACAGAGTACTTACACAACACATACATGTTACTAGGTAACAAAAACGTAGTACATACACAACATATATGTATTGCTAGATAACAAAAACAGAGTACATAAACTAGATATACTTGCGTTGCCATGTAACAAAAACAGAGTGCTTACTCAACATATACTTGTTATGTTACAGAAATAGAGTACTTACACAACATATACTTGTGTTGCTATGTAGCAAAAACACAGTACTTACACAACATACACTTGGGTTGCTATGTAGCAAAGACAGAGTACTTACACAATATATACTTGTGTTGTTAAGTAACAAAAACACAGTACTTACACACTATATATTGTTAGGATAGAACCATGACAGTTAGGCCATATCCCAATCAACGCTCTTGTTCAGTATACACCAATTCCATATCATTTCCTGGCACAGGTATGAAGGGCTTCAGCAAGGTGGGGAGAGGGGCTTGGGGAGGGGGGAGTGAAGGGGTCGACCATCTGTGACTGCCTCTCACCTGTGACTATCCTCAGTCACATGCTTTTCTGCTCAAGGGGGAACATCCCCCTGAATGTATTGGGTGTCAGTCCCCGCTGACACTCAAACAAATTTTACTAAGTTGCGTTAATTTTTTGGCCCTGCGCCGACAATTCAACACTGCAGACAGTATGCATGACCTTTTTACTAAAGTAAAACAGGAAAACATTGTAGCCTTTTTGAGGGCAGCTGGACTGTACCACCTCATATAGTTTACTAAATAAATTCTATCAATTATTAATAAAACTTTTCTTTTTCTAGGGGAATTTGTTTCCCTTGACCACAAATATATGATTGTGAGCTTTCTAATTTAATGAGTGTCTATTGGCACATAATTGATTGTCTGCTTTTACTTGTAAAAGCGATGGTTTGAACAAAAAACTAACATTTCTCGCCGTGAATATGGCCTATGCTGCCGACACAGCATAAAGCAACCACCAATCAATCAATCAATCAAGCCTCTCACCATGCAAAGAGGAGCAGCACAATAACTAGGCGTGTCTGCACATGTTGCCCAGCCTATAACGTCCACATATTGGCTCACGGTGAGCAGGGCCAGGTTGATAACGTCAAGTGACAGCTCCAAATCCTGTTTACTTCCACGCTTATAGACCTTTGAAAAGTCGAGGGAACGATTTATAGTCATCAATCAGCTTAGGTGATGGGGTTGTGGTGCTTTGGGTGGGATGGGGGCATTAATCACCCTAGATGATTGTTTGTTTGTGGGTGGAAGGTCACTAATCACCTCAGTCAATGTTTGTTCATCTTGTAAAATATTCAGAATTTTTAGTTCTGGTTCATAAATAAATAATAGTTTAAATAAATTCTAAAATATCTCCTTTTCATAAAACTCATATGTGAAGCATTAAGAAAACTGTTTTAATCATATTTAAATCATCCAGTTATTTCTATAAGGTCATTATAATAATATTCCAATTATATAAGTACCACTATAAAACATCTCTAATAATACATAATTCATTCTATCATGTTGGTAAATACATATGCATAATATTCAAACCAAGTTGTGAAACCATGGTAGATTATGTATATTAAGTGAAGTGATAATTAATATCAGATTGGTCTAAGGTTCTACATCAAATATAACCACTGGAGATAAGAACTCTGGAAAATTATTACTGTATTGGTATATTTACATGTATTTCAAATCAAGCTCATGTTACACCTGCGCAGGCCGAATGGCATATGACCCGGTGTGGGGAGATGAAAAACTATCCTGGAATGCACCAGAACGCAGTAAATGGCAGAACGGTCCAGAATTTGACGAAATAAAAGCATGATGAATAAATAATATAATAAGTATATAATAAATAGCACAAGCCTACTCCGCCCATTTTATACTCATATAATTATTTATATATCACATATTGTATGAAAGGAGGTAAATGCTGAAACTAAGGGCAGCATATACAGTTGTTGCAGACTGGTTTCTTCACCCAGACAAATAGTCTGTGAAGAATGCCACAGAATGGGTATAATAATTAAGCCAAGAATTAAGTTCTGTGTGCCTGTTATGGTATGATTTACAGATGCCAGTATATGAGGAATGTTAGCACACAGGTGGCAATGCATGGGGGCTGTAGCTGTGTGTGCGTGAGTGTTTGCAGGACCTGCCAAAGCCAGGTGTCAGGCTGGAGGTGGGAGGTGGGAGGTGGAGTGTGTGTGTGTGTGTGATGAGCCCTCCCTGCCCCACCTGGTGGCTGTTTGCTGAACTAAAGATGATAAAATATGTAATTCTCAACGTAAGGCATGTAGAAACAACTACTATTTTGGAGTTGTCCCAATCTAAGGGACTGGTGACCATGGGTGTTATGTAAAGATAAATAGGGTTGATAATCCCAGATAAGTGTGATTGGTGAACTTGATGGAAAAATATGTATCTGACTTGGGGTGGGTGGGTTGTCCCCCCCCCCCCCCCGACCCCTTACCTAGATGGGGGGAGGGGGCTGGTGGGAGTGGTGGGGGTCCACCCACTCCCACCATGCCTCCCCCCCACCACTGACTGGAGGAGTTCAACCAATGAAATGCCATGTTACTGTCTCTGACTGAGGAGACTCCCAGCAACTGTGTACTGTATTTTGAATGTGTTCCATCTGAATAAAAGACCTGGGCAGGGGGTGTGGCAGGCATGTGACCTGGAGACAGCACAGCAGGAGCCGGCCACCCCTCCCTACTAGACTTTACCACACTTAATTTCTGTTGGGTTGATATTTCTTGGAACTGATATAATAAGCAGATATAGTAAGCAGATACAGTAAGCGGATCATCGCTTGAGTAATATCATACATTAGTGCTTTCCGGCCTCCACACACAGAAGTTAGGGTTCTATTTCCTATAAAGATTCTAGCGTGTAAAATACCGCTAGTTAACAATCTGTTGAGGTAAGGGGCATTAATAACGTTAGCCAATGGATATTTTCGGTGGAGGGTCATTAATCACATCAGCCAATGTTTGCTACTTTGTGGTGGAGGGTCAGTAATCATCTCAGCCAATGTTTGTTCATTTGTGGTGGAAAGGTAATTAATCATATCATCTGATGTGTGTTTATTTGTGGTGGAGGGTCAGTAATCACCTCAGCCATTGTTTGCTCATTTGTGGTGGTGGGTCATTAATCACCTCAGCCAATATTTGGTCATTTGTGGGGGTCATTAATCACCTTAACTGATGTTTGTTTGTTTGTGGTGGATGGCCATTAATCACATCAGCCAATGTTTGTTTATTTTTGGTGGATTGTCAATAATCACCTCAGGCAATGTTTGTTTTTTGTGGTGGGAGGCCATTCATCACCTGAGCTGATGTGTGTTCATTTGTGGTGGAGGGCCATTAATCACCTCAGCCAATGTTTGTTCATTTGTGGAAGGGTCATTAATCACCTCAGCCAATGTTTGTTCATTTGTGGGGAGGGTGATTAATCACATCAACCAATGTTTGTTTATTTGTGATGGATGGTCATTAATCACCTCAGCCAATGTTTGTTCATTTGTGGGGAGGGTGATTAATCACGTCAGCCAATGTTTGTTTATTTGTGGTGGATTGTCATTAATCACCTCAGGCAATGTTTGTTTATTTGTGGTGGAGGGTCATTAATGACCTTAGCCAATACCTGTTCATTCATGGGGAGGGTCATTAATCACCTTAGCCAATGTTTGTTTATTTGTGGGAAGGGTCATTAATCACATTGTCCTATCTGGGTGGCATGTGCATGAATCACATCAGGTGATGTTTATTAATTTGTTACAGACGGTAATTTATAACATTAGCCTATCTTTGTCTATCCCAGGGAGAGGATCGCTAATCATCGAAACGGATTTTTGTTCATTGAGGGATAATTAATTACCTTAGCTGATGATTACTCAATCATGGCAGGAAGGTCATTAACCACCTTAGTTTAACAGTTGTTTATTTGCGGGTAGGGTCATAAATCACATGAGCTGATATTTGTTCATGTGTGTGGGATGCTCCCTTAGCCGATGTTTGTTTATTTGTGAGTTGGTGGTTGGGGGAGTCATTAACCATTAACCAACATAGCCAGTGTGTGCTTGTTTGTGTGGGGTGGGGGTGGGGGTGGGGGTGGGGGGGGGGGGGGGGGGGGGAGAAACCAGGCCGTTTCCTTCAGCTACTAGAGGGTTAACACGGTTCCACCACTGCCCTGGTCAGTGGAACTCCAGTAATGGGCTGCCTTGATGTTGTTCTAGTGAGTACACGGAGAACTGTCATTGTCAGTAACGAGATCATGCTTATCTGCTGCGATACTGCTCTAATCTCATTCCTGCTGCCCCGCCCATTCCGATGAACGCATAGTAGTCATCAATGTCACCAAGAACTCACTATGGCAATATAGACCTACACACTTTCCTCTTTTCGCTTGATATTATTGGTGAATTGGTGGCAGTATTGCATGCATATCGATCAGACGTTGGTCGGTTGATTGTTGGAGTTTTAAGTCCTGGCAACATAACAGGTCATGTCAGGACGGGTACCAACTTGTGACAGTGCACACTCATGGCAACTTTATAGTGAATCAGGCTCCCACTCAGTCACATTATCCTGACACTGAACTAATCAGTCCTCGCCATATCCTATTAATGTTGAGTGCAAGGCTAGGAAGCAACAAGTATCAATTTTATAAGTCATGGGTTTGACTCGACCAGGAACTGAACTCCCGATCTCCCGCATGTGAGGCCTGCAATCTACCAATTCGGCCACCGCGCCCGGTCGGTCGATAACAGGGTAATCCCTTCTGAGCCACCAGAAGTCCCGACAGGGCGACAAGTATGGAGTTGTTCCTGGATCAATAGATTAGATTCATGATAATTCACTCTGAATTGCCGTTAGATGCGGGCTTTCAGGAGCCAGGGCCACCTATCAAACTCAAGGGTGTTGCATAGAAAAGAATATAAGACAAAGACAAAACCCAGTTACCCGAATGGCTGTAGTGTGTCGGGTGATACTGGTAATATTTATTTAACGATACACAAACACAACATAACATCATAGAACCCCAGCTTACAACAGTACAAGGGAGAACCCCCAGCTTATCAGACTTCCACGATATGATAATACACTATTACTGCCTACCCACTTCAAAAATGTTGTCTGATTTTCAGACATCAATGCCAGTAGACGATATATATCTGGTAATAATATATTGTCAACGATACACAGGCCCAACAAAATATCATACAACCCCAATCTACAGCTTGGAGGGGGGGGGGGGGGCAGATAATCCAGCTGTACACAAAGTGAAGCACCAGCATCGCCTACCCACTTCAAAAATGTTGTCTGCTTCTCACACACATCGATCCCAGCAGACGACATATGCAACAATACACACACCCTAAATAATATCACAGAACCCCGACCTATAAGGACACAATCCAGAAGATCAGTTGTACAAAATATGATCCTCAAACACCGCCTAAAAAATGTTTTCTGCTTTTCACACACACACACACACACACACACACACACACACACACACACACACATACATATCGATGCTCGCAGACGACATCGGCAACTAACCACAGCAACAGCAACAAAACCACCACTCGTGGCGTTGCTATGCTAAAGATAAACATACATATCAGCCTCGTAGAATTGTTTTATTTCAGATTTGATTGTTGAAATTCCACTGGCCGTGTCATGTCCGACATTTGGCGGGAATCGTTAGTCAGCCCTGCTGCTTGTTGGCCTGCCGCACCCCGGCTGGGTCCGGCCGGGTGCTGCGCCGACGCTCGGCCCGGGGCGTAACCAGCAACCGGCGCAGGCGACGGGTCCCATATTAGGACAGTCACTCCTCCCGCCGTCCGCAGTCCACGCACAGCCCGGACCCAGCGCAAGGTGAGTGAGTGAGGGAATGGGTGAGTGGTTGGATGAGTGCAACATAGAGGGACATATTGTCACCTTGTGCTCGAAATGGTGACATGCACTGCGACCTGGCGGGTTCGGTAGTTTTTAATGTGGCCGAGCCTTGGGTTGGTCGGCGTGTGTGGGGTGGATGTGGGGAGGTGGGTGGTGGGTGGGGTGGTGGGTGGGTGGGTGGGGGGGGGGGGGCACCCGGGGGTATGACTTGCAGAAAGGAGTCCCGGTTCTGTCTGCAACGGATCCTGCACCGCCGGTTTGAGCTTGTGTCTCACAACGCACTGATGTATGTGCTCGTGTGTGTGTGGGGAGGGGGGGGGGGGAGGGGGTCCTGAGTGTATGCTGGTAGGCCTACATGTGTGGGTTTATGTTCTGTGTGTGTGATGGTGCATGTGTAATGGTGTGAGTGTGAATGTTGATGTGCTGTGTGTGTGCTGGTGCATGTGTACTGATGTGTGTGTGTGAATGTTGATGTGCTGTGTGTATGCTGGTGCACGTGTTCTGAATGTTGATGTGTGTGCATGTGGACGTTAATGTTCTGTGTGTGTACTGCTGGATGTGTACTGATGTGTGTGAATGTTGATGTGCTGTGTGTATGCTGGTGCGCGTGTTCTGAATGCTGATGTGTTTGCGTGTGGACGTTGATGTTCTGTGTGTCATGGTGGTACATGTGTAGTGGTGTGTGCATGTGTGTATGTTGATGTTCTGTGGGTGCTGGTACATGTGTACTGATGTGTGTGAATGTTGACGTTCGATGTGTATGCTGGTGCACATGTTCTGATGCTGATTTGTGTGCATGTGGACGTTAATGTTCTGTGTGTATGCTAGTGCACGTGTACTAGTGTGTTTGTGTGTTGATGTTGTGTGTTGTGTGTACACTGGTGCACATGTACTGTGTGTCTGAGTTGTGATGTTCTGTTCATGCATGGTGGTTCATGTGTACTGCGTCTCCCGTGACTTAAAACCAATGACTTAAAAATTGATACTTGTTGCTTCCTAGCCTGGCGCTCGGCATTATTAGGATAGGGTAGGGACTTGTTGGCTCAGTGTCAGGATAATGTGACTGAGTGGGATATCAGGTCATGGTGCTAGCAGCCTGGTCTTCCAGTGGGGCAGCACTATAAAGTCACCATGAGTGCACACTGTCAGAAGTCGGTGCCCGTCCTGATATGACCTTAGATGTTGCTAGGATGTAAAACAACAACAAACAATCATGTGTACTGGCATGTTTGTGTGTTGATGTTGGTGTACACTGGTGCACATGTACTGGTATGTCTGAGTTGTGATGTTCTGTTAGTGCATGGTGGGTCATGTGTACTGGTGTGGGTGTAGATAAAGGATTCACCCGGTACTCGCAGTACACGGGTGAATACCAACCCTATATAAAAACGGTTGAAAAAGCGGGTTAATGAATTGAGAGCCTAACTTCACAATCTAAGAAGCAACAATTATTCTTTACACATGTCTTATTGATAGCCCGCTACCTTTGAGTTGAAAAATATAATATAATATCTAGTTTAATAAGATTTAAAAGTGAAATCGATGGCGTTCTGCGGTCGCCATCTTGTCTTTTTGCATTCTCTCCCATTTCACCAAGTCTGTGCCGATATAAGTAACTATTTGACACTGGAGGCAGGCATTCTACTTGCTGTTCCATACTAAAGCTATTTTCGCGCATATTTACAGTACTTTGTCATTCACTCGTGTACTACAAGTACCGGGTGAATCTTTTATCTAGTGTGGGTGGTGTTGATATTCTGTGTGTGTATCCAGGTGTTGATGTTCTGTGTATGTATGATGGTACATTATGTACTTGTGTGTGCGCGTGTTGATGTTCTCTTTGTGTATGCTGGTGCATGTGTACTGGTGTGTGTAGATGTTGACTTCTGTATGCAAATGCTAGCGCACCTGGGGTGTATGCATGTGTGCATGTGTGTTTGTGTTGATGCTGTTGTTTGTTTGTTTGTTGTTGTTTTACGTCCCACCCACATCTATGGTCATATCAGGACGGGTACTGACTTGTGACAGTGTGCACTCATGGTGACTTTATAGTGCTGCCCCACTGGAAGACCAGGCTGCCAGCACCATGACATGATATCCCACTCAGTCACATTATCCTGACACAGAGCCAACCAGTCCTTGTTCTACCCTAATAATTCTGATCGCTAGGCTAGGAAGCGACAAGTATCAATTTTTAAGTCATTGGTTTGACTCGACCAGGGTTTGTTTGTGTATGTTGGTGAATGTGTTCTGTTGAATGGGTGTTGAATATGTGTGTATGCTTGATCACATGTACTGGTGTATTCGTATGTGTTGGAGTTCTATTTGTGTATCCTCGTGCATGTGTGTGGGTGTTGATGGTCTGTTTGTGCATGATCGTGCATATGTGTGTGCGTTTGTTGATGTTATGTTTGTGTATCCTGGTGTGTGTTTGTGAGGTGATGTTCTGTTTATGTAGGCTGATGCATGTATATATAGGTGGGTATGGGTGTTGATGTTATGTCTGTGTATGTGATGGTGTGTGTGTGCATGTGTGTACTGATGTACATGTGTGTTCATGTTATGTTCATGTATGCTGGTACATGTGTACTGATGTGTGCATGTGTGTGTTGATGTTATGTGTGTCTGGTGGTACATGTGTACTGATGTGTGCATGTGTGTGTTCATGTTCTTTGTGGGTATCGTGGTACATGTGTACTTGTGTGTGTGGGTGTGTTGGTGTTTTGTGTATGTATGTGGTGTGTGCTGTTGTGTGTGTGCAGGTGTGTACTGATGTACATGTGTGTTCATGTTATCTTCATGTATGCTGGTACATGTGTACTGAAGTGTGCATGTGTGTGTTGATGTTATGTGTGTATGGTGGTACATGTGTACTGATGTGTGCATGTGTGTGTTCATGTTCTTTGTGGGTATCGTGGTACATGTGTACTTGTGTGTGTGGGTGTGTTGATGTTTTGTGTATGTATGTGGTGTGTGATGTTGTGTGTGTGCATGTGTGTACTGATGTACATGTGTGTTCATGTTATGTTCATGTATGCTGGTACATGTGTACTGATGTGTGCATGTGTGTGTTCATGTTCTTTGTGGGTATCGTGGTACATGTGTACTTGTGTGTGTGGGTGTGTTGATGTTTTGTGTATGTATGTGGTGTGTGCTGTTGTGTGTGTGCAGGTGTGTACTGATGTACATGTGTGTTCATGTTACGTTCATGTATGCTGGTACATGTGTACTGATGTGTGCATGTGTGTGTTGATGTTATGTGTGTATGGTGGGATGTGTGTGTGCATGTGTGTTGATGTTGTGTGTGTATGCTGGTGCATTTGTACTGGTGTATTTGTGTGCATGTGTTTGTGTTCTGTGTGTGTATACTGGTGCACATGCACTGGTGGGTCTGTTTGTGTTGTCTATACATGGGTGGGTATATTTGCGCGTGTACTGTAGCTGTCACACTACGACGACAATGGGAGGACGACAGCCCGGCGGCTGGAATTTTGAGAAATCACGACGACATATGCAAATTCGGGCTAATTTGGACGACAATCGGACGACATCCGGACGACATCCGGACGACATCCGGACAACAGACGGGACGACAGCGGGACGACAGTGTCTGTGTGTCTGTGTCTGTGTCTGTGTGACTCTGTGTCTCTGTGTGTGTCTCTATGTGTGTGTCTGTGTGTCTGTGTATATGTGTGTGTCTGTGTCTATGTGTGTGTCTATGTGTGTGTGTGTGTCTCTGTGTGTGTGTCTGTGTGTGTGTGTCTGTGTGTGTGTCTGTGTCTCTGTGTGTGTGACTCTGTGTCTCTGTATGTGTCTCTATGTGTGTGTCTGTGTCTCTGTGTCTATGTGTGTGTCTGTGTCTATGTGTGTCTATGTGTGTCTGTGTGTGTGTCTGTGTCTCTGTGTGTGTGTCTGTGTGTGTCTGTGTCTGTGTCTGTGTGTGTATGTGTCTGTGTCTGTGTGTGTGTGTCTGTGTCTCTCTGTGTGCCTCACTCTCACTCTCAGTCTGACTCTCACTCTCACTCTCAGTCTGATTCTCACTCTCACTCTCAGTCTGACTCTCACTCTGTTTCTGTGTGTCTGTGTGTGTGTCTCTGTGTGTGTGTCTCTGTGTCTGTCTCTGTGTTTCTGTGTGTCTCTGTGTCGCTGAGAGTGAGAGTCAGAGTCAGACTGAGAGTCAGAGTCAGAGTGTTTCTGTGTGTCTCTGTGTCTCTGAGAGTGAGAGTCAGAGTGAGAGTGAGAGTCAGACTGAGAGTCAGAGTCAGAGTCAGACTGAGAGTCAGACTGAGAGTCAGAGTGAGAGTCAGACTGAGAGTGAGAGTGAGAGTCAGACTGAGAGTCAGAGTCAGAGTCAGACTGAGAGTGAGAGTGAGGCACACACAGAGACACAGACACAGACACACACAGACACACACAGACACACACAGAGACACAGACACACACATAGACACACATATACACACACACAGACACACACATAGACACAGACACACACATAGATACAGAGACACAGACACACACAGACACAGACACACACAGACGCACACACAGAGACACAGACACACACACAGACACACATAGACACACACAGACACACACACAGAGACACAGGCACACACAGACACACACATAGACACATATACACACACAGACACACACATATACACACAGACACACATATACACACACACACATACACACACATAGACACAGACACACACATAGACACAGACACACACACAGACACACACAGACAGACACACACACAGACACACACACAGACACACACACAGACACACATAGACACACATAGACACACATAGACACAGACACACACATAGACACAGACACAGAGACACACAGAGACACATACATGGAGAGAGAAGCAACTACAGCTTAACGACAAGACGACAGTGCCGCGACAGTGCCGCGGCAGTGCGACAGTGCCGCGACAGTGCCGCGACAGTGCCGCAACCTCGGCTGTCGTCGGCTGTCGTAGAAGTTTTTCAACATGTCCAAAATCCCCACGACAACCCGGCGACAGTCGAGAAAGAGTGGAGAAACTGGAGGTGTCGCGGCGACACCTGCGCGACACCTGCGCGACACCGGAAGTCGCTGTCGCAAAGCTGTCGTCGCCGCTTGTCGTCGTAGTGTGACTGCTACATACCACAGCTAAGGGTGGCCTGTAAGCACCCTGCATCTCTTTGAAGCTATTAATAACATTTCCAGATGAAATAACCTCATGAATGTTGCTCCTGTTCTCATCACATCGCGCAACTGCACTAGCCCGGTGCACTAGCCACGCACACACACGTACGCACATGCGCACAGACCAACCAGGGGGAGTATGCATTATGCACTTATGCACGCCAAGAACGAAGGGGCACTATTTCTATCCGACACCTGCATATAAGTTATAACGCCACCCTTAACAAGCGCTCGCCGGTTACCATGGCAACTCATCACTAAGTCAGCGGAAGCGGGCCGCGCTGCTTGTTTGTCCGGTGTGGTGGTTTCAGCGTGTTCCCGTGCTCAGACGTGTCCCTCGCTTCTGCGCATGCGTCAGAATCTAGTAAACATGGCCGTAATCGATTAACACGAACCGGGCGACTCGGGTCATCCGAATTTCAAATAGAACACGCGAGTGGAGTCGACAAATACACGTCCCGTGTGCAAAAAAAGAATAACTTAGATTAATGAAATGGAAATATAGGTAAACTGGGCCATGATACAATACTTTAAATCCTATTTTGCTGTACTTTTATCGGTTATTAAAAAAAAAAGAACAAACTGTCCACCCGAGCGTATTCGATTATTCAACCCGAGTTTGTAGGATGTGCGCATGCGCCAATAAGTGGCTGGGGTGACCCGAGTTGATGCGAAATCCGCGCATGCGCAGAAGCAACGGGACACGTCTGAGCACGGGAACACGCTGAAACCACCACACCGGATCGGAAGCTGTGACTCCGTACAGGCAGCTGTGTCCAATAGACCCCTTTCAATGTTTGTAAACATCGTGTATGCACGCACAGCTTGCACACTGCCACTGAGTTTGCCAGTACGCGCAGTGCAAAACCTCAGTTTTATTCAAAATTAATAGAAATCCAGAACCCTAACCGTATCAATTTAATATAATCTTGTTGGTACACATGTTTTCTATGTGTATTCCAATCAGTTTGTTTCTAGGTGGTGTGGTTTGAGAGATATTTAACTTTTTCTGTATGAAGATTGCTCACCGCTATTGACAACGCATTCAGTTTGCCATATGCGTAGTGCAAAACGTCAGTTTTATTCAAAATTAATAGAAGTCCAGAACCCTAACCGTATCAATTTAATATAATCTTTTTGGTAAACATGTTTTCTATGTGTATTCCAATCAGTTTGTTGTCCTGCAGCCAAGCAGTGCACGCACTGACCGAAATACATGTGCTGACGTCATATGAAATTGGTCAATAGGGAGCTGTTGTTGTGTCAACAGCGTCCGTGTGTGTAGGGCGGTGGGTACGTAGGGAAGAGGGTCTGGTGGTGATGCTGGACGTGATGCTGGTGGTGATGATGACTATGTTGTTGTTGTTGATGATGATGATGATGATGATGATGATGATGAGTGTGATGATGATGATGCCCTGTCGCTCCCAGCAGCCTTATTGCAACAGCCATGCAGGTTGTCGGGGAGGCCTGGTCGAGTCAAACCAGTGACAGACCAAATTTATACTTGTCGCTACCTTGCCTAGCGCTCGGCATTACAAGGATAGGGCAAGGACTGGTTCGCTGAGTATCAGGATAATGTGACTGAGTGGGAAATTGGGTCATTGTGTCAGCAGACTAGTCTCCCAATGGGTGCCACACAATAGTCACCATGAGTGTGCGCTGACACAAGTCGGTACCCATCCTGATATGACCTTAGGTGTTGCCAGGATGCAAAACTCCAACAAACAAACAAAACGGTTGTGTAGACCGGGGGGTGTGGAGGCGTGTGTTTGTGAGTGAGTGGGTAGTGGACTAACATGTTATTTAATAGGAACCAGTTAACACACACTTATTTGGGTCACGCTAACCTCTGACATTCTGGATGTATTTACACAAACCTGAGCATGACAGAATAATGCATGTATTAAATACATATACATATCTGCACATTATCGCCTGCATTAGGCACTAACGCGGGCTGCATAGTGCAATTACTGCATATAACATATACTTCCACGACTGAATACAGTCTACTATAGTTTCATTACTGAATATAGTCTACCATAGTTCCATGATATAGTCTACCATAATTCCACTACTACATATATAGTCTACGATAGTTCCACTATTGAATATACTGAGTTCCTGTCAGATGCCCGGTGAGGAATAAGGTTTTAACGAACCCATCTTCATCAGACTCACATTAAATTATAATTTATAATTATGGTCAGATTCCTCAGTAAATCAATCAGCCAATCAAGCAATCAGTCAATCAATCAATCACATCAAAACAGACATGGGCCCATATGTATGAGCCAATTTTTAACCGGACCGGGGTTAAAGTCGGGTGCCGGGTTAGCTAACCCCAGGGTTCCAAATGTGTCACAGGTCCAAAGCACAGCTTGGTTAGCTAAACGATGCGCTATTTATAGATTTAGGAATCCCTCTGCGTTTGTAGCCATATATTAGGCTCAAATATATTAAATGCTATCATATTTAACAGAATTACATACGCAATAAGTGAAATTTGATCAATTTAACCCTAAATTCGAAGCGTTATTAAGGCTACTGCCGCATTGGCGGCGATATTAATATTTATATTTTCGAATCGATGAACGTAAAGTAAACAAATCGCCGCTGCCGCCACATCGACGTCGCTTTCCATACTGGCGGCGGCGGCGGTTTGTTTACTGTACGTTCATCGATTCGAAAATATAACTATTAATATCGCCGCCAATGCGGCGGTAGCCTTAATAATGCTTCGAGTTTAGGGTTAAATTGATAAAATTTCACTTATTGCATATGTAATTCTGTTAAATATGGTCGCATTGAATAGATTTGGCCCGAGTCGGTGCCTAACCCCACCTTTAACCCTCCTTTCGCTTGGGGTTAGTGCAGGCGACTTTACGCTCGCTGAGTTAGTTTAACCCCGACACATACATATTCAGTTTTCGCCACTAACCCGGGAAATCCGCACGACGCAGGGTTACGACCGCTAACCCAGGCTTATACATATGGGCCCTGGTGGCTAAAACACACTCATCATCAATATCATGCTGTCGGTCGTGATTCGACAAAGACTGCTTTCATTACTTGACTGCCGCTCTCCATTTAGCTCTCTGCTGTGAGAGTGATGTCCATGAGTCGGTCTTAATGTCTCTCAGCTTCAGGTTTCTCTTGATAAACACTAACACTATGGGGTGATAAGAAGCAACATAGCTACAAAATAGCTAGCCTAGCTACAAAATAACACTACGTTTGTATTGAGCTGCAGGAGCATTGTGTCTACTTGAGAAGTACATTCGGTTTGAATCAATTAGTATCGACGACCGCTTCAGCCAACTAGAGGGTGCTCAGGGCTCGGTAAAATAGAAGCTATATTTCAACTGTGCCTGGGGAAATCTCGCATAGCTTCAGTAATTTAAGTTTGTACAATCTAAAGTTGCACAGTTTAATAAAAGCATTAACATTTTAAAACCCAAACACTTGGTTGCTCGGCTGGAAAATACCCTCCCCCCCTCCTTGGGGAACCAGCCATACAGTGACATTACTACATGTTTATGATTAAAGTTGCATAGTCCGATATGTTTTCAGTTTCAGAAATTTTCTGAGATAAATACATTAGGTTGATCATTATAATGTACTTTACTTTAGCTTGAAGTAACTTTTATTTTAAGTGGCTAACTTTTGAGATATATGAAGTGCAACCATGCAAAATTAATTTAGGCAAGCTTGCCAAAACTCTGACATCATAGCATTCTGCAGTAACATGATCTATTCAATTGCCTCACTATTCCCTTCTGTGTGGTGACAAATGCTTAATAAGTACATCAGTATCGAAGCTAGATATGTAGAATCAAATTTAGATCATTGTTTTGGTTTTGAAAATTTGATGATTTCATCGGACTATGCAGCTTTAAATAAAACTCAAAAACTTTAACTTGTCTAGATTTGAACCTTCATATATCCAACTTAGACACTGGTGCACTTATTAAGCACCTGTTACTATGAACGAACTATTATGCCTCATGTCTTAATCCTATTGCGTCTCAGATAAATTACAAACCACTTGAATAGACGAGTTCGTAAGTGTGACCGTGCAGAAACAAATGTGCATGGCATTGAGTTTGCCGATAAGCGCAGTGCACAACTTCGATTTTATTCAAAATTATTAGAAATACAGAACAGTATGACACAAACATGGATGCACGCATGCAATATAATAATATAATGAATATATTTCAAACACAAGTGTCCATAATTAAGCATTTTGAGCTAAGAAACATACAATGCCCCACAAAACAATCAGTCACTTTACAGGCTGATGTTCACATCACCATTTTTAATTCTTATTCTAAATATTAAAATGTCAAATGTGTCAACAGAAACTTGTGTAACCAATGTCTGATTAACCCTACCCATTTCCTAGCTGAGCTACAGATGTGTTTAGCCATAGGATATAAATAAAAACATGAATAAAATAAATAAAACTGACTCTGGCTATACTTTTAACACCAGTCTGAGTGACCAGATTTGTCTAGATCTAAATGAATATGGTATAAGAAGTGGTGATTAGATTGATGTAAATGCAATGCTAGATAACAAATTTAAATCTTAATTTATTATATATATATTTTAGTTGGTATTCTACACTTCAAACATTACCTGAAATGTGCTGAAACTAACAGATTGCATGGCTGCAATCACTGCTTCAACATGTGCCATGTGCTTCACGCCAGTTTGTTTTGCTGCTATACATCCCACAATGCACCGCGCGGCAGGAATTACGAACCGGTCCATTCCTTCTTCTTGTTTTAAACATATGACACATTTCGTGGTACATTGTGATTCTGCGCAGTGCATTAGGTATAGGACTCGAGCAAAGTGTTCTTCGTGGCCATCTACGTGACCGTGTTACCAAGACACTACTCATCGGGGAGTGTGATAGACTTGCAACCAGACTTGCAACCAGACGGGATGGCTCACTCGTTAGAGCACTTACTTCACCTCTGGAAGGCCGCGCGGTCATCCTTCAGTCGAGTCAAACCTAACACGTACCAAATTTATACATGTCACTAACCTGCATGGCGTTCGACTCAACATTATTAGGAGAAGGGAAGGACTCATTGGCTGAGTGTCAGAATAATGTGACTGAGTGGGATATCAGGTCATGGTGGTGGCAGCATCGTATCGTAGTAGGGCAGCACTATGAAGTCGCTATCAGCGCCCATTGTTCCAAGTCAGTCAGTGCCCATCTTGGTATGACTTTAAGCCGTGTTTACACGGGAAATTGTGAAGCGAATTAGACAAAGCGATTCATATGAAGCGAAGTAGCGGCGCGTTTACACGAAGCGAGTTTGAAAGTGTTTTGGCGCCGGCAACAAGCAGCCTTAGTTCTGCCTGTAGCCGGCGAGCACTGCTATTTGTTTACTTTACACTCGGCGATTCGACGCCTATGCAGCTGCTACGTTAATATCGCTTTTAATTTAGGGTTAATTTAATTAAATTTCATTATTTGAGTATGTAATTCTGTTAAATATGATCACATTCAATAGATTTTGGCCTAATCGGGCCCTAACACTGCCAGGTACCAGCGATTAGTTACTGCTCCACCTGTTTCCGGCACGCACTACTATTTTATAGTACCGCCGCCCAGGAACCAGCTGAAATCGCTTCATATAAACCACCTAGCCAGGCGGATTACAATAAGCGAATTATATGAAGCGAATCAGCCCTAATACGCTTCAGTGGCGCGTTTACACGGCGAATCTGAGGCGAACTAGGCAAGGCGATTCATATGAAGCGAATTAACTTCTCCGTGTAAACACGGCTTTAGATGCTACTGCTTGTAGTCAATGCAGTATAGCCTGCTTGCACTGGCACGCATGACATTGGCAAGTCTATGTCTACTGAGACACCCATAGATGCTTGTGTAAGACCACATCCTATTATTCTGTGCATTCGATTTTTTTTAAACTTCGAATAACCACTACAAATGAACTAACTATCGGCGGTGACCTGCTTTCTTGCCCTATGAATCGCAGTGAGTAACACAGTAAGACCACATCCAGCGATCAGTTCTCCTAATAGTAATACTTACAGTACCACTGTCACTATCAACAGCTTCTAGTTTAGATAAAAGATTCACCCCGTACTTACAGTAAGGGTGAACGACAACGCAGTCTAAATACTGACAAAAACTGCTTTAGCGTAGAACAGGAAGTAGAATTCCTGGTTCCAGTATCACATGGCTACATATACTGGCACAGAGTTGGTGGAATGGGAGAGAATGCCAAAAGACAAAATGACGACGATCGAATGCCATCGATTTCACTTTTAAAGTTCATTAAACTACATGTTTTATAACTATATGCCTCCACCTCTGCCAATTGGATTTCCACCGCTGTGTATAACTTACAGCATCATCAAAGGCCAGTTGCTCTCATACCAGGTATTTGTGGTGTGGGAGGTTAAAAATCCCTTGGGTCGGTAAAAGTGTAGGCTCAGGCTTTCTTTCGACAATACCAGGTCATGGTGCCAGCGGCCTGGTTTCCCAGTGGGACAGCACTATAAAGTCGCCATGAGTGTGCACTGTTACAAGTCGGTACCCGTCCTGATATGACCTTAGATGTTGCTAGGACGTAAAACAACAACAAACAAACAAACTTCTTTCGACAAACTGTCTAATGGTGAAAACAAGTCTATTCAGACTTATCCATAATAGGCAGTATAAATCTTCAAGGAAACAAAATATATATATTTTTTAACTCAAAAGTAGCGGGTAAATATGAAGATGTATATAAAGAATATATGTTGCCTCTTAAATTAAGAATTTATCAGCTCAGTTAATTTACCCATCATCGCAACAGCTTTTATATAGGGTTGTTTTCACCCCTACTGTAAGTATGGGGTGAGTCTTTTATCTACTTCTAGTTATACGCCAGTCACATTATGCTTCCGACCACAAAAACAAGATGTGGCAGCTTCAGTACAGCGGCCCCCAGCCTTGATTGGACCCAAATAACTGACATTGAATAGCTTGCTTCAATATATACCAACCAGGCATTTATTACTCTCCATTTACCTCTCCTCTCGTCCACTTTTTATGAATTTATATATTTTTTAACATGTAGAGAGAAAAAAGAAAATGAATAGTGATGTATATTTATCTCGAAGAGACAGGTCAGTAGGTGATGTAAGAATATCGGTAGCCACAACTTGTGATCTGTATCATCTGTTCCAGTATCAATAATATCGTCATGGATGCATGTTCCTCCAGATGCGGTGGCCGAAGAGCACATGTCTGTTGAGGCGTTAATAAAACGCCTTTTTCCCACCCCCGCCTTCCTTTCTTCCTTTTCGCGCATCGGTCGTAATGCGAAGCATTACGTTTGATGCGAGGAGAGGAAGAGACCCTCCCCCGCCCCGGGCTGTCGCGCTGCGCTCACACCTCACCAGACCCCGCCGCGCCCCCTCCTCCCCCGCCCCCCTGTCGCGCAGCATTCGCGCCTCACCCGACGCCCGCTCCTCACCTTCACTCGCCCTCCCCCGGGCCGGCAGCTTTCACAACTCACCTGCTGTCGCCCGCGCCCCCCCCTTCCCTTATAAGGCCGCCCGCCGGCCTCCCTCAGGCACTCGCCCTCCTGCCGCCTTCCAGACCTCTCCCTTTTCTCCTCCACCCACCCACCCAACTCTCCCTCCTCTACCCTCTTCCTTCTGCGGCGGAGGGCTCCTCGGCACCCCCTCTACCAGAACTCTGACTTTGCTCCTCATGAGCCCCTCCTGCATTATCTCTGCTCCTCATGAGCCCTCACTGTATTGCTCCTCACGAGCCTGTTTCTTTGCTCCTCATGAGCCCTTTCCTTGTTCCTTGCCTGTGTATCTGTTCCTCTGTATCCTCTGTTGAGGCGTTAATAAAACGCCTTTTTCCCACCCCCGCCTTCCTTTCTTCCTTTTCGCGCATCATTACAAATGGTTAGTGATACATCATACTAATTGAGTAATTCATAGGCCTAATTATACAGATCATCATGCATAATCACAGGAGAAATATGACATATACTCAGTATAGTTTCAAAACATTAGGTTATAGTGAAGTATGCCTGTAATATTCTGGAATATAAATTATTGAAATTGAAATTAATTGTTGATAGATGGAGTGGCCGAAAGAGTTGAATTTGGTAGGTTGTGGAAAACAAACCCCCAAGTTCAAAGCCCGGCTGAGCCAAACCAATGACTTAAAAAGTTATAGTTGTTGTTACCTAGCTTGGCGTTCATCATTACTAGGATAATGCAAGAAGCAGTGGAATGAGGGAGACCAATCGTCTGCGAGTTAAAGTTGCATGGTCCGATGGTTTTGAGTGTCTGCCATTTTCTGAGATGAATGCATTAGGTTGATCCTTACAATCTATTTACTTTGAAATATTAAACACAAATTTTAGTGGGCCAACTTTGGAGATATTCAATGCGAAAACATGCCAGAATTAATTTCGGCTAGCTCATCAAAATTCTGACACCATTGGAATCCATAGTAGTACTAACAATTCCTATTAATATGTACTGGCACCGAAATTAAAAAATATGCCTATGATCCAATATTTGTATTCCTTCCTGTAGACGTTGAAATTAGAAACCCAAATCCAAAAAAAAGTTGGGCTATATATAGTATTGTTCTGCATATAATAATTTGTTAAGATTAAATATATAAAAATGTATTAATTTTGAATTAAAGGAGGAACTTTGACCACATATAATAATGAGTGGAAGGATGTGAGGGGAGTTCTGCTAACCAATTTCCATTGTACATATATAAAGGAATTTAAATTGCCAATTGCTAAATCAATTAGTAAAGCAGATTTTTAATAAGACAATGTCAAAAAGTGGAATTCATAACCAAAAAAATCATTCTGATTTGGCCAAATAGCCATTTTCAATGCATGATATTTTCTTGGAAATCTGCAACAAGACTGACTACATGCTAAATAGTTCAACTATTCATAACAGTGTAGCAGTCTATTTTCTTTCAGAGCTCTATATTCAGAGAATCAAAAGATATTTGCATCCTAAAATGTCAAAAAGTGTAATTGTTTGCATGTAAAGAGCATCTGTAAGTGAATTTTCTTCAACATTTCAACCTTTGAAAGTTCATTACAGCAAAACAATCTTTCGAATCTTCCTGATATTTGGCACAGTATTACAATAACCATTCACTGAGACTAATAGATATTATTGATATCAATATTATATCCAAAAGTATGGAAAATATTGACCTTTGATTGAACATATAAAGACAAATTGTCAGAAAACCAAATATATCAATTTAATGAATGTTTAAATGTTCATTGTAGCTTAACCAATTGGTTAAACTTCCTATAAATTGACAGTGCCCATCATCTGGAGGTAATACACGTTATCCTATTAATATTCTGTCTAGGAATACAAAAAAGTGCATTTTGATTGCACTTACAAAAGAAAAGTATACAAAATACAAAATAAAGATTTGTTCATCAAGCTTTGAAGTTGAACACTCACTGTGGCTCATCCGCTAGGTGGATCTTCTTCAAATTTTCAGACATATCATATGGAACTAATGGATATTAGCTATGACAATACTTTAGCTAATAATATCAAAAGCTGCATGTTTATTCAAATACATATTAAAAGAGTATGAAACCAAAGATATTTATTTAAATAAATCTTTAAATATTCACTGTGGCTAGAGCAATGGTTGGATCCTCCCCACATTTTGCCCAATATTAGATTATACAGTCTCTGATATATATCCATAGACAACAATGTCATCTACATGTTTCTACATGGGTGTCACCATTGTGAAACTAGTGTGGTCAGCAAAGACCCAAACAGGTTGGTGTCAATATTCTGTCTGCGGCTCCTTGCACTAACTAGCACTATACTAAGATTGGTATTATTGGAAAGGGAATCACATTGTCAATCTATACATACAAAATCTTATTAGGTTTAACATATCTTTTAATTCAGTAGATTGGCTTTAAACTTTCAAAATTATTTAAATTGCAGAATTTGACCTGATTGCCCTTTTTGACCTATGGCAAACTAATATGGTTAGAAAGCTGAGGTCATTCCGCTTCTTCTGGTATCATTCACGACTTTCTACAAGGTAGTGCAATGAAGCGCGAGCCCATTAAAGATACCCTGTTTTCACAGTCGTTTTCATTTACATCAGTAATGAAGGAATTGTCATGGGGGTGATGAAAATGGGAAATATTGCGCCTAGAGCAGGACTCGAACCCACATCTCTTTGCATTCCAGGCAAGTGTGCTAACCATTACACCACCTAGGCTTCCTGATATCACCATACTACCCACGCCTACCTGTCCATGCGGCTCCTTGCCTGAGAGGTCAGTGCAGACCACTACAGAATATTCACTAAATACACTCATCATACAAATGGAGTTTACTTAAATACAAACTTACTATATATTTTATCCAACAACACCAGTGGATAGAAGATATGTTGCTGTTCTAGGTTATGTAATTTCATCTAAATCATATATACATAGAGAAATAGTCACAAGCATGTGAATATTGATGAAAAAAGCACCGTTCCTGGACTTTTAATGGGCGCTGCTGGTACCTACTATTAAATAGCCCCTTCTAAGTTCTAGGCAACAACAAATGTTTAATAATGGCAACCATATTTAAATTGGATATATATGTAGGATGAAAGCTAGGTCATGCTGCAAGAAACACTCCTGGAAAAGGACTGTGGAGTTCTGATGGACCGGACCCTGACTTTCAGCTCTCACGGGGAAGAAGGCCAATAGAATATTGGCAAATTGGGTATGGTCAGGCAGACATACTCCTGGATAACAACAGCATGGTGAAGTTGCACACATCCCTTCTCTTGTGAGACTGAGACTGAAATATGGGTACCCTTCCTAATCACCACTATATAAGAAGGACTGCAGCATGCTAGAAAAATGAATCTACCATGTCTGTTCTATAGACATGCTCGAGGTGACATCCTAGAGATCTATAAATTTAAAGCATGTATCTGGATTATATACCATAAAGGCTCCATACAGTAAACTGGAAATATCACGAAATGAGAACAGAGGACACAAACTTAGGACTTGAAATCCCAGGACCAACCAGCAACTTGGCAGCAAGTGAGGACAAACTTTCTCCTTGATAGAGTGGCAACCACATAGAATCGGATTCCACCCGAAATAGTTGAAACTTCATCACTAAATGCATTGAAAAAGAGACTCGATAAACTTTGGAGCCAATATCGGTATTGTCAGTCCTGGCCACATGACCAGTATAATTATGACATGTCATATATATAGACAGGCTGAATCTGTTAAGAGGCTATTAGTATTATTAGGCCATATATAAAAAAATACTTGTTTAGCGTCCATCCATTTATATTTTTTCAGGTCGACGGGAGGTTTTTATTTATATTTTGTATGTAGAATGGCAGTGTACAGGAAGAAGAAAACTAACCATGGTATTCATGGTCGGAAGGCATGATAGGAAGGTAGAGAATACCATAGACACTTTCAAACTAGAAATTGAACAAGAAAACATTTAAATTACTCTAAAATGATCAGGATGAAGTTTGTCAGTCATTACGTAATCATTATAATAGGCGGGAAAGTGTTGTTTTGATTTTTAATATTTTATTTGAAAGGCATTTCTCAGGTCAGGCGGGGACGCAAAACAAGTGATTTTTTCAAATCTGGCCTTATGGCTATTCCTATATTTATGCAGTGGGGTGATGAAAATGGGAAATATTACGCCTAGGGCGGGACTCAAACCAACATCTCTTTGCATTCCAGGCCAGTGTGCTAACCATTACACCACCTAGGCTCCCTGGTATCACCACACTACCCACGCCTACCTATCTATGTGGTTACTTGCTTGAGAGGTCAGTGCAGACTACTACACTCGTCCCCCTGGAATTGTAAGTCTTATAATGCTTACAAGTACATACATACAGGCAATGTACTAATACATACACACGGTAGGTTCAACAACCATACAGCGGGTAGGTTCAACAACCATACAGTGCATGTAGCTTGTACAGGACCATGGTCACAGCAACCAGTGTCGTGGGGTGATGAAAATGGGAAATATTGCGCCTAGAGTGGGACTCAAACCCAAATCTCTTTGCATTCCAGGCCAGTGTGCTAACCATTACACCACCTAGGCTCCCTGATATCACCACACTACCCACACCTACCTGTCTATGTGGTTACTTACCTGAGAGGTCAGTGCAGACTACTACATTTATATGAAAACAGAAGATAAGAATAAGTAAGTATATGTATAAATAAGTTTTCTGATTTTGAAAAGGTGTTGCTTTCATCGGATTATGCACACTTTAATCAGCTAATGTACTAACGGAGGGGGGGTGGAAATCCTCTCTTTTCTTCTTTTTTTTTAACCAATCGAACTCACCTGGAACCAGCCAGTCCCTGATGGTGGCGTACACGTCCGAGTCGAGGCGGTGGCACCCGTCGTACTCCCGGGGAGGGTTGTCATGCGGGTGCAGGTAGTTCTTGAAGCAGGCGACGAAGAGGCCGATGTTCAAGAAGTCCTTCTTGACACTGTCGGAGGACCTCAGCCAGTAGTCGGTGGAGAGGGCGATCAGGTGGCACAGGATGGCCGCGATCACCAGCACGATCACCAGCAGCAGGAGCACTGTCGGGCCGACCTTCATGTTGGCGTGGGGGGGGGGGGGGGGGGGGGGCTTGGTTATGTAGACTGCGCTGACACTTCTCAACTCAAGTTTAAAGTTAAATCCGTGGAGAAGTCACAACCAGCACAAGATCGGATGGAGGGCTCACACAATACAGGAGGAAGTGACGTGTATGTGTGGGTGTGTGGGTGTTGGTGGAAGGTTCTGATAGATCCCTACCCTAGTCAGTGGATAGGTATGTCCTCCTGTGTAGTTGGCTCCTGCTGCTGCCGAATCTGGTGCATAGAGGAGAGCCGCCCACGTACACTGGGAGGTAGAAAACACACCACGCCGGACGGGGCCTAGGCAGCCGGAACTAGGTCGCGACCAGTCTCGGCCAGCGTTGCTTAGTTACCGACGATCTTGGATCGAGTGTTGTCTGGGCGCGTGTTTGCGCCACTTTCATTTCTTTATTTATTTCTATATTTTGGGTACCATTGTTCCTCATTTTGTTTGTTTGTTTGTTTGTTTGTTTAACGACCCCCCAACACAACAAGTAAATATCGGATATTGGGGGTTCCATTGTTCTATGAATACCATTTCCATCACCACCCTCCACCACCTTCACACACACACGCACCTTCCACCCTCCCACTCTGAGCGCTGGCTGGCTTCCCATGTAGGAGGTCGTGGGTTCTAACCTGGCCGAGTCAAAACAATGACTTACAAAATGTATACTTGTGGCTCCCTAGCTCCACGCTCAGCATTAATAGGGCTGGTTAGCTCAGTATCAATAAACTCTACATGAAGTTGCCATAAGTGCCTAGTGTCACAAGTCGGTAGGGGCCTATATGGCTATCCGTTAATATGACCTCATATGTTGCTAGGACTTAAGCTGCATAGTCTGATAAAAGTATCAACATTTCAAAACCAAAACATTTGTCTAGATTTGATCCTGCATGACTTAACTTAGATATGGATGCACTTATTAAGCATGTGTGAAGCCTATGGTGTCACAGTTTTGGCATGCCTGGCACAATAAATGTTGCATGTTTGACATTCAAATATCGCCAGAGTTAGCAATTTAAAACAAAAGTTGATTGGCGCTAAAGTAAGATAGATTATATCGATCAACCTAATATATTTATCTCAGAAAATGGCAAAAACTCAAAGTCCAAAGTTAACCATTTAAATAAAAGTTGCTTCAAACTAAAGGCAGGTAGCTTAAAACCATGAGCCTAATATATGTATCTGAGAAAATGACAGAAACTCAAAACCATCCGACTGTGAGACTTCAAAACAGCAATAGACAGTTTGCTTGAGAGAGACAAAAAAGTTGCATCTTTGAATAACACCACACCCTCTGTATTGAAAGAGAGAGAAAACGCCAAAATAAACTCAGAACTGAAATGGTGGCCTCAAACGAACCTAGCCCAAATTCACACGTCGGGAAGAGGATCCGTTATAGCCGTGTTCACACGGGCAAAATGTGAAGCGATTTAGACAAGGCGAATCATATGAATCGATTTAGTTGGAAAGTGATTCGCGTTCACACGGGCAGTGCTTTGAGTCAGTTTAAGGCGGAAGTGGATATCTGCGCATGAGCAAGTCCAGACTAACCAGCGCCAGTTTGGGTTCGGCGACGTCGGCACTAGAGAGTGTGGGTTCGACCTAGATATGTATGGACTGAATCGTATTGGTTTGGAACGGTCAAAACTTCTGCTGGGCAGTGAAAACCTAAAAATAAATGATGAAAAAAATATCTGTGCACAGTTAGCGGTTTCATAGACCAAATTATATTATATAGTGTGACATCCTTAATCCGCCTCAAGTAAGTCGGTTGCGTTCACACAGGCAAAATAAATCGATTCACAGAAATCGACTCATGTACACTACCTCGACAGGTGGTTTACAGTATCCAGATCACAGGAATCGAATCAGCCTTAAACCGCCTCAGCCACGCGTTCACACGCGAAATGTAACCCGAACTATACAAGTCGCTTTCTACGAATCGATTTACATCGCCCGTGTGAACACGGCTATATTACTATCAACAAACTGGGTCTTGAAATGTTAAATTACAGACCATGACCATCACCGATTTCCACATTTTGTTTAAAGTTGCATAGTCCGATGGTTTTGAGTTTCTGAAATTTTCTGAGATAATTACATTAGGTTGATCATTATTATGTACCTTACTTTAGCTTGAAGTAACTTTTATTTTAAGTGGCTAACTTTTGAGATACTTGAAGTGGAGACATGCCAAATTAATGTTGGCAAGCTTGGCATTGTGGGATGCATCAGAGCAAAACAACAACCCCAAAAGCACATGGCACATGCTAATACACTGGGTGCAGCTATGAAATGTGCTAATTTCAGCTCATCTCAGCTCTTGTTTGAAACATAGAATACCAACTAAAAAAATATATATAATAAATTCAGATATTAATCTTTTATCCAGCATTGCATTTACATCAATATAATCAGGACATCTTATGTCATGTGCATTTAGATTTAGAAAGATCTAGGCACTCAGACTAGTGTTAGAGCCATAGCCAGAGTACTCAATGCATTGTCAATGGCAGTGAGCAATCTCCATACAGAAAAAGTAAAATATTGATAAAACCTCACGACCTAGAGACAAACCGCTTGGAACACACAGAAAACATGTTTATCAAAAAGATTATATTAAATTGATAAGGTTAGGGTTTTGGATTTCTATTCATTTTGAATAAAACTGACGCTTTTCACTGCGCGTATAGGCAAACTCAATGGCCATACGACATTGCTTTGCTCCCAATGCCGTTTTCAGCGCATGCGCAGTCGGAACCGTGATCTAGTTTATTCCCTTATGTGTGGTGACAAATGTTTAATAAGTGCACTAGTGTCTAAGTTAGATATGTATACTCAAATTTAGATAATTGTTTTGCTTTTGAAAAGTTGATATCAAGGGAGAATTAAATTCAAGCGATTGGTTATATAACTGTTTAATTCTTATTTAATGGTTCCATTGACATTACAAGGATAAGGCAAGGAGCAGTCGAATGAGGAAAACAATTGTTCTATGATGTATGATATACATATTTATCAATTAAATAAATATTTATATATGTATATACTATGTTAATTGGCATAATATAATATAGTTATCTATAATATATGTGCAGATATTTCTATATGGTGTATATATAGTTATACATTTGTCATATCTTAAAATTGGAAACAATTAAATAAATATTTGTTGATTAATTGATGTTAATTTGTACCAATGTATCTTTATTTATATTAATTTATGTTAATTTATATTAATATATAGGTTATCTAGGTTAATGTGTATGTATTAATTGATATGTACTTATATATATATATATATATTTATATACCTATGTATAATACATATATTTATCAATTAAATAAATATATTAATAATGCACACATGTATGTCCCAGAGAGCAGCATCCCACAGAGTGCTGTGTATTTAGGGGAGTGACTGGGCGCGATGGCCGAATCGGTAGAGCTCGGGCCTTGCGTGCGGGAGATCGAGAGTTCAGTTCCTGGTCGGGTCAAACCAATGACTTATAAAATAGATACATGTCACTTCCTAGACTGGCACTCTGCACTAATAGGATAGGGCAAGGACTGGCTAGTTCAGTGTCAGGATAATGTGACTGAGTGGGATATCAGGTCATGGTGTCAGTGGCCTGATTTCCCCAATGGGGCAGCAGTATAAAGTCACCATGAGTGCCCACTGCCACAAGTCGGTACCCGTCCTGATATTACCTTAAATGTTGCAAGGACATAAAACTCAAACAACCAAGATAGGAGCGGGCATTACGAGGCTGCGGCCGGCTCGCCTGCCGCCGCTGGAGGGAGGGAGGTGGCCCCGGCCCGACCTGGCCCCCCAACCCCAGCCCTGTACTCACAGGCAGCCAGACATACCGCACCACCCACTAAATATGGCGAGTGGAAACCTCGCCTCGCCCGGCCTCCCTACTGACCCACATTCTCCAAACTGACTCACGGTGAGGGTATCCCCGGTGACGTCATTACGGGGATATCTGCTCTGTACGTAAACACACTCAAGTGGCGCCGCCTGGCAGAGTTCGCCACCGATATCCGCCAAGTTCAGGTGATCAGACGACGCCGGCCAGTGGTTACTTGCTTAAATAATGGGGCTGTCACATTACGACGCATCCTGCAAACGTACGGCGACGGATGTGAATTTTTGCCTCTACGTTGGGATACGTTGGAGAGAGGGCCTAAACCTGCCAGACCTAGCCACTCAAGTACCTGGCATGAACACTGGCTCCAGGGCAGGAAAGGAGCAGCGGAATCTCCCCAGGCGGTTCAGTTGAATGGCAGGACAATATGATCTAGTGATGTCTTTGTACTGTGATCTTATTGTACCGTGATCTCTGTCATTTGTGATATCTACTGTGATATTTGTATGTAAAAAAATGTGATAGTTTTATTGGTTTAAATAAAAGGTATCAATATCTGTTGTTGATACCAAACCAAGCTTAACATGTCAGTTATTTTGTTGGGTGGAGACAATTTAGGAGAATTGTTTTATCTGGGCACAATTATATATACACTGACAAATTTACATGTCAGTTATTAACTTGGGTGGGGTAGGTAACTTTAGTCTTTTATGGGCCCAATTATATATACTGGCAAATTTACATGTCAGTTATTAACTTGGATCGGGTAGGTAACTTTAGTTTTTTTTCTGGGCCCAATTATATACACTCACCAATTTACATGTCAGTTATTAATTTGGATGGGGTAGGTATCTTTAATTTTTTCTGGGCTCAATTATATACACTGACAAATTGTACATGTCAGTTATTAATTTGGGTGGGGTAGGTATCTTTAATTTTGTTCTGGGCCCAATTATATACACTGACAAATTTACAGGTCAGTTATTAATTTGGGTGGGGAAGATTACTTTTACACTGACAAATTTACATGTCACTTATTAATTTGGGTGGGGAGGGTTACTTTATCGGGAAGATTACTTACTTTTTAAGGGCCAAATTTAACATGTCACTTATTTTAAGGGGGTGGGCAGGGTTCTTATTTACAGTTACATGTCAGATTAGTTTTTGTAAAATAGGCTAACTATGCAAATGCCTAAATTATTTTAAGTTTCATTTAATTTATTTTTACCACATTGCATTTGGGGGATTTGTATAAGAAGGATAAATAATGTTTACAAAGAAATAGGCTCAGAGACCAAAATCTGGAGTAAAATGCATATAGTTTTATTTACACAAACATTTTATAAATAGTGTATAGAGCACATAATAATTATATTTTAACAAATATCCATATATACATGGCTACAATATTTACATACTACAAACAATAAATATATATATACAGCACCAACATTACAGTCACTTAGCCTCAGGGGCCTTTGGTGGAGTGTCCATGTCCCCCGCAGGAGCAAACAGCTCCTGCGTCTCAATGTTCAAGTTGGAAACGTTGGAAATCCCTGAGAGCCCAGACAGATTCAGCAAACTTTCCACGGCTGTCGGAGGACTGGTGGACTGGTTCAGCACTGCTTCGGCTGAAGCCCACGCCCCGGCGACGGAGCTGGCAGTCAGTTGTGGCATTGCTGCCGGTGCTGCTGGAGCTGCAGGTGCTGCCAGAGGTGATGCTGCTGCAGGTGCTGGACGTGCTGTAGTCGGTGAAGGCATCCCCACTGGTGGAGGCGGACCATGAGCTGCTGGCCAAACAGAGCCTGGGGCTGCAGTACCGGCTGCAGTACCTGTGCCGTCGGCTGGTGCTGCATCTGTCCCATCGGCTGGTGCATCACCACTGTTGGCGCAGGCAGCACCAGCTGCATCATGTACTGCTGCATATACTCCTGGCTCTGTGATGCCCATGGGTGGTGGTGGTTGGTGTCTCCACTGGTGGGGATACGGCTGGTACATCTCGCTCGGTGACGGACAGGAGGACGCATGCAACAATGTCGACTGACACGACATCGCAGACGGGGGCCGCACAGGACACGCCATGGAGGGGTTGGACCTGGATGGCATGTGTCGCTCATCGTTGTCTATCACTTCATCCAGCACCTCTGACAGGATGCGATAAATCCCGGCTTGCACCTTCTTTTCTTGGGCCTTGGACAGTCTCCATCGCGTCCCTGACAAAATTACCAAAGGCCGTCCCCACTGGCATGCCCCATGATGCAACCGGCTTCAGTGTCTAGAGCAGCTCCCCCAACTCACCGATGTGCTGCTGGAGAGTTGTCAGCAGACTGCTGTCCTACTTCGCCCTGCCTCGGGTCGTGGCTGGGGGTCTGGGTCTGCCCGGCTGCTCGTCCATCCTGATCTGCAGCTCAGTGCAGGCTGACTCTGCAGCCCCCAGATCGCCCTGAGCTGCATCTATGGCAGCAAGCACCTGCAAGACACAATAATAAAGCACCATAAGTAACATGAATACAAATCAATTGGCCAAAATGAGGTAAAAAATACAAAAATCCACATCATTGCAAGTTACAATGTCAGTAAAATATATAGTACTTACAGCTCTGCAGGGCTCAGGCCAGTGCCTGACGACTGAACTCAGGAAGCCGAACTTGCCATGATATACTGCTCCCTCTTGGTGCGTAGGGGAGGCCCGTCAACGCTCTTCTTCTTGTGCAGCCTCATATTGCAGTCGCATAGGGACTTGAACCACCCCTGGAGATGCCCCGCAGTTTTGCCCATCCTTTCACCCTGGTCCTACCAAAGCTTCCCTTTTTTGTTTGTCCGACGGTAGTCACTCATCCTGATGTTCCATATGAGGGGGGTTGTCCTGCAGGAACTCCAGCATCAGCTCCTCGTCTGCTGCGGTCAGAGTGCAGTCACACTTCCTCACTCTCCTCTTGTTTGGCCCCTGCTGCATGTTTGATGAGGTGGAGGCGACGGACGAAGGGTGGGACAGAGGAGGCGAGGGAGATGTGGACTGTGTCTCCATCATCTCCTTGGGCTGGCTAGATGGCGATCTCCACTGAGGAGATCCCACAGGAGGAGATGATGGAGATTGTGGTGGAGATGGTGATGTCTCCCCCATCATCCTCTTCCTGCCTTTCCCTTTCCCTTTAACTTTGCCACGTCCCTGGCCAAACTGGCTGGGTACTGATGAGGTCTTCTTCCCTGGCATGCTCGAGGTGTTGTGAGGAGAGAGCCAGACTGCAGCCTTATTTATACCCAAGGTGAGGGTGGGTCGAGTGCCCCCCGCACGTTGGCATGCATTACTCACACGTTACGCTAATGTCATGCGCTGGGTGCCTGTACCCGGCGATCCCACTCTGACGTCACTTCCGCCGCCCCCACCGCCTCATCGGCACTTCTCCTCCAGACGCCGGACCAGCACGGCCTCCCCCACTTTTCTCAAAAGAACTCCCACATCTCTAAATGGACCATTCAAAGTCGGTCCCATGGTCGGTCGATTTAGAGAGGTTTTACTGTCTTGCTGAATCATCAACATATAATTCAATTCAATGTAATATTTTATTTCAGACTCAGCATTATATCAGTTAATGAGTTGCATAGTGGGTACATATAGAAACCAATGTGAATAGCATGAGTCAGTGCGGTTTAATACTTTCTTTTAAAATTTAGTTTGTTTTTCAATCCATTGCGGAATTTGGTATTCCTCGGAATGTCTAACACCGGATAGGTGTAAATTACACCTATACTTATATACTTAATCTTAAGCTGTGTTCACACGGGCAAAATGTAAAGCGAGTTAGACAAGGCGAATCATATGAAGCGATTTAGATGCGCGTTCACACGGGCAGTACTTGGGCCGGAAATCGATATCTGCACATGAGCAAGTCCATACGAACCCGTGCTTAAGCTAGTTCGCTTCATATAAACCACCTCGCTAGGTGGTTTATATAAAGCGAATCATATGAATCGATTCAACCCTAATCCGCCTCACATCGCGTTCACACGGCAAAATGTGAGGCAAACTAGGCAAGGCGCTTTATATGAGGCGGATTAAATCGCCCATGTGAACACGGCTTTAAATTGTATATATTACACTGTAATATATACAATATAAGTCATTGGCTTGATTCAGCTGCAGTTCAAACCAAGGGGAACCACGAGACTATTACTGTCTAGCGGCGAAAATAAGTCATTTGACTTAACCGTTATGGTCAGCGTAAATAATTAATTATACACCATCACACACACAACCCATGGTTTGAAAACCACGACCAGCCATATGTGAATCGGGTGCTCAACCCATTCGGCCATCACATCCGGATTTGATATGAGAGAGGGAGAGAGGGTCATATCGATCATTGACTGTAATTTCGACTGTAATTTCGATAAACTTGTGTGAAAAGAAAATGCTGATTTGCCATTAATCGACACACTTCTGCCCTGCTTAGATCGCATCTCATTATGCTGCATTTAATAGTTAGTGAGTAAATAACTGCACTGACTTAACATAATTTGACTTCTAGATATAATCGACAGTAAGGTCGATTTATGACTAACTTAATTGAAGGCTATACAGTAAAATATAACTGAGCTGCAATATATGGACCTTAGTATTGTAAATGAAGACCATGGTTCACGCTATAACACACCTGGTATTTTTTGGCTGCCATAGCCCAGCAGTAAAGCGCAGCGGCATGACTCGAGATCGGCAATAATCTGGGAACATTCATGTGTGTCGACCATCAGTGCGCTGGAATGTGATACCATTTCCACACATTTGTGCTCTGCAACTATTACATACATAGTCGTAACATTTGATAGTTCACAGAACCCAGCCCGATCGATTCAAGGGGAGTGAATACTACTATGACGATAGACTTCTGCGCAGTGTGTGGATCGAGTCACGAGGGAGTCGAAGTAGATTACTGCAGTAAGAAGAAAAGGACAGTTGGACCAATGAGCAGAACTACACGAAGCAGTGCCGCTAGGATATCTAAGTCGACGATGGGGGAGTCAGAGCCGGAACCTGCTTCTGACAAGTTGGTTCTGGAGGAACAACGAGATGCGGTGCGGCGAGAGTTGGAAGAACTAAAATTGGAGGATGAGCTAATGGAGCTAAAAGATGAATGGGACCGTCTCCTAGCGGCACGTGAGAAGAAAGGGAGGCGTGGTAGAAAGGCTGCGATGAATTCACCTCAACGTCGGGAAGATAGCCCAGTTGGGGCAACATGCAAGATGCTGGCCAACGACCAACCGTTGGCCACCGGTACGACTGATTTGGGCTATTCAAACTACGGACGCTCAAGGAATAGATCGAGGGAGCGGCGGCACCGACGTCGACGTTCGCCCAGCAGTTCGTCGGTGGATAGTGTGGATCGAAAACTTAGAAGTAAGTGGTCCCTGAAGCGACATGTCGAGTCAAAAAAAGATGTGAAGAAACTCAACTGTGAAGAAATTATCTGTGCAACCGCTGCCTGGGTGTTAGAAATTCCAGAGATGTCTATCCAGGACCACCGGGCAATGTGGGAACACATATACTTCCTCTCACACCGGGCCCGCTATGGTGAATATCAAGATAGTGCGCATGCGGACTATGACTTGTGCATCCGTAAGTTGGCGGTCAAACGTGGGTTTGAGGCATTTTCCAGTGCCCATACGGGAAAAAGTGTTCTTCATTATGGCCCGGACAATATAAAGAAGCAGTCAGTTCTACGGAAATACAGTGTGGGGAAGCGAGGCAGTCAAGGCAGCAAGCCGAACACGGCTTGCTATGCCTGGAAGAGCGAGCAGGGCTGCAGCAGGAAGGAGGTGGACACAAGTGTTCAAAGTGTGGCGGTAGGGGCCACAAGAGAGTCACTTGTAAGGACTGACCTACTAGAACATTGGGGCACCTTCCTGATCGCACACCCGTGTCCGACCCAACAGTAGTCATGAGTGGACAGGGTACCATTGGTGGGGGGAGTGAGCCTCAACTATGGATGCAGTTGAAGACTACTGGAGCTTCAATATGGGATGTTGATCAACGTCAGGCAATATTGTATACTTCGACCAGTGACAACAGCTCACAACGCGAGAATGGGAGAATGGACACGCAACCAGTCACAACAGGGGAGATAGGTCAGCAGGGGAATAATTACCCTACATTGGAGCAATGCGCAGGGAGGAGCAGCAGTGAGATACGGGGTGGGGATGTGCGATTGGAGGACGATGCCTACCAGAGAGTATCTCGGGTGACACCACACCGCAGGGAAGGGGGATTGGAACACCCACCCGTAAAAAAACAAACCTGGATTGTGTGAACAGCTGACCGGAGTGTCTGCCGCGATAGTGCGGGCAGGCTACGAGGACCTATTAAGAGTGCAGTGTGACAGCGATAAACACTGGTGCATGTCAGTAAGGGAGAACACAAACAGTATGTACGTGACTTTTCGGGTGGACACTGACTGTCTGAGTGGCACTTGTGCATGCGTTTACGAATTGATTTCTATGCCATGTCAACTAAAACCTTGTCGTTTATTTGCAGAAGCATTTTGTAGGGGGGACACTGATATAGATGCAATGTTTCTCCTGCAGGGCACTGTTTTTGGGTTCCATGTTATTGATGACAATTGTGACGTAACGTATGGTTGTCAACGGGAGAGAAAGAAATCTAGATGGGAGAGAAATATAATAGAGACCCGGCTAGCAGCGGAGTTAGAGGAGGGAGTGCTAATGAAGGTCGATAGTCCTCCGGCCTGTATACATGGGATCTTTGTCGTTCCAAAAGATGACGGCGGTGGGAGAAGTGTCATTGACTGTAGTAAACCAAAAGGTGGGAGTGTCAATAATTACACAAATGGGGTGGCCCCAGAGTTTAAATATAGAGGGCTGGATGATGTGGTAGAATGTTTGGAGAGGGGCGACTACTTAGCCACCATTGATATTAAGGATGCTTACCGCGCTGTCCATATTAACCCAGAGCATAGGAAAAGACAGGGGCTTCGCTGGGTTTTTGAGGGTGATTCTGGTGGAACCTATATGATGGACGGGAGACTCTGCATGGGTGTCTCGTCTAGTCCTTATATATTCTCTAGAATTTCAGACTTCATTGTCCGATGTGCATGTAGAGAGGGGGTCGGCAGAATGATAAACTATCTAGATGACTTCTGCATTTTGGGTAGTACAGAGGAAGAAACTACGGTTTTGCAACAACGTGTACTGTCTATATTACGCAGATTGGGATTTTTTGTGATGCCCTCAGCCGGCTAGACATAGAGGGTAGTGCCGCTAGGATTAGGGGAGTGGACATGGGTCGAATTATGTGCTGTACACACCTCTTTGACGCTCTGCTGTTCCGTCTTTCCAGGACTGGAAGAGCTGAGGGCAGAGCAGCTGGGATATGAGAGGCAATTCTACTCAAAGAATTCGGTCACCACGAGATCGGTCCAGATACGAAAGTATTTTGATTTCATTGATCAATTCTCAGAGGACAGGGCGCCTCTCCCATGCTCATCTGAACGTGTCGCGCTGTACGCCTCCTGGCTTGCGAGAACGCTCACTTACCGTTCCGTGCTGAACTATTTATCAGGTTTGAACTTCTTTCTGCGCCAGAACGGCTCCCCGGTGATAAGATATAACGATTATATAGTACAGGCTACACTTATGGGGATTAGGCGCCAGAAGGGGGATACCCTGCGGCAGGCACCACCTATGCTGCCGGCTATGTTATTGAGGGTGTTTGCGCTATTGACGCTGAACCTGGGGCATGTATCTTGGAGAGCGGCGATGCTCTGCTCCTTTAGGTCTTTATTGCGAAAATCCGAAGTAACTGAGTCCGACTCAGCCTTGCGCAGGCGAGATTTTACCTTTGATTGGGGAATGCTAATAAAGATTCGGCGATCAAAAACGATCCAGTTCGCGGATCGGGTACTAGAGGTCCCGGTTGCACTTTGCCCGAATAGAGCTCTGTGTGCGGTGTACTGGACGTTGCGCCATTTTAGAGAATTGCCTGCGGATTCTCAGGACTTGGCTTTTCGATTGCCAATGGTCGGCCATGATTCTAGGCCTATGACTTATAAGGCGTACCAGGCTATGCTTAAGTTATTTTCAAATCAGGCGGGCCTAGGGGATTTTTATTTTACATCTCATTCGCTAAGGAGGGGGGTTGCACTTACTTGGCTATGTCCGGTGCAACTATTGAGGAAATTAAAGTCCGGGGCGACTGGGCATCCGAGACGGTTTATTCCTATTTAAAAACCCCGTTACAAACGAGGATTTTGATGATGTACGGGTAGCTACTAGCCTTTCTTCTGTGATGGGGGAGTAGAGGAGTGGTTGGGGCCTGGGCCGGCTTAGCCGGCTGGGGTTTGGCGGTTTATTGCTCAGCCAGATGGGCCTCGGTAAATAAAGGTAGGCTTCCACCACTCCTCGTCTTGGCTCTTTATTGTCTCCTACGTCGTAGCCCAATTTATGTGATATATAATTTATTACTATGAATATAAAAGGGCGGAGCTTCTATCCTATATGTTTTAGGATCCTTGCATTTAATGCTGCTATTTATTAAATAACGATATATATTTATTGTGCTATTTGCTGCGGGCCGGTTCCCGCTGCGCTATCCTGGCGCCACCACCACTCGCCAGATGCCAGTCAGAGCTTGTATGACTCACATCGGCGCCATTTTTAACTTTTCTGTAGGTAGGGCGGTTTATTGCTCAGCCAGATGGGCCTCGGTAAATAAAGGTAGGCTTCCACCACTCCTCGTCTTGGCTCTTTATTGTCTCCTACGTCATAGCCCAATTTATACTTACATATATGTATGTATATCTGTATTTACTATTTAAAAAACCCCATCAAAAACGGACTATGGGCCATAGCGAACCGATTTGTGTGTTGTCATGTACAACGCTGGATAGTAGTACAGCCGAGGGGAATTTGAAAGCAGTGTGAATCACATCTGACATCGTCAGCACTTATCATTGCTGTTACGCGCACAACAAAACAAGACAGCGGACATGGGCAAATACATAGCTTTATTCCTAGGAACAGGCAAGATCATTGACAAGCATGCTGCTCATTACTTGATTATCAGTTCTACAAAGGAGGCAGGATGTGATATGCATACCATTACCAGCGAATCACAACACACAAGAGCGTGCCAGAATAGAACGGGTACAAGTAAATTACATAACTGGTAAGCTTTATCAATGTGTATGTTCAGTGTAGCCAGGACATTATAAAATGTGTTGCAATTAATCGGATTTCTGTTTAATTTTTACTAAATCGTTAGCGAAATGGGCCGTTAGTAGGTGGGTGAGGCGCCGCCTGGAGGAAAGGAGGGGAGCTGCTTGGAAGCAGGCCTCCCGGTCTCCAGGCTGTACCCCCAACCTCCAGTAACCCATAGTAGAAAGGAGCATATCAAAAGGAAGGTTACAGGAGCAATATCGGAATACGAAATAAGAAGACAGGAGGATTACATACATAATAATATTTGCATAAGTACGTTATACCTCACATTTCTTCTAATCAAGTAGAGGGTGGGCGGGTGGGTAGAAAAGAGGCGAGGAGGGCGGTCAGCAGTATACTGTTTGAGGACGTGGTTGCCGAGGGCGAGGAGGAAGGATTGACAATGGGATCGGTGTTCAGCCAATGAGAAGGCGCGAGGCTGAGTGCTGGGACTTGCTGTGGCCCTGGGAAGGGTGTGTACTTTGATGTCTGATGTGCCCCGAGCAATGACAGTGAATTAGCTTTGCCAGCTCATTAAGCCTAATACTAATCATATATAAATGGAACTCTCCAATAGCATGGGTCTATTGGATCTTCACAGAATGGTACTATTTCAGCTCTGACTCAGTAGGAAGAGCATGAGTTATCCGGTACCGGTGTGCAATGGTCATGGCCATTTTAGTAGTGGCAAAACAAAGGCAAACAAAGGCAAAATTGTGCCTCGAGCGGGACTCAAACTCACATTTTTTTGTCATTCCGGTGCTAGGTTTGTAAGCATCAGACTAGCTAAGCTCCCTGATGTACTGATGCAAACACCCTATCCACGCCTACCTGTCTATGCGGCTCCTTGTCAGAGAGGTCGGTGCTGACTACTTCATGAGCTTTAGAACAGCTAATATTTCTAGAAATTGAATAGTATGTTCAGATGAAGCAAATAGTCATGAAAAGACAATATTTTCCGAATAGATGAACCAGATGGGATGGTCGAATGAGTTGACCGTCCGTCTCCCGTTCTGGTAGGTCGTGGAATTGGAACCCACAGGGTTGAACCCTGATCGAGTCAAACCAATGACTTAAATAATTATATGTGTCGCTTCCTAGCCAGGTGCTCTACATTATTAGAATAGGGCAAGGACTGATTGACTCAGTGACAGGATAATGTGACTGAGTGGGATATTGGGTCATGGTGCTGGCGGCATGGTCTCCCAGTGGGGAAGTACTATAAAGTCACCATGAGTGTGCACCGTCACAAGTCTGTAGCCAGCCTGATATGACCATAGATGTTGCCAGGACATAAAACTCCAACAACCAACCGAATAGATGACCAGATCTTAAATTTAAAATGATCAGCTGGAAACTGTGTGAGTAGATAAAATATTCAGCCCTAGTCTGGAATGCTGGGCCGTGGGGGTGGGGGTGCTGGTATGAGAGGTATGCTCCCCAAGCCTTCATTGGGCAATGCCGGGAGTGGGGGCTGGCTGGGACCAGCACCTGATAGATTTGGCCAGACCTCCATCTTGTCTTGGTAGATCTCACCATGATGGTGAGGCCTGCTGGGGTTATGAGGATGCCTTTTGCTGCAAGGGTGTGCCCCGGGTCGTTTCGGGCTCCTGTCTGTAGGAGGTTGCCTTGGTAACTCGATGTGATGTGCTCGAAGGGGCCGTATCAGTTACTGTTGCTGTGATGTGAGGTATAAAGTACTTATGCAAATATTATTATGTATGTAATTCTCCTGTCGTCTATTGTTATTATTACGTCTGCTCATGTAACCTCTCCTTTTGATATGCTCCTTTCTACTTAGGTTACTGGAGGCTGGGGTGCAGCCTGGAGACCGGGAGCCTGCTTCCAAGCAGCTCCCCTAATTCCCCTCCTTTCCTCCAGGCGGCGCCTCAACCCCTACTAACGGCCCATTTCGCCAACGATTTAGTTCGGATAGGACATGTCAGCTCCTGCTCTGCCTCCGCGCCACGTGGTTAAATAGATGCGCCTTGATACGATGGGTTGGGAGCTCTGCCCCACCTGTAGGGAGGAGCACGAGGCACCGAGAGGAGTGAAGTCCAAGCACACCAAGCTCCCCATAAGCAAGAACAATATCAAGGTGGAATGCCCAGAGGCAGTGGGAGAGGAAGAGCCTGCTGGCCTGGTAGAGCCACCGGCCGCGAGCCCGAAGGCGCGCACGTCAAGAAAGGTGGTGAGCCACTCTACCATGGCAGGAGGGAGCGACCCAAGGTCTAGCTCCTCCTCGTCATCGTCATCCTCAAGCAGTTCAAGTAGCAGTAGCCACAGTCGCAGCCACTCTAGGAGGAGGAGGAAGCGCCGCAGTAAGTTTGCTATTGATAAGTTTGTAAAAGAAGAGAAGAGCATGAAGAAAGTGACAATTTTTTAATTATTACATGCTGCACTGTTGTGGGAAATGAAGCGGTCGGTTTGATTGATTGATTGGTGGATGCTTTACGCCGTGTTAGCAGCATAGGCCATATTCACAGCGAGAAATGTTTGATTTTTGTTCAAACCATCACTTTTACATGTAAAAGCAGACAATCAATTATATGCCAATAGAAGCGGTCTGAGAAGGTGGGGATGGAAGCGTGCCACATGTGTGGATACATGGGTCACTTAGCGTACCTATGCATGGATGCCACCACGGCTAATTACACAGAGGAGACCTACAGGGGTTATGATAAGGCCGTGAGAGTGAAGGTGAAGGCTAAAGGCCTGAAACATTTCAAGATGGGCGATCGAGAGCTCTCACTGCTCCACGTCAACCTAGATAATGCTAAATCACTTAAAGACTCTAAGAAAGGCCACTACTCTTTATAATCTATATAAACGATCTTGAAAAATGGTTGCAAACTGAATGCCTCCAACTATATGCAGATGACACAGTCATATACGCAAATGGCACCACAGAGGAGGAGGTAATAATAAACTCCTACTAAAACTAGATGAGTGGTGTGAGTCCAACAAAATAACCATCAACACAAGCAAATCAAAAACAGTACTCTTCTCGCATAAACAAATGCCAGAAAGAAAACTACACTGTAAGTTAGGAAACCAAACACTAGAAAATGTAGACCATTACAAATACCTAGGCCTTGAGTTGGACACCCAACTAAACTACAACCTATTTACAAATAAAATTATACAAAAAGTAAACCACAAACTGTGGCTATTTGCAAAGCTAAGAGACTACATGACACAAGAAATGTCAATAAAAATCTTCAAGGGCATGGTGCTCCCCTATTTTGACTATGGAGATGTAAACTACATGGGTGCGAGAAAAGAACTACTAAAAAAACTGCAAACACTGCAGAACAGAGCCCTAAAAATCTGTCTCAGAGTAGGCAAGCTGCACCCCACCTATGACATACACAAAAGAACCAAAGTGAAATTACTAGAAAATAGGAGAATAATTCATTTGAAAACATTAGCATATAGCTATAGTCAAAACATTAAACTTCTAACAAAACAAGAAAGGGCTACTAGAGCAAATAATGCGCCACTACTAAAGCAGACCAGAAGCCAAATAAAAGCTCATGAGAGAAGCACGCTGGAAATGGCTGCCAAGGTGTGGAATGCCCAAACGGTAAAGGAACGACAAATTCCTGACCTAAAAACTTACAAAAAATATCTGTGCAAAATAAGGCTAGGAAACCCCAACTAAGCTGCACTACAAAGGGGCATGTGATATGTCACGGCCCACCAGTGGGATGCCCAATGGAAAGTAACCATGCCAAAAGTAGCCAGATAACACACCACACAGCTACGTACAAGCCTATGATATGTAAATAGGAGTAGGCTAGTTTAGTAATAAGAGTAGAAAAAATATATACATATATACCAAGAAAATCCAAAAAAACTAACATAGGCTATTAACCATACCAACCAATTATCTATCTGCTACTGAAATGCAGGCAATCAAATACCTTATCAGCAGCCACTGTGTGGTAAGATAACACCAACACTACAACTGGCCAGCATTGAAAACAAGCCTGGGTACCCGGGCTTATATGCTATGGACAGTATAAATACAGCCTCAATAAAAAAAAAAATTAAAATAAATAAAAAAGAAGGCGGGGAATCATCAAATAGCGGGGAAGACGCACACTGACAGCGGTGTGAGAGTGAAAGGTGAGTGCTATGGCTTCAGTTACAACAAGGAAGGTTGTACGAACAAGGACTGCAAGTGGGAGCACAAATGCATAGCTTGCAAATGTAAGGACCATGCCATTGAGAGTTGCCAAGACAAGCGTTATTGACTCGGTTTTAGTGTGTTGAGTGTCGGGGATGTGGACTGTCAGGAGGAGGAGCGTACCACATGTTCAAGTACTGAGATGACCGACAGTGATGTAACTGCAACGGGTGGTGGCGTGGGTGCCGGGATTACGCGGCAGAGTGGGATGCTAACGAGCGGTGTGCCCTGCGGGGGCCGTGGGGTGCACAGTGGGGAAGTGTACCACATGGTGAAACCGGGAGTGACAGTTGAGAGTGACATTGACCCAAGCCATGTGTGGGCTCCTAAGGACTTTGATGAGCGCTTATGTTTTGAACCTGTAATTGATCGTGTAGATATTGTGCATGCCGTTGATGACTGTATTAAATTTGTTCACTGCCCTGAAAATGATGTATTATGTGTGCCGCAGAAGGAGGATGTGGCTCCTATAAATGGTGGCGGTGTGCATATTAATGAAATTTGTACCGATGCTGTGTGGGTAACAGGTCAGGACTGTGTAATGAGGGACGGCGTCCAGCCATGTGGTGAGGCTAATGAGCCCAGGGCCGCATAGGGTGGGATGCCTGCACATGGTCAGGCCCCAGGGGAGCCGGGGCGGGCGACACAGCCGGGACGATGGACGATAATTCTGATTGGAGTCCTGGGCCCCCCCGAAAATAAGAGCTTTTCGGGAAAACTGTATTGTACGCTGTGGGTGATTGACTTACAGGCTGCAGGAAAAAAATTAACTGTCCATTGATCTCTTTGATGATTGTTTGCAGGGCTGTTGTGGTTGTAGCTTTAAAGTGGGCGGTGCTACCAGTCAGCTCCGCCCGTGTCGTGTGTTCGCAGAATTTTTTGCAGGGGAGACATTGACCCCGACTGGGAGTATATACTCCGGGGAGCCTGTTTCTGTTACAGGGTGATAGACTCAGATTGTGATAGTAATTATATGTGTGATAATTACTCATCCATAACTAGACAGCCGATAGGTGAGGTAATGACAGCCAGGCTGGAGATGGAGATAGAACAGGGCCTGTTGGCAGTGGTGGAGGAAAAATGTGTGTGCACACACGCACCGGGGAGTATACGAAAAGGACATGATGATTTCAGAGCTATAGTGGACTGTTCAAGCCCTGAAGGGGTCTGTGTAAATGACCACACCTGGTCATGTCGTAATAAATTCAGCTACCAGTCAGTAGATAGTGTTCCAGAATTTTTGCAGCAAAACGATGCGCTGGCGACAGTAGACATCAGGAATGTGTATTGCGCAGTCAACACTCACCCAGACTCTAGGCTGAGACAGGGGTTGGCGTGGGACTTCGGCTCAGGCCTGGTATTTATGAGGGATAACAGGCTGTGCATGGGGCTGAGCAGCAGCAAGTTTGTCTTCTCCAAAATTAGTGATTTTGTGGTGAGATGCTTGATAAGAGAAGGTTACGCTGAGTGCATAAATTATCTAGACGACTTCTGTTTAGTGGGGAGGGACCCGAGATCGTGAATGAAGGCGCAGGAAGCACTGGTGGCGATACTAGCACATATAGGTTTCTGTGTGAATTTTAAGAAATTAAGACTGGCATCATGCATAACAAAATTCCTTGGGATTGAGATAGATTCTCAAAAAATGGAGCTGAGGCTACCTAAAGATAAACTAGAGAAATTGGAGACGCAGCTAAAGAAATTCATTAAGAGAAGGAAAGCATCTAAGCTTGAGCTAGAAGGGCTGGGGGGCATATTGGCACATTGCTGTAAGGTAATACATGGAGGCAGGACTTTTTCTAGGAGGGTCTACGACTTGATGGGCTCTGCCAGGAGAAATCACCACAAAGTAAGGCTAAATGAAGACTTCAGGGAAGATCTCCGATGGTGGCTGGAATTTGCGGTCGTTTTCAATGGTTATGCAAAAATAATTCCGGCGACAGCGCCAGTGGTGTCAGTGTACAGTGATGTGTCACTTACTGGGTTTGGGGCTCTGCACGGTAAAGACTGGTTGGCGGGCTTCTTTGGGAAAAGTAGGAATAAACAACATGTGCGGTTGGGGCATCACTCAGCAGATGCTGATGATGTTGGCTGTGCCACGGATAACATAAATGTATTGGAGATGTGGCCAGTATTGCTGGGATTCAGGAGATTGGGTAGCACTTGGTGAGACTCGTTGGTAGTTTTTGTCATGGACAACACGCAGGTATACAGGTAGAAGCAAAAATAAAACAACAATGAAGTGGTTGCGTTTGATATTTTGGGAGTCGGTGACGCACAACTTTATGGTAAAGTCAGTATACATAAACACGCATGATGACGTAATTTGTGACAGCCTGAGTCGCTTGGACTGTTATAGAAATATTGCTCGGGTGAGGGACGTTGACGTGGAAATGAATCTGTGCTGCCATGAAATCTTTCACTGTTGAATTTCCATTGCAGACTGGGAGGCCTTGGTCAAAGAGCGCAGAGTCTTTGAGAGGACTACGTGTCCTCAACACAAAAAACTAGGTCAGTCCAAGTACATGCATACTTGGATTTTGTGAAATGTTCGAGGATCGGTTGGATCCCTATCCATGTGATGATGATCAGGTTTGCCTTTACATGACTTTCTTGGCAAGACGCTTGTGCTACTCATCTGTCAGAAATTATCTAAGTGCACTGTGCAACCACTTGAAGGACCTGGAGTGTTCACCAATAAATTATGCATGCCATAAAATTAAAAAGTGTATGGCGGGTATCAGAAGGTTAAAAGAGACTCGGTCAAGCAGGCAGCGCCATTGCTGCCGCCAGGCCTACTGAGGCTATTTGGGATGTTACAACCGACTTTGGGTCATACTGCGGTATGGGCGGCCATGGGCATGCTCCTATCATGCGGGTTGTTTCGGCTGCCATCTCGGTAGTCTTTTCCTTTACTACCGGCGTGTCTGCTTGCTTGGGTTTTGCGGGTGCCTTGAAACTACTGAACGATGATGCTATCAGTTTGTTCGGCTTTGCTGGCGTTGTGGCACTTGCCGCGAATATTGAGGGAGGCAATGGATTCTAACTCACTGTTGTCCTCCTCATCTCCCCGCGCATAGAGGTCATCGTCTCACGTGTCTTCATCTAATAATATGGTTGGTCGCGCTGGTGTGGGCGTGACCCAGGTGGGCGTGGTCGGCCATTGGTGTAGACATCCCATGGTCGGCTATTGTTGTTGATATCCCGCGTGTATAGTGGGTGCTGCCATCTTGTTCGGAAACGTCATCATGGCGGCTGCTGGAGTGAGTGTGGTTGCCTATAGCAGTTGCGTAGTGGTGGTAGGTTTGTGACATCATATGGCAGGCTGCTGGAGTCAACATTTCTGCCCATGGCTGCCATCGCTAATTGTGACATCATGGCTTCGGATGGCGGCATGGGTGGTCCCTTTTTTTAATGAAGTTAGCATGTTGTGGCTGGTGGTACTACCGCCGCATCCATTACTACACACATTACTACCTCCGCCATCACATGTATTATCACATGAGATATCACAGTTATTAGCGCAGTTCCAGAGTGTACATGGCTTCCGTCCATCTCTTTGTTATAGTCGTTCCTCGCGTTTATGGGGGCGGGGGCAGCTTGAGCCAAAGGCAGGAGCGGGGCAGTCGTCTGGAAGGAGGGCGTGGCTTGTTGTTGGAAGTGTTGTTGGAATTGTTGTTGGAATTGGTGCGGCGGGAACTGGTACTGGTAAGGCTGAATGCACGTTCTACCAGCAGCCGTACACAAATCCCTTTGAAGGTCTTTAATGGCCCCGTGGTCATCCCAACCATGCGGGAAATGCCCAGCCGCCATTAGTGAGAAAACTTTTTCCGACCAACGTCGACAAAGAGGCCAATCCCAAGTGTTCGTCATATCGGCCAGTTCAGTTTCACGCGTACGGATATGAGCAACCCAGTCAGGCGGAAGGGAGAGTGGGTGGCCAAAGTTTTTAACGCCTCAAAATACTCGGGCCACGTCGCCTAACCCATAGCAATAGATTTACCGGCGTCCCCATTGGTGACGAAAAAATGAGGCAGGAACACAGTACCTTTCGGTCTTTTAAGAGCTTTTGACGTATCCAGAAGAAGGTCCGCTATCACCGAGGCCACCTGCTGAGCTCTCACCTCCGTTGTCTGCGGAGGCGGGAGAACAGACTGTGGTTGGCCGACCGGGTCCAGCACTTCTGACAGGTAGTGTGATATATGCGTAATAGACGTCTAGACCTGTGGTTAATATATGTTAACGAGATGCAGAGTTGGGGACAAAGAGATATGCAAATGAGATGACGTCATGGAAAGTTTAGCCGGCGGGTCAAGCGTGCCCTACGCCGTGAATAAAGCATTCAGTAACCAGAAGTCAAAGTGTTCAGACGTTGTACTTTCACATGGTGTCAGATGAGGAAGAATGCCACCCGCAAATACTTTGCCGGGATTGCGGCCGCCTGGTCAGCTTGTCCTCAGCAACAACGCAAGATCGAACTGGAAAACATGGATCAGAGCATATGATATATATGCCACTGCGGCAGGTGTCATATTGAAAGGAGAACTAGTGCAATGCTGCATCTTCCTTCACGTTGCTGGCGAGGAAGCGCAAAAGATATTTGCCAATATGACTTTTGCTTTCGCCGATCAAGACAAGATCAAACCGTTAACTGAAGCATTTCGAGTTTATTGTGTCGGTAAAAGCAGTATAATTATCACACGATACAAGTTTAATTCACATAATCAAGCGTCAGAAAATATGGCGACGTACATCACAGCGTTAAGGGACAAAGTCAAAGACTGTGAATAAGGAGCGGTGGAGGAGTCGCTTTTGCGCGATCGAATTGTGGCTGGCGTAAGGAATGTGAATTTGCGGAACAAATTGCTTGAAACTACTGAGTTAACGTTGACAAAGTGCATAAGTATGTGTGAAATGAGTGAGTTCAGTTCAGATCTGTTGGAGGACACCAAATCAGACGTGGAAAGTAAAGACATAGATTTCATTCGGAATTATGCTAATGTGCGTACCGGTGCACCGGCGGTCCGGTCAGCGGCGACGCCATCTTGGAAATCGCCATCTTGGATTGCCGGCGGCGCCGGTGCAGGAGATTTCAAGATCCGCTGCCAGAACTGTGGTTATGAGCACCGCCGGGGAGTCTTCCCAGCGAAAGGGAAGGTGTGCATCGCCTGCAAGAAGATCGGGCACTTCGGGAAGGTCTGTAGGAGCAGGCTCGGGAGAGTCAACGAGCTTCACGTCGAAGCGCCCGACCCTCACAATGCTGAGCAAGACCCGGATCTGGCGGAAGTCAATGTACTGGCAACGGATCTGTTTGTGGGCGCCGTCGATCGCGGTGCTGGACGGGATGCCGAGCTGTGGCACGCAATCGTTCGGGTGAACGGTTGTCCTGTCAAGTTCAAGCTTGACACTGGATCGGAGGCAAACGTGCTTCCGAGGTTCGTCTTCGACAGAGTCGCTCCGGGGAGGCTGGCGAACACCAGATGTTCGTTGGTGACGTTCTCCGGTCACCGGATCAAGCCGGATGGGGAGGCACTGCTTGATGTCAACGACAGTGTGCCTCGGTTCCAGGTGGTGCCGGATTGCCAGCCCATCCTGGGCAAGCAGGCTTGTGTGTCTTTGAACCTGCTGGCACGCGTGGATGAGGTGCACAGGGCCATACCGACGAACATTGCCAAGCCGACGAACATTGGCGAACCAACGAACATTGCCACACCGACAAACAGTTCCAGCGCAGGGGCAGAGAAGCTGGTAAGCGAATACAAAGACGTATTTCAGGGGTTGGGGTTGATCAAAGCAAAGGCTATCATTCATGTTGATAAGTCTATTCAACCTGTCATAGATCCGCCTAGACGGATTCCGTTTGCAATTCAAAGTAAGGTACGCAGTGAGCTTGATCGTATGGTAGAGTTAGGTGTTATAGTGGAACAGGATGAACCTACCGAGTGGGTTAATTCTATCACGATCGTAAAAAAAAACAAATAAAATTAGAATCTGTCTGGATCCGACTAAATTAAACAAAGCGATAAAAAGAGGGCCGTTCCCAACCAAAACTATTGATGAGATTATTGCCAAAACAGCTGATGCTAAGTATTTTTCAGTTTTGGATGCGAAGACAGGGTATTGGCAGATAGAATTGGATGAGGAAAGTTCACGTTTGTGCACGTTCAATACTCCGTGGGGCCGATACAGGTACACACGTTTGCCTTTTGGCATCAAAAGAGCAGGCGACATTTTTATTCAGGAGATGCACCGTGTCATGGGCGACATACCCGGTATCGGGATAGTCACGGACGATATTTTGGTATATGGGTCAACGGTTCAGGAACATAACGAGCGGCTCCGAGCTGTTTTGGACCGAGCTAGGTCGGTTAATCTTAAATTAAATGATGCCAAATCGTTGCTATGTAAAACTACAGTAAAATATGTAGGTCATCAACTTACCCAGCAGGGTGTAAAGCCTGATCCAGACAGAATACAAGCAATAGTAGACATGCCAGAGCCGCGTGACAAACAAAGCGTCCAAAGGTTCCTGGGCATGGTTGGATATGTGCACAAGTTCATACCCAACATGTCCGAGATAGCTAAACCACTACGCACGCTCCTAGCCAAGGACGTGGCGTGGCACTGGCAAGCCGAACAGCAAGGTGCATTCGATAAATTGAAAGAGAAATTAAGAACTGCTCCTGTATTGACATATTACAATGTTAAGAAGCCTATAGTAATTCAGGTAGATGCTTGTCAGTCAGGTTTGGGAGCCGTGTTGATGCAAGATGGTAAACCAATCGCACTCGCATCTCGTGCGCCCAATGCAGCGCAGTGTGGATATGCCACTATCGAAAAAGAAATGCTCGCCATATGTTTCGGATGCCAACGGTTTCATGAGTATATATTTGGCAAGGAAGTTCAAATTCAGACGGACCACAAGCCGTTGGTGGCCATAATGCAAAAACCAATACACAAGCTGTCGGCTAAAATGCAAAGAATGCGAATGCGATTGCAGAATTACAATATTCAGTTATGTCATGTGAAGGGCTCTTTGATGTTTTTTGCAGACACGTTGTCCAGGGCGCATACCGCCAAAGTAGGTCATGATAGCCTGTTCGATGACACGTTCTGCATTGCTGCAGTGGACGTGCAGTCGTCGAGTCTGTTGAGTAAAATTGTAGCTGAGTATGAAAAAGATGTATCGATGTCTATGTTGATCTCACACATTGAAGATGGGTGGGACACTACACGTATACAGACACCACCGTGTCTGAGACAGTACATTCCGTACAAGCATGACTTAACGGTTGAAAATAATCTTGTAATGAACGGCAATCGGGTGGTGGTTCCTCCAGCTCTTCGTGGTGAAATGATAGAGGCGTTGCATGAGACGCATTTGGGGGTGACTAAGTCCAAGCAGTTGGCGCGGGACTGTATGTTTTGGCCAAATATTAACAAGCAAATCGAGGATAAAGTCAGTCGGTGTGACACTTGTCAAAACAACCGGAAAAATTTGCATAATGAGCCATTGATAAATCACCCGATCGGCCTCAGCCATATGACAAAGTGGGGGCCGATTTATTTGAGTTAAATCATAAAAATTACCTGATAACTGTAGATTACTACACCAAGTTTCCAGAGGTAACGCTTTTGGGCGATACGTCGTCTGTCACTGTTATTGAAGCGTTAAAAGACAACTTTGCAAGGCACGGTATTCCTAGTCAGGTAGTGTCGGATAACGGTCCACAGTTCAAGAGCCATGAGTACAGGGAGTTTGCACTGCATTACAGGATCAAGGCCGTGTATTCCAGTCCACAGTATCCACGTAGCAACAGTCAGGTTGAACGGTTCGTACAAACAGTTAAGGACATGTTAAAGAAGTGTGAGAAAACTGGAGCTGATTTTCAGTTAGCATTGCTGAATTATCGCAATACTCCGTTGCCTGTCCTGAACATATCTCCAGCGCAGTTGCTCATGGGCAGAAGGTTGAGAGGCAGATTACCTATGGCAAAGGGTATTTTGGTGCCTGAAACGCAGGATCCTAAGAAAAGGCAAACAGCTCAGCGGCAGGGCAGTCAGAAAGCGTTCCATGACCGGAAGTGCGGTAAGGCGCACAAGCCCATGAAAGTCGGAGATAAGATAAAGTACAAAAATAATGCTGGGGAATGGAAAAAAAGGTGTTATTTTGGGACGGACTGGGGTGTCCGGGAGAGAATATCAGATTTTAAATAAGTCAGGCAACATGTTATATCGTAACCGAGTACAAATCATTGGAGCGCCTATGGAGGGGCGACCCGAGTTGGTCGTGCAGACACAATCTGGGTCAGCGTCAGCGACGCAATCTGGGTCAGCGTCAACGCCGAATGTAAACAGTACGGTTAATCTAAGTAGGTCAGGTCGGCTGATAAGGCCGGCGAGCAGGTTAGATCTATAGTAGGTCAGTGTGCTTCCGACTGTTGCAGGATTAACATGTGCATGTACAGTTAAGTTTATTTCAGCTTTTGTGTTTTACTGTTGATACATATGGACAATATGAGATATCAGGCATTACGGCCGGAGTTTGAGGACTTAAGTGCATTGTGCATTCGGACATTTGCAAGTTAAGTGCGCATATATTTTGATATTGTATATTTTGTGTTTCTTCATTGTTATTTTGTAACATTTCATGTTTCAGAAATACTTTGAAGGGGGAATGTGATATATGCGTAATAGACGTCTAGACCTGTGGTTAATATATGTTAACGATATGCAGAGTTGGGGACAAAGAGATATGCAAATGAGATGACGTCATGGAAAGTTTAGCCGGCGGGTCAAGCGTGCCCTACGCCGTGAATAAAGCATTCAGTAACCAGAAGTCAAAGTGTTCAGACGTTGTACTTTCACAGGTAGTACCTCTGACCAGAGGGCGGGGCTTGACGCCCAGCTATTTCCGGTTCTTCCAATACTACATGTGGTTGAAGGGGTAGGGCCGGCTGGACAGGCACCAGCGACTGGCCGAGAAAGGGGCAGGGCGCTTGTAACTGCGGGGCCGGCGAAGTAGGCACAGCGGGCTGCGCCGGCGGAATGGCGGCAATACATTCCAATGCATTAACCCTCACCGACAGTTCTCTAGTCACCTGCAGTGCCTCCCTCTGCAGTTCAAGGACAGTAGCTAGATCTCCTGGGTTGACAGAGAAGAAACTATACCTTGTGACTCTGGCGCCATGGCTTGTGACTGGTGTCTGTGTGGGCCTACCCGCTTGCGAGGCGGCATAGTCGATACCTGAAGTCCGAGCTATAGTGGAGCGAGCAGAGTTAGAAGTGGCCAGAGCCAGTAACAGGTGAGAAGTGAGGAGTGGGGAGGGTGGGGGTCACGTGCTGCGGAAACACCCCTTGCCTCGTTCACGAATTAAACATGTTGCCTCCGCAACATGCACAATTATGGTAACTCTGCCTCCTCCGGGGGGCTCCACTCTCCACTCGCTTGGAGGATATATGGATACATGCATACATGCATCATCATCATCATGCTGTCGGTCGCGATGCGACAAAGACTGCTTTCATTACTTGACTGCCGCTCTCCATTTAGCTCTCTTCTGTGAGAGTTGCATCCATGAGTCAGTCTTAATGTCTCTCAGCTTCAGGTTTCTCTTGATGGTATCTTTGAACCGGAGACGGGGGGGCGCCCTCTCTTTCTGTAGCCAGAAGACAGTTGAGAATAGAGGATCTGCTTTGGTAGCCTGTCTGATGACATCCTCATGAGGTGTCCAGTTCACCGAAGATTCTTTTTGATCAGAAGATCTTCCATAGAGGGCACCCCCATCCGTTTGAGTATTTCCTTATTCGTCACTTTGTCCTTCCAGGTTAGCCTCATGATTGAACGCAGATGTCGCATCATGAAGGCATGCAGCTTTTTCACCTGCTGTCTGTACACTGTCCTGGCCTCGGCTCCGTATAGTAGGGTGGATAGCACGATTGCGCGGTAGATCTTACCTTTGACCCGAATGGACACATGTTGGTTAGCCTTCGGTTCTGTCAAGCACCTGTCAAGGACCTGTACCACAAGGCAGTGGTTTAGAACTCTGCAAGGCAGGGGCGTCAAACTCCCTGAGGTATTGCTATACCTGCATACAAGCATAGATACATGCATACATACATACATGGATGCATACGTACATACATATACATACACACATCTATATTTATGTATATGTGTATGAGTATGTATATATTTTCACACTTCTAAGCCTCTAAGCCCACAACTACCCAATACCCACCATGGAAGGAGGGTGTGTGTGCGCGGAGGGTCAAAGCACTGCGGCACAGCACCGGGAACAAGTGTGATGGCCACCCCTGATGCACAATCAGTAGGAGCAGTATGTGTGTTGGGGGGGGGGGGGGGGGGGGTAAAGAGGGTGCAGGTTATCAGAAGCAGTGAAGCGGGCCTTGGTACTTCCTCCAGTGCTCGACCTAGGTGTATGTATGCATGTATGTATGTATGTATGTATGTATGTATGTATGTATGTGGATGTACGCATGTATCTGTATGTGTATGCATGCAAGTGCACCCCACCCCCATCATTCACCACAAAATTGTCCTAACAAATAATGTAATTAAATAAAATATCAATTTCTCACATGTGTGTTCTTCAACCCCCGCATCTGTGCCAACTTCTGTGGCCACACACCCTGTCTTAATTAGTAACCATGGTAGCCCCCCCCCCCCCCCCCCTTGTTTGCAAAGGACGGGTGGGGTGGGTATTGGGGTGGGGGTGGGGGTGGAGTAGTTGCACATAACAAACGCAAACATTGATAACACCAAAGCTGATGGAAAGGGTAGAAACACCAGGCAGCTGATTCCATTACCCCCCCCCCCCCCCATCCACACACACTAACACTAACACTGGCACCAGCTTCTAGTCTCTCTACCCTCCACACACCCCTCGACCCGACCCGACCCGACCCGGACATCCCATTTGCACCGCATGCAACCCCCACCCCTCACATGCCCACTCAGTCACTGGGTAGGAGGTCTGTGTGGCTGTGGGGTGGGGGTGGGGGTGGGGGTGGGGGCAAATGACTTACCAGCTGAATGAACCTGATTGCATCTCAGAGTATGACAGGGAATGAAATATGTTGCACCAATTAAATTACTATCAGCCACATTTGGTGTTTCATTTAAGAGTGATTATGGATTGGATTTACATTATGATTGATTGATTGGTGGTTTCTTTACGCCGTGTCGGCAGCATAGGCCATATTCACGGCGAGGATTTACATTAAAACAGAAGGATTTTTATGTATTGCACCTTATACCATGGGTGTATTGTTAAACTGGCAAAAACATATATATCTTATTAAGGAAAACATTTGAAGATTTGATATTTATGTGATCAGGGAAATGATCTGGTGTTTGTGTTCTAGCAACGTACCCCTTTATGATGGTAACTGCTGCCTCGTGACATTAGGTGAGAATGGGTGTGTTCACACTGTGTGTATCACCCGCAAGGTCTGACCCCCACTTGCAGATCATAAAAGGCGACAAATGGGGCAACTCGTTTGCCGTGAGTCGCAGCTCGTGTCAGTGGAGGAAGGGATCCTGGTGCATGAGGACTACAAGGGGCCAAGGCTCCTTGTGGACCAACACTGCACTTTGGCCCCGACTTCATCTAGATGAGAGGTTGGAATGGCCCGTTCCAATCAATCGGCTGGTCATGCCAATTCCTAGGTAGATTAATGGAGAATGGATATATTATATCATACGACTGTATTCATATATATATTTACACAATTACCAAGTCATTCTTCACTTTCTAGAAGGCGGTGGCTAGGGTCAATCTAGTACCGGTTATGCTTTTTTGCCTCCATGCTAGAGTATATTATCCTTGTATCCCTGGTGTCTATCTGTCGGTTACCACAGGGCTACACACCCCAATTTTGAGGGCTCCGTTGTGGGTGGGGAGCGAGGATGACAAACCAAAAACAACTCAATATGGCTACACAAAACCCCCCAAACAAACAAATATTATTAGACACGGAAACAAAATTTTCTCTTGAAGATTCATACTGCCTATCATAGATAAGCCTGAATAGGCTTGTTTTCACCATTAGACAGTTGTCGATAGAAAGCCGGAGCCTACACTTTTACCGACCCAAGGGATTTTTAACCTCCCACACCACATAGACATGGTGTGAGAGCAACTGGCCTTTGATGACGCTGTAAGTTATACACAGTGGTGGAAATCCAAATTGGCAGAGGTGGTGGCACAGGGAATCGAACCACTGACCTTCAGATTAGGAGTCCGACCTAGAAAAAAGTCAGACACTCTAATCACTGCGCCACAAAAGAACACCACTTGGACTCGGATTCGGACTCACGTCCGAACGCTGATGATTGGCCACGGTTCATTATGATCGAATTGTTAAATGACGAGGCATCAGTTGCCAAACTTTCCCCTTTTGCCATTCACAAGGGCATTATGGGAATCGCTGGCACAGTTAAAGACTTGAAGAAGCTATGAACTGGACAAGCTAAGAAAGCGCATGCCAACAATCTGCTACGTGCAAGCACGCTAGCAGGCGTCGGCATCAAGGCCTCTCCTCATCGAACTCTCAACTTTAGCAAAGGAGTAATCCGGACTAGAGATCTTGATGATGCTGATAAGGATGAGATAGCACATGAGCTCAAGTCTCAGGGAGTGTTAAACGTACGAAGAATAGTTCTAAAGAGGGATAACAAGTCCATAAAAACAGGGACATATATCCTCATGTCTGGCAAGCCTTTTCCGCCCAAGAATTTGAAAATTGGATACCTTAGTGTGAATGTGGATGTCTTCATCCGAAACCCACTTCGGTGCTTCCAATGCCAGAAGTTTGGTCATGGCAAGGATAGATGCAAAAATGAAACCATCTCTTTTAAGTGTGGTCAGAAAGGTGTTCTTTGGAAAGCTCGCATGACACAGCAGCTGGACCTGATAGAATTCATTATCAATTTTTTAAGCATCTCCCCGAACCTGCGCTGAGACTGTTGCTTCAACTCTTCAACAACTGGGAGTCGGGTGTCGTCCCTGCCTCTTGGCGGGAGGTGACAGTAATACTGATTCCCAAACCTGGTAAAGACCAGAGTGAAGCCAACAACTATCGTCCCCTAGCCCTCACAAGCTGCATCTGTAAAACCATGGAGTGTATGGTAAACAACCACCTCGTCTGGCTACTGGAGTCAGGGCACCACCTGTCCAACCTCCAATGTGGCTTCAGATGGGGCCGCAGGACCCTCAACCATTTGGTTCGCATGGAGACCTTCATCAGAGATGCTTTCCTTAAGAAGAAGCACATTGTGGCTCTCTTTTTCTACCTTGAAAAAGCCTATGACACAACATGCAGCACGGCATCATGGAGGATCTCCATGTGATTGGTCTTCGTGGCCACCTGCCAATTTTCATCAGGAACTTTCTACCCTTCAGCCATTCCCGCATCCTCGTCAAGACTACCTATTCCAGCCTACACTCACAGGAACTAGGAGTACCTCAAGGCAGCATACTGGCCGTGACCCTTTTCGGGGTCAAGGTCAATGGTATTGCTTCTGCTGTAGAGCGAGGGGCTTCCTGTAGTCTTTTCGTAGATGACTTTGTTTTATATTACAGCAGCGCTAACATGAATGTCATAGAGAGACAGCTACAACTAAGCATAAATGGGATCCATCGATGGTCAGTTCTGAACAGATCCAAATTTTCCAAGACCAAAACAGTCTGCATGCACTTCTGCCTGTTGTGTAGAATGCATGCAGAACCGGAGCTGACCCTTGATGGGGATCCAATTAAAGTCGTTGAGGAAAGCAAATTTTTGGGCCTCATTTTCAACGCAAAACTGTCTTTTGTGCCACATATAAAGTACCTGAAAACAAGATGCCTAAAAGCACTAGATATTCTGAGAGTGCTGTCCAGCTCAGAGTGGGGAGCGGATAGAGATGTTCTGCTCGCCGTGTACTGAACCTTGGTTCGGTCACGAGTGGATTACGGCAGCATAGTATACGGTATTGCAAAGAAATCGTATATTGGGCTGCTAGACACGGTCCACCACCAGGGGCCTTCCGCACCTCACCGGTTCAGAGCCTCTACGTCTAAGCCAATGAACCATCACTTAACAACAGGAGAATCAAACTGGCCATGCAATATGTAGTCAAGATAAAAACTAATGCATTGAATCCTGCACAGAATTGTCTATTCGAGCAACATGATGAATCCAGGTATGAAGCCAGGCCGAATTACATCCGGCCATTTGGAGGCCTTAGGCATGGATTTGGACATGTTGGAGGATGCCAAAGTCCCAGAACATCCCCCATGGTCATTGAGGAAGCCATCGGTTATCCTCCGACTCACGGAACTGAGGAAGTCTGGGCCACATCCACTCGAATACCAAGGACTGCATGCTGAGATTCAAAGCCAGTTTGCAGACCATCTCTCCATATACACTGATGGTTTGAAAGACCAAAGCCGGGTAACTGCTGCGGCAGCCTGCCGACGCAAACAAATTGACGTACGCTTGCCCGATCAGAGCTCGATTTTCATTGCGGAAGCCCGAGCACTCCTTCTCGCGTTGGAGTGTATCGAGGTATCCAACCACACTAACTATGTTATATACAGTGATTCGTTCTCTTGCCTCCTGGCTGTTGCTGGACTGAAAATGAATCACCCTATTCTAGCAACGTCATTTATAAAATGAACCAACTGGCAACGGATGGGTATGACATCCACCTGTGCTGGGTGCCTGGCCATGCTGGCATACAAGGAACCGAACAAGCTGATTGGGCTGCGAAGAAGGCCCTGAACTGTGATCTTGAACCATGTCTGATCCCTCACTCTGATCTGAAACCACTAATAGCCACCCACATAAAATCCAAATGGCAACATGAGTGGGACGAAAGCATTAATAAACTTGAAGAAATTGAACCGTCTGTGGGAAAACCACCACAGACTCATGCGTGAGGTCAGTGGGACAAAGTGGTCCTTAGCCGCTGCCGTATTGGCCACTCATGGCTTACACATGCTTTTCTGCTCAAGGAGATATTTGCCGTGGTCACATAAATTAAAAACCAGCAGATGCTTTCTTTAATGATATGAATATTATTTGCCAATTGAATAAAACCACCATGACATTTAACATTTTTTTTTTTTTATTGAGGCTGTATTTATACTGTCCATAGCATATAAGCCTGGGTATTCAGGCTTGTTTTCAATGCTGGCCAGCTGTAGTGTTGGTGTTGTCTTATCGCACAGTAGCTGCTGATAAGGTGTTTGATTGCCTGTATTTCAGTAGCAGATAGATAGTTGGTTGGTCTGGTTAGTAGTCTATGTTAATTTTTTTTGATTTTCTTGGCATATATGTGCTTTATTTTTTCTACTCTTATTTCTAGACTAGCCTACTCCTATTTACATATCATAGGCTTGTACGTAGCTGTGTGGTGTGCTATCTGGCTGCTTTTGGTATGGTTACCTTCCATTGGGCGTCTCGCTGGTGGGCCGGGACATATCACCTGCCCCTTTGCGGTGCAGCTTAGTTGGGGGTTCCTAGCCTTATTTTGCACAGATATTTTTTGTATGTTTTTAGGTCAGGAATTTGTCGTTCCTTTACTGTTTGGGCATTCCACGCCTTGGCAGCCATTTCTAGCGTGCTTCTCTCGTGAGCTTTTATTTGGCTTCTGGTCTGCTTTAGTAGTGGCGCATTATTTGCTCTAGTTGCCCTTTGTGGTTTTGTTAGGAGTTTATTGTCTTGACTATAGCTGTATGCTAATGTTTTCAGATGAATTAATCTCCTATTTTCTATCAATTGTACTTTGGTTCTTTTGTGTATGTCGTAGGTGGGGTGCAGCTTGTCTACTCTGAGGCAGATTTTCAGGCCTCTGTTCTGTAGTGTTTGCAGTTTTTTTAGAAGTTCTTTCTTTGCACCCATGTAGTTTACATCTCCATAGTCAAAATAGGGTAGCACCATGCCCTTGAAGATTTTTATTGACATTTCTTGTGTCATGTAGTCTCTTAGCTTTGCAAATAGCCACAGTTTGTGTTTACCTTTTGGACAATTTTGTTTATACATAGGTTGTAGTTTAGTTGGCTGTCCAACTCAAGGCCTAGGTATTTGTAATGGTCTACATTTTCTAGTGTTTGGCTTCCTAGCTTACAGTGTAGTTTTCTTTAGCTTACAGTGTAGTTTTCTTTGTGTAGCTTACAGTGTAGTTTTCTTTCTGGCATTAGATGACATGAGATGTAATACATAAAAATCCTTCTATTTCAATGTAAATTGAATCCTTAATTACTCTTAAATGAAACACCAAATATGGCTGACAATACAGAAATAAAGTTGTGAGCTCTATAAAGTGATTGAAACGTTCCTTACATTCCTTACTATCCTCCAGTCCCTTAGTATATTAACCGCTATGGTCAACTTGATATTAATATTCCATTATTATCTATCTAATTACGGGCCTTCTGCCCGGCAGGCTGTATGAAGCCGATCACCCCCCTTCAGGGAAATAATAACCACCTTCTTACTGCAAACATGAATTAACGTAATAACACCTAACCGAGGAAATACGATCTAGGCTATTTAAAAGTGACAGCGGAGTAGATTACCCGCTTTATTCTGGATTATGTAAAGGACTATAACACTCTAGATGGTGGAGAGGAGAGCCAGTAGACTAAAACAATAACCAATATACTTCTATTAAATCCGTGAAAGGGGTCAATCAGTATCTCTCTGGCACTGTGGCTCTCCGCCCTTAGCCCGGGTCACAAAGCATGAAGGTGGTCAACCAGCGGCGGGACGAGAGGAGGCGGCAGCCCATGGCAGGGCCAGGAAATTAACATGGAATTTATTAAGGAAAACATTATTAGGCATGCAAATGGTGCAGAACGGTTAAACTTATATTATATATATATATATATATATATATATATATAAATAAATACAGTATATATTATGTAGAAGTGGTGGAGGGTTAGCGCCCGATTTTATTTATTTATTTATTTATCATCGTACTTTATTGAACCTATCTCGATCGTCTATGGATTTGCTGCAGCGTTTAAATCAGTGGCGCCACCTATGGTGAATATATATAGCTATCGATCCGACCGGGAACTTGTCACTTCCTTGGCATTTTCAGCTATGCTATATGCATACAACCAGTATTGATAACCATTGGGCAGCATGTCTTTGTCCTGGAGCATAAGCTACTTGCTTATACTGAATATTCGTAAACACATGGAGCTAAGATGAAGCTGAATAGCCACCTAATTAAATTGAGTGTGATGGGAGGTGTTTGCAATATGAGAACAGGACACAAGGTTACATAAAGGCCTGTTTACACTTTTGACGGCGCAATACTACGATGGCTACGAATTGAATCAATGTGCGATGAGACTATTCGGTAATGCATGCGGAACTGTGGAGTATGTATATAATTGGTTTGAGGCCAGGGCCGTGTTCAGGGTCCGTCTCGGAGGCGCCTCGGCGACGGGCATGACATCACGCCAGTCTGAACGACAAAAGCAGTTGGTTGCCTCAAAAATGGCCGCCCCCATAGGCGGTGGCCATTTGCAATGGACAAGCTGCGCTGTAATTGGCTGAAACCACTGAATGCGGTGGCCATTTTCTAGGCACTTTTCATCTCCAGTCTGAAAAGAGAGGCGTCTCCGAGACATCGCCGAGACGCACTCTGAACGGTATTAGGCCAAAAAGCATCGCCGAGACATCTCCGCGGCACCTCCGAGATCGACCCTGAACGGGGCCAAGATATGCCTGTGCACCGCAATGGTCCGCTGTCACGTGACCCCGCCCCCAGGCGGTGACTGCCTCACTTCCGGTGAGTGAACTAACTGTAAATTATACCGATATAGGGATATTCAGGAGAATTATAAATATTACAGAATATGATGAACATTATGGAATGTGATTAATATTTCGGAATATGATGTCTAGTTGGGTAATATGATAAATTAAGCCATGACGACAGATGGACTGAACCACGATCTCGGAGGTGTACTGACAAGTATGGAACCGTTTGTGACAAGGGGAACACGGGGGTGGTATATGAGTGAGGCACCAACCAGCCTATCAGGAAAGATGGGAAGGACACATGGAGATTCATCGAATCAATGATACAATGGGGAGTGGGTATAGATGTAACTTGCTTAATAAAGACTGCATACTTTTCACTCTACAACTCCTTTGTAGGTGTCTCTCCTTCCCAGTATGGCGGTCGTCAACATGCAGAATGACTAGCAGTGCACTGATTTGAATGCAAATGAAGGGGAATCCCATGCAATTCCACACAGTAGCGTTATGAGAAGCAACTCCATTCTGTTATAAAAATGCATTCATGCGCTTCACAGAAAAGACTGGCCGGGATCAGTGGGCTATAATAGAGGGTATTCCCGTGACGTCATCAAACGAAAGCGCGGCCATTGTGGCATATCAACTAGTAAACAACCTGTCGGTTGCAGTAACATAGTCCATAGAGAGGTAAATCATTCTTTCAGTTTTATTCCAAATTAATAGAAATGCAGAACCCTAACCATATACATTTACTATAATATGTTCGTTGAATGTGTTTTCTATATGTATTCCGATCAATTTGTTTCTAGGTGGTGTGGTTTTAGAGATATTTAACTTTTTCTGTATTAAGATTGCTCACGTCCATTGACAATGCATTGAGTTTGCCGGTACGCGCAGTGCAAAACGTCTATTTTATTCAAAATTAATAGAAATGCAGAACCCTAACCTTATCAATTTAATATAATCTGTTCGTTGAATGTGTTTTCTATATGTATTCCAATCAATTTGTTTCTAGGTGGTGTGGTTTTAGAGATATTTAACTTTTTCTGTATTAAGATTGCTCACGGCCATTGACAATGCATTGAGTTTGCCGGTACACGCAGTGCAAAACGTCTATTTTATTCAAAATTAATAGAAATGCAGAACCCTAACCTTATAAATTTAATATAATCTTTTCGTTGAATATGTCTTCTATATGTGTTCCAAGCGCCTTGTTTCTAGGTGGTGTATCTAGAGATATCTCACATTTTCTGTATGAAGATTGCTCACTGCCATTGGTCGTAATGCTCGCATTGCGTTTGATGCGAGGAAAGGAAGAGACCCTCCCCCTGCCTCTCCTGCCGCCGCGCAGCTTTCTCACCTGCCCTGTCGTCCCTCCCTCAGCTTTCTCTCAGCTTTCTCCCTCGCCCTCGCGCCCTGCCCCGCCGCTTTCTCACCTCCCCCGCCCCTCGCCCTGCCGCTCCCTCCCTTATAAGGCCGCCCGCCGGCCTCCCTCAGTCACTCGCCTCCCAGCCGTCCTCCCTGCTGCACCTCTTTCTTCTTCTTGGCTCTCCACCTCGGACCTCTCCACAGCACCCTCGGGCCGATCTACACCATGCCTGGCAGCGGCAAAGGGAGAGGACGCCGGGGAGTCCGGAGGGCCGCCTTGGGCACGCCACAGGCCGCCTCACCTGCCCCCTCGGCCCCGGGCTCCCCCCCGGCGCCTCGCAACCGCCCCTTGGGTGACTGGGCTGCGGGCGTCGACGCCAACATGACCTCCATCCTAGAGGCGCTGGGGCACATAACAACACGCCTCGATGCCCTCGACTGCGGCACCTCCCACGGCACCTCCCGCGGCACCTCCCGCGGCACCTCCCGCGGCACCCAGGAGACGACCCCGCCTGCGGCGAGCCGGTGGCCGGCCTACACGTCACCGCCCACCCCGGCGCCTCGGGCGCACGTAGCCGGGGGAGCTCACCCACCGCCTCCGCCTCAGGCACCGCTCCCGGGGGCGGTGCATCCCCAGTATGAGCGCTACACCCGCCGCACCTTCCAGCCGCCGGCTCCCGCACCTCCCTACGACCAGAACGAAGCCGACCACACCCCGGCTTCCGCGGCCGATGCCGTGAGGCAGATCCTCGCGTCGGCCGAGGCGCAACATCGCGGGAGGAGGAAAGGCATCTCCCCCGACTACCTATTCCCCTCCGACCTCGTCGAGAGAGGCCCCGAGCAGGAACCGGTCAAGCGGGGGGAGGCGACCAAGGACGAGTACAGCCTCGCCCTCCTCACCCTCCTTAGCCACCCTGCCTTCCCCGCACACTCCCTCCCGGGCCTGAACCACCACTCCCTCACAGTGCTGCGCGACAACCTCCTCTACTCCTGGCCTACCGTCCGCCGCTACTCGGAGACCGTCTTCACCTGGATAGCGGACGGTGGGCTCCCCCACGGGTGGCACGACCCTGTGGCACTCAACATGGTGAGAATGGAGATTCTCACCATGCCCGCCCCCCAAGCCGTCCCGACAGCACCAGCCGCCCGAGACGCAGACCTCCCCTGAGGCGCACACCAGCCACGGACCCAACCCGACAGCTGCCCCACCTACAGTCGGGAAGCTCACGGGGCCCCCTGCGCTGCCTGGAACCGCGAGCCCACCTCGTGCGACCGGGCCGCCATTGGGGAGGCCCATGGTGAGGCGGGGGCCAGACAGCGGCACGTATGCGCCTACTGTGCTAATGTGAGGAGGATACTCACCATGCACAGCGAGGCCCTGTGCCTCACCAAACAAGCCCGTGAGCGCCAGACCCCGGCCGCCTCGGCGGATTTTTGATCTGCCGGCCTCCCCCGGCCGGCCCGGGGGGCCTTAACCGGCGCCTCACATACACCTCTGCCGACAACCCCTCGACCGCCACCGACAACCCCGTAACGACCACCGACCGAAACGCCACCCAGGACACAGCCGGGGACCATCACCTCGCGCCGCAGGCCCCAGACGCCGCCCACACTGACCACAAACCCTCCCTAGACATCACAGCTGCCGATCATCATGCCGACCATCACGACCTCCATGACAGCACCTTCCTCAACCCACCCGACCCGACCCCGACCCCCACCCCCCCAGCCCTGACGACTTCGCTGCCCCCCTCTCCGACCCTCGCCTCACCTCCTCACCGCAGCTCTCCAACTTTTTGGCCGCCCGCATCCCTGTCGACGCAGGCCCCGGACTTACCACACCCAGAGCTTCACCCTCCACAGCCTCCGCCGAGGCGCCGCCCAAGCCTTGCCACCGCACCGGGGTGCCCCTGGCCGACATCATGGCGCAGGGCACCTGGACCTCAGAGGTGGTCCACGCCTACGTGCCCCGCCTCGCACCCTCGGGCGCGCCTCGAGCCCTCTCCTCCTTTTTGGTGGAGGGCTCCTCGGCGCCCCTCCGCTGAACTCTAAGCTCCCCGAGCTCCTGCTACCCTAGTATAAGTTATACGTTATCGCTCCTTCTGAGCTTCCTCTTTGTACTCTCCATTGTTTGTATAGCTTGTATTTTGTTTGAGGCGTTCCAATAAACGCCTTTTTCTTCCACCTCCGCCTTGCCTTCTTCCTTTTCGCGCATCGGTCATAATGCTCGCATTGCGTTTGATGCGAGGAAAGGAAGAGACCCTCCCCCCGCCTCTCCTGCCGCCGTGCAGCTTTCTCACCTGCCCTGTCATCCCTCCCTCAGCTTTCTCTCAGCTTTGTCCCTCGCCCTCGCGCCCTGCCCCGCCACTTTCTCACCTCCCCCGCCCCTCGCCCTGCCGCTCCCTCCCTTATAAGGCCTCCCCCCGGCCTCCCTCAGTCACTCGCCTCCCAGCCGTCCTCCCTGCTGCACTTCTTTCTTCTGTCGGGTAGGGTGGCGGCGAAGTCGTCAGGGCTGGGAGGGTGGGGTTCAGGGTCGGGTCGGGTGGGTTGAGGAAGGCGGTGTCATGGAGGTCGTGATGGTCGGTGTGATGATCGGCGGCTGTGATGTCTAGGGAGGGTTTGTGGTCAGCGTGGGCGGCGTCTTGACAATGCATTGAGTTTGTTGGGTTTGTTATTGTGGTTGTATCGCCACAATGGCGGTACTTCCATTTAGCATGTCGTCAGTGCATACCCTCTATTGTGTTCAATGAGGTGGGGCTCACGGGAAACACGGGGCGGCGACGTAACCCCCCCCCCCCTCCCACGCACGGGGGGGGGGGGGGGCTCAATCTTGCCACTCACTATCAACTGGCTCCTCCCTCTTCCCCTCAGTCACAACCACAAAAACACACACCTCCAAAACCAACCAATCACAGCACACTGCTGATGGAAGGGGCAGATGCTGAGGAATGGCCACATATTATGTCATATTTGTTTGGATAATTTCACTGCAATACATTGAAAAGAAAAAGGTAGGAAAAGTTATCTGCAATAGCATCTCTAACATATAACATCTCTAACATATAGTATTCCAAATTTTATGGGAAACACAATTTGGGTCATATCAGTCAGCACAGGTTTCGGCCTGTAATCGGTGTGGTGGGGGGGGTGTTGATGAAAATCGGAAATATTACGCCTAGAAGCCACACTTCCTGCAATATGTGGCTCACTGCCTAAGAGGTCAGTGTAGCCTACTACATTTGTCCCCCTGGAATTGTAAACCTTTAAATGGTTTAGATCCAAAAATGTTGTTTAATACTTACAATTACATACAAACAAGCAACCACACGGGATGGCCGAATGAGTTAGAGCGTCCGATCGTGGGTTCGAACCCTGGTCGAGTCAAACCAATGACTTAAAAATTGAGACTTGTCACTTCCTAGCCCGGCGCTTGGCATTATTAGGATAGGGCAAGGACTGGTTGGCTCAGTGTCAGGAAAATGTGACTGAGTGGGATATTAGGTCATGGTGCTGGCGGCCTAGTCTCCCAGTGGGGCAGCACTATAAATTCACCATGAGTGCGCACTGTCACAAGTCGGTACCCGTCCTGATATGACCTTAGATGTTGCTAGGACGTAAAACAACAACAAAAAACAAACATAGAAACAAGCAATGCACATACTGCATTTAGCTTGTACAGGATTCTGGTCATTTTTTTAATTTTATTTTTTTATTGAGGCTGTATTTATACTGTCCATAGCATGTAAGCCCGGGTAACCAGGCTTGTTTTAAATGCTGGCCAGCTGTAGTGTTGGTGTTGTCTTACCAAGTAGTAGCTGCTGATAAGTTATTTGATTGTCTGCATTTCAGTAGCAGATAGATCTGTTGGTATGTTTAGTAGCCTATGTCTTTTTTGTTGGGGCCCTCTTGGCATTGAGTTTTTGTTCTATTCTTATTACTATGTTAGTTATTTTCTTAGGGGTCTATGTTAGTGTTTTGGGGTTTTCTTGGGAAGAGTTTTCCGCTTTTTTCTACTTAATTCTATACTAACCTATTTTATTTACATGTCCATAGGCCTGTACGTAATAGGTGGTTGAGTTATGTTTGTTTGAATTTGATTTGATTTATATTGTTGTTGGATATGTTATCTGGCTTTTATATTTCCGGTTATCCCGCCCTGGGCTGTCCAGTTGGTGGGCCGTGACATATCAGGTCATGGAACCAGTATGGTGAGTGTGATGAAAAGGGGAAATATTGCATCTAGAGCAGGATTTGAACCCACACTTCTTGCCATTCCAGTGCTAGCGTGCTAAGTTTATGAAGTCTATGAAGTTTATGAAGTTTATAGACTATAACTAGACGGGATGGCCGAATGAGTTAGAGCGTCCGTCTCCCATGTTGGTAGATCGTGGGATCGTGGGTTCGAATCCTGGTTGAGTCAAACCAATGACTTTAATATGTATACTTGTCGCTTCCTAGCCAGATGCTCGGCATTACGAGGAGAGGGCAAGGAGCAGTGGAATGAGGAAGACCAGTCGTCTGCAACTGAAATTTCCCCTGCTTAAACAAAACAAAAACAAACAAAAACGAGCAACCTAATATATGCACTTTTAATAGTGTGTGGTGATTGCTTAGCAATACCGGCCCCCGAGTGGGATCGATCGGGGAGGTGTAACCAGGGGGTAGCTTGTTGCCGCGGCGTGTGGGCGCATGTCGGGGCGCACCACGTGACAAATGATGCCCGCTCGGTGTGCAGCCTGACGTACTTTCATACTGCTCTCCCCGGAAATTAAGAATACCATATATCTACTCATTGCTTACAGCAAATAGCTTCTAGAGCAATTGACGCAAACCCTTCGTGTGGCATGGTCCTTGCGAGCATAGCCCTACGGTGGTTTATGCTTAAGTACTACAGTATATAGCGCTATGGTATTTTATTTTTCTTGAAGGTTTATACTGCCTATGATGGATAAGTCTGAATAGATAGTTGTCGAGTAAAAGCCCTACCCTACACTTTTACCGACCCAAGGATCTTTAACCTCCCATACCACATAGACATAGTATGAGAGCAACTGGCCTTTGATGATGCTGTAAGTGATACACCGTGGTGGAAATCTAAATTGGCAGAGGTGGAGGCACAGGGAATCGAACCACCGATTAGGAATCCGACCTAGAAAAAAGTCAAGATACTCTAACCACTCCACCACAGAGAACACCACAGAATACAGTATACAGTACTAGAGCCTATGGACCTACTGTGATGTATACTGAAGTACTGCAGGAAATAGCCCTATGAAATGTATATTGAAGTACTACATCATATAGCCCTATGACATGTATACTGAAGTACTACAGCATATAGCCCTATGACGCCGTACACTAATCCCAGCCCCAATCCAACATGGTTAGCTGTGTGATATTCACAACTTATACTGTTATAGTTGTATTATACAATACAACTAGAAGTTCAGGTTACTACTACCTACCAACCTAAGTACAAGCCAGTAGCGAAGTCATCATTAATTCTTGCAAACATACCACATTTGCTTATTTTTGGGTACATTAGTTGATGAAGCAGGGGATATTTCCATCATGGACAATTGGCCTTCTTAATTCTAAATACAAAAATTCCTCATTTGATATATTATTTGTTTGGTTAATTGACTAAAGCTGCATGGTCCGATGAAAATATCAAATTTTCAAAACCGAAACAATTATCTAAATTTGATTCTAGATATCTAACTTAGATATTGGTGCCCTTATTAAACATTTGTCACCACATAGAAGAGAACACTGAGGCAATTGAATAGAACCTGTTACTGCAGAAGCCTATGGGGTCAGAGTTTTGACAAGCTTGCCAAAATTAATGTTGCATGGTTCCACTTCCAATATTTCAAAAGTTAGCCACTTAAAATAAAAGTTACTTCAAACTAAAGTAAGGTACATAATAACGATCAACCTAATCGACTATGCAACTTTAAGCAGGGGACATTTCAATCGCGGATAATTGGTCTTCCTCATTCCGCTGCTCCATGCCCTATCCTAGTAATGCTGGACGCCAGGCTAGGTAGTGACAATTATCAATCTTTAAATCCTTTGTTTGACGGGGCCAGGGTTCGAACCCGCGGGTTTACAATTTACAGTTTACAGTTTACACGTAGCATCCGGTCAAATCGCGTGCAGCGACACACATAGATCAGTCATGGGAAGCCAACCGCGCGCCACCACCCTCACTGCCTCACGCAACCCTTCCACCCTTCCACCCTCCCACCCGTCCTCCTCCCCTCCGCCTGGCTTAGCGACCGATCACACCTACCCGCACCCGTCCATGTAACGCCCTAGGCCAGCCTGCTCACGCTCACCAGCCCACAACTACACTTACTGCATCACGCTCACCCGCCTACAACTACCCTTACTGCATCACGCTCACCCACCCACAACTACCCTTACTGCATCACGCTCACCCGCCCACAACTACTCTTACTGCATCACGCTCACCCGCCTACAACTACCCTTACTGCATCACGCTCACCCACCCACAACTACCCTTACTGCATCACGCTCACCCGCCCACAACTACCGTTACTGCATCACGCTCACCCGCCTACAACTACCCTTACTGCATCACGCTCACCCGCCTACAACTACCCTTACTGCATCACGCTCACCCACCCACAACTACCCTTACTGCATCACGCTCACCCGCCTACAACTACCGTTACTGCATCACGCTCACCCGCCTACAACTACCCTTACTGCATCACGCTCACCCGCCTACAACTACCGTTACTGCATCACGCTCACCCGCCTACAACTACCGTTACTGCATCACGCTCACCCGCCTACAACTACCCTTACTGCATCACGCTCACCCCGCCCACAACTACCCGTTACTGCATCACGCTCACCCGCCTACAACTACCCTTACTGCATCACGCTCACCCGCCCACAACTACCGTTACTGCATCACGCTCACCCGCCTACACTACACTTACTGCATCACGCTCACCGCCCCCACAGACTACCGTTACTGCATCACGCTCACCCGCCTACAACTACCCTTACTGCATCACGCTCACCCGCCCACAACTACCGTTACTGCATCACGCTCACCTGCCTACAACTACCCTTACTGCATCACGCTCACCCACCTACAACTACCCTTACTGCATCACGCTCACCGCACCCACAACTACCCTTACTGCATCACGCTCACGCCCACAACTACCGTTACTGCATCACGCTCACCCGCCTACAACTACCCTTACTGCATCACGCTCACCCGCCCACAACTACCCTTACTGCATCACGCTCACCCGCCCACAACTACCGTTACTGCATCACGCTCACCCGCCTACAACTACACTTACTGCATCACGCTCACCCGCCCACAACTACCGTTACTGCATCACGCTCACCCGCCTACAACTACCCTTACTGCATCACGCTCACCCGCCCACAACTACCGTTACTGCATCACGCTCACCTGCCTACAACTACCCTTACTGCATCACGCTCACCCACCTACAACTACCCTTACTGCATCACGCTCACCCACCCACAACTACCCTTACTGCATCACGCTCACCCGCCCACAACTACCGTTACTGCATCACGCTCACCCGCCTACAACTACCCTTACTGCATCACGCTCACCCGCCCACAACTACCCTTACTGCATCACGCTCACCCACCCACAACTACCCTTACTGCATCACGCTCACCCGCCCACAACTACCCTTACTGCATCACGCTCACCCACCCAAAATTACCCTTACTGCATCACGCTCACCCACCCACAACTACCCTTACTGCATCACGCTCACCCGCCCACAACTACCCTTAAGGCTCGTTTATACTTTTGATGGTGTGTGACGCCGTCAACTTTACGCCGGTTGGCAGTCTGAATGCTTTGATGCACACGGACGCCAACGTCGACCTACTATAATATTACTGGATGCTGGGCCGCATTAACACCAGATAATACCTCTGTCCTCTGGCTGTGTACACACTCAATTGGAATATATGAATTTTGATAGCATCAGACAGAGTGTCTGGGGTCCTGCTCTAGAGTAGGGGTGTCTCACACTCAAGAGTGATTTCTCTTCAGTGTGTCTGAAGCAGAACCTTGAATAATTAATTAATCTCAAAGTGAGGCTAGTGGGATCAGAGTCCCAAGGTAGTGTGGGTGACTGAGCATCCCCACAGCCAGCCAATCAGGCACCCCCACAGCCTGGATGGACGACACCCCCCAGTAGTGGTGGCTGTCACTCAACACAGCTGCACGTGGTGCCCTGGGTGTATATGCAGATTAGGCAGGTGGGCCTGCCCAGTGGTCAAGGGTGAACAGGTAGTTGCAAACAGTTACATATATATATATATGTACCAAAAATGTCCTTTTTCTCCAATTGCATTCTTTATGAATACATAGAGGAACATTTCATCAACCTTGAACTGTTTCTTACATAACACATTTCTTCATTAATCTTAAAAATCATGTATGAACATATATTTCAGATAGCTTATATCATCTCACCATGGGAGTGGGATACTGTTGATTTTAGTTTACATAACATTGTCCCCACTCCGTCGCCCAAGAATAATAATGCTCTCTGCCAACATATAATTCTTAACCGAAAATCCGTATATTTTTACATTACGGCTACGTTGTCCATGTTTTATGTATCGATAGTTTTCTTAACTATATTAATTATATTATTATATTGCATTCGTGCATCTATGTTTATGCCAAATTGTTCTTTATTTCTATTAATTTAGAATAAAATCGAGGTTTTGCACTGCATGTATCAGCAAACTCAATGGCCTGGCGCCTTTGTTTCTACATGCAATCTACTAGTCGACATCTTAATCCAGACCTGAACTGCCGACGTATGGAAGCGCTGAGCTTGAAAGTTCAACATAGTTGAACTCTGGTCAAGACTTGCGCCGTGTTGCGCCGTCTAATGCCGTCAAGCATCAACGTAAAGTCTAAATGGGAATGTTCGCTTGCACCGTGTTGTGCTGTGTTGCGCCATGTTGCGCCTTCACACGCCATCAAAAGTATAAACGGGCCTTAACTGCATCACGCTCAACGCCCAAGACCTGCCCCTCTCTCCCCGCATTATCATCTTGCCAAGCCCTCCCCCCTCCCCCCTCCCCCAAAATTAGTTTTCTCAATAAATATTTGTTTGTAAGAAGCAGAACTGAACAGTGAACTGGGTGTGCACATCATTGTTCTGGTGTATTCCAGGCTGCCATAATCCTAATGTCGAGCGCAGAATTATCTGATAATGAATGGAGGCCAGTGTTATCGATATGATTCCACGTCTTAGCAACCTTATCAACACAGACACCACCCCCCCCCCCCCCCCCGCCCAGACACGATGCCCGAATAAGTGGAGTGTCCATCTCCTGTTTTGGGAGATCGAAGGATCCAAACCCATGGGTTTGTGTGTTCGAACCCTGGGCCCGTATTCATGACGCAGTGTTAGCTTACACTCGGTGTGTTTACATACTGAGTTTTCGCCGCTAACCTAGAAATCCCCACCAAAACCAGTTTTGGCTCGCTAACACCGCATCATGAATATGGGCCCAGGTCTAGTCCACCCAATGATGTAACAAATTATACTTGTCGCTTCCTTTTGATTGATTGATTGGTGGGTGCTTTATGCCATGTCGGCAGTATAGGCCATATTCACAGCAAGTGTCGCTTCCTAGCCTGGCACTTAACATTATTAGGATAGGGCAAGGACTGGTTGACTCAGTGTCAGGATAATGTGACTGACAGGGATATCAGGTCATGGTGCTGGCAGCCTGTTCTCCCAGTGGGGCAGCACTATAAAGTTGCCATGAGGACACGCTGTCACAAGTCGGTACCCGTCCTGATATGACATTAGATGTTGCTAGGACGTAAAACAACAACAAACGAACAACCGGCACCACCACCTTGACAATTAAATGATACAAAAGGGGCTCGAAACCGGAGGACATCCAAGTTGTTTCACCAATTATTAGGACCCATACCTCAGTGCACGGTTGAGGCACAGTTAGTCGACTCTTGTGATGAGGAGGTGAAGTTGGTGGGGGGGGGGGGGTCACATGTGATTTCACCATTAGAGGGTTCATGAATAATTAGCTGGCCCTGCAAACAGGGCACGTGCTGGGGCGTAATCGATTAATCAAGTCGGTCACCCGAGCCATTTTTTGGCGCATGCGCACATCCTACACACTCGGGTCGAATAATCAAATACGCTTCTCCACACTCGGGGTGGAAAAAATGGTGGCTTAATCCAAAATCTTTTTTTTTTTTTTTAATAACCAATAAAACTAGAGCAACGTAGGATTTAAAGTATTTTATGATGGCATAGTTTAGTGATATTTCCATTTCATTAATCTAGGTTATTAAAAAAAAAATGTATGACTGGTACTGGTAGCTGTTATCCTGCAGGACGGCACCAGCGCAAATGTGACTTCATCACTCGTAGCCAACCTCAGCCAAGAGGTGGGTGACTGGGGTCGGATTGTTTTGCACACGGCACGTGTATTTGTCGACTCTACTCGCGATGTTTGATTTGAAATTCTGACGACTCGAGTGACCCGAGTCGCCCGGGGCGTGTTAATCGATTACGGTCCTAGTGTCAGTGTACACATGGTTACAGCATGGTGTGTCGCGCGTTCATAAACCGTCAGAAAGACTGAAAATGGATGGGAAATTAATATAACAAAAAAATAGCAGTGGGTAGGTGTGTGTGTGCGCGTGAGTGTGTGAACGTGTGTAAGTATGTGTACGTGTGTATGTATATGTGTGTGTGCGTGTCACTGGGTGAGTGGGGGTGCGTGTATGTATGCATTTGAGACTGTGAGTGTATGTATGCATTTGAGAGTGTGAGAGTGTGAGTGTGAGTATGTTTGTGAGTGTGAGTAGCAGTGTCTGTGTCTATTTTCCCATAATGCTTTATAGAGTCTGTATATATACATATATATGCATATATACATATATATATATAAGAAAAGATCCTCTGTTGCGACTGACACTTGTCGATACCCAATGGAGGGGCGGTGGGCACAGGTGGCGCCACCAGTCAAGTGCGGAGTCTTACGGAGAATAACAATGGTAATCAACAAGGAGTGATTCAGCCGCAGTTTGCGCATAAATACCTAGATTTGCCGGGCAGGCTCGAGCAAAAGCATAGATGATATCGCATTGGTACCTAATGAAAATAGATGCGTACAATACATAATAATAAATAATAATAACAAATACCTCCAGCCGAAGATTTACACGTGTATATGGATATACTCACTATAATATATAATGGAAACAATTCCCTTCGTATATATCCGTATGCATATATATATATGTATGTATGTATGTATGTATCTGTGTGCTATTTAGGACATGTAGCTTTGCAACATATACTGAGCTGATCACGATCTGAACCATGAGATCAATGGATATTATTGCAGTCGTCCCCCGGGAATTCTAGTCTTTTACTTGGAGGACGTCCATTAAGCAGCTATGTAATTACATACATATACACACAGACAATCCACTTACAGGTTAGGTTAATCAACAATACAGCTAGAGAACTGACGTGGTGTACATGCCAGGCACAAGGAAAACACACAGTGAAACATAGACCAGACAGGATGGCCGAATGAGTTGAGCGTCCGTCTCCTGTTTTGGGAGATCGGGGGATCCGAACACATGGGTTTGTGGGTTAGAACCCCGGTCGAGTCGAGTGTATTCCATGCTGCCATAATCCTAATGTCGAGCGCAGTGTTATCTGATAATGAATGGATGCCAGTGGTATCGAAATGGTTCCACGTCTTAGCAACCTTATCAACACCCCCCGCCCCCCCCCCCCCCACCGACAAGACAGGATGACTAAATAAGTTGAGCGTCCATCTCCTGTTTTGGGAGATCGAAGGATCCAAACCCATGAGTTTGTGGGTTCAAACCCTGGTTGAGTCCAACCAATGACTTAAAAAATTGTACTTGTCGCTTCCTTTTGATTGATTGATTGATTGATTGGTGGTTGCTTTAAGCTGTGTCGGCAGGATAGGCCATACTCACAGCGAGTGTCGCTTCCTAGCCTGGCGCTCGACATTATTAGGATAGGGCAAGGACTGGTTGGCTCAATGTCCGGATAACATGACTGAGAGGGATATTGGGTCATGGTGCTGGCAGCCTGGTCTCCCAGTGGGGTAGCACTATAAAGTTGCCATGAGTGCACACTGTCACAAGTCAGTGCCCACCCCGATATGACCATATATGTTGCTAGGACGTAAAACAACAACAAACAAACACAGTGAAAGCGGATACAGAGTGCTGAGCGTGACACTTCTGCACTAGTCAGGCAATAAGGAGTCCATCTGCTCACACACAGGGGAGGGGTTGGTTGGAGATAGGTTCCCTGCTCATTAATACCAACACTGGAGACGGACGCTCTAACTCATTTCCGGAATGCACCGGAAATAGGTAAGTTTAACAAATTGACCACACGGAAGCCGACCGTGCACCTGGCGACCTTTCGCGACAAAAAACACCCGGTGACATGCACACTTCTATTTGTGGAATATGGAGTCTCTCGTCCTAAAAACAGCACAATAGACTACATCACGGTTCCAGCGGCACGGTGCATTGTGGGGTGCATCAGAGCAAAACAAATCCGCGAGAAGCACATGGCACATGCTAATACAGTGGGTGCAGCTATGAAATGTGCTAGTTTCAGATCATCTCAGCTCTTGTTTGACACATAGAATACCAACTAAAGAATATCAGATATTGCTTATATATTTCTTTGAAACAAGTTTTTGTTGACACATTTGACATTTGACATTTTAATATTTAGAACAAGAATTACTTCTGGCTAATCAATGGTGATGTAAACATCAGCCTCCAAAGTGACTTAAATTGTATGTTTCTTAGCTCAAAATGCTTAATTATGGAGAGTTGTGTCTTAAACATATTCATTATATTATTAAATTGCATCCTTCTGTCCATGTTTGCGCCAAATTGTTATGTATTTCTATTAATTTTGAATAAAATGCCAGTTTTGCCCTATGCGTATCGGCAAACTCAATGGCCGTACGGCTTTGCTTAGCTCCGAGCGCCGTTTTCAGCGCATGCGCACTTGGAACCGTGCTGTAGTCTATTAAATGCATCCGGTGTCTATGTGCAGAAGTAGAATCAATTCAGGATGGAACCCGAGGGAGGAGAATATGGGATCCGCAGGTGTCGATTGGTTTGAAGTTAGCTTAGTCACACCTGACAGGATTCGTCAGCGGCGGCAGTACAGACTAGAAGTCGTATCTATTATCGTGGTAGCGGTACATACCCGAAACAGTAATTATGATAGTAGCACTGGCAGTGCAGACCGGTGTGGTGGTTTCAGCGGGTTCCCGTCCTCAGAGGTGTCCCTCGCTTCTGCGCATGCGTCAGAATCTAATAAGGATGGCCGTAATCGATTAACACTACCCGGGCGACTCGGGTCATCCCAGTCGTCAGAAATTCAAATAGAACACGGCGAGTGGAGTCGACAAATACACGTGCCATGTGCAAAAAAAGAATAACTTAGATTAATTAAATGGAAATATAGGTAAACTGGGCCATCATAAAATACTTTAAATCCTATTTTGCTGTATTTTTATCGGTCATAAAAAAAAATTAACAAAAATTGTCCACCCGCGCGCGGAGAAGCGTATTCGATTATTCGACCCGAGTTTGTAGGCTGTGCGCATGCGCCAATAAGTGGCTCAGGTGACCCGAGTTGATGCGAAATCCGCGCATGCGCAGAAGCAGCGCAGAAGCGAGGGACACCTCTGAGCACGGGAACCCGCTGAAACCACCACACCGGAGGCAGTATCTGTCGTGGTGGCAGTCCAAGCCGAAAGCAGCACACATATTTAGGTCAGTGCGTGCACTGACTGCTTGGCTGCAGGACGACACATGGGTCCCATTCCCAACTCAATGGCTATGACATAGTATGAGCAATCTTCATACAACAAAAGTGAAATCTCTCTAAAACTACACCACCTAGAAACAAACCGCATGGAACACATATAGAAAACATTTCCAACTAACAGATTATATTAAATGTATAAGGTTAGAGTTCTGCATTTCTATTAATTTGGAATAAAATAGACGTTTTGCACTGTGCGTATCGGCAAACTCAATGCATTGTCAATGGCTGTGAGCAATATCCATACAGAAAAAGAGAAATATCTCTAAAGCTACATGACCTAGAAACAAACCGCTTGGAACACATACAGAAAACATATTTAACAACCAGATTATATTAAATTGATAAGGTTAGGGTTTTGCATTTGTATTAATTTTGAATAAAACTGACTTTTTGCACTGCGCGTACCGGCAAGCTCAATGGCACTGTGCATTCATTCTGCAGCCAAGCTGTGCGCACAGACACAATGTTTATAAACATTGAAAGGGGTATATAAGCAGTCCAGACAGGAAGCAGTATCTCTCATAGTGGCACTAAAGACAGGAAACAGAATCTATCACAGTGGTAGTACAGACCGGAAGCAGTATATATCGTAGTGGTAGTACAGACAGGAAGACAGGAAGCAGTATCTATCGTAGTGGCACTACAGACAGGAAGCAGTATCTATCGTAGTGGTAGTACAGACCGGAAGAAAGGAAGCAGTATCTATCGTTTGTTGTTGTTGTTGTTTTACGTCCTAGCAACATCTAATGTCATATCAGGACGGGTACCGACTTGTGACAGTGCGCACTCATGGTGACTTTATAGTGCTGTCCCACTGGGAAACCAGGCCGCCAGCACCATGACCTGGTATCCCACTCAGTCACATTATCCTGACACTGAGCACACCAGTCCTTGCCCTGTCCTAATAATGCCGAGCGCCTGGCTAGGAAGCGACAAGTATCATTTTTTAAGTCATTGGTTTGACTCGACCAGGGTTCGAACCCACGACCCCACGATCTACCAGCACTGGAGACGGGCGCTCTAACTCATTCGTCCATCCCGTCCGGTCCGTATCTATCGTAGTGGTAGTACAGACCGGAAGACAGGATTGTTTGTTTGTTGTTGTTTTACGTCCTAGCAACATCTAAGGTCATATCAGGACGGGTACCGACTTGTGACAGTGCACACTCATGGCAACTTTATAGTGCTGTCCCACTGGGAAACCAGGCCGCCGGCACCATGACCTGGTATCCCACTCAGTCACATTATCCTGACACTGAGCACACCAGTCCTTGCCCTATCCTAATAATGCCGAGCGCCTGGCTAGGAAGTGACAAGTATCAATTTTAAAGTCATTGGTTTGACTCGACCGGGACTCGAACCCACGACCCCACGATCTACCAGCACGGGAGACGGACGCTCTACCTCATTCGGCCATCCCGTCTGGTTCGGAAGACAGGAAGCAGTATCTATCGTAGTGGTAGTACAGACCGGAAGACAGGAAGCAGGATCTATTGTAGTGGTAGTACAGACCGGAAGACAGGAAGCAGTATCTATCGTAGTGGTAGTACAGACTGGAAGAAAGGAAGCAGTATCTATCGTAGTGGTAGTACAGACCGGAAGACAGGAAGCAGTATCTATTGTAGTGGTAGTACAGACAGGAAGCAGTATCTATCGTAGTGGTAGTACAGACCGGAAGACAGGAAGCAGTATCTATCGTAGTGGTAGTACAGACAGGAAGCAGTATCTATCGTAGTGGTAGTACAGACCGGAAGACAGGAAGCAGTATCTATCATAGTGGTAGTACAGACCGGAAGACAGGAAGCAGTATCTATCGTAGTGGTAGTACAGACCGGAAGACAGGAAGCAGTATCTATTGTAGTGGTATTACAGACAGGAAGACAGGAAGCAGTATCTATTGTAGTGGTATTACAGACCGGAAGACAGGAAGCAGTGTCTATCGTAGTGGTAGTACAGACCGGAAGACAGGAAGCAGTATCTATCGTAGTGGTAGTACAGACCGGAAGACAGGAAGCAGTGTCTATCGTAGTGGTAGTACAGACCGGAAGACAGGAAGCAGTATATATCGTAGTGGTAGTACAGACCGGAAGACAGGAAGCAGTGTCTATCGTAGTGGTATTACAGACCGGAAGACAGGAAGCAGTATCTATTGTAGTGGTAGTACAGACCGGAAGACAGGAAGCAGTATCTATCATAATGGGAGTACAGACAGGAAGCAGTATATATCGTAGTGGTAGTACAGACCGGAAGACAGGAAGCAGTATCTATTGTAGTAGTATTACAGACCGGAAGACAGGAAGCAGTATCTATCGTAGTGGCACTACAAACAGGAAGCAGTATCTATCGTGGTGGCACTACAGACAGGAAGCAGTATCTATCGTGGTGGCACTACAGACAGGAAGCAGTATTTCACACAGTAGTTTGCACTCCGCAGAAGTAACGGCCGACGATGAAACTTTGGTCGTAATGCTTGCATTGCGTTTGATTCTCGGCGGAGGAGGACCCCCTCCCCCTCTCTGCCCCCCCCCCGTTATCTCACTCCCCCCCCCCCCCTCTCGTCCCCTCATAACGCAGCCCGCCACTGCCCCCAGCCACTCCGCCTCCTGCCTCGTCTAGCAGCACTCACTCAAAGTACATGCAATTAGATTGAATAGCGAACGGATATTCTTAGCAGTCAATTTTAACTGAATATACATATTCCCACTTTGAGATAAATAAATTATCTTGGTTTTCATAACCTAACTGACATTAGCTTGAAGTAACTTTTATTTTCAATGGTTAAGTTTGGAGATAGTTGAAGCATGCAAAATTAATGTTGGCATTCACATCAAACCATTAACCCCCATAGTCTTCAGCTGTAGTCAGTTTTATTAAATAAAGTGAGGTTTGCCGCGTCCGTTAGGGACTGGGAGGGCTGATGGTGATGCCACCTGTCACGAGTGTGAGTAATACGAGGCAAGACATAGAATACTCGTTACAGTATTCAAGTAATTCCCTTCTGTGCCTTTATAATTGTATAATAGGTCATACATCACATGTATGTATGCATTTATATGATTGCCGCCTCCTCGCCTATGTCTTCTATATAGCATAAATCTATGTATGCTAATTGCTATATAGAAGACATATAATGAGCCTGTCTCAAAAGGTGCTAACTCTTTGTGTTTTTGTCCATTGTAATGATTGACACAAAACAGCACAGAAACGGTTACACTGAAAACACAAGGACATTTGCTTCAAATCAATATGTATTCTATTGGGATTATGAAACACCATGTCAAAAACAAATCAGTTTATCCTGAGCAAATGCATAAGTAGATAGTATGTTGATCGTTACAATGGACAAAGTTTTGTCCCATATTGCTTAGCGCCTTTTGAGACAGTCTCATATATATATACAGCAAAACCTCTCTAACAGACCATCTCCACAAATCGACCACTCCCCTATATCGATCGCTTTATTTGTGTCCCAAACAATCGCCCATACAATAACCATTGTAATGATAACCAAAAAAAACTCCCTAAGCCGACCACCTCCCTAAATGGACCACTTAAAGTCGGTCCCATGGTCGGTCGATTTAGAGAGGTTTTACTGTATATATAAAAGGCTGCTGCAGTGGTGGTTGTCGGCCCAGTAGTTACAGTGGGGACAGGTGGCGGCGCCACCATCGAGCGGCGCAGGTGGCAATATAACAATCAGTACAATAATATAGACAACAAATTCCCTTTCACGCCTTTATACTTGCACAATCCGTTATGCATCACATGTACAGTATAACCTCTCTAACTCTAGCGACTATGGGACCGACTTTAAGTGGTCCATTTAGGGAGATGGTCGGTTTAGAGAGTTAGAATATCCTTATAATGGTATTGTTCAAACCCAAATAAAGCGATTGATATAGGGGAGTGGTTCGATCTGTGGAGGGGTCGGTATAGAGAGGCTTTATTGTATATGTGTGTATATATCCATATGGATATATATGTATGTATGTATCTGTGTGCTATTTAGGAGATGTAGCTTTGCAACATATACTGAGCTGATCACGATCTGAATCATGTGCGTCAGATACCATCTTACTCTGTAAGCCAGTTCCATTGGGATTAAACAGGTTTATCATGTTGCTTGCTTGGCTCAGCTACCAGTGCAGCCACCACGCACTCCCATACCCCCAATCCGCTACTGCCCACTCCCCTACTTCCCACAGCCCGCGCCCCGTCCACGTCCACCCCGACCGGAAGTGTGCTTGTCACTGCGCCTGGAACGCCCTGACACAATCACCATCTGCCAAGAAATAACCCACCTCAAAAAACCCACCTCAAATAACCCACCTCAAATAACCCACCTCAAATAACCCACCTCAAATAACCCACCTCAAATAACCCACCTCAAATAACCCACCTCAAATAACCAAGTATGGTCAGGGGTGGGGTAGGGGGAGGGTTAGTGGGATACAGGGGGCCATGACCGCGCATTGTCACAAGTCGGTGTCAAGCCTAGTATGATATTAATTGCTGCTAGAACCTAAATCCCCAACAACAACAAAAACCACCAGCATCTAGAAGGTTCCATAATAACAGGCTGTAGTGAAGTATGCGCAGTGAGCTGCGACCCAGAATGCAAGTTCTTACTACTGCCGTCAGAGGGCAGGTTGAAGGTGGAAATGGTGGTATTCTTTGCAATGAATAGTGACTAAGACCGTGCAGGAATAACGTTTGTAGTCCCAGTATTAGGAGTAGTGTCACCGCTCATCCCAACTGTAGTGTTGTGGGAAGAGAATTTACCTAAGGAATGCCGATTGAGCATAAACAAAATTGTTATTCCTGGTTTATTTACCCGATCCATAATATATCAGTTCATGATTGAACTTGTTTTCAATGCTGAACAGCTTTAGTCGTTAGTTTGTGATTTATTGTCTTGCGTGGTCTGTTAGTAATTTGCAATTATCTCAGGTACTCTGGGTACTGCAGGTATTGCAATACCTCAGGGAGTTTGACGCCCCTGCCCTGCAGAGTTGTAAACCACTGCCTTGTGGTACAGGTTCTTGACAGAACCAAAGGCTAAGGGAGCAAACCCTAAACAGAAAACCATGTCACTGTGGCACCATTAAGGGCGGTTGATGTATAGAACTCCCAACATCTCCCGACCAGCCACTGCAGGGACAAATAGTTTTGCGCCTGTCTGGACATGTTCTTGCCGGTGTGAGACCTCTATTTTCTCCCCGAGAGAGTGCCACTGGGAACTTGCAAAAGCCAGCAGCACTTCAACACTTTTACAGGCAACTTTCATGAAATGTGCAGAGCGACAGTCAAGTAATGAAAGCAGTCTTTGTCGCATCGCAACCGACAGCATAATGATGATGATTTATCTCAGCACTACCTCAGAGCTTCTGGTCCATAATTACCATTCTTGGTGGGTAATATGTTGACACACAGAAACCTTCTAATGGCTACATTCTCCATCGTTTCCTGGGGTAGGTCGTTTTGTTTTATGCATGTGTCTTTTGTATGCTTCAATGGATTCTATGTTTCTGGTTGTGTTTGATTGTTCGCTCCAGATATGTGATGTAAGTGTAATAGATATGATACTGATGTCACAGCTAGCCACACTAGATCTGCTATGGGTTATTATAGGCACATCATTTCTTCAGGTACTTTTTGTTGCTTTATGAATATATGTTTGTGTCTCTACTTCAGCTGAATGCCATAACTTCTAAGTGTGACTCTCTTTTGGTAGCTAGTGTTGATGTCTTTGTTTATGAATGTCAGATGTTGGATGTCTATTTTCTATGTTAGACAAATGTTCAGTGCCTTGTTCTGCAGCCGTTGTAGTTTGGCTAGTAGTGTTTGCTGCCTCCCATAAACAGTATGTCTCCACAATCAAAGTAAGGCAGCATCACTGATTTATACATTTTGATGGTCATCTTTGTGCCATGATGCTTCTTATTTAAAAAAAAGCCATATTTGATTAATTATATTACATTATTTATGCATAGGTAGTAATTTAGTTTGTTGAGCGTCCGCCTCCCGTTTTCGTAGGTCATGGCATTCGAAACACCGGGTTCAAACCCTGGCTGAGTCAAATCAATGACATGAAACTTGTCGCTATCTCACCTGGCGTTTGGCATTACTAGGATAGGGCAAGGGGCAGTGGAATGAGGAAGACCAATTGTCCACTATTGAAATTTCTTCTGCTTAATCTACAAACAAACATAAATTTGGTATCGTCAGGAGGTCGATGAAAACGGGAAATATTTTCCCTAGCGCTGGTTTCGAACCCACACTTCTTGCCATTTTCAGGGCTAGTGTCCTAACCATTACACTACTCAGGCTCCCTGATGCAATCACCCTATCTGTTTACTAGGCTCCTTGCTTGAGAGGTCACTGCTGACAACTGCAATACTAACAAAGAGGCTTTCAGCAGGTTGAAATGTCAACACGATCCCCAGTTGAGCCTCGATGCTGACTGACCACCACCTGAGCTCTAATCTACTGCTTCTCCTGAAGGCTTTGTTTGTTTGTGGTTTGTTGGGAGTTTTACGTTCTAGCAACACTTATGGTCAGGACGGCAGCCTAATTGGTACTTGGGATTTGGGTAAATGGATGTACCTATTTACTAGGTACCAGCGTATTTCTTCCAACTATATCCACTGATTTTGCTAGTTACGTAGGTATGATCTGCATATTTACTATATTTATATTATATATAATTTTGTTCCATTCCTTTTTTAATATATACTATGCATAATATTATATATAAAGTAGGGCTATGTAAGAAGGGAAGGATAGAGACGAGTGTTGGGTCGGACACTTTTATTGTGCGTCTAAGGCATAGCACAATAAACACGCATACCGGTAAAAGTTTGAAATCAGGCAGGAGACTGACTGCCCGGTGCGGCAAACGCCCGGTGATGGCGCTCGCAGCCGGCAAGCCGGGGCAAAGACCGGGCAGGTCAACGATTGGACAATAATATGTGTAAAGAAAGTATACGAAATAATAAATGATAATGTTACTCTGCCTAGTTATATCTGCATAATTAATTATACTTCCCATAAAGTAGGGCTATGTAAGAAGGGAAGGATAGAGACGAGTGTTGGGTCAGACACTTTTATTGAGCGTCTAGGGCATAGCACAATAAACAGGCCAAAGGAGAACGCCTAAGAGTCTCCCCCTAACCCAATGCGTGACTCATCCGAGCAGAGTGCCACGACCACCCTCAAGTCATTAACTATCCGAGTCCCAAGGGGGGTCTTTAAGTAGCTGTAAACTGTCTTCGAGGCTCAATACCCCCTGACTTTTAGCTTTTCAATTGTGGCCCTGCACATAGACAGGAAGGTGCAGCCTCCCCTCCTAAGGGAGTGGGACGAGAGGGTGGAAGCGTCAAACCCTGCCCTGGTGGCAACATTTTTAAGGGTCTCCTGGTACACGTGATAAGGAAGAGGACAGGAGAGCACACCCAAAGATGGGATACGGAAAGCAGGATCAGATGGGTCCGCCCTGATCTGATTGAAATGCATCTCGGTCCACTGCCTCAGTCCAGTGGACCGCGCAGACACTGGTGTCGCAGCACCTAGCGATTGGGATCTCCAGCACCCATTCACTGAATTGTATTCTCTTAGAACGGCGAACCGTCAGGAGCATCCCCCAGTCATGGAATGTGAAGTCAGATCTGAGGAGAGTGGAATCTGACATAGTCACCTGCAATTTGCGCAGGAGGCCCCTGAAGGAACAGAGAACCGCCGCCCTCCATGCTACGTGGCCAGGGTTGTTTGTGAGGAGAGAAAAAATCTTCCGCAACATGTGTGGGAGTAGCGGCATCGCCCGGCGAGGTGCATCGCCCTTGACCCTACGGATCCCCTTCAAAGTAGACAACAGAACAAAACCCTTGTAGTCGATAGGGGGCTCGTCGTTCTGCCTTAAAAAATAGTTTAGGCCGCTCAAGTAGTTGAGGATAGATCTATATTTCATCGAACGAGCCAGCCACGAAGCATAGAGGGCAACCTGCTCACCTGAGCAAGGGATAGGCGCCCTCGAGGAGTTAAGCAAGTCAGCATATTCTAAATATTTTTGAATTTGCACCGTCGTTCAGCCTTAAAAAATAGTTTAGGCCGCTCAAGTAGTTGAGGATAGATCTATATTTCATTGAACGGGCCAGCCACGAAGCATAGAGGGCAACCTGCTCACTGGAGCAAGGGATAGGCGCCCTTGAGGAGTTAAACAAGTCAGCATATTCTAAATATTTTCGAATTTGCACCCACCTTGCGATGGCCGAGTTCTTGGCATAGAACTGGCGCTGGTATTCCTGCTGCTCGCTCTTTAGCGCCGCTATCCCTGAAAGAGACAAACGAGGCATCAAAGACCTGGCTAGAGCAGAGCGAACCAGTGATGTCCACAGCCCTAATCCTCTCAGCGCTATCATCCTCATTTAACCTACTTAGGGAGTCACAAATCACGTTTAAGCTACTACATATATAAACAGAGCTAAACACAAAATTATTTTCAACTGCCAGCCAGAATAATCTCCGGAGGAAAAACATGATCCCCTTGCATCTGGACCTGCCCATGTTCAGCGCTGCCTGAACCACAGCACTATCGGTTATGATCATAATGGTGCTGTTGGCCCAGCCAGCACCCCAACGAAGGCAGGCCGCATAGACCGCCCACATTTCCTGAACGTTGATGTGTGACGAACCAACATCCGAAGGAGGGATGAGGTGGTGGTGGCTGGCGTAGGCCTTGAGAAGTCTGCTGGCTCCGTCGACGAAGGAGCCAACTAACCAGTCGTGGCCATGGAGTGCCCCGAACCCCCAGTTAGATGCATCGCTATAGGTTGATATCACTGGAGCAAACTTCCCCAAGATCCTGGCCTTGCCGTTAAATCGACTAGCCAAGTTTAACCACCAATCTATGTCATCCCTTATTCCCTTGTTTAAACGAGCTCTATGGTAAGGTTGTTTCAGCTTGGCCATTAAGTCATAGATACATCTAGTGAATGTTCTACCGCCTCTAATGACCTTAGAGCAGTGGGCAAGGAGGCCCCCAACCCGTTCCAGTTCTTTTTTGGAAGCTTTCCTACGTCCACGGAGCCTATGCAGGACTTCTATTGTCTTTGCTAGCTTGTCCTCGGGTAGACTGAGCTCTAGACTCAAGGAATCTACATCAATCCCGAGGAACTGGACCCTGGTGTCGGCTTTGCTTACCTTCTTGAAACTCACAAAAAACCCGATCCTTCTAAGGATCGCTATTAGTTTCATCTGTGCCCCCTCGACCTCGAGCCTAGTGCCCCCCACGACACAAAAGTTGTCTAAGTAGTTAACTACTCGATCGAGTCCCTCCCGTACACAGCATCTAACGACAAAATCGTAAATTTGGAGAAAATGTACGGGCTTGATGAAAGGCCCATGCTGAGTCGGTTATCAAGAAAGTAAGTAAAGTCACGATCACCAGGTCTCTTGTATCAGAGACCCTGGCATTGCCAGTCCTCGGGGTGGATCGAGACAGCCCTATATGTGTCCTTAATATCGATGGTTCCAAGAGCGTCACCCCGTTCCAACATGTCTGTTACGTCATCCAGACTTTTGTATGAACTCTTTTGGCAGACTTGATCAGTGAAATTATTGACAGAAACATCGGGAGGAATACTACAATCGATGACCACCCGCCCGCCGCCGTCGTCCTTGGGGATGACAAATGCATCATGAGTACATGAGGCGGGAACACTTATGACGGAGATGAAACCATCTCTTTTCTCCTCCCGAAACTTCCTGTCAATAATGCCACTCTCCCAGGCTGACTTCCTGCGAGTCTTAGTTGGAACGTAGCTAGCAGCACATGCAGGATTAACTACCCGGAAACCGAACGTAACTCCGATCATGGTGTACAACCAATCGGGGTCGGTGTTGCCCCGCAAAAAGAGCTCAGCAAAGATTCTACAAGGTCTAAGCTGAGTAGCGACACCGGCAATCTTATAGACGCATTCGCAGGAACCACCGACACACTCGTTGGTGACCTTAATTGTCACAGGAGGCTCCCCCTCCCGTTCCCTAACGCGAACTAGTAGGCTACCAAGATCGCCTTGCTCTACAAACAAGCGATCGTCCCGACTGGAACCCGCTGGTTGCAACCAGCGCAATCCAGCACCCAATGCTCCCCCCTGCATCTGACTTTCCCTAACCTCTCCCAGACCAACTGCCTCAACCCCAGCTGAAATGTCAGAATCAACAGCAATATGGTGATCATTATCAATGGGGAACGAATCAAGCCCGTCAGTATCGGTTAGGTTAGGCGTATCAACAGAACAGTCAGGATAATCAATGGGAAGATCAGTGAAAACAGAATCATTGTTCAAGGGGCCAGGCATGGTGCCCCCCAGGCCGTTATCATTGAAGACGGGCAAATTGTGACCCGCATCAACTGCCGCAGATTTCGAAACCTCAAAGCTCCCGAGTCAATCCTTGCACTTCTGGCGGGTGTGTGCTCTAGATCCACAAAATGAGCAGGTGTGAGAAAATCGACACTCTGACCGCCCGCATCCAGTTTCACTGTTCCACGTGTAGCATGCCAAACGCGCTGCCCTGCCAGGAGACTGCTTCCCTGCACTGCGGTTCCAGGTTCCGGCTTTCTTAGGCTTCATGTTGTGAGGCCCATAATGTTCAATACTCTCATCATGGTGTGTCTTCGAGAAGGCCGCAAACCCGATGCTCTCACCCAGCTTGTGGATTGCAAGTATGTGATCCACATGGGCGATGTCCTTGTAGTCGTCCTCTCTCGCTCGGGCAGAAATAAAACTGACGTGCTCGATGAATGCCCTATAGTCCGCTATCGTCAAGCAGGGAATGTCAAGGCACCATTGGCAAGAGGCTTTTACAAGTTTGTGGGGGTTCATCTTCCGCACGTCCTTCCCTTGCCCGTATTTCCGAAGTGACCACTTACTTCGCCTGCGTCTTGAGGAGCTGCCATCGCTGCTTGAATGAGATGAGTGTCTTCTCCTTCTACTCGACCCTCTCGACCGTCGACGCGATCGCCCGAAGGTCGAGTGCCCATCGTCCCGGTCGCTTCCCCGTGTCCAGGACGGTGGTGGGAGTGTCGAGTCCGTCGTCCGTCTGAAGTCGTCCGTCTGCAAACGGTCGTCCGTGGGTGGGTGGACGTAGTCCCGTCGTCCGTCGTCTACCTTGGTTGTCATCCGGCGCCTCATCCGTCTTCTTTCCCGTTCCGACTTGAGCTCTTCCAGCTCGTCTTCTAGGTCCGCCACTCGCATCTCGGCCTTAAGAATGTCAATCGATTCCCTCGCATTCTTCTCGCGCTCGACCAGCGTAAGGCCCCCCCCATAGCTGTTGTAGTCGACTCAATGTCGACCGTATATTGGTCGACTGCCGATCTCGAAGCCTTCGCTGAAGCTTTACCGCTGCGCATGGACATCCCAATGTTACAGGTGAGCGAGTCGATACTTCTCCGGTCGCAGGAACCTTGGTCGTGTTTATCATGTGGAACACCACAGTCCGTGCAGTAGCCCAAACCTGGCATTATACGGTCCGTACTAAGGGTCGTTCCTGGCCGTACTACGGTCCGAATCCGTAACGACCGTTGAGAAAACATATATAACACCCGAACGAATTTCCGTCAAGAAATATCGAGAAAACTGTACGGATGATATTAACTTTCACAAAATACGGTCATCTTGTCGATCCCATATCGACACACAGAACCGTTAGCCGTTGTATGTGAATTCCAAAAGTATGCGAGGTTACTAACGATATAACTGCTAGATTCGAATCAGATTGTTCTCATGTTAGTGACCATTCCCGTCATAATCTTTGAGAATCGACAAACAAATCGACACACTTAGCAGAAACAAAAACGGGTCGGTTATCAAAGCGACCGTCGAGTATGAGAGTTTAAGGCACGATACCGTCTTCCGTGTGAAAAGTCGTCATTCAAGCGACCGTCGAGTATGAGTTTAGATCACGATACCGTCTTCCGTGTGAAAAGATCGTTCCTCCAATATTTGTCCAACCGACACGCAGAGGTCGACACACAGGTGCGGTCGTCCGATTCGCGGACGACAGGTAGCACAGGCAACACAGGTAGCTAGTAGACTGTGTTGCAAGTTTGAAATCAGGCAGGAGACTGACTGCCCGGTGCGGCAAATGCACGGTGGTGGCGCTCGCAGCCGGCAAGCCGGGGCAAAGAGCGGGCAGGTCAACGATTGGACAATAATATGTGTAAAGAAAGTATACAAAATAATAAATAATAATGAGAAAGAAAGTTTGACCAGGCTGTAGATAGTCAGGACACCTACACGGTCACCACCAATGATCAGATGTATGATTTGACTGAGATAACACAGGAGCAAATCCTCAGAAAGGTCAATGCTGCATCAGCATATAAGTCATCTGGCATTAAAGACATCAGCTCAGCCCTAATGAAGGTTTCAATTACTGCACTTATAAATGAATTCACTCACCTGTATAACCTAGTGGTCAACACTGGTATTTTTCCGGAAAGCTGGAAACTAGCTACAGTTTCACCCATCCCAAAGACCAATAACCCAAGATACTGTAGTGAGCTGCGCCCAATATCTATTCTCCCTCTTCCTGGCAAAATCATAGAACAAATAATACATGATGAGATAAAAACATTTTTAGAGTCTTCAAAATACCTAACCACCCAACAAAATGGATTTAGAAAAGACAGATCAACAACTAGGGCATTGGCCTCTCTTATGGATGAGTTATTGACCAACATGGACATAGGTGAACTTACAATTGCAGTATACCTCGACTTCAAAAAAGCTTTCGATACAATTGACCATAGAATACTATTGCAGAAAATCCAGAAAGCAGGATTGGGGAAGAAAACCTGTACATTCATGGCCAACTACTTAACTAATAGGAAACAATACACAAAACTTAATTACACTGAGTCAACCATCAGGACTATTAAAACTGGAGTTCCGCAGGGTTCAACCCTGGGCCCCCTTCTGTTTTTAATCTTTATAAATGATTTACCCCAAGTATCAGAGGATGCAACATTCACATTATTTGCAGATGATGCAGCACTCACAGTACACAATAAAGATTTCCAAATAGCAACCGATCAGGTTCGGACAGTGCTGACCAGGGTTAACCTGTGGTGTAGTGAAAATAAACTATCCCTTAACACCAATAAAACCGAGTTTGTCATTTATGGCACCAAAGCAAGGAAGGCAAGGGCACAACCCATAACACTGCAAATTGGCAGAAATCAAATTAAGGAGGCAAGTGCATACAGGTACTTAGGAACAGTGATTGATTCTACCTTAAATGGGAATCAACAGCTGGCTAGACTAACTCAATCATTGGCACTAAAAAATGACTACAATCAGGAAGATGCGGAGCTTCATAAGTGAAAACACTGCCCTACTGCTGTATAAATCAACAGTTCTACCAATAATAGACTATAATGATATAATTTATGGATTGCTCACAAAGCAGCAACTGACTAAGCTACAAAGGATCCAAAACCGGGCGTTAAGAACAATTTATTGGGGCAAAACACTAGTGTACAGGCAATGCATGACAAAGCAAACCTAGATTACCTAATGGTTAGAAGAGATTCACATCTCCTATCACTTATGTACAGAAGAGCCAGAGATACCCAATATATAGAAAACACAAAAAGGAATACTAGACGGGCTGATTCCACTCTACTCAAAGTCCCCAAGCCTTCCACAAACAAACTAATTAAAGCACCAATTTACAAAGGCAGCATGATGTGGAACAACCTACCAACCAGAACCAGGGCAGCGTCCTCTTACCTAGAATTTAAAAACTCACTAAGAGTACATCGGATTGGCAGGCCCTTATGCAGTTGCAGTAAAGTATGTTCCATGGCGTCACCATACCGTAAGTGGCAGACCACCAAACCCTCAGCCTCGGTTTCTCCCCCCCCCCCCCCAGTCCCCACTTTTTTAATTTGTTGCTGTTCCTCTATTATCTCCAGTCAACCATATATGATGACAGAGACAATCCAGGTAAAAATGTAAAATTTAAGACCTAAATGCACTAGGATTGATCCCACTGCTTCACTGGTCACAGATGGTCCAGTGTATTATTAACAACCCCACCCCAACAACATAATTCATAAACTCACATAACTAGCTACATTAGAGTTACACTAGAATTTTCCTAACAAACCAACATTTATATACCGCTTGCCTAACTGCAACTGAACATTCAAACTTACTACAAGTTTACCAACTGAATACAGAAGATAACTTCTGCTTACATTCTAAATACTATGTAAATACTCACATTGACCTGACTAATATTGATCTGGTTATATGACACTACTGTACCATATTGTTATGGAACTTTTGGGTTTCAGAATTTCATTGTGTTACATGGTGCAAATTGTCTATTCAACAGGTATTGTACACCTTATTCTATATACCTTTTGTGTAAATGACCCTGAATTGAAAAATGGCTGGAAGACACTGGCAAAAGACTTATTCAGCAGAATAAACATATTTACCCAAAAAAAACTAAAAAGAATGATACTTTGCCTATTTATATCTGCATAATTAATTATACTTCCCATAATTATATATATTAAAAAAGAAAGGAACAAATTTAAAAGAAAATTCCAGAACTACGCAATGCAATGTAATGCATATTCACCACATATATAATATTTGTATTATCAAACTGCAAGTGTACGCAGTTTACTACTACAACTGATAATTTCAATTATGTATCAAGCAATTTTACTGTATATGGCTGGACGGCCAGTGCTCTGGCCCTGACAAAAGACATTAGTCAGTGATTGGCCAAGCCAATCAAACAGAAAAACAAATAGCCCCCTCCCCCCAAAAAAACATCCCCAAAAAAACACCGATAATTAAACGAAATTACCAGACAATTGACTCCCAAGCAATTGAAAGACGAACATTTGTGAATCATCATTTTAACATGTAAATTGATATTGTTCTATTACCCTGCTTCATTTATTCCTATGTCTGTGTAATTTGCTATTTCGCTTATATCATCCTTAACTCATAATTATCATATTGTAAAATATTCCGATAATGATGCATTGGTGGGGGAATGCAAATGTTCTATTTGTGAAACAGGTATACATGGCCAGGTGCATAGATGTGTTTATGTAGTTGCTGGTGGTACTTGATTGATTGGTAAATAGACATTGTGGTGCTAGTAAGATAGTGTGTAAGGGGCACTCAGAGCCCTACCTACTACCCCCTCCCCCCTCTGCTAGTCAGGATCACCACACACATGCTCAAGGCAGGTGGTTGCCAGGGGAGCCACACAGCTTGGTGGTGGTGGGCAAATCACTGTAACCATGGGGACCGAGAATGCTTGTGTCTCATTGGTGGAGCTAGAAATAATAAACCAGAGGGCTTGACTCTCTCTCTTCTTTCACTCTTTATACTCTTCCTTTCTCTTTGCCAGTGAAGTGGGCGAGACTACTCGCCTTGTGACATTTGCGAGCTTGGGCCGATTAACCCGCATTTGGAAATTTGGGCTACTCTCCATGGCAGACTTGCAATTGCCAAACATTTGCGAGGCCCCGGGTTTCCGGCCATAAAGCGTTGCTAGGAGATGTCAATGGCGACTCTTCTGGCAGCGAGAGGAGGTCGGGCATTCGGACCCAGACCCATCGGACGTGTTTATGCACGCTCTGATGTTTTAGCCGAGATTTAGGCTCTTATTGTCAGAATTCTAAACTTGTTTTAACTTAATGATATGGGAGGGGAATTAATAGTGCATATACGACATGTTGCTACGATTGCTTGTTAGTTTGGTTAAGAATAAAGCTGTGAGCTCTTGGAAAGGTAAATTGGAACGTTCCTTGCATTCTTTACTATTCTCCAGTCTTCTTGTAGATTAACCGCTATGGTCAAACTTGATATTCGATTGCTTTATATATAATTAAGGGCCTTATGCCTAATAGGCCTTATGCAACTACTTAACCCATCTGCGGGAAGATTATAACAGACATATTAACTGAATTAACGTAGAGTTCTTTTGGCTAGAAATATGACAGTAACTTAGGCTGATTCACAGCGACAGTGGCAGCAACACTAACGTTTCTGCTTAGTTCTGGATTAATATCAACATATTAAAATACACCAAAAGCCGGGGAGGACAGCTAGCTAGTTGAAATAACTAAGTAATTGCTTAATGCCGATAAATGCGAGAAGGGCAAAAACCTATATTTAGATGATACTCTGGCTGGTCGCCCTTAGCCCGGGAATGACAATGACGGCGACGGACTACCTGCAGACGGGACGAGAGGCAGCGGCGGCACGCGGCAGGCCCAGGAAATTCACATGGAAATAATTATATAAATTAACATGAAGGCTCGCCTTAAGCGGGGGTGGAATAGCCCGACGGTTAAACCTGTATTGATTTCACTATAGCCTGCCAACACAACCACAGATTCGAACCATGGTCTTTACAATATGTTGCATCCTGTCCATTATCAGATCACATGTACTTTTTGTCCTTTTGTCGGTCGGGACTGCCGAGAAGGCCTGTATATGCCAATGACAAAATCAAAGTTGTACTCGCCGCCAGGGGGGGGGGGGGGCGTGCCCGAATAAAGTGTCATGTTTTCCTAACTTCAGCCTCCTCGTTTTCTGTGCCTGTGAGCAATGAATGAACTAGATTTATTGAATATATATAGAACTATATTGCATAATACACAGTAGATCATATATTCTAACAAGATCAGATACACTATCTCCATATGGCGCCACCGGTCACGTGACGGGGGGGGGGGTGGTGGCATACATCACACAAGGCACCCATTCAATAATAAAGTAGCAAATAAACATATAATTCCCTTCCGTGCCTTTATACTCGCATAATGCTTATACATCACATATATAAGTTTTGAACGAGTTCTTAATGCTATATTCCATGACCCGAAGACTAGCACCTAGGCACTGAAAAGAAAAGATCGATTCAGGGGAGCAACAACAAATAAGTTGCCAGGAAGTAAAACCCCAAGCACCCACTCACTGAGTCAACGAGTCACCCTGGGCCTGTATGCAGGAGTCGGTGGTAGCGGCTTTTGGTGTCACAGCCTATTACCGGTTAGCTATCGCTGACGTCGGGAACTGTGTCAAGTGGTATGCATGAGCGCGTAACACTTTGATTATAGCTACACGTGAAGTTATTTATAGCTTTGGGAAATCCCTCTGCGTTTGTAGCCATATATTAGGCTCAAATATATTAAATGCTATCATATTTAACAGAATTACATATGCAATAAGTGAAATTTCATGAAATTAACCCTAAATTCGAAGCAATATTAATGCTGCCGCCGCAACGGCGGTGATATTAATATGTTCGAATCAACGAATGTAAAGTAAACATTTGCTTGCATTCGTCAGTCTGACAATATTAATATCGCCGCCTTTGCGGTGGCAGTGTTAATCTCACTTCGATTTTAGGGTTAATTTAATAAAATTTCACTTATTGCGTATGTAATTCTGTTAAATATGACAGCATTGAATAGATTTGGGCCTAATGAACTCGCTATACCTCCTATTTTTCAGGGGTAGGGTAACACTGGTTAAGCGTTTGGTGTTAGGCCTATCACCGACTCGTGCATACCACTTTTCGCCCCTACCCGGGAAATTCCCTCCTACCACCGTTTTGGCTCGCTACCACCGAATACCACCGACTCCTGCATACGGCCCCTGAGGGGTAGCAGTGGTTCTATTCATTGTCTGTATATAGGTAATCTCCCTTATTCCCGCGCCTTACTTGACCAGCTACTTCCGCATGGCGGGTGGAAGGAAGGCGGGAAGGTGGCCAATCGATCAGTGTGATCAGCCACTACTGACCCGCCTTACAGGGCTTCACCAGCGGTCACCTGGTAGACGGGCAGGCAACAGCCAACAGCCCGGTCCCCGTGCCGCCTTGTGTCGACCAGTCTGGTCCCCAGACGGGTAACCACATACATGGTGAATTCCAAAGCGTTTATCTGATGAATGTCCCCGGCGAGCAGCGCAGGGAAGCATTACAGCCCAGTTTATCTGCAAGGAAATCGTTATTTCCGCTCAATTTGTATTTGTTTGTATTGTCGTGTGGGGGAGGGAGTGATGAAAATGGGAAATATTTCACCGATTCGATTCGAACCGGACAGGTTCGAATCAATTCGAACAGGATTCGAACCCACACCTCTTGCCATTCCGGGCCTATTATGCTAACCACTACACTACCTAGGCGCCGTGATGCAATCATCCTATCCATGCCTAGCTGTACTCCGTGGCTCCTTGTCTCAGAGGTCAGTACCGTCTTCTACACTGACCCCCCCCCCTGGAATTGTAATGCTTTTAAACTGGCTGTGACCATTATTTATTTAATGTTCACAATTGCATACATATAGGGATTGCACTTACATTGTTCATATACATACACAGAAACAAAAGGTTTGTTTTTATGCCTTGCCTTTTGTAGTTAGTGATGATGTTGTTGACCTTACAAAGTTATGTAAAGGCGATGGTTGGTTAAAAAAACTAACAAATCTCGCCGTGAATATGGCCTATGCTGCCGACACTGTGTAAAGAAACCACCAATCAATCAATAATTCAATGTAAAGTTATGTATTCAGCGATTAAAGGTATTTTTCAGCGCCGAGGCACTGGTTTTCCAGCCATGTTATGTTACATTCATTCACATATATAATAGTGTAAAATCAACAAGAGTTTGATACAAATACAAAAAGAAGAAAAAAGAAGAATAGTGCTGTTACCCGACATCATTGAGAGATAACGGGGTGTACATTATATATCGTCAGTGTTAAGGTTATGGTAACAGTGTACTAATAATATACATGGTGAATATGAAGCTATTCTGTTAGTAGAATTTGATGCAGTTAAATCCTTTACTGTGTTGCATGTACAAGTTGTATATGACAGTGTGCACATGTGGTAACAACATCCCATTCCATATTTCAATAATTAACTTCGCAAGTGACAGCTAGCCTCTATGGTGATGATATTGCGCACAACGGGTGTTTTGGTAGAGAACACTTCTGCCGGTAGAGGGCGAATGGGTTAAGGGTTGACAAAACAGGGAACGCGCTCAACTAATGGATGTGCGTCATATGTTGGTCACGTGATGCAACTATATTTAAGATTAGAAAAAACAGGGGTCGGGTTTTTAAATTGCTACCGCTTCTGGCTGTTTTCCGATGTGAATCTTAGTAATAGTAGATGATGTGCATCTATATGGCCACGAATATAGATAGAAACAGAAAATACGAAGCTAACTTCAGAAGTTTTGAATGTGAACCATTCATATGTGCACTACAAGGATTTCAGTTCAATCGTAAACAAATTGGTATTCCTGATTCTACTATTCCGCACCCTATCCTGGTAATGCCAAGCGCGAGCTACGGAGCGACACGTGCAAAGTTTTATGTCAGTAGTTTGACCTAGCCATTAACCATGATGCCAGTACACCCTTGTGCAACACCCACTGTCCCTACACTACTAGCCAAACCAACATGCCTACTATAACCACACTTGTGTAAACTGAGTGCCCATAAACATGATAAAGTAACCCCCACAACCCAATGATTCTACAATAAAGGGGATGGAGGTAATTTTCAAAGAACAAAGGCTGTGAGGTCATCTGATGTAGTATGTGCACACTCGCAACTGTCATTCAAGACCTAACACCTAACAATTCCTCAAATGACCTCATACCCCGACCTCACAAAGTCACAGAGTAAACTAAGTATCCCTACTAACGCTAGCGCAGGGGGTATGTATATACCAACATGTTGCAAATATGGTACCGAAATAGAACCCCACAAAAAAAACTAACATAATGACTAACAGCTAAGATGACAAGGCTGTTACCAAATTGAGACTATTGCTGTTCAGCGATGAAAACAACCCGCAATGTGACTTACTTGTTATGGACAGGGTAAATAAACCATCACCAACAACAAAAAAGAAAAAAAAGAGCAGGTATCCTAAGAGTTAGTAAGACGTATACTCTATACTGTGTGCTAAGCTGCCAATCATAAATGCTGATTTTAATCTAGTCCTTGCCCTATCCTAATAATACCGAGGGCCTGGCTAGGAAGCGACAAGTATCAATGTTTAAGTCATTGGTTTGATTTGACCAGGGTTCCAATGCGTGGGTTAGAATCCCACGATCTACCAAAACGGGAGGCTGACGCTCAACTCATTCGGCAATTCCGTCTGCTGGTGAGGACTGGCTATCTCAGTGTAACTGAGTGGGGAATTGCGTCAAGGTGCCAGCGGCCTAATTTCCCAGTGGGGCTCCACTATAAATTCGTCAAGAGGGCGCACTGTCACAAGTCGGTACCCGTCCTAATATGACCTGAGATGTTGCCAGGACGTAAAACCCCAATAAACAACAACAATAAGAGAAGTGGCGGACCAGGGTAACCCAACGGTAGAGGTGGCAGCAGTTCTGCTAAGTGGTCAGGAGTGGTGTTTCGGGTTTGGAGACACCGATGGGTGGTGTGCAGCCGGGGCGTAGCGCCGCTGACGGTTGGTTGGTTGTTGGAGTTTCACGCCCTAGCAACATCTAAGGTCATATCAGGACGGGTACCGACTTGTCACAGTGTGCACTCATGGTGATTTCATAGTGCTGCCCCACTGGGAGAGACCAGACCACCAGCACCATGACCTTATATGCCACTCAGTACCCCCAATAGCCGAGGTCTACTTTTGTGCTGGGGGTCTTTAAACAAACAATGACAAATATGATATCCTACTTAGTCACATTATCCTGACACTGAGCCAACCAGTCCTTGCCCTATCCTGATAATGCTGGGCGCCTGGCTAGGAAGTGGCAAGTATCAATTTTGTAAATCATTGGTTTGACTCGACCGGGAATTGAACGCCCGTCCTTCCGCATGGGAGGCCCGCGCTCTAGCGATTCGGCCACCGCATCCGGTACAGCCTCTGCCAGTGAACTGCCACATAGTGCCTAACTCTGCGAAATTAGAAATGTTTTTAATAGGCTGAGCCCATTCCCATGCCCTGCAGTGACCGAGCTTGAGATGTGTAAGGTGGTACGCAAACTTTTTTGCCGATGGAATAAAACGCTTTAAAAAAAAAAAACACACGATGGAATGAAACACGATTGAATAAAGCGCGATTGAATAAGGCACGATAAAACATCGTTATATTTTAATTTGTTTTAAATATGTGTAATCTCAGGTCGTACGCAGCTGCGTACTTGCGTATACATGGAAGCTACGCTCCAGCCCTGAATGCCCCACACTACGGTGCAACTTGGACAATGTCAGTCAATGAATGTCACACATTCATTCAACCGAATGATGTAATGAGGTAGGAGGTGGGAAATGATTAGCCTGATAAACCATAGAGTCATGCTCGATACAAATGAAGCAAAGAGTTCTCGTCAAAGAACTGTGTTACTGAGCACCATTACCCTCATTCGCTGTGCCAGTCATTGTCTGTGAGTGGCTGTCGTGGTGATGCATAGAACAGGTTGGGGAAACACCTGAATTGAGAGTCCGTTGGTACAATCGGGTCCGTTGATGTAATCTAGTATGTTAATTGGTAGGCTTTACTATAGGAAAATGTGTTTTTGGCTATATCCAGTGGACCTGTATTATGGGGTGATAAATATTTATATTAATAGAAAGAGACAAATCTGCTCCACTAATTAATTAAATATTAGCCACATTTGGTGTTTCATTTAAGAGTAATTAAAGATTGAATTTACATTAAAACAGAAGGATTTTAATGTATTACTATTACATCTCATATCATGGTGGTTTTATTCAACTGGCAAATAATATTCATATCATTAAAGAAAACATCTGCTGGTTTTATATTTATGTGACCAACGAGATCTGATGATCATGTCCTAGCAAAATATGCCTTATATATGGCAGAATGAGTGTGTGCACACTGTGTGTTGTGTGTCTGCCACTGAGCATCCCCCCCCCCCCCCCCCCCACACACACACAGTGCATGGGTGAGCAACAGAGGCCGCCCTCCTCTGTGTGCAAACAAGGGTGGGAGGGGGTTACCATGGTTATTAATTAAGAGAGGGTGTGGTTGAGAAGCACACTGACATCAACACCAGCATCTCACCCCCCTACACACATTCCCCTCCTCACACCCATGCCTCACCCATTATCCTCCTCCCCTTACAAATCTCACATCTCACCGGTTGGGGGGTGGAGGGGGGGGGGGTCCGGCATGCGCCTCACCGGCCCCCTGTGCAGGGCACGACCCACCACTCGCTTGTATACATATATACATATATACATATATACATTTATACATATATACAGATATACATATATACATATATACATATATACACACACCCACCCGACCAGACGGGATGGCCGAATGAGTTAGAGCATACATATATACATATATACATTTATACATATATACATATATATATACAGATATACATATATACATATATACACACACCCACATGACCAGACAGGATGGCCGAATGAGTTAGAGCATCCGTCTCCCATGCTGGTAGATCGTGGGGTCGTGGGTTCGAACCCCGGTCGAGTCAAACCAATGACTTAAAAATTGATACTTGTCACTTCCTAGCCAGGCGCTCGGCATTATTAGGATAGGGCAAGGACTGGTGTGCTCAGTGTCAGGATAATGTGACTGAGTGGGATACCAGGTCATGGTGCTGGTGGCCTGGTTTCCCAGTGGGACAGCACTATAAAGTCGCTATGAATGCGCACTGTCACAAGTCGGTACCCGTCCTGATATGACCTTAGATGTAAAACAACAACAAACTCCCCGTGTACTCAGTGGGGGGGGGGGGGGGGGGGGGGCGGTGACCACCCATCATGCACAGCACCACCTCCTGTAACCCGGTATCAAGTGACTGAGTGGGATGTGTGTGTTTGTGCGCATGCACATATGCCAGTATGTTTTTTTTTTGTTTTTGTTTTTTGTGACAAGTTTTTTATTCTGCCCATAACGTATAAGCTCCCGTGAGGGTGCTTGTTTTCAACGCTGGACAGCTGTGGTACTAGATTGGTCTGGTCCCGCACTCAGGAGTCTTTACCTGATCTTTCTCGGGCCAACCTTTGCGGTTTTGGGTGTTAGTAGTTTCCATATTAGTTTTCAACTGGCAAATAATATTCATATCATTAAAGAAATCATCTGCTGGTTTTATATTTATGTGACCAAATAATATTCATATCATTAAAGAATGTATGTATGTATGTGCATGTATGTATGTATGCATGTAGGCCTGTATGTATGCATTTATGGATGTGGATGTATGGATGTGTATTGATGTATGTATGGATGTTTATGCATACGAGCATGTATGCAAATATATGTATGCATGTGTACCCCACACCTATCATTCACTAACAAATATTGTAATTAAATAAAATACCACTTCCTACAATGTGTGTTCTTCATCAACTCCCTTATCCTGTGCTAACTTTGGTCACTCACACACTATCTTAATTAGTAACCATGGTAACCCCCACCCACCCCTGTTTGCAAGCATCAGGGCCCCCTCTGCTGCTCCCCAGTGCACCCCACACTGTCCACTGTGTGTCTGTGTTTGAGGGGGTGTGGGGGGGGGGGGGATGTGTTGGGGTGAGGGAGGCCTGACCAGTGGTTCAGTCAGAGTGATACAGACACACTCATTCCCACCCAAAGTTATGAGGCAGCAATAACCATAATTATATATTTAGTTTCTATATATAAAACCAAATATGTGTTTTCACAGGCTTTGGTCAGAGCCCCCCCCCCCCCCAACCCATCCAGCCCTCCCCCCTCTCCCAGGGCTACATACATACATATGTACATAGATATATACATGCATATATAGAATATACCTATATATACACAGGGCTACATACATATATACATACATATTTCAATTATGATATTATACATGCATACATACATATATATATATATACATATATAAATCCAAATTGTAAAGAATCTTAGTAATTTTGTCATTGAAATAAATCCATGAGACTTGGAATTCATTTATAATTCTAGTTGAGAAGTGGGAGCTAGAAACATCAACACTGGAGGAGGACCCAAGGACTGCTTCTGATAACCCTCCCTCTCTAACCCCCCCCCCCCCCCCCCCACATGCACACACTGTCATTAACAGGTGTTCCCTGTCCACAATGTCAAGTCAAGTCTCAGACTGTCTACCACTTAGTTCTTCAACCTCCACACACACACAGCCTCCTGCCAGGGTGGGTGTTGGAAAGTTGAGGTCATGCAGGCTTAGATGTAAACACCCGCTAAGAGCGAAAATAAATACATATATACACATATGCATAAATATGGATGTATGTATGTATGTATGTACATATGTATGTATGTATGTATGAATGCATGTATGTATGTATGCATGTATGTCCTAACAAATATTTAATCAAATAAAATATAACCACATGAAAGTTTGGTTTAACTGTCCCAGTCAGGCTGCTTCTGATACCCCCCCCCCCCCACCACACACACTACTCCTACTGATTGTGTGCCACGGGTGGCCTTCACAAGTGTTCCCTGTGAATTGACCCTCCACACACTCCTACTAGTACCAGGGTGGGTGTGGGGTAGCTGCAGGCTTGTGGCTAAGATGTTTACACAAGCTATGCACGAAAATACATACATATACATAAATATAGATGGTGACATGTATGAATGTATATATGTATGTATGTATGTATGTATATATATGTATGTATGTATGTATGTATGTATGCATGTATGTATGTATGTATGCCTGCATCATTCACTAGCAAATTGTCCTAACAAATATTGTAATTAAATAAAATATCACATGTGTGTTCTTCAACCCCTCATCTGTGCTAACTTAGGTCACCCACACCCTCTCTTAATTAGTAACCATGGTAGCCCCCCTAGGAGAGAGGCATTGGTGGGGGTGGGGATGGGGAGAGGAGGATGCACTCAGGACCGGTCCCAGGGCTGACCAAGGGTTCAGTGACAGACACACAGCACACATTTAATGTAAATTCAATCCTTAGTTACTCTTAAATAAAACACCAAATGTAGCTGATAGTCACATAATTGGTGAAGTAGGTTTGTCTCTTTCTAGTGATATCAATATTTATTACCCCAACAAACAGGTTCACTGGATATAGGTGATAACACATTTTCCTATAGTAAAGCCTACCAATTAACATACTAGATTACATCAACGGACCCGATTGTACCAACAGACTGTCAATTCAGGTGTTTCCCCAACCTGTAGAACACCCACCAGGGGACACTCTCCCCATTCTAACTCGCCTAAGATAAAGGCTGATGGTGGGCGGTGGTCGCCATATTGGGACGCTATGGGTCAGATGAACTGGTGATGTAGTAATGTTGGTCAGGCAACATAAATTGCTGCCAGCACCCGAAAACCGGGGGGGGGGGGGGGGGGGGGGGGGGGGGGGGGGGGGGCGGGGGGAGGAAGGGGTAGGGAGAGTAGGGTAGGGAGGAGTGGGGGGAGGGAGGAACAAGGGAGGGTGTAGGGGATGAGTAAAGGGAGGGAGGAGTGGGAGGAAGGAGGAACGGAGGAACAAGGGAGGGTGTAAGGGATGAGTAAGGGGAGGGAGGAGCGGGAGGAGGAAGGGAGGAACATGGGAGGGTATAGGGATGAGTAAGGGGAGGGAAGAGTGGGAGGAAGGAGGAAGGGGGGGAACAAGGGAGGGTGTGGGGATGAATAAGGGGAGGGAGGAGGGGGAGGAGGAAGGGAGGAACAAGGGAGGGTGTAGGGGATGAGTGAGGGGAGGGAGGAGTAGGGGGAGGAGGAAGGGAGGAACAAGGGAGGGTGTAGGGATGAGTAAGGGGAGGGAGGAACATGGGAGGGTGTAGGGATGAGTAAGGGGAGGGAAGAGTGGGAGGAGGAAGGGAGGAACATGGGAGGGTGTAAGGACGAGTAAGGGGAGGGAGGAGGGGAAGGAGGAAGGGAGGAACATGGGAGGGTGTAGGGATGAGTAAGTGAAGGGAGGAGGGGCAGGAGGAAGGGAGGAACAAGGGAGGGTGTAGGGATGAGTAAGGGGAGGCAGGAGGGGGAGGAGGAAGAGAGGAACAAGGGAGGGTGTAGGGATGAGTAAGGGGAGGGAGAAGGAGGGGGAGGAGGAAGGGGGGGGGGAACATGGCAGGGTGTGGGGATGAGTAAGGGGAGGGAAGAGGGGGAGGAGGAAGGGAGGGAGGAGGGGGAGGAGGACAGAGGAAGAGGGGAGGGGGTAGGGAGAGTAAGGGGAGGGAGAGGGGAGGAGGAAGGGAGGAACAGGGAGGGTGTAGGGATGAGCAAGGGGGAGGGAGGAGGGGGAGGAGGAAGGAGGAACAAGGGAGGGTGTAGGGATGAGCAAGGGGAGGGAGGAGGGGAAGGAGGAAGGGGGGGAACAAGGGAGGGTGTAGGGATGAGTAAGGGGAGGGAACAGTGGGAGGAGGAAGGGAGGAACATGGGAGGGTGTAGGAATGAGTAAGGGGAGGGAGGAGGGGAAGGAGGAAGGGAGGAACAAGGGAGGGTGTAGGGGATGAGTAAGGGGAGGAGGAAGGGAGGAACAAGGGAGGGTGTAGGGATGAGTAAGGGGAGGGAAGAGTGGGAGGTGGAACGGAGGAACATGGGAGGGTGTAGGGATGAGTAAGGGCAGGGAGGAGGGGAAGGAGGAAGGGAGGAACATGGGAGGGTGTAGGGATGAGTAAGGGAGGAACAAGGGAGGGTGGGGAGGAGGAAGGGAGGAACAAGGGAGGGTGTAGGGATGAGTAAGGGGAGGGAGGAGGGGGAGGAGGAAGGGAGGACATGGGAGGGTGTGGGGGATGAGTAAGGGGAGGGAAGAGTGGGAGGAGGAAGGGAGGAATGGGAGGGGTAGGGAGGAGGAGGGGGAGGGAGGAGAGAGGAAAAGGAGGGGTAGGGATGAGTAAGGGGAGGGAGGAGGGGGAGGAGGAACGGAGGAACAGGGAGGGTGAGGGATGAGCAAGGGGAGGGAGGAGGGGAGGAGGAACGGAGGAACAAGGGAGGGTGTAGGGGAGGAGTAAGGGGAGGGAGGAGTAGGGGGAGGAGGAAGGGAGGAACAAGGGAGGGTGTAGGGGGAGGAGGAAGGGAGGAACAAGGGAGGGGTAGGGATGAGTAAGGGGGAGGAACAGGGAGGGTGAGGGATGAGTAAGGGGAGGGAGGAGGGGGAGGAGGAAGGGAGGAACATGGGAGGGTGTGGGGATGAGTAAGGGGAGGGAAGAGTGGGAGGAGGAAGGGAGGGAACATGGGAGGGTGTAGGGATGAGGAAGGGGAGGGAGGAGGGGGAGGAGGAACAGAGGAACAAGGGAGGGTGTAGGGATGAGTAAGGGGAGGGAGGAGGGGGAGGAGGAACGGGAGGAACAAGGGAGGGTGTAGGGGATGAGCAAGGGGAGGGAGGAGGGGAAGGAGGAACGGAGGAACAAGGGAGGGTGTAGGGGAGGAGTAAGGGGAGGGAGGAGTAGGGGGAGGAGGAGGGAGGAACAGGGAGGGTGTAGGGGGAGGAGGAAGGGAGGAACAAGGGAGGGTGTAGGGATGAGAAGGGGGGGAACAAGGGAGGGTGAGGGATGAGTAAGGGGAGGGAGGAGGGGGAGGAGGAAGGGAGGAACATGGGAGGGTGGGGGATGAGTAAGGGGGGGAGGAGGAGTAAGGGAGGGAGGAGGAGGTAAGGGAGGAGGGGGAGGAGGAAGGGAGGACAAGGGAGGGTGTAGGGATGAGTAAGGGAGGGAGGAGGGGGAGGAGGGAGGGAGGAACATGGGAGGGTGTGGGGATGAGTAAGGGGAGGGAGGAGGGGGAGGAGGAAGGGAGGAACATGGGAGGGTGTAGGGATGAGTAGGGGAGGGAGAGTGGGAGGAGGAAGGGAGGAACATGGAGGGTGAGGGGTGAGTAAGGGGAGGGAGGAGGGGGAGGAGGAGGGGGAAAGTAGGGTGTAGGGATGAGTAAGGAGAGGGAGGAGGGGAGGAGGAAGGGAGGACATGGGAGGGTGTAGGGATGAGTAGGGGAGGGAGGAGGGGAGGGGAGGAGGGAGGAACAAGGGAGGGTGTAGGGATGAGTAAGGGGAGGGAGGAGGGGAAGGAGGAAGGGAGGAACAGGGAGGGTGTAGGGATGAGTAGGGGAGGGAGGAGGGGAGGAGGAAGGGAGGAACAAGGGAGGGTGTGGGGATGAGTAAGGGGAGGAAGAGGGGAGGAGGAGAGGGAGGAACAAGGGAGGGTGGTAGGGATGAGTAAGGGGAGGGAGGAGAGGGAGGGAGGGAGGAAGGGGGGGAGGAAGGGAGGGAGGGTGAGGGAGGGGGTAGGGGGGAGGGAGAGTAAGGGGGGGAGGGGGAGGAGGAAGGGAGGAGAGGGGGAGGTAGGGGAGGAGAAGGGGAGGGAGGAGGGGAGGGGAGGGAGGGGATGGAGAGGGGAGGGGGAGAGGGAGGGAGGAGGGGGAGGGAGGAGGAGGAACAGGGAGGGTGTAGGGATGAGTAAGGGAGGGAGGAGGGGGAGGAGGAAGGGAGGAACATGGGAGGGTGTAGGGATGAGTCAGGGGAGGGAGGAGGGGAAGGAGGAAGGGAGGAACAAGGGAGGGTGTAGGGGATGAGTAATGGGAGGGAGGAGGGGGAGGAGGAAGGGAGGAACAAGGGAGGGTGTAGTGGAGGAGCAGAGACAGGGAGAGCGAGGAGAGGAAGGAAAATGGGAGGAACAGGGGGAGGATGTACGGGGGACGGATGGGTAGGGAGGGGAGAGGCAGAGGGACAGGAGAAGGGAAACGGGAAGAGAAAAGGGGAGGAAATGGGGTAGGGAGACTGAACAGTGGTATGGATGGGGAAGAGTGGAAGAAAGGGAGCTTGGAGGGGTGGGGGGAGGGGGGGGGGGGCATGCGTTGGGGAAGGTAGGGGCATGGGCAAGGGGTGACAGTAGGTGCGGTGGCGGGGAAAGGGAGTGCGAGGGCTGAGGGGAAGGAGCAGGGGGTGGGGAAGGGTAAGGAAAGAAGGGACAGGTTTGGGGGGAGGGCTAAGGTGGTGGAGAGGGGGAGAGGAAGGGGCAGACACAGATATGGGAAAGGGGAGGAGCAAGGGGAGGGGTGGGGCAGCCGGTCACATTTACATGCTTTATTTAAACAAATGTTTTGAGTCGTCAATCAACAGGTTCTTTAATTCCTTGTTTTTAGTTTCATTTTGTTTCATGCTTCATTCGCATTGAAGTGGTCTTTATTCCGCAGTTTGAACTTGTTATTTGCCTTCCTCTGAGTTCTTGTTTGTAAGAGAAAGAACAACATTGTTCACAATGGCAATTTTGATGTCGATGGCGTTCTCTGTGGCGGTGTGGTTAGAGTGTCTGACTTTTTTCTAGGTCAGACTCCTAATCTGAGGGTCGGTGGTTCGATTCCCCATGCCCCCAGCTCTGCCAATTTGGATTTCCACCGCTGTGTATAACTTAAAGCGTCATCAAAGGCCGGTTGCTCTCATACCATGTCTGTGTGGTGTGGGAGGTTAAAAATCCCTTGGGTCGGTAAAAGTGTAGGCTCGGGCTTTCTATCGACCAGCAGTGGAATGAGGAAGACCAGTCGTCTATGACTGAAATTTCCCCTGCTTAAACAACTAATGGACCAAAAAAAAAAATTCCCCTCAAGAAATACTAAAAAAGAAATTGATGGAAATAAAAAGTCAAGAGGATGTATACCCCCATTCATAGAGTGTCACAGAAAACCGCATCACTATCATCCCGCGGATGAGGGCACCTGTCTACGATGGACAGGTTTGCATCCTGACCAATGCTGTCCAGGCATAGTAGGTGTCTTGTTACTGGACGGACAGTCAGGGGAAGCAGATCACATCACAGAGGGTCACTGAAGGCAGGTGCGACTGTATTGAACGCTGGACCACCTGCCTTCATTGATGAAATACTGGGTAGTGAATATGGCTCCTTTCTCAGGAGGGCAGCGTTAGCCGTACAGCATATGGGTACAAATCCCGAAAGTATTACTTTAGTTTGAACGGACCGGGTATACGCGACTGAGACTCGAACTGTACTCCGACAAATGCTCTCCAAACACGCTTTTTCAGTTTGTATAACTGAATATCGTATATGTCCCAATAGACAGGCACTGCGGAAGTGCAGACAGATGGATATTTAAAGGTAAAGAATTTCATGGATTTGTTTTTGTCGTGCCTCTGAAATAAAGTGGGATTGTCTTATTTTATGCGCATTCAGTCTGAATGTGATTGTAAATTTGTGGATGCTTTCAATCTTGAAATGGGGGTGTGCTTCTATTGGGTAGCGTGCTTCCATTGGGAAATATACGGTATGCGAAGGGAGAGTGCCACAATGGCTAATGTGCAAGTGCAACCAAAAGGGATTGCCAGAGGTTGCCCGGGGTTGTCCGGGGCTACCCAGTGTTTGTCGTTTCAGGTGACTGTACTGGACGACTTTAAACGCCCATGTCAAACATCAGTGAGCTGCTCCTCCATCCGCTGGGTTCTGGCTAGTCTTGGTCAGATTGAAGTCACTGCTGCTTGTTATTCAGGCCCTGAGCGCCTTGGGTAGCTGCTCATTGCATTAATCATGGTTAATAATGGTCACGTGCGCACGCTACACCACAACAGCTTCACTCGCTCAGATTTGTTCGGGTCCAGCCAAAGTTCACTCAACCAACTTCCACTTGCGTAATAATATAAATAATACAACACAACTAAGATATTATTTAACTCCTATGTTAGAGAGATAAAACAAGGCATCCTTTGGATGAGAAGTTCTCTGGCGGGGACCTACAAAAAGGCCCTACCGTTTATTTAAAATCAAAATGTTGATGACAAGTGGTGAGGAGCAGCGCGAAAGTGGTGTGTGCGTGCTGCTGCACTCCCCGGAGCAGAGTGGCTGCAGCCAGGCAGAACCCCCCCCCCCCCCGCCCCGGATGGTTATGGAACATAGCTACTCGACCACACAGGGTGGGAGGGAGCAAAAGAAGACAGCAGAAGCAGCATAACATAGATATGAACATGGCACAGTGAGTGGTACAATTGGATACTTGTGGGTCCATAACATAGATATGAGCAAGGTACCGGAAAGGTACAGTTGAATATTTCCATATCTCAATAACTAATAAGTTTATTTAATAATAATACAGTCCCTATCGAACTACTAGAATTGTATTATCCAGACCATGGATAACACAAGTATTCGTAATAAAATAATACTCGCATAATAAGTTATATAACACATAAGAATCCAAGAGAGAGAGACCACTATCAGCTAGCTACCTGGCCACTAACATCATATGATAAGATGTCGAGATTACTAACCCAGGGACGTTCTATGAAGCCTAGACTAATTGGGTTAATTAGGTATTGATGTCGAAGCTTATGTAGCCCAGTACATGGAACTACCAAACTGCATTATACATTACTAGGGAGCAGGATGCTAACCTTCACCATCGCAATTAATAGTGTACTGGTCTCAACGCCTTTTCACATTACGACGCATCTCGCAAGCGTGCGGCCAACTCGTAAAATCACTTTTTTACATCGAGAAGCATCAAACTTTTCAGCGTGGGGGGCACAGTTGGACGTATACATACCGTATACATAGCATATGACCAACGTATGACCAACGTATGGCTAACGTACCTCCTGGTGAAAAATGCTTGAATTACGAATTACGCTCACGGTATGTTCACAGAATGCTGGTGAACGTTATATACGTTATTCGATCGCCAGAATTATGCCTCATACATTACATATGTCGAGACATGCTGGAGAAATGCTAAATGCATGTTAGACGTATGTCAGGCGTATGTCAGGCATACATTAGATGAGCGTCAGGCTATGTTATCCATACATTGTCAGTATGTGGACTGTACGTTCCCACTGCCTTTAACGTAGGTCAACGTAGTAGAACACAGTGAATAACACTTGTCTAACATATGTCTAGCGTACATCAACGTATGGCTAACGCAATCATAATGTACGGTGGACGTAAAATCCACACGTTGTCGAACGTTGTTGTACGTCAAAAGTTCTGTGCATGCACAAAACTTTGCCGACCCTGTGACGTGTGACGCCGTATCTCGACGAACGTTGACGTACATTGACGTATTCCAACGAGCGCCTAATGCACGTGTAACACATAACGACGTATCCCAACATAGCGGCCAAAAATCACATGTACCTTCGTGCGATGCGTCGTACTGTGACAGCCCCGTCATGCACATCCATGGAAAATACCAAACAGAAATACTTGCCAGCCTTTTTCTTTCTCTTCTTTTTTTGTGTGGGAGTTGATGAAATTTCAGCTGCGGACACATTATCTTACTCATTCTACCTCTCCTTTTCCTATCCTTAGTCTCATTAATGGGGTGGCCTTTGTAAGCGAGGTGAAGTATTACATCCGGAGTGGAACTCGCACCAACACTTCTGCCATTCCAAGTCCAGGGTCTTAATTTCCTTAGACACAATCCTGATCACGGCGCCAATATGATGGGTGGACGGTGCTTTGGTACAGAAACATTGGTCAGAAATGCAGGTGAGTTAGACTTGACACTCAAGTCATTCTATCCATGGAGAAGGCTTGCACAGAAGAACTGCACCCTGTAAGTTGGTTGGTTGGTTGTTGGAGTTTTATGTCCTGGCAACATCTAAGGTACTATCAAAACGCGTACCGACTTGTGACAGTGCGCATTCATGGTGAATGTATAGTGTTGCCGCACTGGGACACCAGGCCACCAGCACCATGACCTAATATCCCACTCAGTCACATTATCCTGACACCGAGCTAATTAGTCTTTACCTTATCCTAATAATACCGAGTGCCTGGCTAGGAAGCGACAAGGGAATTCAACTCCCGACCTTCCGCACGGGAAGCCTGCGCTCTAACGATTCGGCGACCGCATCCGGGGCACCCTGTAAGTGTTGACCAATGAAGTGGAGGGGTGAGATGGCAGCATTCAGACCATTCTGCTAAATTAGAATCAGACAGAATATTGGAGCTGTTCTGAAAACATGTTTTCGTTGTTGTGTGTTATCTTTGCTGGCACCCTGTTGCTTTCTTTGTGTCGTTCGGCATTCAACTCCTCTTCTGTCCATCACTGGACGGGATGGCAGAATCGATACGGGTGCTGGCTGGCTTCCTGTGTGGGAGGATGTGGTTTTGAACCCCGACTGAGTCAAACTGATGTCGTAGAAAATGCATAATGACTAGCCTGGCACTCTGCACTATTAGGACTCGTTTGCGACGGGTAGCGACTTGTGACACTGTGCGCGCATGGTGATTTTATTGTGCTGCCCCATTGGGAGACCAGGCCACCAGCACCATAACTTGATATCCCACTCAGTCACATTATCTCGACACTGAGCCAACCAGTCCTTGCCCTATCTTAATAATGCCGAGCGCCTGGCTAGGAGTAGGAAGCGAGAAGTATACATTTGTATATCATTGCTTTGAGTCGATCAGGGTTCGAACCAGTGCTCAGGATAATGACTGAATGGGATGGTACAACTGCATGTTTCTGTTAGCATGATCGCTCATTGGGGCAGCACTATAAAGTTGCCACGAGTGCATACTGTCACAAGTCGACATATATCCTCTTGTAGCATGTTGTTATGACATAAAACCCCCAACAAGCAAACGAAATGCCATATACACAGGTAGGCACAAGCAGGAAACCTGGGAGCCTAGATAGTATCACCAGTTGGCACTCATCCTGATATGACTTTAGATATTGCTAGGATGTAAAACCCCAACAAACCAAACCAATTTCCTTTCCCTTCATTTTCTGTCCCCATCTCACAAACCATCTCGATCCAAAAATAACCTGGCTCAGCTTAATGAGTGAGCTTTTTTTTAAATTTGTCTCTTGGGTGGAATATTGTAGTTGGAATAATTGCTACACAAAAAAAAGACAATACCGGTATGTATAACTGGTTCTAAAAATAAGCCTACAGGTCTTCAAATTCACTACCAGTCAAAGTAGGCATTATGATACGTTCCTTGGCGAACTCTGTTGCAGGAAACTGCTTCTTCTTAGCCGTTCTAATTAGTGACGTATGAGTCTATTTTTTTGTGCGCATAAAAGCCTGTCCAACTGTGTAAGAATTCCATTCTTACATCACTCAACAGCCCACGAAAACCATTAGGGTTCAATGATTGTTGCAATCACCGCTTTCCCACCCGCCTTCAGTGGGCTTTAAAGTTGCATGGTCCGATGGCATTTGAATTGTTGTCTTATTTTTTAGATAAATATATCAAATTCATCGTTATGAGCTACTAATCATTAGTCCGGAGCCATTTTGATTAAAAATGTCTAGTTTTGAAGCAATTTGAGCTGAAAGAACCCAAACTAATGTTGACAAACTTGTCAAACATCCTGTGGCTATGACCCAGATGGTCATCACGCGGTGACCACGTGATGTGAGATAACCTACTATTCCTGGTACCTGAGAGGGGTGTAGGTAGGTATTTCTGTTTGGGTGTAAACATTCTGGGAACGGATTGGTGACATAGGCCCTGTGGCACTAGGGTTTTTAAGAAAATATTATTTTGTAGAAAGGTTAATTTGATTTATACCTATCGAATTGACCAAGTAGCATCGAATATCCACATATACATCGATATAGGATTGACATTGTCCCAATGGCATAAATTTTAAACCATCAAACTATGCAACTGCCCACCAAACTGCACATTCTATGATTCAGCGTGCCTGAGCATTAATGGTTTGATGGGATCCGCTGCAATTGCGGAGGTTTCTGGGTTTAATGCTATGATTGCAGCAGCCGTTCTGGTCGTGCCTATGTGTTATCGTTTGGACGGGATCAATCACAAATGTGCCGTTCCACAGCCTATGCATCAGAGGATGTCCTGGGGTCATAGCACCATACCAGTTTCTACACTCACCTATGACAAACTGCACACTCTGCAATCTCGAGCCGTCCGCTGGCACATACGCTGGGGAACGGCTGCTGCCGTCATAGCGTTAAGACCAGAACCCGGCACATTTGCGATGGATCCCATTCAAATGATAACACATGACCAGAACAGTTGCTGCCATCATAGCATTAAACCTGGATATCTACACATTTGCGGCGGATACCGTCAAGCCATTAATGCTAAGGTCCGGCTAGATCGTAGAATATGGTTGCTGCTATCATAACATTAAGTGCAGAACCCGACGCATTTGTGATGGGTCCCGTCCAAATGATAACACAACCAGAACGGCTGCTGCCATCATTGCATTAAAACCAGATACCTGTATATATGCAGCGGATCCCATCAAACTATTAATGCTCAAGCCCGGCTGATGTGGCCAGCATAGAACGGCTGCTGCATTACCTAATGCAAAAGATCGGAAAGTCAAAAACTTTCAAATGCACATATCTCACTCCATATGGTTCACAGCATTTTACATTCAATAATAAAAAATTGTTTTCCTTTTATATACAGTGTAACTGACAAATTTCAAATGGATGCACACAAAACACATGCGTGTGAATCCTCACATACATTGAGACCACCAAGGATATTCGTACTGCTTGCATTTCTAATGTACACATTATTGCTCTGTTATTATTTACTGTTATGTCATCCATGTCTCATCTCTCCATGTCTCATCCTCCCTCATACCATACATATTCCCAATGGCAGATGCAATTTGAATGACAAATGTAAACACATTTTTTTCAAAATTTAAATTACCCAAATTGATTATATTATATTTATAGAATATGACAACCAGCATTGAATATCCAACATGGAGGGGAGGGGCAACATCCACCGTCATTTCCTCTTCCCCTCTATGCCCTGCCACAGTAGGCCTACTGGGGTTGGGGGGAGAGGCTAATGAGGTCACGGAGATTGGGATAATTGAGTTAATCGGCCTCCCTGCATAATGGTGTGTTCAAAGTGAGTGTCCAAAGGGGGGGAGGGTATTAAATTCACTGGTTATTCTGGTAATGCTGTCACCAAATCATTAGCTAATGCACCAGTATCTAAAATTGGTTATATGGCTAAAAATTGTAAGTAGTTTTTTTAATTTAAAATTTAAATTTTTATGGGGCCCTAAATTTTTAAAAACCCAAAAAAGGGAAGGAGGAAAAGATTTTTGCTGTTGTTTTTTTAGGTTTTTTGGGGCCTTTTTAAATTAAAACCCTTTGGGCCCTTTTTTAAACACACCCCCCCACCTTTTCCCCGAAAACCCCCGGAAATTTTAAAACCCCGCTAAAACTAAAAACTGACGGGGCCTAAAACGGGGACCCCGGGTTTTCAAAAAAAACGGGGGGAAACCCCAATTTTGCCCCCGGTTCCCCGAATTTTAAAAGCCCAACCAAAAATTCAATTTTCCCCGGGGACCCCCTTTTTTTTAAAACCCCGGGGGTTTAACAAAAAACCCTTCCGCCCCAAAAAAACCCTTTTAAAACGGGAGTTTTTTAATTTTGGGGGCGGAATGAAAAGCCCCCCAAACCAAAACCCAAAAACCAAAAAAAAACCCGCCCCCCCCCCCCCACCCCCCCCCCCCCGCCCCCCCAAACCCCCCTCGGGTTTTGGTTTGGGTTTTTTTTGGTTTTTAAGCGGGGGCCGGTGTTTACCACACCTAGGGGCCCAAAAAACCCAATTTTAAAACTAAAACTTAGTCGCAAAATGGGGGGTTTTAGGTTTTTTTTTAGGGGAAGGGGTGACCGGGCATAAGGTCATATCAGGATAAAATTCCCAAACTTGAAAACAGTGAAAAACTTATGGCGACTTTATATTTGCTGCCCCACTGGGAGACCAGGCCACCCGATGTATCACACACAGTCACATTGTCCTGATACTGTGCAATCGAGTCCTTGTCCGGTCCTATTAATGTCGCATACCAGGCTAGATAGCGACCAGTATCAATTTTATAAATCATTGTTTGACAGTTTGGATTCGAACTCCCGACCCTTCGCCGGGAAAAAGCCTCCCCCTCTCCCACGTGGGGGAATGAACGGGTTTTAGTATCAAGTTTGGGCTGGTATTCACAACTTATTGACGGGCCCCTCTTTTGGCAGGGGGAATCCCCGTGGGGAAAGGGGGGTGTCGCTTGACTGTTTTCCGTATTTATTTTCTTGGGTAGTAACTTTTTTTTATATTCAATCCCCAGATTTATTTTCTTTGCCAAAACCAATATACAGGGCCCGTTTTTCCCCCATTCAACGGGGGTTTCGTTTAAAAGAAGCCTTAAAAAACAGGGGGGCTTTAGGAAAAGGTGATTGCAATGGGAAAAGCCTGGGTTTATTTAAAAGGGTTTTAGTTTGCTTTTCCCTGCCCCCCAATTTATTTCGATGTCTACTTTTTGTGGGGGGGGGGGGGGGGGGGGGGGCCCCCGGGGGGGGGGTTTTGGGAAAGGTTTCCCCCCCGGGGGGGTGGGGGGGGGGGGGGGTTTTTTTTTAATTTTTTTTAAATTTTTTTTTTTGGGGGCTGTAATTTTTTTCGTCCTAGCATTTTAAAACCGGGTACCCAGGCTTGTTTTCAATGCTGGCCAGTTGTAGTGTTGGTGTTATCTTACCACACAGTGGCTGCTGATAAGGTATTTGATTGCCTGCATTTCAGTAGCAGATAGATAATTGGTTGGTATGGTTAGTAGCCTATGTTAGTTTTTTTGGATTTTCTTGGTATATATGTTTTTATTTTTCTACTCTTATTACTAGACTAGCCTACTCCTATTTACATATCATAGGCTTGTACGTAGCTGTGTGGTGTGTTATCTGGCTACTTTTGGCATGGTTACCTTCCATTGGGCTGGTGGGCCGTGACATATCACATGCCCCTTTGCAGTGCAGCTTACTGGGGGTTCCTAGCCTTATTTTGCACAGATATTTTTGTAAGTTTTTAGGTCAGGAATTTGTCGTTCCTTTACCGTTTGGGCATTCCACAACTTGGCAGCCATTTCCAGCGTGCTTCTCTCATGAGCTTTTATTCGGCTTCTGGTCTGCTTTAGTAGTGGTGCATTATTTGCTCTAGTAGCCCTTTGTGGTTTTGTTAGAAGTTTACTGTTTTGACTATAGCTATATGCTAATGTTTTCAAATGAATTATTCTCCTATTTTCTAGTAGTTTCACTTTGGTTCTTTTGTGTATGTCATAGGTTGGGTGCAGCTTGTCTACTCTTAGACAGATTTTTAGGGCTCTGTTCTGCAGTGTTTGCAGTTTTTTTAGTAGTTCTTTTCTCGCACCCATGTAGTTTACATCTCCATAGTCAAAATAGGGGAGCACCATGCCCTTGAAGATTTTTATTGACATTTCTTGTGTCATGTAGTCTCTTAGCTTTGCAAATAGCCACAGTTTTGTGGTTTACTTTTTGTATAATTTTATTTATACATAGGTTGTAGTTTAGTTGGCTGTCCAACTCAAGGCCTAGGTATTTGTAATGGTCTACATTTTCTAGTGTTTGGTTTCCTAATTACAGTGTAGTTTTCTTTCTGGCATTTGTTTATGCGAGAAGAGTACTGTTTTTGATTTGCTTGTGTTGATGGTTATTTTGTTGGACTCACACCACTCATCTAGTTTTAGTAGGAGTTTATTTAGTTTAGGTTATTACCTCCTCCTCTGTGGTGCCATTTGCGTATATGACTGTGTCATCTGCATATAGTTGGAGGCATTCAGTTTGCAACCATTTTTCAAGGTCGTTTATATAGATTATAAAGAGTAGTGGCCCTAACACTGACCCTTGGGGTACACCACATGTGACAGGTTGGTTGTCTGATAGTGTATTGTTTATTTTTGTTTTCTGTTGCCTGTTGTTCAGGTAGCATCTTATCCAATCCATAGTGTTGGATTTTATGCCCATGGTTTTTAGTTTTTCCAGTAGTATTTTGTGGTCTACTGTGTCAAATGCTTTGCTGAAGTCAATGAAGGCGGCTCCAACTAATTGTTTTTGGTTCATTGATGCCATTATGTCATTTGTTAGGTTAGCTATTGTTTTTGATGTGGAGTGCAGTTTCCTGAAGCCCCCTTGTCTTTCGTTTAGTATATCATTTTTTTCCAGGTGTTCATTGATGTGTCTATGTAACACTTTTTCAATGAGCTTGCTTGGGTTGAAGAATTGATACTTGGCCTGTAGTTTCCCATGTTTTGGTTTGTCTCCACCTTGTGAATGGGGGTGATGGTTGCATTTTCCAGGGTGAGAGTAAATGGCCCCCTGCTCAAAGGAGATGTTGAATAGGTCTACTATGGTGGCCGGAATGGCTTGGAGTGCCTCTATCAGTATTTTAGGTTGGTATTTCATCTATTCACACTTGGTTTATTTCCGTTTCGTCTATGTCATTTATTCATGTTTTTACTTCTATTCATATCTGTTTTGGCCGGTGGGGATTTCGTTCTCCACCAGATTCCTGATCTGTTTCCCATCTTTTATTTGAACTTTTTCTGACCGCTTTTGCCCTATTGTGGCACCGTGTCTGTTCAGTTTGTTTGCTGCATCTTTGTCTTGTGAGGGCATTGCCCCTTCGTTTATCTTGGAACGTTTGGTATGCTCTTCTTTGCGGACGATGCAACTTTAACTTCTGGTTCAATCTTCAAGCAGGGGCCAGCATTAGTCCTGCACTAAATTGCGTAACGCTTAAGGGGCTGTAGGTCCAAGCATTAAGTGGTGTATGGTCTAGCATTACGGATTGTTACAAGAGGCTGTGTGGGTGTCTATTTTTGACAAAAATAACCTTACTTAATATTTGAACTGCCTCTAAAGGGGCTGTCACATTAGGTTTTTTTGCGGGAGCGTATGGCGGCGTAGGCGCGTTACGTCATATACGTCGGCATACGCTGTATACGCTACTCATACACTATGCATACGCTACTCATATGCTACTCATATGCCGCCAGATGCCGCCAGATGCCGCCAGATGCCGGCTTATGAGGCATACGCCACCATACGCTTTCATAAATCCGTCCGTCCACATTTTTTTGTGCATGCTCAAAAAATCTCGACCTATGAGGGCGTATGGCCCATACGCTACTCATACGCTGGCATACGTTCCTCATACGCCGGCATACGCTCCTCGTACGCTAGGGGTACGCCGGCATAGGTTTTTCATACGCTTAACTTGTGTCACCGGCGTATCTCTAGCGTATGTAGCATATGCATAACCTATGAGTTACGTATGGGAGCGTACTCCTAGCGTATGCACAGCGTATGCACAGCATATGCACACTACTCATGCGCGCATACGCTACGTGTACGCTACTCATACGCTACTCGTACGCTCCACATGCCAATCAAAACTGTCAAAAAATGTCACAGCACGCTCCCATACGCTCCTCATACGCTCCTCGTACGCTCCTCATAGGTTCCACATACGCTCAAAACCAGCCGAAAGGTCACCAAATGTCATCATAGGCCGGCACGCGCAGGATCTACATAGGTTTTCAATACGCTCCCGCCATACGCCGTAATGTGACAGGGCCTTAAGCAAATAAGGTCACAGTTAATGAATGCGCGTCTTTGTGATATGACTTACTTTCTATGTTTTTTTCATTTTTTTCTAACAAGTTTCTATTATTGTTTTCTTTTCTTATGTACATTACTACTCATTTATGGGTAGGGTAATTTGAATACTTTGGGTTCTTTGAATACACTGAATACTTTGAATGCATTGACTAATTTGACTTATTTGACTAATTTGACTTATTTGAATAATTTGAATAATTTGAATACTTTAATGGTTTGAATAATTTGAATAATTTGAATATTTTGAACAATTTGAATAATTTGAATATTTTGCTCCCATATATGATGTCGTACTGGTAAAAACATTGAAGTTGTTGGCGTGTCCATGTGTACATGTGTATGTATGTGTGAGCTTGTATATGTGTGTATATATGTGTGTCTATATATGTGTTTGTATATATATGTGTGTCTGTTTGTATGTGTGTGTTTGTTGTATGTGTCTGTATTTATTTTCTGGGCAGGTTCCGTGTGTATGTGTCTGCTCTGTGTACTACACCCAGCTAGGTTTAAGAGCAAGGCTGGAGGTAAAGCTTGAGAAGGGAAGGATCTCTTTGCCTTGTTCAAGGCCCGCCTTCAGGTAGTTAATCCTGCAGCACTGTGTGTGAGACAGGGCTGCTGAATAACCCCTTTAAAACCTGCCAGATGGCTGGGTAATCGAAATTACCACATACATTCTTAAAGTTGCATGTTCCGATGAAACATATATTTTTCAAAACCCAAACAAATTGCATATATTTGATTCTATATGTCCAACTTAAGTACTGGTGCATTAACTAATGCTTTGGTACAGCGTATATAGAATAATCAGTGAATTTATTACCCCATCCCTTTGGACACCTACTTTGAGACAGCCATTAGGTAGAGAGGGCAGTGACCAATTAGGTCAATCTCATGACCTCATTAGTCTGGCCCTCATTCCAGGACATAAGGTCATTCCTCATCACATGACCATCATGAGATGTGAATCTGGACCACAACAACTGGACTTTTGGCAAGCTTGTCGAAATTATTTTAGCTTCTTTCAGCTCAAATTGCTCCAAAATTAGTCGTTTTTAAATCAAATTGACGCCAGAATAATGCATATTAGGTTATAATGGTCAACCTGATACATTTATCTCAAAAATGAGGGGAGAATTCGAAAGCCATCGGACTATGCAACTTTAATAAGAAGCAAAATATGTTCTTCAAATACTTCTTTATATCTATCTACTATTTTTTAATAAAGAGTCCATGAAATCTTGTCATTAAAACTCGAGTCATTAAAACTCGAATTAAGACCTTCCTGTGACCACCACATTTTTTTGTTTGCATTCTCTACCAATTTCTCAACTTTCAGACACTATACAGATACACACTGTGCATTGGAACCATTATCTCTGCAATGAATTCCTCCTGGAGCAGTTTTTGCTACGAGTACATAGTCCAATGGCTTTGAAGTTGGAGTTTCTGGCATTTTCTAAGATTAGAATCTATCTTACATGAGTATGAAGTAACTTTCATTTGAACAGGTCCAAATCTAGATAAGTGTTCTCCTTTGGAGAACGTAATGCTTTTATCGGACTATACAACTTTAAGCAGAGTTGTCACTGACCCCTACTCTGGGTAGAGGTGAATCTTGTATCTAGCCGCCATGTTGCCCGAAGCTGGAAGTTGTGAGGGCGACAAAAGGTTGCTGTGTCTCTGTGTATATATTCTAGGTAGGCTCCGCCAAGGGAACTACTGTGTGTCTGTGTGTTTGTGAGTCTGTGTGTTTGTGAGTCTGGGTGTCTGTGTGTGCGTTATGTGTGTGTTCTGTGTACAGAGTGGGTGGGGTGACAGGCAAAGCTTGAAAAGGGAGAATCGGGTTTGCTTTGTTCAAGTCCCGCTGTTGCGGATTCCGAGGGACACCAGTTTCACAGGGACACATCGCTCCTGCACACGCGTCAAACTCGAACAGCATCGTCACTAACCTTATCAATTTAATATAATGTTTTTGCTAAACATGTTTTCTATATGTGTACCAAGCGATTTGTTTGTAGCTGGTGTCATTTTAGAGATATTTCACTTTTTCTGTATTGTCTGTATGAAGACTGCTCACGGCCATTGACAATGCCTTGAGTTTGACGGTACGCGCAGTGTAAAACGTTAGTTTTATTCAAAATTAATAGAATTAAAGAACCCTAACCTTATAAATTTAATATAATGTTTTTGGTAAAGATGTTTTCTATATGTGTACCAAGCGATTTATTTCTAGATGGTGTAATTTGGGAGATATTTGACTTTTTCTGTATGAAGATTTGCTCACGGCCGTTAACAATGCATTTGAATGGAAGTGTCCCTGTGAAACTGGTGTCCCACGGAATCCGCAACACCGCCCTCATACAGCGCGAAACGAGGAGTTGCGACGACGATCGCTCTCAGACCGGAAGTTCGCCGAGTGACGCTAGGTGGCAGCATTGTCACGTGTCGGATCGGTGAACTATAGACATGCTTGGACAACCCGCTCCAATGCCCGCGTATTGATCGTGCTGTCAGAACACCAGATGGCGCGGCACTCGGTGTTCAGTGGGGCACAACGAACTGACCATTCAGGCCCTGTCACACTTTACCGGATTGAGGAAACGGATTGAAACGGACAAAAACGTTCTAATCCGGTGTGATTTGGACTTGAAATGTATCGATTATGTAACGGATGGTAACGGATGGTAATGGTTGATAACGTGTCTAATGTTCAACGGACAATTCAATAAACAAACAGAACTATGACTAACGGCAACGGACGTGTAATGGATAGGTAACGGACGGGGAACGGACGGTAATGGATACTAACTGCATACGTCAGTCCGGCGCAATCCGTTACAAGTTTTGTGCATGCTCAAATCTTGCAATTGATTGGGCCAGATATCAATGGATATCAACGGACATGCAATGGACACAGACCGGACTTTGCCGGATATCAACGGACTTTGTTCCGTTTCAATCTGTTTCCTCAATCCGGTAAAGTGTGACAGGGCTTTAAAATCGTGCAGAAAAAGGCAGCTTCTTGAACGGGTTCTTCTGTAGGGCACATATAGACAATGTTTTTAAGGGCGGTCCGCAGCTATCGTTGTCCCAAACAACCAGCGTCCAACTACTTGATAACAGAAAGCATTATATTGGTAGCGTGTGCATTCTGAGGTATATCATTGGTGCCTGCCGCAGCCCGGTTAGAGAAGGCCAAATAACATTTTAAAATTAGTGATCGCCCTTTTAAAATACAATCAGGGTCGAGCGGGTGTGTTTTTTTGTTTTTTTTAATTTTTAGCATAGACATAATGCATAACCAGATGCGATGGCCGAATGAGTTGAGTGGCTGCCTCCTGTTCTTGTAGGTCGTGGGATTCGAACTCCTGGGTTTGAACCCTGATCGAGTCAAACCACTGACTTAAAAAAAATTGATACAAAAGTTTAATTGCTGCTAGCATGCCACATTTTTAACAGTTTAGGAAAAGTATATATCTCAAATCAGGGGCCGGCGATTTTTCACGCACGGGCGGGGACGATCACAATTTTTATATTTTGAATTTGGTCTTATATTATAGTAGCTTGGTGAGATGTGATAGGGATTTTGTTTGTTGTATTTAAGTTTATTTGTTGATTATTTACATCTTGGCAACATCTAAGATCACATGAGGTGGGGACTGACTTGTGGTAGTGCTCACTCATGGTGACTTTAGTGCTGCCCACTGAGAAACTATGTTGCCGGCACTGTGATTCAATATCCCACTCAGTTACATTATCATGATGCTGAGCTAACCGGTCATTTTTCTACCCTAGTAATGCCGAGTGCCAGGCTAAGTGATAAAAAAGTATCAGTTGAGTCAAATCGTTGGTTTGACTCGGCTCCCGACCTTCTGCAGGGGAAGCCAGCACTGGTACCGATTCAGCCGCTATATCCGATTGCTGTAATTTGTATACTTATACTTACTTATACTTACTTATACATACAGCTGTATTGTTTGAAAAGAGCATCAAATTTAGGAGAGCAAAGTGCTTACCTAGATGGGATCCTACCTATCTAACATAGCGACTGCTGCTCTCAGTTAAAGTTGCATAGTCCGATGGCTTTGAGTTTCTGTCATTTTCTGAGATAAATACATTAAATTGATCATTATAAGCTACTTTACTTTCGGTTGAAGTAACTTTTAGTTTAAATGGCCATTTTGGAGATATTTGAAGTGACAACATGCAAAATTAATTTTGGCAAGCACGCCAAAACTCTGATGCCATAGGCTTATGCAGTAGCATGTTATATTAAATTGACTCCCCATGCCCTTATCTATGTGACAACAAATGCTTGATAACTGTACCAGTAACTAAGATAAATATGTAGAATAAAATCTAGTTAAATGTTTTGGTTTTGAAAAGTTGATGCTTCATCGGACTATGCAACTTTAACATGTATTGCTGCATAGAAGGGATTAGTATTACGTCAATTTAATTAAACATGTTCCTGCTGATCCAGCATTTCGATGTGTATGCTAAAATTAACTTTGCATGCCTTGACACACCCACAGCAAACATAATCTATACACCAGTGTACACCTTAATCATAACAAACTTGAGCATAGTCAGATATTACATTTATTACTATCTCATAATATATTATGTAAGTTTTTGTACTATGCAATATGTAATGTTTTGAACTCATATTGTCATTTCCAATGCACTATTCAGTACACGTGTATTAGATCGTGATGACAATATGAGACTACAATCCAGGTTATGACTACAAACCCTTTATCACATGTAATAAGCCATGTAGTGTCCTGCCCATCCTCCCTCCCTCTACTGCGGGTCCCGGCATGCACCAGTCTAATTCCCTCCCTGGCGGTGGGCGTAACACTCCACTCGCTCAGAAGTTGTTTTGTTGTACAATTATATATTTGAATGATTAAGCATAACCACATGAATTCCCAATCTAATATGCCAAATATATTGCTCAAATATTTATCTTTCACAGCCTGCTACTTCTAAAGTGCAGAATTGGTGAAATCATATAGATTAGCCCAATAGACTTTAATAGTAGAATGGAGTCAATTGATTCGCCGCCATCTTGGTTTCTTGCCAGTATGCCAATACAGATAAACACTGTTTTCTGGAACCAGGAGCTCCACAGCTTATTTACACCGAATGCTTACCACAGCATTTTTGCATTTGTGGGGTGTTCGTGACCTAGCAGTCACTGGCTGCAGAACTGCAGCATTGAATAAACAGCGCCGTTGAAACGGACGGATTTTGGTAGTTTTTGTGTTTTTCTTTTTCTCTCCTTTCTTCTTCATCTTCTTCTGTTGGATGGCAGGGGGGGCGTGTTTTTTTTCGCGGCATCGGTGTGGTGGTGGCGTGGTGCGGCGGTGGCCCAGCAGTGGCAACACGTTCTTGGGGTCCACAGTACTGTACCTCCATCACTGCTGATCGAAGCGAGAACCGGTGTCGTCTGCAACAGGGCCATGGGCAGCACATTGGTCCTCCAGGCCCCCGTCACAGGGTGGGCAATCAAAGGCCAGCAGGCTCCTGGACCAGGGTGTGGTTGGTGGGTGTGATGTTTTTAGTGTCCATGGCCCCAGCACCCACTCCATCGTGGATCGAAGCGGGAACCGATGTTGTGGGCGCGGGGGTCGAGGCTGTCACTCCCGGTCTGGGTGCAGTATCCAGAACCTCACGGGGCTCTCGGTGTGGGCGGGTTTTAGTGGGTTGTGGGTTTTTTTATGTGTGGTTTTTTGTTGTTGTTTTTGTGGCCGAGACCTCACGGGGCTCTCGGCCTGGAGATGTGTTGTGCTGAGCCCTTGCAGGGTGTGAGCCAGGGGTGGTGGGTGGGTCAGGGTTAGTTTTTCTCCCGTTATTTTAGCTTTGGATTTGTTTGGGACCACATAGGGCTCCCTGATGGGACCTAACGGGGATCCCTGATGGGACCTCACGGGGCTCCCTCTTCATTCCCCAGGAAACACTGAGGCGCCTCCTTGGACCGTTTTGCAGGTAAGAGGTTGTGCTGCGGTAGAAGGTGGAATGGCCTGCAGTTAGAGCTTGGCAAAAGTGGTTTGCCAGCAGCTGTTGTCTGCGTAGGTGGAGCGGTGGGAGGTTGGCCTCAAGGAGGAGGATCTCAACTCTGGTTGTCCTGCGAGCATGGGTGATGAGTCGTGCTGCCTGGTATTGGATTGTTTCCAAGGTGAGAAGGTCTTTGGTCAGGGCGCTACTGTGAGAGAGGCAGGCCCTAAGGTTGTCTTTGCAGTAACCAATCCAGGAAACAGTTTTGGCTGCATAGTCATAGAGGGCCCGCATGGACTGTTTGTAGAAGAGACTGAGTACTTCGGCTGGGGCTCCCCAGTTGAACCCAGAGCAGTTTTTTGCCCGGCTTTAAACATGGTAGTCGTTCATCCTTACCGGAGATGAATACTTGATCTACCTCCTCACCCCCCCCCCCCCCCCATCCCACCTCGTGCCGTGCAAGCTGTAGCTGCGACCCGGCGTGCTAGGTTTTAGCTTCCGTCAATCCTGAGGGACCAGCGGAACTCGGGGCATCCGTATCGGTTCCGAGCGCGTGACTCACACGCGCTGCATTGTGGGATTGTCGGACATTTTGGGAAGCAGCCAACAAACCCACAGCATTAAAATAACAATTTATATGCATTCAACAATTCCTTTCACAACATTAAAAAAAAACATGACTGAAACATTAAAACTTCATTGACTTGAAGAAGCTGTATTATTTGTAGCAACATACCTAAAATTCCTCAAAACAGGGTACCACAGTAGGGAATGGGTCAAAACAATGCGTCATCGCTGGGAACCGATTGGTAGGGTGGGGAACTCCTGAAGCCGAGAGCCGAGTGAGACAACGTAAACTTTAAATAATGAGCATTGCTTTGACCGTTAGCGGACAAGAATTGTGTGGGAAGATAACAGGCACATACTGCATAGAGCATGGCAGTAACCATGGCAACGCAAACAGAGTTTGTATTGTCAGTATCAGTCAGCAAACATCAGCACAGATAGGTGTGGATAGGCTAATTGCATCAGGGACTCTAGATAGCATAATGTTAAGACGCTCACCCCGGAATGGCAGAAATGTGGGTTATATTCCAGCTTTAGGCGCAATGTACACGCGTGTAGGCATGGGTAAGGTTGAGTGAATCGTGGATCCTAGATAACCTAATGGTTAGGACGCTCACCCCGGAATGGCAGACATGTGGGTTCGAGGTCTATTCTAGGAGTGATGGACACACAGGTAGCTATGAGTCGGTTTATTGCATCATGGCCTCATGGTTAGGACGCTCGCCCCAGAATGGCAGAAATGCCGGTTCAAGGCCCGCTCTAGGCGTGAGGTTGAAACCAGGAGGTTACATTGTGCCCTAATGGTCAGGACTTTCGTTCCGGGAATAGCAGAAATGTGGGCTTGAGTCTTTGTCTAACCACACCATGTTCCAGTGTGCTAACCAGACGCGGTGGTCGAATCTGTAGAGCGCGGGCCTCGAGTGAGGGAGATCAAGAGTTCTGTTCCCAGTAAAGTTAAACCAATGACTTATCGAATTGATACTTGCCGCTTCCTAGCCTGGCGCTCGGATTTAATAGGATAGGGAAAGGACTGGTTTAGCTTAGAGTCAGGATAATGTGACTGAGTAGGAAATCGAGTTATGATGCGGGCAGCCTGATTTCCCAGTGGCTCAGCACTATAAAATTGCTATGAATGCGCACGGTCACAAGTCGGTAACTGTCCTGATATGACCTTAAATGTTGCCGGGACGTAAAACTTCAACAACCACCAAACCAATCCAATGTGATGCACCCCCCCCCCCCCCAACCATACACGCGACAGAAGTTTGCACACGACTACAGCCGGTAACTATGCGCCACAAGCCAGTATTGATTCGGCGCGTAACCCCGTGTTCGGGCCCCGCCACCGACAGTTGGTCGGTTGTCACGCACCTGGTGGTGTGCGCGTGCGCAGAGGGCGCTGACGTTTACACTGAGGGTTAAGGTGCGCACACCGGTTAGCGCTGTCACATCGCGCACAACAGAACATCGCCCCGCGCAGGTAAGCACGGCCCGGTGTCGCGGTTTCAGACCTCCGTCAGTTTCAGCTCTCCATGCATGCGTGGATTTCCTGCGCATGCGCCAAATTCGACCGACGCCTTCAAACTGCAGAGTGTCGCGGTTTCAGACCTCTGTCAGTTTCAGCCCTCCATGCTTTTATATTATTTTAATTATTGTTTCAGATATCTCGGGGTGTTCTTCATCTTTTTTTTTTTTTACTATCTTGCGAGGGGGAGGAGATTATTTTAATAATTATTTTTGTATCTCTTGAGAGGGGGCGGGGGTAATTCTTGTTTATCTTTGTTCCTATCTCTGAGAGCGGGGGGGGGGGGGGGGTTACTTTTATTTATCTATTCATGGCTTGGGTTTGGGGGGGTTTGTATCTCTGATAGGGGGGTAATTCTCATTTATTTTTGTTCATTTTGAATCTGAGAATGGGGGGGTGATTCTTTTTGTATCGCTGAGGTGGGGGGGGGGGAGTACTTTTATTTATCTATTCATGGGTTGGTTTTGGTGTGGGGAGGGGGGTTATTTCCTACCTGTATTCACAGAGTGGCTGGCTTGGTTTTTTGGGAGGGTGGGGGTGCTTTTACATTCATTTAATTATTGTTTCAAATATCTCGGGGAGGGGGGATACTTCATCTTCTTTTTTTTTTACTATCTCGCGAGGGGGAGGAGATTATTTTAATAATTATTTTTGTATCTCTGAGAGGGGCGGCTAATTCTTGTTTATTGTTGGTCCTATCTCGGGGATGGAGGGGAGTATTTTAATAATTATTTTTGTATCTCTTAGAGGGGGGGTACTTTTATTTATCTATTCATGGCTTGGGTTTGGAGGGGGGGTTGTATCTCAGGGGGGGGGGTAATTCTTGTTTATTTTTGTTCTTTTTGTATTTGAGAATGGGGGGGGTGATTCTTTTTGTATCGCTGAGGTGGGGGGGTACTTTTATTGATCTATTCATGGGTTGGTTTTGGTGGGGGGGGGGGGGTTATTTCCTACCTCTATTCACACAGTGGCTCGCTTTTTTGGGAGGGGGGGGTCTTTTATTTATCTATTCATGGCTTGGTTTGGGGGGTTTATTTCCTACCTCTATTCACACAGCGTCTGGCTTGGTTTTGGGGGGAGGGGGCTTTTACATTCTTTTAATTATTGTTTCCTATATCTCGGGGAGGGGTACTTCATCTTTTTTTTTTTTTACTATCTCGCGAGGGGGAGGAGATTATTTTAATAATTATATTTGGATCTCTGAGAGGGGGCGGGGTAATTCTTGTTTATTTTTATATAACCAATATCTGATTAACCCTACTCATTTTCTATTTCTACATATGTTATTAACCATACAATATAATAAAAACATGAATAAAATAAATAAAACTGACTCTGGCTATGGCTCTAACAGTAGTCTGAGTGCCTAGATTTGTCTAAATCTAAATGCACATGGCATAAGATGTGCTGATTATATTTATGTAAATGCAATGCTGGATAAAAGATTAATATCTTAATTTATTATATATATTTTTTTTTAGTTGGTATTCTATGTTTCAAACAAGAGCTGAGATGAGCTGAAACTAGCACATTTCATAGCTGCACCCAGTGTATTAAGCATGTGCCATGTGCTTCTCGTGGGTTTGTTTTGCTCTGATGCATCCCACAATGCACTGCGCCGCTGGAACCGTGATGTAGTTTATAAATAACATGATATGTGGAGCAAGATAGTGAAACATGGATGTAGAAGGTGATCCATCAGCCTTCAGCTTACAGGCAGTAGCTAGACTGAGAAAGGAAGTGGTGCTCGGAGGGTCGGGCTCTCAAAATGACAATCATTGAATCGTGATATGATGCCCACATCATCTTAACAGCTGGTGAACATTGTGTGTATATAGCCTACTCATGCTGTATAATGGTCAACCATTTTCACTCTGTGTCAATTGCAGATACCCGTGGTTATACTGATGGATGGATGGATGGAGGGAGGGATGGAGGGATGGAATGATAGCTGGATAGCTGGATTGCTGGAAAGCTGGATAGCTGGACAGATGGACAGATGGACATATTGACAGATGGACAGATGGGTGGATGGACAGATGGATAGATGGACATATGGACAGATAGACAGTTGGGTAGATGGACAGAAGGACAGATGGATAGATGGGCATATGGACATATGGACAGATAGACAGGTAGACAAATAGAAAGAGAGAAAGAGATAGAGAGATAGAGAGAGCAAACTTTATGACAATGGCTCACATAAAATCTGAAATTGCAGAGCAAATACGGTGTCAGAGTTTCATTTCCCACCAGTTGAAATTCCCAAATGTCGCTTCTGCGCATGCGTGGATTCAAGTGACGAATGCAAACTGCAGAGTGTCAGAGTTTACTTTCCCACCATTTGAAGTTCCCAAATTCCCGATTCGGCGGCGATTTGTTTACTTTACATTCGTCGATTCGACAATATGAATAACGCCACCAATGTGGCGACAGCGTTAATAACGGTTCGATTTTAGGGTTAATTTGATTAAATTTCACTTATTGCGTATGTAAATCTGTCAAATATGATGGCATTGAATAGATTTCGCTGTAATATATTGCCGCCGATGCGGCGGCAGCGGCCATGTTTAGTTGACTTTCGACAGTATGGATATCGACGTCGATGCGGCGGCGGCTATCTGTTTACTTTACATTCGTCGATTCGACAATATGAATAAGGCCGCCAATGCGGAGGCAGCGTTTATATTGGTTCGAATTTAGGGTTAATTTTTATCAAATTTCACTTATTGAGTATGTAATTCTGTTAAATATGATAGCATTGAATAGATTTGGGCTCCATCCTGAAGGGGGGTGGGGGGGTCTTTTACATTCTTTTAATAGCTTGGGTTTGGATTTAAAACTGGTTCATTTTTTACGCATGCGCAGATGACGCTGTTGGATTCTGACGCATGCGCAGAAGCGATATTTGGGAATTTCAACTGGTGGGAAATGAAACTCTGACACCGGCAGAGACAAGCACAGCGAGCAATGTATAGCCTGTAGCCGAGGTACATGACCGGGACGAATGCACCTCAACACCGCAGTGACCGAGTCCAGGGCCATCATTCGCCCAATATCAATATCACATATATTATACTAATAACCTCCTTCTCCACCCAACTATATTCATACCGTAATTATGTGTATTATATAGATATTATAGGTATCCACCTTCTACCATGTAAGTTATAGCCGCTACCCGGCTTGCTGGGTCTCAGTTTCAGGCCTTACTGAGGGACCAGCCGGTCTCATATATCTATAGGATTTATTGATATTACGTATATATATATTTACACATAATATCAATAACTCATTTTCCAAGCAGCTGTGAGGCGTAGTTAGTAGGTCAAACATGCATAATATGCTCTGGATATGCACTGCATGAGCAATCAGTTGCAACCCTGAACATTAGAGGGTGAGTGTGTAGTGGAAATGCTTTATAAAGCCGTCTTTCATGAAGTATGTTGGACAGTGAGCTGCAACCCACAACAATAGTTCTTCCATTTCCTTCTCGGTGGAAGTCCTTTATCGTATCGCTACATTCCAATGCATGTGTAGTGGTAGTTGTGGTAGTCGCGGTGGTTGTGGTGGTTGTTGTGCTTGTGGTGGTTGTGGTAGCTGTCGTATTTGTGATGGTTGTGGTAGTTGTGGTGGTGGTGGTAGTTGTGGTTGTTGTGGTAGTTGTGATGGTTGTGGTGGCTGTGGTAGTTGTGGTAGTTCTTGTGGTTGTGGTAGTTGTGGTGGTTATTGTAATTGTGGTTGTTGTGATAGCTACGGTTGTTGCGGTAGTAAAAGTGTGGTAGTTGAGGTAGTAAAATTGTGTTAGTCATGTTACTGCCCTTTTAAAGGGGGTGTGGCTTGCCTAACACAACTCTACTTATTCACAAGTATTACGATCGAATATCATTTTTCATGGTTTATAATTATATCTTGCAACAACTTGATGCGAGGCGAGGAAGGACCCCCCCCCCCCCCCTCTTCTCTCTCCCCTCCAGCCCTTCGCATTACATAATCGCCCGCGCTTCTTCCCCTTATAGCCGCCCCCACACCGCCTCCCGCCACTCGCCCTCCTGCCTCCAGACACTCCGCTCCTCCATACACGCAATGCGAGCATTACGACCAATGGGAGACTTTCTGGCCGGATTACACGCTAGGCGGCAGCAGCCGACGGGTCTTCTGTGCCAATCACTAACCTACACACCCACCACACACCTACACTCCCACCACACACACACCCCACACCTACACTACCACCACTCACCTACACCCTCACCACGCACACCTACACATCAACCACACACACATACACCACCAACACACACATACCTACACCCCCACCACTTCCCTAAACCCCCACCACACACCTACACCCCCACCACATCCCTAAACCCCCACCACACACCTACACCCCCATCACACATCGACACCCCCACCACACACCTACACAACCAACACACACATGCCTACACCCCCACCACATCCCTAAACCCCCACCACACACCTACACCCCCATCACACATCGGCACCCCCACCACACACCTACACAACCAACACACACATACCTACACCCCCACCACATCCCTAAACCCCCATCACACACACCCACCACACACCTACACCCTCAGCAGGCCCCTAAACCCTCATCACACACCTACATCACCAACATACACACCTGTGTGGTGGGGGTGTAGGGGTTTGTGCTGAGTGGGTATGGTGGTGGGGTGTAAGGGGGTGGTGGGGGCTTAGGGATGTGGCAGGTGTATGTGGTGGGGGTTTAGGGATGTGTTGGGGGTGGAGGTCTGTGTGGTGGGGGTTGACGGTGGTTGGGGTGTAGGTGGGTATGGTGGGGATGTAGGTGTGTGTGTGTGGAGGTGTAGCTGGTTTGTGGTGGAGGTATAGGAGTGTCTTGCCGAGTGGCACCTCACAATCTGTCGCATCCCTAAACCCCCACCATACACCTACACCCCCACCACAACCCTAAACCCCCACCACCCCACCACACACACCAATACCCCCACCACACACCTACACTCCCACCACACACACCACACCTACACCACAACTACACATCTACCCCCTCACCACACACACCTACACCTCAAACACACACACCTACACCCCAACCACACACACCAACATCCCAACCACACACATACACCGTCAACCCCCACCACACAGACCTACACCCCCTCTACATCCACACACCCACCACACACCTACACCACACCCCTAAACCTTCACCACACACCTACACCACCAACACACACCTGTGTGGTGGGGGTGTAGGGGTGTGGTGGGGGTGTAGGGTGTATGTGGTGGGGGCTTAGGTATGTTGGGGGGGTAGGTCTGGGTGGTGGGGGTTGACGGTGTACATGTGTGGTTGGGGTGTAGGTGGATATGGTGGGGGTGTAGGTGTGTGTGGTGGTTGTGTAGGGTGCGTGTGGTGGAGGTGCAGGAGTTTTGTGGTGGAGGTGTAGGGGTGTCTCGCAGAGTCCCCCCCCCACAATCTTTAGCATCCCTAAACCCCCACCACACACCTACACCCCCCACCACAGCCCTAACCCCCCACTACACACCCCACCACACACACCTACACCCCCATACTATACATGCCACCACACACACCTATACCGCGACTACCCCATACACCCCCATCACACACACCTAAACCCCCAACCACACACTTCATAGTTTGGAAATGGCAAAAATGCAAGACCTTGGTCCCTCACGTGTCGCCACCTCCAGGCAGTATATTGCAAAAGGCGTTGCAACGAAAGTCTCCCATTGCTTGGAGTTATTTAGGTCCCAATCAATACTGATGCCCACCATGGCCAAGCCCTGGCTATTGGTGTCACTCAGCCCTACTGACTCGTATCGGCTGCTAGAGTAGCATAGGCCAGCGAATACTTACACAGCTGCATAGGTCTTCCTTACAACATAGAACTGAAACACGCTTAAGCTCATACTCAGTTATGTATAAATATATTATGTTGATCATTATAATTTACCTTGCTTTAGTTTGGAATAACTTTTATTTTAAAGGATTAACTTTACATCCATCACAACAACAACAACTTTAGACACACAGCGATGAGAGTATGATGTGTAGTTCAGGAATGGCGATGTGCGAGGAAGGGTTAAGATAAACATACAGTGTTCGCCTGTGTAATGAGGGATAGATAACTTCGGGGAGGGTGTCGACATTACTGAGAATGGGAGGGAATGGATCCGTGGGTTGGGAGGGAGCATTCATTGTGTTGTCAATCAGGAATCTGGAGTGGGGCCTTTGTTGTCAAGTGAATGTGCCAACAATCAATTACATATTTCAAGGATCTACCGTCAGAGCAAGTCTAATGGGAAGCATAAAGCTGCACAAGATTATGATATGAAACATTTCACTCTAAAATTACATAGTCCGATGGTTTTGAGTTTCTATCATTTTCTGAGATAAATATATTAGATTGATCGTTATAATCTACCTAATTTTAGTTTGAAGTAACCTTTCTTTAAAATAAACAACTTACGATATATTTGAAGTGTAAACATGCCAATAGCCTTCCGTCGGATTCAGCAGTAACATATTCTATTAATTTGGCTTAGCATGCACTTCTATGCAGCAGTAAATGCTTAATAAGCACACCAGTATATAAGTTGAATATGTCGGTTCAATATTAGATAAGGGTTTTGAAAATCGAATGCCTTTATCGGACTATGCAACGTTAAGATCAATATAGACATACACTTTAAATTCTACTTTGAAGATCAGCTTCTTCTCTTCTGACGTCACTCCTGTGTGAGGAATGTTGTATTGAGGTGTCTTATTTGGATGTGTACTGGCACTATTGGGTGGAGGAATCAGGTGGAGGTTCGGAGGGGGGGGGGGAGGAGGGGAGAGAGGAGGGCGGTGGTGTATTGGGGAGGAGAGAGGTGAAGAAGGAGGTGAAGAAGGAGGTGGGAGGGTGAGGGGATGATGGGGGGGGGGGGGTGAGGAGGTGAGGTGGGAGGTAAGCGTGGAGGGAGATGGATGCAGAGGGATGGGGGTGTGGGGAGGAGATGAGGGAGGGAGGAGGAGCAGCGGAGGGGAGGGGATGGGGGGGGGTTACATCTAAATAAAATCTCCGTCCGCGATTTTATTTCGAAATAGGATCTCCAAGCGAAGACAATTTTGAGGGGCTGACACCAACTAAAGGTACCGGCAACTCAGGCAGTCACCTGGTGCGTCATAAGCCAGGAGGCGCCATGTCGGGTTCTTTTAAAAAATATATACCGATCCTGTCACCGTGTCCGGTCGATGTAAGAAAGACAACTTTGGCAAAGTAGGAGATGGGGTCAGATATGTCTGAGGTACCGAAGAGGGTTGCCACCCAGGCCGTAATCAATTAACACGACCCGAGCGACTCGGGTCACCCGAGTCGTCAGAATTTCAAATCGAACACCGCAAGTGGAGTTGAGAAATACACGTGCCGTGTGCAAAACAATCCGACCCCAGTAACCCACCTCTTGGCTTGGGTTTGCTAGGAGCGGTGACGTCACATCTGTGCTGGTACCTGTAGTATAACAGCTACCGGTACAACTCCTACACGTTGTTTTAATACTTTTTTTTTAATAACCCAGATTTTCAGCTACTACAATCATCAAATTAAAATACTTTAAATCCTATTTTGCTGTACTTCTATCGGTTATTGAACAAACATATTAGGTTTCAGATTAAGCCACCATTTTATCCACCCTGAGCATATTCGTTTATTCAACCCGAGTCTGTAGGATGTGCGCATGCGCCAACAAGTGGCTCGGGTGACCCGAGTTGATTAATCGATTACGCCCCCAGTGGCAGTGTTAGGGTGGCGGTGAAGCACACCGCCGTGTTCTAGAAAATCGATGCAGTGTATTGCAGGGTAGCTGCGTGACCATGTAGACTTGTGTATGTACCCGCTCCTGCACCCCTCTGTTCAGGCCAGACACAACGAGGCATGCGCAGTGGTCAGTGTCTGGACTGGGACAATTTCACAGCAATGTACATTAGAAATAAATGTATGGCAAGGACCCTACTTAGTTTCAGGAACAGTATGGTTCGAGGCGAAAGGCGAGTTTAAAGAATAGGGTCTCTCGTGAAGGAGATAACTGGAAAGGGGGGCCTTCTCCACCTTCTAAGTTCTATCATGTAAGTTGTAGCTGATACCCGTCGTGCTGGGGCTCATGCTTCAGTCCTTACTGAGGAACCAGCGGAACTCGTGTTGACGCGGTGGACAGGGAGAGCAGCTGCTCCCGTACCCATGCATTGGTCCAGTGTAATTCCCCCACCCCCCCCCCCCCCCCAAACCTCCCCCCCCCCCCCACCACCACCTCCACCACCACCTCCACCATCACCACCCCTACATGACCGGTGTGGTGGTTTCAGCGTGTTCCCGTGCTCAAACGTGTCCCGTTGCTTCTGCACATGCGCGGATTTCGCATCAACTCGGGTCACCCCAGCCACTTATTGGCGCATGCGCACATCCTACAAACTCGGGTTGAATAATCGAATACGCTCGGGTGGTTCTTTTTTTTTTAATAACCGATAAAAGTACAGCAAAATAGGATTTAAAGTATTGTATCATGGCCCAGTTTACCTATATTTCCATTTCATTAATCTAAGTTATTCTTTTTTTGCACATGGGACGTGTATTTGTCGACTCCACTCGCGTGTTCTATTTGAAATTCGGATGACCCGAGTCGCCCGGTTCGTGTTAATCGATTACGGCCATGTTTACTAGATTCTGACGCATGCGCAGAAGCGAGGGACACGTCTGAGCACGGGAACACGCTGAAACCACCAGACCGGACGCGGCAGCCGAATCAGTAAAAGTGCCAATTTCAGACGCAGAAGGTCGAGGTTGGAGTCCCCAACCTTGGGGGTTTGCCTGGAAGAGAAAGGGAGAGACGGGTCAAACCAATTAATGCCTGGCACTCGGCATTACTATGATAAGGCAAGGACTAGTTAGCTCAGTATGAGGATAATGTGACTGAGTGAGATATCAGTGGCATGAGTGCCAGCATGTCTGATCTCCCAGTGGGGCAGCACTATACAGTCGCCATGAGTGTGCACTGTCGCAAGTCAGTACCCGTCCTGATATGATTTTAGATGTTAGGATGTAAAACCCCAGCAAGCAAACACTTTGGGGCTTGCACAGTGGTATCCAACGCAACGCCCTCCAGCTCCGTGTTATGGACGTGTACTGCACGGCCTGGCGCACAGAGGGTGAGTCATTGCATGTTCACACAGGCGTAGACAGAGAGAGAGAGGTGGTAACACAGTGACAGGGATGGCAGTAACTAGGCGGCGACATGTCCTTTGTTTATACTCTCATATTGCATTATAGATCGCATACATATGTTATGCCTTGAATACACAAACATCCGAATGGGTGTGAGCAAATATGGTGAACTTCCCGAAGGTCGGGTGTTCGAATCTTAGCCGGGTCAAACCAAATACGAAATTGATATATGTCGCTACCTAGCCGGGCGCTTGGCATTAATAGGATAGGACAAGGACTGGTTAGCACAGTATCAGGATAAAAGAAACTAGCTCCTAAATAATATATATATGATGTATAACATACCATGCGAGCATAGAGATATGCAAGGGAATTGTTATTATATTGTTATATTGTTAGATCAATTCTCCATAAGATTCAACCACCTGTGGCACACCTCACCTCCACCAGATGTTGACAAGTGTCAGTCGCATTGGAGGATTTTTAGAGAGAGTGGAAGAGAAAGGGAGAGACAGGTGGTAACATGGTGACATGGATGGCAGTAACTGGGATTTGCCATATCCTTTGTTTATACTCCCATATTTTATTATAGATCACATACATATAGTATGCCTTGAATACACAAATATCAGAATGTGTGTCAACAAATATATCCGGCTGGTTCTCAACCTGGGATCCTCCACCTATTGATTAACAACTTTTTCTTTTTTTAAATTAACCTTAAATTACTTAAACTTGCTTTGTCCGATGGTTTTCAGCTTCTGCTATGTCTTTTATGTATAAATATATTATGTTGATCATTGGTCGTAATGCGAAGCATTGCGCTTGATGCGAGGAGAGGAAGAGACCCTCCCCCGCCCCGGGCTGTCGCGCTGCGCTCACACCTCACCCGACGCCGCTGCCGCCGCGCGCCGCTCCCTCCCCCGCCCCGTGTCGTGCAGCATTCGCGCCTCACCCGACGCCCGCTGCTCACCCTCACTCGCCCTCCCCCGGGCCGGCAGCTTTCACAACTCACCTGCTGTCGCCCGCCCCCCCCCCTCTCCTTATAAGGCCGCCCGCCGGCCTCCCTCAGGCACTCGCCCTCCTGCCGCCTTCCAGCTCTCTGCCCAGTCTTTTCCTTTGGGTTCACCTCCTCTACTGCTCCACCTCGGACCGCCGCTCCTCCTCGGACCGATTCATCATGCCCGGGCGCGGAAAAGGGAAAAGCCGGAGGAGCACCAGGACTACCAGCACCAGGACTACCGTCATGGCCACGCCAGGGCTCTCCTCGGGCTCGCCGGGAGGCTCCGCACCCTCCTCGGCCCCGGCCTCACCCTCGGCGCCCTCGGGCCGCCCCTCCAGCGACACGGCCGCCCTCCTGGAGGCGATCAGCCGGCTCGCTACCCGCCTGGAAGCCGTCGAGACCGGGGTCGCCCGAGGAGCCCCGGACAGCACCCAGCCCGCCTCAATGCGGGAGGCCGTCTACACCCTGCCGCCCGCCCCAGCGCCTCGGGCCCACGCCGCGATCGGGAGCCGACCGCCTCCCCCGCCTCAAGCGACTCTACCCGGGGCGGTGCATCCGCAGTACGAGGGGTACAACTGCCTCGCCGCCGCCTCGGCCCCGCCGCCCGCCTACCGCCAGGAGACGGTGGAGCACAGCCCAGCATCCGCGGCCGACGCAGTCCGCGAGATCCTGGCCTCCGCCGAGGCGCACCACACCGTCCGGCGCCGAGGTGTCCCCTCAGGCTATGTCTTCCCTTCCGACCTGGTGGAGAGGGGCCCGGGACGGAAGCCGGTGAAACTGGGTGAGGCCACCAAGGACGAGTATCACCTCGCCCTCCTCACCTTGGTCAACCACCCCTCGTTCCCCGCCCACTCTCTCCAGGGCCTACACCACCATCACCTCACCATCATGAGGGACAACCTCGTCCACCCCTGGCCGGCCGTACGCCGGTACTCAGAGACCATCTTCTCGTGGATCGCGGACGGGAGGCTCCCCCAAGGGTGGCACGACCCCGTGGCCCTCAACATGATCCGAGTTGACAGCATGCTTACCATGGACTCCCTCACCACTCCCCCCACCCCGGCAACTACAGCTCCCCGAGGCGACGATGGGGCCCGAGGCGCACACCTGCCGCGGCAGCAAGTCGACACCCGCACCGCCTACGATAGGCACGCTCACGGGGCCCCCTGCTCCGCTTGGAACCGCGATCCCGCCTCGTGCGATCGGGCCCCCGTCGGGGAGGCCCACGGCGAGGTGGGAGACAGGCGCCGGCACGTCTGTGCATACTGCGCCAACGTACGGCGCATATTAACAATGCACAGCGAGGCCGGATGCCGCACCAAGCAAGCCCGTGAGCGCCAGACCCCGGCCGCCTCGGCGGATTTTTGATCCGCCGGCCCCCCCCCGGCCGGTCCGGGGGGCCCTTCCCGGCGCCTCACCTCAACCACTGCCGACAGCCCCGCGACGTCCACCGACAGCCCCCCAGCGAACACCGATCGAAACGCCGCCCAGACGAAGCCGGGGACCATCACCTCACACCTCACACCTCAGACGACACAGCCCAGCCTTACGAGGGACCCTCCCCAGACAGCCCAGCCACCGACCCCCACGACACCGCCTTCATGAACCCGCCCGACCCGACCCCGACTCCCACCCCGCCCAGCCCTGAGGAGTTTGCTGCCCCCCTGCTCGACCCTCGCCGGACCTCCTCCCCCCAGGCCTCAGGAGCGGGCCTCCCTTTTTTGGCCGCCCTCTCCCCCTCCACGTAGGCCCCGGACCCTCCTCTCAACCAGACCTGCATCCCCGGGCCCCCGCCTCGGGCGCCCCGTGCCCCCGCCTCGGGCGTGCCTCGAGCCCTCTCCTTACTCTTTGGCGGAGGGCTCCTCGGCCCCCCCTCTACCAGAACTCTGACATTGCTCCTTATGAGCCCCTGCTGTATTTATCTTTATGCTCCTCATGAGCCCCTCACTGCATTGCTCCTCATGAGCCTGTTTATTTGCTCCTCATGAGCCCTTCCTTGCTTTTTTCCTCCCCAGCCTGCTTATTACCTGTTCCTCTGTTTGCTCTGTTTGAGGCGTTAATAAAACGCCTTTTCTTCCACCCCCGCCTTGCTTTCTTCCTTTTCGCGCATCATAATTTACCTTACTTTGGTTTGGAATAACTTTTATTTCAAAGGATTAACTTTAGAGGTATTTGAAATTAAATTGCCAAATTAATTGGGACTTGCGTGTCGAAATGCTGGATATCATAGGATTCAACGGTGACAGGTTCACTGTTAAATTGGCTTAGTATTCCTTCTAAACAGCTTTTATTAATTATCCAAGAAGAATGTAGCATCAAATCTGGGTAAAGTGTTTGGTTTTTTTTAACTAATGCTTTCATTGGATTATGAAGCTTAAAGTCGCCAGGTATAGCTCACCCAGATACAAACGAATCCAGCATCAAAAGCTCTCCAAACATATCTTTGCTTAGTTTGTTCAGTTCATGCAACTGAACATGTGGGAGGAGATTTGAGGTCGGTGATGTATGAATGACATCATAGGTGGCATTCCCTCATCACATGACCTAGAGGGGTTCCCCACACACAGGGAAAGCCATGGCAACCACCAAGATGGCAGTCACAGAAAGCTTTCAATTCAACTTTTAAAGTCTATTAATCTACATGATTTAATCAATTATTCACACAAAAAGTAGCTGGTTATGAGAAATAAACATTTGAACTTTATATTTAGCATTTTAGATTGCAAATTCTAACATTTTTCTCTATATGGTTGTCCAAAAGCCCTGTCAGTGCTGCAGGAGCAACCAATTTCAGCACTCCCCGCACACGTATACAGTTACATAAACTGAAAACCTGCAAACGTATGCTTGGAGAGCATTTGTCAGAGTACGGTTCGTATCACAGCAGCCTATACCAAATCTGTTTAAACTACCTGAAACTACTTAAGCAGCCTAGTTGCATAGTCCGATGGCTTGGAGTTTCTGACATAGTTTTCTTTTTAGATAAATATATAATTATAATCATCGTAGTCTATTTTACTTCCATTCTAAATGGCTATCTTTGGAGATATTTAAAGTGAAAACAAGCACAAATAGTTCGTGAATGAGCAGTAACATGTTCTATTAAATTGACATGATATCCCTTCTATGTTGCAATAAATGTTTGAACAAATACACCAGTATCTAAGTTTGATATGATGTAGGATAAAATCTTGCTAAGCGTTTTTGTTTCGAAAAATGTCATGTTTCCATCAGGTTATGCAGATTTAACTAAGGATTCCGGGATAATCTCTGGTCTGGTGTAGTAGCTCTGGGAAGAACGCTGACTACACTATTCCAATCCATGATCCTACGGCATTGTTATCACCAAACTACAGTGTTCACCAGGCTGCTCCAGCGTTTGAGCATCGAACCAAGCACCTTCATGAACATTGAACATTGCAAATAATATTTGTATAATGCATCATGCTGGATAGTTCAGTGAGTAGGGCAGTGAGCAGGCGAGTGGTGACGCCACCATCGGAGATGAAGCCTGGGCAGTAGATGAGTGGTCCGAGGCTCGACCACCCGATTACTGGTGGGTGGGTGTTAGGATAGTATAGAATTCTGGGTTATTATACTTGCATAATTCTTATACAGCATATATATACATAAATGTGTGCGCGTGTATGTATGAACGTGTGTGTATAGTTGTGAACCAAGCACCTACATGCACATTGAATCCCATTGCAAATAATATTTGTATAATGCATCGTGTTAGATATATAAATATCCATACAAATGTGTGTGTGTGTGTATGACGTATGTGTATGATTGTGAACCAAGCACATTCATACACACTGAATTCCATTGCAAATAATAGTTGTATAATGCATCGTGCTATATATATATATATATATATATATATATATATATATATATATATATATGCATGTGTGTATATGCATGTGTGTCCATCCATGTGTATGTATAATTGTGTGTGTGGTGTGTGGATGTTTAGGTTTGAGAATGTAGGTGAGCGTGTATGTGCGTGAGGGTGTATATGAAATGTGGTGTGTATATGGTGTGTGAGTATGTGAGTGACGGTCTTCATACATGCCTGTGTGGTGTCTGCATGTTTGAGTGTGAGTGTGGGCAAGTGTGTATATGTGAGTGTATTTTTTGGATTATCACACATTTTACATGTCTGTGTTTCAGAATAAGAATAAGTGGTCTAGGAAGGAGATTCTACAAAGATGTCGTCCTCAACTAGTTCACTCAGCGACGAAAGGTATGAATTTTCTTCATAAAGCTTACACTGCTCTTCCATATGTGCTTACCAGAATAGCCTTTCTGGGAAACATTTCATGTGATATAATATGTCATACATTGGCTTTTAGGAACCAATGCCATTTGAAAATATAGGTTCCAAAGCTCGTATTCGGCTTCTAGAAATCCGAATTACCAGAAAACCGTCTATTTTTTAAACTAGTTAGCTTTTTATATACGTAATATATATAATAGGGTATGTAGGTATTGCAGGTATTGCAACACCTCAGGGAGTTTGATGCCCCTGCCCTGCAGAGTTGTAAACCACTGCCTTGTGGTACAGGTTCTTGACAGAACCGAAGAATAAGGGAGCAAACACTAAACAGAAAACCATGTCACTGTGGCAGCATTAAGGGTGGTTGATGTATGGAACTCCCAACATCTCCCGACCAGCCACTGCAGGGACAAATAGTTTTGCGCCTGTCTTGACATGTTCTTGCCAGTGTGAAACCTCTATTTGCTCCCCAAGAGAGTGCCGCTGGTAACTTGCAAAAGCCAGCAGCACTTCAACACTTTTGCAGGCAGCTTTCATGAAATGAAGACTGACTCATGGACATCACTCTCACAGCAGAGAGCTAAATGGAGAGCGGCAGTCAAGTAATAAAAGCAGTCTTTGTCGCATCACGACCGACAGCATGATGATGATGATGATGATGATGATATATAATAAATATAAATATCTATGTACCATATATATTTATTATGTATAATAAATAGATATATTATATAATAGATCTAGTGTATCTTTACTTTTCATTGTTTATTTTATATGTTAAGTATATAATATAGGCTGTCTCTACAAAACTGGAAAATCATAAATCAGGGTCACTTACGGTCTCAAGCTTGCCAGATATTTGGTCCAGTACCTGTACAATATTCGGAATTAATTCAGCGGTGGCTGAATCGGGAAGACTAAGAGTAAGAGCGCAGGCTTCCCATGCGGGCGGTCGGGAGTTTGAAACCTAGCCGAATCAAACCAATGACTTACAAAATTTATACTTGTCGCTACCTAGCCTGGTGCTTGGCATTAATAGGATAGGGTAAGGACTGGTTAGCTCAGTATCATGATGATGTGACTGAGTGGAATATCTGGTCATAAAGCCACCGTCCTGTTTTTCCAGTGGGGCAGCACTATCAAATCGATATGATTTTGAACTGTCATAAGTCGGTATCGAACATGATATGACTTGAGATATGTCAACAAAAGGTAGTGATGGCCCCAGACCGATAATAAACGGAGCCAAAAACAGAGTACCGAGTTCATGAAGGCACGGGAATGGAATAAACTGGGAGTAGAAGAAAGAAGTACTAGGACAATAGAAACATATAAAACATTAATCAACAAATAGAAATGAATTAAAAAAGAAAACGAAAGATAGATAAATAAATAAATAAATAGAAAATACACTGATAATTCAGGCAAAGTTTTAGAGGGTATAGATGTTAGGTATGATACATACAAAAGGTCAACTTTAAACTTAAAATCAAAACCTAATGACCACTAACACAGCAAGGTGAAGACATTCAGACAATTAACTATTGGTAACCAAACAATTATCTGATTGTAGAACAATTATCTGATTGTAGAACAAACAAACTCAGAGAGGTTTGGGGGATGTGGGAGAATGCTTACAGAGAAAGAATGCATGCAGTAGTTAGCTACACAACAACTGAAAGTGATCCCCCCCCCCCCTCCCCTCACTCAATTACTTACCTCAGCTATACCATAATAGCAGTACAGTTTTTGTGACCCACCATCTTAGCCCATAACACTGAACTTATTATGGCTAACCCACTAACACACTAACCCCCTTCACAATCTACTAATATGCCCTACCTAAGTACCTGCTGATCTACCTGTTTACAATGTAATGTAAAAGGCCGGAAGACCAGTGCCTCAGCACTGAAAAAATTTATATTCTGATGAATAAACTGTTTTACCACAAACAGAAATTATCCAGAAGCCCATTATCAATGAACTGTCTCAGTTCATCTTTTCTGACACTCCGCCAGTCTTCTCCTGGTCAGGCATTCTGCCTCTGGTGCCGCCACCTTGCTGCATCTTCCTCACCTGACACTCACCTCATGCCTCTCAAAGTTTAGGTTTTATGGAGGATACTAACCAAGTGACCCAGTTTAGCCTTGTAATGTGGAACACTTGTCATTCATACATTAGTCAGGTTATTTCTGCAGTGTTGTATATGGTTGGATGAGAGTGGAGAAATGGGAGAGTAAAACTTAGGTATTTCAATTTCAAAAGAGAAGGGAGAGTAAAAGTTAGGTAGGTCCTATTTCAATTTTTTGGAGTAGTATATGTAATGTATGTGAATCACCCGATAACATTATACAGTGTAACAAACTACTTAGACGACTTTGCGATTGTGGACGGGAACTTTGGAGTTTGTTGTTGAAGCCAGGGTATTATCTCAATTTTGCAAAGATAATGCTTTGATGCGCGAAAAGGAAAAAGGCAAGGCGGAGGTGGGAAAACAGAGGCGTTTATTGTGACACCTCTGGCAACAGGGGGTACAGAGCAACAGTGATAAAAAAACGGATGACAGTAAGGACAAAGGCAAGTAAGGTTCCTGAGGAGCAGAAACAGATAAGTACAGGGGGCTCATAAGGAGCAATGTCAGAGAGGTAAAAGAGTTCAGGAGAGGGGGGGGGGGGGGTGCCGAGGAGCCCTCCACCAAAATGGTGAGGAGGAAGAGGAGACTTGAAGAGAGATAAGGCAGAGCGCGGAGGAGGGCAAGAAGGCGAGTGGCTGAGGGAGGCCGGCGGGCGGCCTTATAAGGGAGGCAGGAGGGCGGTGACAGGTGAGGTGCGAAAGCAGCGGGCCGGGGGAGGGGGAGGACAGAGGGGTGAGGGGCGGACGTCGCGCGAGGTGCGAATGCTGCGCGACGACCGGGGAGGCGGGGGGAGGGTCTCTTCCTCTCCACGCATCAAGCGCAATGCTCGCATTACGACCGATGCGCGAAAAGGAAGAAGGCAAGGCGGAGGTGGGAAAACAGAGGCGTTTATTGTGACACCTCTGGCAACAGGGGGTACAGAGCAACAGTGATAAAAAAAACGAATGACAGTAAGGACAAAGGCAAGTAAGGTTCCTGAGGAGCAGAAACAGATAATTACAGGGGGCTCATAAGGAGCAATGTCAGAGAGGTAAAAGAGTTCAGGAGAGGGGGGGGGCTCCGAGGAGCCCTCCACCAAAGTGGAGGAGAGGGCTCGAGGCGCGCCCGAGGCGGGGGCACGGCGCGCCCGAGGCGGGGGCCCGGAGTTGCAGGTCTGGGTGAGAAGAGGGGTCCGGGGCCTACGTGGACGGGGAGCGGGCGGCCAAAAAAGGGAGGCCCGCTCCTGAGGGCTGCGGGGAGGAGGTCCGGCGAGGGTCGATCAGGGGGGGCAGCGAAGTCCTCAGGGCTGGGCGGGGTGGGGGTCGGGGTCGGGTCGGGCGAGTTGGTGAAGGCTGTGTCGTGGAGGCTGTGATGGTCGGCGGCTGTGCTGTCTGGGGCTGCGCTGTCTGGGGAGGGTTCCTCGTGAGGCTGGGCTGTGTCTGAGGTGTGAGGTGCGAGGTGATGATCCCCGGCTCTGTCTGGGCGGCGTTTCGATCGGTGGTCGCTGAGGGGTTGTCGGTGGAGGTCGCGGGGGTGTCAGTGGGCGGTGGAGGTCGCGGGCCGGCCAGGGGGGGGGGGGGGCGGCGGATCAAAAATCCGCCAAGGCGGCCGGGGTCTGGCGCTCACGGGCTTGCTTGGTGAGGCATCCGGCCTCGCTATGCATTGTCAGTATGCGCCGCACGTTGGCGCAATAGGCGCATACGTGCCGGTCCCTCTCTCCCACCTCGCCGTGGGCCTCCCCGATGGGGGCCCGATCGCACGAGGCGGGCTCGCGGTTCCAGGCGGGGCAGGGGGCCCCGTGAGTCTGCCTATCGTAGGCGATGCGGGTGTCGACTTGGGGCCGGGGCAGGTGTGCGCCTCGGGCCCAATCCTCGCCTCGGGGAGCTGGTGCTGCCGGGGCGGGTTGGGTGAGGGCGGTGGGCGTGGTGAGGGAGTCCATCCTCAGCATGTTGAGCGCGACCGGGTCATGCCGTCCGTGGGGGAGCCTCCCATCCGCTATCCAAGTAAAGATGGCCTCGGAATAACGGCGGACGGTAGGCCACAGATGCACTAGGATATCCCTCATCACGGTGAGATGGTGGTGGTGGAGGCCCTGGACGGAGTGGGCGGGGAAGGCTGGGTGGCTGGCCAGGGTCAGGAGGGCGAGGTTGTATTCATCCTTGCTCGCCTCTCCTCGCTCCACGGGCTTCCTCTCCGGACCTCTCTCCACGAGGTCCGAGGGGAAGATGTAATCACTGGGAGTACCTTGGCGCCTCACACTATGTTGCGCCTCGGCGGAGGCCAAGATTTCCCGGACGGCGTCGGCCGTGGATGTCGGGGTGTGTTCCACCGTGTCCTGGCGGTATGCGGGAGGCGGAGCAGAGGCGGCTTGGGATGTGAGGCGGTCGTAAAGCTGATACTGGGGGGGCACTGCCCCTGGCAGAGTCGCTTGAGGTGGCGGCGGGAGACGGGTCCCGGCCGGGGCGCGCGCCCGAGGTGCCGGGGCGGCCGGCGCGATGTAGACGGCCTCCCGCCTCGGCGCAGGCGGGGGGCTCTCCCGTGCTCCTCGGGCGCCCCTGGACTCGAGGGCATCCATCCGGTTGGCGAGGCGCTGTATGGCTTCCACGAGCAGGGCCGTATCACTCCCCGAGGTGCGGTCCGAGGGCGCCGAGGGAGACGCCGGGGCCGTAGAAGGTGAGGAGCCTCCCGGCGAGCCCGAGGAGGGTCCGGGCGTGGCCATGACGGTGGCCTAGGAGCTCTTGCGGCCCTTGCCCTTTCCGTGTCCTGGCATGCTGGCGGCGGTCCGGGTAGATGCAGCGGTCCTAGGTGGAGCTGGGGCAGCGGTGGTGAAGAGCCAAAAGGAAAAAGGCAGAGCGCGGAGGAGGGCAGGAAGGCGAGTGGCTGAGGGAGGCCGGCGGGCGGCCTTATAAGGGAGGCAGGAGGGCGGTGACAGGTGAGGTGCGAAAGCAGCGGGCCGGGGGAGGGGGAGGACAGAGGGGTGAGGGGCGGACGTCGCGCGAGGTGCGAATGCTGCACGACGACCGGGGATGCGGGGGGAGGGTCTCTTCCTCTCCACGCATCAAGCGCAATGCTCGCATTACGACCAATGTTTGCTGAAGTAAGCTAAGCTCTCCAGCGCAGTGTAAAAGATTGCTGGGGATCGAGGTCGGTTCATTTATAACTCCGTTTATCCGCTGATAAAGTAGCTAAATGGAAAAAAATCATTTGTACAAATTCGTCGATAACCGCAAGGCAACGCGCAAAGAACTGGAAAGGCTAGGTGGTCGCATCGCGCACTGCAGTGCACCGGAAGTGAACCGGAAGTGAACCAAAGGTGAGGCGGAAGTGAGCCCGAAGTGAACCGGAAGTGAACCATAGGTGAGCCGGAAGTGAACCGGAAGTGAGCAGTTAGCATTGTTTAATCCATGTGGATTGGTTGGTTGGTTGGTTGTTGGAGTTTTACATCCTGGCATCATCTGTGGTCATATCAGGACCGGTACCGACCTGTGACAGTGCTATTGGTGACTTTATATTGCTTCCCCACTGGGAAATCAGGCTGCTGGCACCATGGCCTGATATCCCACTCAGTCAGATTATTCTGACACTGAGCCAACCAGTCCTTGCCCCATCCTAATAATACTGAGCGCCTGGCTAGGAAGCAATAAGTATAAATTTTTAAGTTATTGGTTTGACTCGACCAGGGTTCTAACCCACGTGTTCGAATCCCACGATCTACCAAAGCAGGAGACTGATGTTTAACTCATTCGTCCATCCTGTCTGGTGGCTGAGTTGTCTATGTGTGCCGCTCTAGTTGCCAGTTTATTGCAGGCTTTCAGCTGATTCTCTCCCACAGACGCGCGGAAGTGGAAGCTGCGTTCCGTGAGTTTGATGGCGACGGGGACGGAGAGATCACTTTGGAGGAAGCACACGCCGTGCTAGAGCACGTTCTGGGGTACGTCATGACAGCAACAATGACGTCATCACGTATTTGAACAACACCAGTTGACAGAAAGCTGTGTGGTACTTAGGCCTTGGGGGTTTGCCCAATTAAAGAGTATGTCAAACGTCCCTCTATCTTTTGTATTAAAGTTGCATAGTCCAATGAAAGCATCAAATTTTCAAAAGTAAAGCCCTTGTATAGATTTGAACATACATAGCCAACTTAGATACTGGTGCAGTTATTAAGTAGTTGATGCTACATCGAAGGGCGTACTAAGACAATTTAATTGTTAATGTTACTGCTGAAGCCTATGGGGTCAGAGATCTGGCAGGCATGCCAACATTAATTGTGCTTGTTTTCACTTCAAATATCTAAGGTAGTCATTTTAAAGCAAAGTTACCTCGGACTAAAGTAAGACCGCTGGGATGCTGAGTGCTTTTCGGTCGCCGGTCCTGCGAGATTAGCGATAGGTGGCGCCATGAGTCATTGTTAATGTTAAACCTATGGGTACTTGGTTGCCGTCGTGCATCTGCCCGTGAATTACCCATGTTTTCCTAACATGACCAATGCATTCTTGTGTTATATTGACAAAACTCAATACACTTGTCATTACACAGATATTCAAAGGATGCAACCCGTCGCCTGATGAGAGCCTGTGACGTCAGTAGGACGGGGACGCTGTCCTTTGACGAATTCGTCATGTTCTACTCCAAAGTCAAAGAAAAGTAAGTTTTCATTATTATTTATTATTATTATCCTCTTCTTTGATGCAGGCTTGTGGTAGCCTATACAAAGCTTGTATCTCTCAGCTCTAGTGGTATGCAGCCTCAAAATCGTACAGGAATGTTTCTCTGGCCCAGGCCCTGTCCAGCGCATTCTTGAATTGATTTATGGTAGCTGCTTCCACCGCTTCTTCTGGTAGCTAATTCCACATGTTTATCACTCACTGTGAAAAGAAGGCCCCTCTAACTGAACTGTTGTACCTTGCCTTGAAAAGCTTCATTTGCTGAGATCCTGTATGTTCTGATGAATAAAATTGTACACACGCACAAAAAAAACACTTTTCGAATTTCTAAGTTTAACAAAAAAATGTTTGTGAATTTGTACATTGCAGGGTGCAGGAGATGAAGGCGATGTTCTCCGAGTTTGACCAGGACCAGGACGGGTACATTGAGCTGTGGGAGGCGAAGCTTGCACTTCACCGAGCGCTTGGCATGTCTGAAGAGGAGGTGGAACAGCTCATGTGGATTTACGACGAGAACAGTGACGGGCGTCTCCAGTACCACGAGTTTGTGAAGCTGTGGAATGCCTCGTAGTCAGCAGTGCTCTCTAGCTGTTTCCGCCACCATTCAACCGCTGTTATCAGCGCCACTAGATCAAAGATTCACCCCGTACTTGCAGTAGGGGGTGAAAAAACAACCCATTAGAAAAAGTGGCAAACGGCTAGGTAAATGAAATCAGTACGTAAATTCTTAATTTAAGAAGCAAACTCTATTCTTCATATAGATCTTCATATTTACCCGCTACGTTTAAGATGAAGAATATAATCAAACATGTAGCTTAATGGATTTTAAAAGTGAAACCAAGACCATTCTGTGGCCACCATCTTGCCTTTTTGCATTCTCTCCTATTTCTCCTATTTCGATACAAGTAGCCATTTGATATTGGGACCAGGAATTTCACTTCCTGTTTCATACTAAAGCAATTTTCACCGATATTTAGACTACGTTTCCAGTCACCCTTTGATCTAGTGACACTGTAGATAAAAGATTCACCCCTATCCAGAGTATGGCTGAATGACAATCGTGCTTAAGTTCGAACAAAAACTGCTTGAAGTGCCAATTAACTGTTGTTCCATTGCGCAGTGTTTATCTATAAGGGTGTAATGTTGAGAAATTGCTAAAGAACACACACACAAAAAAACAAGATGGCAGCAACAGAAAGCTCTCGATTCAACTTTTAACATGTATGAAGCTACATGATTTATTCAATGTTTCACTCAAAGATAGGGGGCCAAAATAAATGATCATTTGATCCATATATCTAGCACTTAAGATTACAAAATCAGGTGGTTATTTCCGTAAGCCAGTCTGTCACCACTTTTTTTATTGGATTGTTCAGCAGCCCTGTCATGTGACTAGGGCATTCGGCGTAAATACAGTGCCACTTACCCCTAAAGTTGCATAATCCAATTGCTTTGAATTTCTGCCAATCTTTTTAAAGAATATGTGATATTTATAATCTATTTGACCTTAGTTTGAAGAAACTTTTATTTTAAAGGGCTAACTTTTGAGACATTTGAAGTGAAAAACGTGAAATTACTTTTAGTGTGCCTACCGAAATGATGGACATAATAGGTTTTGTTTATTTCTTTTTGAGTGTAGCAGCCTAGCACAGGAAGACCTACATAACAGATCCACCACTATCCAGACAAGAGAGCCTAACTCCGGCCATAAACTACTTTTGTATGAATCAACTATAAAGTAGGTTACTATGTTGTGGAAGTCGTTGTTCCAGCACTCAGGTGTTTATCTATATTGCATACAGTTGAGAAACCCAGAGAGAATGAAACAAAAACATCCAATATAGTGGCCACTCTCGATTGGTCTTTTAAAGTATATAAATCTGCATGATTGCATCAATTATTCACACCAGAAAGAGTGGGTTCCGATAGATAGGTATTCGAACAATATATTTAGCATATTAGATGGCAAAATCATGTGCCTCGAGTGACCGACTTCTACACAACAAACTGACTTTCTAATGCCCTCTAGTGAGCGACTTCTACACAACAAGCTGACTTTTAAATGGCTCTAGTGAGCGACTTCTACACTACAAGCTGACTTTCAAATGGCTCTAGTGAGCGACTTCTACACTACAAGCTGACTTTCTAATGCCCTCTAGTGAACGACTTCTATACTACAAGCTGACTTTCAAATGTTCTCTAGTGAATGAGTTCTACACAACAAGCTGACTTTCTAATATCATCTAGTGAGCGACTTCTACACTACAAGCTGACTTTCAAATGCCCTCTAGTGAGCGACTTCTACACAAACAAGCTGACTTTCTAATGCCCTCTAGTGAGCGACTTCTACACAACCAGCTGACTTTCTAATGCGCTCTAGTGAGCGACTTCTACACAACAAGCTGACTTTCAAATGCCTCTAGTGAGCGACTTCTACACTACAAGCTGACTTTCAAAGGTTCTCTAGTGAGCGACTTGTACACAACCAGCTGACTTTCTAATGTTGAGCGACTTCTACACTACAAGCTGACTTTCAAATGTTCTCTAGTGAACGAGTTCTACACAACAAGCTGACTTTCTAATGTCATCTAGTGAGCAACTTCTACACTACAAGCTGACTTTCAAATGCTCTCCAGGTAGCGAGTTCTACACAACAAGCTAACTTTCTAGTGCCTCTAGTGAGCGACTTCTACACAAGCTGACTTTCAAATGTTCTCTAGTGAGCGACTTCAACACAGACAAGCTGACTTTCTATTGCCCTATAGTGAGTGACTTCTACACTACAAGCTGACTTTCTAATGCCTTCTAATGACCGACTTCTACACTACAAGCGACTTTCTGATGCCATTTAGTGAGCGAATTCTACACTACAAGCTGACTTTCTGATACCCTCTAATGATCGACTTCTACACTACAAGCTGACTTTCTATGCCTTTTAAAAACTGAACTAGTTTAGATGCCATTAATCGCATGAGGATAATGATGTGGCTACCCAACCACACGAGAAAACCAAATGAGTTTCAGAGTTGGAGGATTCGAACGCCCATGTTTTAATCCTTTAATCCCCGTGCCCCCAGCTCTGCCAATTTGGATTTCCACCGATGTGTATAACTTACAGCGTCATCAAAGGCGGGTTGCTCTCATACCATGTCTATGTGGTGTGGGAGGTTAAAAATCCCTTGGGTCGGTAAAAGTGTAGGCTCGGGCTTTCTATCGACCAGCAGTGGAATGAGGAAGACCAGTCATCTATGACTGAAATTTCCCCTGCTTAAACAACTAATGGACAAACAAAAAAAAAAAAAAAAGACTTTATACTTGTCAATACCTAGCATGGCACTCGACATGCTGAGGATAGGGCAAGGAGCAGTGGGATGAGGAAGACCAATTGTCTGCAATTGAAATTCCCCCTGCTTAATCAACTAATGGCCCCACACAAAAACCTGTTTGCTGCTGAATGGGTGAGGGTTTTTATTATAGGTGTTCTTTGTTTTGGGGAACTGTATTTTGGTTGTCTATGTGTAGGTTTCTTTTTCATGCGGAAGGGTGGGGGTTCCTTTGGTTATTTTGTTGGTTTATTTGTTTTTGTTTGGTGCTATTGTTTTTGTTATGGTTGGGGGTTTGGGGTTGGTACGTCGGTCTATGTTAAAGCTCAGTGCTGCCCTCTAGTGTTAAAGCTAGTATACAGCATATTCTATTATGCTGCCACCTAGTGATTAAAGATGACAATACAATTTCAACAACACATCCTTTCTCAATCTTAGTGGCTGTGTTAAGACAGATTATGAAATGGGGGCTCTTTCTTCTTTTTTTCGGGCGGGGGTGTTCCCCCCCCCCCCCACCCCCACCCCACCCCACCCCCACCCCCACCCCACCCCACCCCCACCCCCACCCCACCCCACCCTTTTTTTTCATTTGGCCTACTGTGGCACTCAGAACCTGTATTTAGTGATGTTCCCGCACACTGCAGTGTCTGCGTTTCATCATTTCTCACCAAGCCTTTTTACCAAAATCTTAAAGTCGCCCAGTATACTTCACCCAGAAACATACAAACTCAGAATAGTTCTAATAATCGCTAAGCACTCAGTTGCTTAGTTGTTCAGTTCATACAATCAAACATGTGCGTGGAGAGTGATGAGGTATTTAATGCAAAAATGACATCATGGGTGGGCTTCCTTCATTACATGATCTAGAGGGGTTCCTCACAGACAGGGGAATCCAGGGTAACCACCAATTGACAGCCACAGAAAGCTCTCAATTAAACTGTTAAGGTATATTAATCTACATGATTTGATCACTTACTCACATCAACCGTGACTGGTTTAGAGAAATAAGCATTTGAACTAAATATTTAGTTCTTTAGCTTGCAAATCCTGAAATTGTTCTTCATAGAGTTGTCTAAAAGCCCTGTCAGTACTCTTTGACTCACAGTAGGAACAACCAATCCCAGCACCCTTCCCCCACAATACTCGGTTGCATGAATTGAACAAAAAGGAATAAAAAGAAGCAGTGGTGTGCTTGGAGAGCATTATTTTGTCACGAGTACGGTTCCAGTATCAGCGACCTAATATTGGTCTGAGCTAACCTGTTTTTCTCCATATCTCTGAATCTGTCTGATCAAGCCTTTTAAGCAGGTCTACACGATCAGCATAAACAATGCAATCGAGCAATGTTTCCTTTAAGCAATGGAGAGATATTTGCTGATGTGTGACAGCATTACAAGAGAAAACAACTATTGCTGTTTGAGGATAAGCCAATCATAGTCCTACTATAATTTATAGGCTACTATAGTGTACTTTCAGCTAACCCAAACAGTAGCTGGCCAGGAAGAGAAAACTGCTTTATTGGTGTGATGTGTAACATTTTTGCAAACCCTATGTATTAAATACTTAAATAGTGTCGATACCACTCTATCTATGTTGTATCTATTGCCATGCTCAGCGATGTTCATGTATTCTGAGGCTATATTCGTGTTAACCTTGATTGCAAGTTGTGCCTCTAATGCATCATAATTATCACATAAATTGCACAGATTTGAAAGTTGAAAGCAGTCAATAAGCACATTGTCATCCTAATGTGAGTTTTAATGTCACTGGGCCTTTAAACCGCTTATTGGCCACACTTCGCTACCCTCGGTGTTCATTCTTGAGACACTTTGATCTCAAATTCCATATCGGGCAATAACTGCTTTATATATATATATAAATTTAGTGTTTTTGTGCCGGGGCCCCAGCGTAGAAGCCTGTGGCATTTTAGAATTTCGCTCAGTGTTGTCAGATACATAGGCCCCTATAAACACCGTGAAACACCGAATTTACTCACCCCAATTTTAATTGAATTCGAATATAACGCAATGAGTCATAGAACACTTTTGTTGGGGTTGGGGGGAGGGGGGGATGTTTGCTTTTTCTGGGGGAACTGAAAGTTTTTCGGTGAGTTAATTTCGTGCTTTCTTATCTTCTTCTTTTTATTATATCAAAATTAAAAGAATATTTTTAAAGAAATAAACTGTTCTGGTTTTGTTTATTGAACAGCTCTACTCAAAATGTATTTCTCCTTTAATGTCTACTGTAACGACAATTATTTATTCTTGAACCCCGATTTAGAGCGACCCCTGATTTTCGAGATAACATGTTATTAACCTATACGAGCGTGCTATATATATATATATATATATATATATATATATATATATATATATATATATATATTTATATATATATATATATATATATATATATATATATTTCGTGTGTTACCACATAGGAATACATGTGGCACAACGGATAACACTTACCAGTTTGCAGCCACGTCACAAACCCACGTGACCTATGTTCACGCGGCCATCTTGGACGGTGCGGGTGACTTGGTAGGCCTAATGTGGTTTCGGTACGAAAACTAATATATTTAGTCTTGTTTTGCATTGTTGCACAGTGTTTGGTAGATAAAATATTCACGCCCCATTCCCTTCGAGAGTTAGGCTACTTGTAGGGCGTACTTAGAAGTGGCGTCCCGCAAGTGTAAAATCGGTCAATTAGCGTACCGTCAACAGGTCAAACATGGAGGCTGAATCAAGAACATGTGATCTGCAATGTCACTAATACAAGATTCACCCCATACTGCTGCAGTAGGGGTGCAAACCAACCCTATGTAAAAGCTGTCGAAAAAACGGGTCAATAAATTGAGAGCCTAATTTCACAATCTAAGAAGCAACATTTATTCTTTACATATGTATTATTGATAGCCCGCTACCTTTGAGTTGAAAAATATAATATAATATCTAGTTTAATGCAATTTAAAAGTGAAATCGACGGCATTCTGCGGCCGCCATCTTGTCTTTTTGCATTCTCTCCCATTTCACCAACTCTGTGCCTACATGGGTAGCCATTTGATACTGGAGCCACAGTTTCTAGGTCATGTTCCATACTAACGCTATTTTCGCCCGTATTTATATAAGGCTGGTCTTCACCCGTGTACTACAAGTACCGGGTGAATCTTGTATCTACAATAGCTATATTCACACGGGCGAGTTAAAATGCCTCACGTAAAACCACTTGCCTAGTTCGACTCAGATTTGCCGTGTGAATGCACGGCTGAGGCGTTTTAGGGCTGAATCGATTCATATAAATCGTTTAATGTAAAACGCTTACCAAGGTGGTCTACAGGAACCGATCTATGCTGAAACGTTTTATTTATGACATCACACGCATGCGCAGTCGAGGGAAACGTGACAGTCGAGACCTGAGTGTGTTGACTTTCCGGTAAATTTGCTTTATGAACCTGCTAGAGGTGCACATATATTTTTTTCATCATTTATTTTTAGGGTTTCACTGCCCAGCAGAAGTTTTGACTGTTCCAAACCAATACGATTCAGTCCATACATATCTAGTTCGAACCCACACTCTCTCGACCGAGGTCAACGAACCCAAACTGGCGCTGGTTAGCCTGGACTTGCTCATGTGCAGATATCCACTTCCGCCTTAAACCGATTCAAAGCACTGCCCGTGTGAATGCGACAATGTTTGAAACTCAGCCCGTGTGAATGCGCGCTAGATCGCTTGATATAAATCGCCTTCTGTAGATCACCTTACATTTTGCCCGTGTGAATACAGCTATAGTCACGTGCAAATCCGCAATAATAGTTCGGTGGTAATGTTTCATGGAAGGTAAGAAGTATAGTCCGATGGCTCTTTGCATCTTTGCCATATTTGTCAGACAAATATATCAGGTTGGTCATTGTAACCTAGCTACGCTTTGTCTGAAGTAACTTTGATGACAAAAAGCTAACTTTGAAGCTATTTGAAATTAGAGCATCCCAAATAATTTCGGCAAGCACACCAAGACTCTAGTTGGAGTAGAGACCTAAATTCCAGTATCACGATGGTCACGTGACAGAATAACGTAGGTACTTTGAATTATGGCAGTTTTTTTGTGGAAGTAATAGGCTTAAATAACTTCCTGTGGGTATGTGGTGTCTCGTGCAACGTCACGCAAAGCAGAAGTGCCAGGTTTAGTTATCAATTAAGAATTAGGCCAGCTGTGCTTCACGTAGATCTACGCGCGTTTGTTGTGTGTGCATGTTTGTTTTGCAGGGTTGTTGTTGTTGGGATTCTTTTTTGACGGGGTCGATCACATTCTCGGTTGCAACTGGATATGAAGGGAATTAACGCGGAGTTGTTATAGACATATTGAGTGTTAATGATTACATCATAAGCTGTGTTTACACGGGGAATTGTGAAACGATCTAGACAAAGCGATTTATATGAAGCGTTTTAGTGACGCGTTTACACGACCGAGTTTGAAAGTGTGTCGGCGACTGTGAACCAGCAGCCTTAGTGGGGAGTCTGTAGCCGGTGAGTACTGCTATATGTTTAGTTTACATACCTAGATTCACAATATGAATAACGACACCAATGTAACAGCTACATTAATATTGCTTGGAATTTAGGGTTAATTTAATTAAATTTCATTATTTGAGTATGTAATTCTGTTAAATATGATCGCATTCAATAGATTTCGGCCTAATCGGTCCCTCACACTGCTGGGCACCAGGAATAGTTACAGCTGAGCTTGTAGCCGGCAAGCACTGCTATTTTACAATATCGCTGCCCGGGAACCAGCTGAATCGCTTCAAATAAACCACCTCGCGAGGTGGTATAGATGAACCGTTTCATATGAATCGATTCAGCCCTAAAACACCTCAGAGTCGCGTTTACACGCCAAATGTGAGTCGATCTAGGCAAGTCGTTTTATATGAAGCGTTTTAAATCGCCTGTGTAAACAGGGCTTTAGATTGCTCACACATTCACATCCTGGCTGGCAGAAATAACTGGTACGCCTAAGCATGGTTGATAGTAGGGCCTATTAGCAGCTGGGTTATGGTTATAACTCTGTGGTTTTCATTTTTGTAACCTTATCTATTTATTTAGTATTCCTTTATTTATTCACAATATCCAAAGTATTAAACTGGCACATCTAGTGGCAAAAACATCCCGAGCTGATGAGATTCATTGCATTCACAGATTCAGTACGTTTGCCAGCTTGCCAGTCTGTTGAAATCTGGGTTTTTTTCTAATCTGGCTGTAGGCCTACTCCTAATATGAAACAAGTTTGGAAGCATATTGGATAAGCACACACAGCGATAAAAACACTGATTTGAAATCCAGTGGGTTGTACAGTTTAAACGTTTGATAATGATTAATTTAATTGGAGTGTTGCTATATTGATTTCTAATCAAAACAGTTCCTGTCTGCTGTTTTAGCCGACCATTTCAAAGTGTGAGTCAGTGACTGATTGTGACTGATTGTGACGTCATTGGTCAAACGCATACTGCAGTGTCACTGACGAAAGTGTAATGAATCATATTGGTTTATTTAGCCCATTCATAGCGCCACATATCAGGTCACTGTTATTTATAGTCCATAGGACAGCAATTTGGCACATAATATGTCTTATTGTCAATGCCTATGCTTACTGTCTGATCTCACTTCAATCATTTGTCTAGCTATGATTAATTCATAATTAAAATTACTCAAAAGCAAACAACCATCTATGTGAATTAGAAATAAATGCATGAATGCATACAGACCAGTGATCTCTGAGACCACTTGTGTTGAAGTGTAACAAATCAAAATGGCAACATGAATGGGACGAACATCCAAACAATAAGTTGCATAGCATCACTCCATCCATTTGACAAACATCCACAGCATCATGCTGGGTGTTGGTGGGATCAAGTAGTCCACATTGGCTACTCTGGACTGACTCACCGAGTGCATTGGGTGTCGGTACCCACTAAAACTCAAGATACATTTTGCTTGAGTGTGTGCATTTCATGACCCTACATCAACTACTTCAAAATTGCATCACAATTCATGTTTACTGTCATTGGACATGGATCTGACCATTTGATGTAAATTTAAATGTCATTTAAATGTCATTTAAATGTAGGCATATAAATGTGGTTAATAAGATTGACAGAACAGATACCACCAGCTTTTCCCTGTGAATATGGCAGAGTAAAACCTGACATTTTCATAATGTTTTCATAATAATAACCGTTAAAACTAAATTGAGATATTCAGGGATGGGGTGGTCCCCCTACCCCCTTCCTTCCCAGAGCGTAAAACCCTACATGTAATGGATGACAAATAGGGAGTATAAATGCTACAATCAAGCTGCATTCTCCTGTATTAGAACTATGTTGGGGTCTACATGCAATGTGTCATGTCACTCTACGGCTATTGTTAAACAAAGTGCTACACCACTGTGTTCCATGCGAGTGTACATGTTATAACTGTTTTCATCGTGACTATTGTGGCACGATTTTGTTCTGTATAATAAATAATTAAAAGTTCTGAAAAACTGTCTAGCCTGAATTTATTGAACCTGGCAGTGATGCCATCGAAGAAATATTGCGTGAGCCGTACCAAAGTCAATCCACTAGCCTTACCGAGTCAAGCAAGGGTTTTACACCAAGTTGCTGTCTCCCGAAGCAGGTATAATGACGCTATACAGAATATGTTATTGTCGGTAAGGTTTGAGAACTGCCGGTGACACTTCTTACAGAAGAGTAGTAGTAATAGTAGTAGTAGTAATAGTAGTAGTAGCAGCAGGAGCAGCAGTAGTAGTACTAGTACCTGGGTCGCTGAAGACAAATACTGCTCACATCTGGTGCATTATGGGGGTTGTCTTAGTATTTTAGTTAAAGATACTACTACACTTCTTGAAGATTGATACTGCCTATCATACATAAGTCTGAATAGACTTGTTTTCACCATAAGACAATTAATTGGTCGATAGAAAGCATGAGCCTACACTTTTACCGACCCAGGGGATTTTTAACCTCTCACACCACATAGACATGGGATGAAAGCAACTCTCCGCTGATGACACTGTAAGTTATACACAGCAGTAATACAAGTTTGCTCTACCACAGCTAAGGTAATAAGCAGAATACCCTATCCGAATGGACAGATGGGAGGACAGGGTCCGAAGTGATGACACACAGATGCATGGATGCTTAGAGGCACGGATGCACAGATGCCTAGAGATAATCGAGAGCATTCAATGGCCGCCATCTAGTTATTGTTGTGTGTTTTGTTTGCAGTTTTTACTTGTTCGGTAACTTTATGCCAATAACACCAAACACTGCACACCGAAAGATTTTGCTGTAACAATTAAAATATATATATATATATAAAGTTATGCTATGTAATAGAGGAAGGAAGAGACGAGTGTTGGGTCGAACACTTTATTGAGCGTCTAGGGCATGCACAATAAAAAGGGCATACCGGTAAAAGTTTGAAATCTGGAGGCGGAGTGACTGCCCGGGGCAGATATCGCCCGGTGGTGGCGCTTGGGCCCGGCTGGCCAGGGCAAATCCCGGGCAGGTCAACGATTGGACAATAATATAAATAACAAAGTATACGAAATAATAAATAATAATTCACAACGAGACGGGGTGGCATATTATGGAATTTTAATCAGTAGAACAGAGGTACAAAGTAAACAATGCAATCAGACGTCGGCAATCTCAACCCCACCGCGACTCAACCGCCACAATCTACTGTCCTTTGTAGTTGAGGGGTGGGCGGCGGCTAAATCGAACGGTGTAGTGGTCGGGTTGGTGTCTGGGCGTCAACTGCCGGTTGGTCGGCTGTGGGCGGCCATGGCAGTTCGTAGTGCATTCGTAAATCGAAAGGTGGCGCCACGGTCGGGCCGAGTAGGAGTCGCGCTGGGGCGATCCGAGCGAAGGCAGTTAGTTTGGCCGTAAGTCGCCAGGCGGCGGTTCGGTCGTAGTGCTTAAGGCTACCACCCCACGTCCCGCTGCGAATTACCCATGTTAGCGCTAACATGGACAATTCACAACGAGACGGGGTGGCATATTATGGAATTTTTATCAGTAGAACAGAGGTACATAGTAAACAATGCAATCCGATGTCGGCAATCTCAACCAAATAAGGTAGAGAGTGCCCGTGTGGCTTCCGCGAATGCCTTTTTCGGGACGTAAGTGTACATGGCGTCAGATCTCCAGGCTCCGAGTTGTCGTACGTCATCGTGGGAGGCCCCGGCCTGCGCGCAGGCCTGGGCTCCCCCTCTTCGGAGTCCGTGGAGGGTGAAGGTGGCCGGGTCCGGATGGCCATGAGCCCGGAGAGCCTTGCGGATGGCGGTCGTCAGTATGGTGGAGGTCAGGGGCTGTCGGTCCCGGGTGACGAAGGCGAGGTCGGAAGGCATGCCGGGGGTGGCGTCGGTGTATCGAATCCATGCGGCGACTGGACAGCACTGGGAGTCGGGGATATGGTGTAGTCATATGGTGTAGTGGTCGGCCCGGGATCTGGAAGATTTGGTGGAACGAACGTGTATGAGGAGCCCGTGCTCGTCGCCGATGATGTCGCGTCGTCTCAGGGTGTGTCGTGTCGATCTGCTGCCTGGTATCAGGACATTGCTCTGTCTGAGGAGGGTGAAGAACATCATCAATGTGGCGGAAGCGAGGACTAGTGCAGCGGGCCCTCCGCCTTTGAAGTATCGCAGGACAGCCTCGAGGTGAGCAGTGGAGAGGGGCGGGGCCGGCATGTGTAGTGAGGTGCGACCCACCCCTTTCTTGATGAGCTGGACGGGGTATGTGTCGAAGCCGGCAGTCGAGCCGCCAAGCAGCCGCCTCCAGGTGCGGGCCCCGCTCAGGTAGTTCAGCACAGCACCCGGGGACTTGAGTATTCCGTCGAGGTGTGCAATGTAGGCCATTACGTCCATCTGGGTAGGGGTTCTTGGGTTGAATCCCCTCCTCCTGGCGAATTTGATGTATTTGTTAGACTGCAGGCGCTTATTTCTCCATGTTCCCGATGCCAATCCAGCGTCGATCAGCTTCAGTATCCGGCTTCGCTCGTCTGGGTCACCTGGGAAGAGAGAGGCAATTTATACGAGCTTCCCAGGGGACCGGGCTATATCGGGGGTCCGTATTGGTTGAGGTGGTGGTGGACTCTTATGCGGTCGATCCCTTTCTCCAGGCAGCCGATTCGAGCCCGAGTATCGGCCGCTGGGTCGCTGTATCGTCTGCTTAGGGCATCAGCGAGCACTAGTTCCCTGCCCGGCTTGTGGACGACCCGGACGAGGCAGCTGTGGTTTGCGGCGAACCTCCATACCTCTCGGGCGCAGGCGCATAGGACGGGGTCACGGCCGGCGCCTGAGCTGAGCACCTGCTGGGAGGCCTGGTGTATTTGTGAGGCTCCGCTGGGGCTAGGCTGTTGAGGGCGACGACCAAGTTGATCGCCTCGAGGTGGTTGATGTTGTAGTTCTGTGTGATCAGGTCGTGAGTGTACTCTTCCGAGAAGAAACCCCCGGGTGAGTAGGCCCCGCCCCCTCTTAGAGTGGAGTCGCATTCGATTGTCCACTCGGCCTCCGGGTCCGAGTGGAGGAGGACGATACCGTTGGTTGTTTCCGCGTACCTCAGGAACCAATTGATGTCCATTGCGAGGTCAGCCGGGACCGTGTGCTTGCCGGTAGGGGGGGCCTCCCGTAGGGCTGTGAGGATCCTTCCCATGAAGCGGCGGGCCGGCTGGACGCAGCGAGCTACATGCTGTAACCTGCCAACGAGTCTCTGCAAGTCTCTACGGGATGCTCTATGGCCGGTTTTCCATGACCTACATTCGGCAAGTATATCGGCCAGCTTTATGTCCGGTATTCGTATGGCCATCTCCGTTACCGAGATATGGTAGCCCAACCATTCGAGGCTCTTGGTAGGTGGAACGCATTTGGCCGTGGAGAGGGCGAGTCCGAGTTCGCCGGTGAGGTTTATAACGTCTTCGTAAGCGTCCCGGGCCTTCTGGAGGGAGGGGGCCACCCCGACGAAGTCGTCGAGGTAGCAGAGGGCGTGGTGTCCACGCTGCCTGAGGAGGTACACGACAGCGTTTGTCGTACGGGCGCAAGCTAGTGAGGAGGTGCGGCAGCCAAACGGGGGAGCGACATCGAAGTAGGAGGCACCATCCAGGTTTATGCCATACAGGGGGATCGAGAGGGGGCAGGCTCGGAGTTGTCGATATGCCCTCGCCAGGTCGGCCGACCACAGGTAGCATGTCTCGCCAAGGCAGGTTACCTCATCTCCCAGATCTTGTATCCCAGGTAGTGTATATGTGGCCGGGCGGCCCTGGTACTGGCCCTTCCTGATGCCCGAGTTAACACTTGCTCCCCTCGGGTAGCTCAAGTCAACGATGACCCGCCTCTCGTCGGTATTCTTCTTGGGGCGGGTCATCATCGGGCTGGTCTGCGCCCAAGGAGAGAAGGGGGGTCTTTGGAATGGCCCGAGGAGTGCGCCGTGTTTGACCTCGGTGCGTACGTACTTGTCTATCCAAGTCATGTGGGCGGGATCTTCTTTATGGTTGGCACAGGAGGGGATTGGTGGTTGATCTCCCGTATAGTCAGCTGGCCAGCCGAACTTGAGGTACTCGAGCAGCTGTTGGTCGTGGTATCCTGCAAGCCGCTCTCTCCATTTGTATATTTTTAAGCCTGAAGGTACTGGCACTCGGGCGACGAGGTAGTTAGGCAGTCCAGTATCTCGAACTCTATCATATATGGTACGGTAGGTGTCATCGGTCCAGGCTTCCGGGACTGTGGTTGGCCATATGGCCTGGAGGGTCAGTAGGTATGATGCTGGGCTGTGTGGAGGGTTGTACCGCACGGCCGGCGTTAGCGGGTCGCCATTTGTGATTGCGTCAATGTCGTCGTCCGCCTGTCTCCTATCCTCGTAAGTGAGGGCCTGGTCAGTCTCGGCGGCTATTTCTTGTGTAGTGGGGCCTACCCCGACCGTGTTAGGTAGAATCACACGAGTGTTGTCGCTCGTCTCTGGTCTGAGTGGTAGGGCGGGGGCCATGTTGTGCGCCGTTGTCCGTGTTTGTTGTTGTCGGGTGGGTTGTTGTCGGGTGGGTGTGTCGGGTACTCTGTGGTAGTGGGCGTGGCCGACGGCGGGCCCACTGGCCACGGGGCTGATATCAGAGTCTAGAGAGCTCTCGCCCTGATGGTCTACTGAGTAGGTAAGTAGGTCGGCGGTGTGGGTGGTGTTATCTATGGAGGCTGTGTGGCGGCTCACATGTGGTGCGGGGTCGTGACCCGAGGCGGCCCTATCGGGTGCAAGGTCATGGCCGGGGCATGACCCAGTTAACGGCGTCTGCTCGCCTGGGTCGGCGGGTGAGCACGTGGCGGAAACTGGGTCACCGGTGGCGTGGGCACCGCCGCTGCAGTCTAGGCGCGGCTGAGTGTTTTTGATAGGTTGGTGCGCGATACGGGCTGTGGTCTCACGTTCAGTTTTGCTGCAGATTAGTTTCCTATCCTCTGAGATATGTTTATCGGACGGCGGCTCAGCACCATCAAGAGGTGCTGTGGTTGCTGCCACCGGCCGATTTACTGAAAACCCGTAGTTGTTGGTTCCGTCTCCGCCGCTTGCTTCTTCTCTAGTGCGCGTTTTTTGTTGTTACATTCATTTTCTCTGTGTGGATTGGCTTTCCGATAGTTGTTTGCGCACCAAGCGCAGACGTGGCAATAACGGTTGGGCAGGGTGCCGTGTGTGGAGGCATGGCCGCAGTCGTTGCCCCAATTCCATTGGTGACACGGCCGGCCGCCCGTCACAGTAGAGAATTCCGTGCGGCCGCCGTAGTCATGGCCGCCGTAATCTTCCTGGCGTTTTTGGTATTCGTTCATCTTTTTCTTCTTGGTCGCCAGTCTACTGCCGACTGCCTGTGCATCCCTTTGAACATCCTTGATGGCGTATATGTCAGCCCAGCCGCGCGGCAGGCGCCTATCGTCGATCATACTGAATACACGCTCCGACCATAGTAAACACGTGTCCCAGTCCCAGTCAAGCGCCATTGTGCTTAGCTGCTCCTGGTGTTCATGGAGGGGTTCTATCCAGCTCTCCGGAACGCTAGAGTCTTTGCACATCCTGAATAGTGCGCTGAAATATTCCATGCAACTACTCTCCCCGAGGCCGACCTTCCCCTTCCTGTCGCCTCGGATCACGAACGTGTTGGGCATTAATGAAACCCTACCTCTTTTTGTTGAGCGAGCTCCTTTTTCCTTGAACAGATCCTCGATTGAAGCATGGTGATCCGACTCAGAGTCGGTGTAGGACGTGGATCTTTTCCTGGTATATCTCCTCCGTGGTTGTGCGCTCTCGTCACGTCTGTAACGAGGGTTTCGGCGATCGGGGGATCGTGTGGTAGTTCTGGAGTGCGAGCGGCTCCTGCTGTGTCGCTTCCGTCTCGGGCTGATGCTCCGGCGGTCATTACGCGTGCCACGTGTTCCTGTTTCCGCTGCTCCCGCCGTGTTCGTCGTAGTGACTGACACTCGGTCCCTGACCGTCTCGAGTGCATTTATCCTGTTTAACAATGCATTAGTCACTGTGTCCAGTTTGTCACTTAGCGTTCTTTCGATCCTGGCTATGTCGTTATTCGGGGAGTTTGTATGGCTCGTCTGCTGTTGATGGGAGCTTTCCGCCATGTTGTTATCCGGGGTGCGTAAGGATGATCCGGCCGGGCGAGTTCCTTTAGGTGTCGTCACGAAAACTTTGGTCACTATGGAGCGAGGGCAGCCTCTGGATCTTGGTGTTCGTTTCGGCATTTTTTTCTTTTGGCGTTCGAATGAGAGTTTTGGGCGTCCGGCGTGCGTAAATCGAACGGTGTAGTGGTCGGGTTGGTGTCTGGGCGTCAACTGCCGGTTGGTCGGCTGTGGGCGGCCAGGGCAGTTCGTAGTGCATTCGTAAATCGAAAGGTGGCGCCACGGTCGGGCCGAGTAGGAGTCGCGCTGGGGCGATCCAAGCGAAGGCAGTTAGTTTGGCCGTAAGTCGCCAGGCGGCGGTTCGGTCATAGTGCTTAAGGCTACCACCCCACGTCCTGCTGCGAATTACCCATGTTAGCGCTAACATGGACAATGAAACTCCGCCTGTTTTATATCTGCATAATTCATTATACATCCTATAAAGTTAGACTATGTAATAGAGGAAGGAAGAGACGAGTGTTGGGTCGAACACTTTATTGAGCGTCTAGGGCATGCACAATAAAAAGGGCCAAAGGAGAACGCCTAAGCGTCTCCCCCCAACCCAACACTCGCATCCTCCGAGCATAGTGCCGCGAGTTTTTACTTGTTCGGTAACTTTATGCCAATAACACCAAACACTGCACACCGAAAGATTTTGGTGTAACAATTAAAATATATATATACGCGTGGCATTAAGGGTTGGAAGATCGTGATTTATCGATATATATATATATGTTGAGGAGGCAGTCTATTTCCTGGAATGGCAAATGATGTCATCATATTAAATAGTCGGATGGTGTGTACTGTTCAGATTGTTATGACACAAACAATCAAAGGAAAGGGGGGTTTTAGATAACAGTAGTGACATTGCTCACTCACTGCGAGTTTGGATTTGACCTCACTTTTCATGTTTACCCATAATGACCAGTGCCATGTAAAAGGTGCTCTTTACACCCTAATAGAATTGTGAATTGTTAACAGAATAACGTTCAAACTTTAGATTTCAAACCTCTGAAATGAGCTGTTCATACAAGGCTAAACCACCATGCTCTACTTGTAATTTCTTGAAAATGGCAGTATTTTTCAAGACATATGTGACATAAATATGGGCAATATTGTAAAGGAAATCCCCAATCAAAAATATCATGAGCATGATAACTATTCCAATCACAAGTCCAGCTCTTGCATATGAACCAGCTTTACAGCTTAACAATAGCAAATCCTGGCAAGGAGTTTATTCCCAAGATGGGCTATTACCACTCATTTGCCTACAGACCCAGGTGACCTCTCTATTCTTTTTTGGTAAACAATTTTTATGCATCTGAATGCAGTCTTTCTTCAGCGCCAAGGCACTGGTCTTTTAGCCATGCTTAACTTCAGTCATTTACACTATTTAATTACGAGAACAATTGTGCATGTTATTTGTAACATGGGTAATTTACGGGTGGAGGCGCGGAAACCACCATAGAGGGGGTGTAATGACGTCACGAGGCAACTTCCGGTGGCCATATTGGATTACATATGCAAGGCTTGGAAGTGCTTACATTGTGTTTATTTACCGATTTATTGGTTTATTTGTCACTGTTTTGAGCAGTTTGGCCTCAAAAGTTGTGGGAAAGGGGTTTTTTGATGGAGGGGAAGCATTTTTTAAATCATGTAGCCTCACATCATGGCTAAAGTGCAGTATGTTGACACTTTGGATGCTCTGTCAAAGAATTAGAGAGGTTCGGGCAGTACCCGCTAGGTGGCGCCACATACTTCGGCAGCCCTGATTATAGGTAGGCCCAGTGGTGGCCATAGTGTTCTTGGTATAAGATAGGGGGCGCCACAGGTGGTATTAAGTGTAATCCAAGATGGCTAACCGCCGAGTGATGACATCACATGCACTCCCTCTCTTGAGTTAACCGGAAACAGTCCCGCCACCTGACGGATCTCTGACGAACTACCTGCGCATTGCCGCGCAGGTGGAGCCGTCTAGCGTTTCAAACCCGAACTATGTTATCCAGACTGTGGAGCCTCAGCGCCTTTTCCGCCAAAAACAAACGTAATACGAAATTCAAACTTTCAAACCCCTCCACGCTCCCACTCCTACCCCACCAGTCATACACACTGATATACGAAGGACCTCCACCACTCTTTCTTCGCCCACCCACACCGCAGATAACTGACTCAAGGGTAGGGTTGAGGGTTCGATTCCGGCGCTCTCCAGGACCATAAACTTTGCCCGAGAAGGGGGTAAGATCACACCACTGTACCTTAATCTTGTTGTACCTCATGAACAAATAAAAACCACTGTATGGAACTGCCTGCCTCCATCTTCTTAAATTTTTCAGGAATGAAAGATCTCTGCAATTTCACGGATTTTCGTGATTGTTTATATTTACCGATTAATGTTAAACAAAATGCCAAGGAATCAGGATGTATATGACAACAATTGGGTAGTTTGAAAGAACATAAAGCCGAAACAAGAATGAGTTAGGTATGGGAAATAACATAGACACAACACAAATAGTTTAAACCTAACTTCCAGCATTTTTCTGTGATTCCCTGACAGTCCTAATCATATAGGGGGATGTCCATGTTTTCACGGAAATTTGTCGTCAGTGTAATAATCTTGGCTTATTTTTCCCATGTTTTTTTCCGGAGACCATTTTCATTCCTGATTTTACCGACCCAAGGGATTTTTAACCTCCCACACCACATAGACATGGCATGCCTTTGATGACCTTTGAAATATTGTGGAACTTAAGAATATTTACAATTATGCAATCTTCTCTCTGCAGCCCCTAAAGGATGCATAAATTTGCACCAGGAACCCCCGATGTTTCCCCAGGCACTGGATGAAAGCTTATTGGCTTTGATGCATAATTATATGGCTTTTGAAATGCATTCTTGATTGCATAAGGCTGTTAATGAAAGTGAGTGCATATTGGCTCTCCCATTATTATTATTATTATTATTATCCTCTTCTTTGATGCAGGCTTGTGGTAGCCTATACAAAGCTCGTAGCTCTCAGCTCTAATGGTATGCAGCCTCGAAATTGTACAGGGATGTTTCTCTGGCCCAGGCCCTGTCCAGCGCATTCTTGAATTGATTCATGGTAGCTGCTTCCACCGCTTCTTCCGGTAGCTCATTCCACATGTTTATCACTCGCTGTGAAAAGAAGGCCCCTCTGAGTGAACTGTTGTACCTTGGCTTGAAAAGCTTCTTGGAGTGACCTCTGGTTTTGCTTCCCTGTATGCGTCTGAATAGCAAGGTCTCATCCACATTATACTCAGCATTCAGGAACTTCCATGTGTTGATCATGTCCCCACGAAATCTTCTGTATGTGAGGCTTGGTAACTTGAGTCTCCTGAGTCTATCTGGATAACTAAGGTCCTTCAGATGTGGCACTACCTTAAGCCGTGTTTACACGGGGAATTGTGAAACGATCTAGACAAAGCGATTCATATGAAGCGTTTTAGATGCGTGTTTACACGGCGGAGTTTGAAAGTGTGTCGGCGCCGGGAACAAGCAGGCGCCTGTAGCTGGCATGCACTGCTATTTTGTTTAGTTTACACACGTCGATTCGACGCAGATGTAGCTGCTATGCTAATATCGCTTGGAATTTAAGGTTAATTTAATTAAATTTCATTATTTGAGTCTGTAATTCTGTTAAATATGATCGCATTCACTAGATTTCGGCGTAATCAGGCCCTAACACTGCCGGGAACCAGCGATTAGTTACTGCTCCCCCTGTTCCCGGCACGCACTACTATTTTATACTATCGCTGCCCGGGAACAAGCTGAATCGCTTCAAATAAACCACCTCCCGAGGTCGTATAGATGAGGCATTTCATATGAAGCAATTCAGCCTTAAAACGCCACAGCATCGCGTTTACACGGCAAATGTGAATCAATCTAGGCAAGGCGTTTCATATGAGGCATTTTAAATCGCCCGTGTAAACACAGCTTTAGTTAACCTTCTCTGAACAGCTTCAATGGATTTAATATCCTTCTTCAACGTTGGGTGCCATATAGTGACTCCATACTCTAGTATTGGCCGTACTTGGCTCTTGTACAAAGTGATCAGCATCTTTTCGTCCAAGTATTTGAAGGTTCTGCGAATCATTCCCACAATCTTATTAGCTTTTAAGAGTAACATTATTGCTGTGATTTGATAGTGATTTGAATCATTTTAAGAAGTATTTAGATATGTTTCCAACAGATTTTAATGTATCTTTATCCCAGTGAATATTGTGGCTATTCTAGTGTGTTGCCGTAAATTCAAGTGATTGGTTTTTATATTTTTTCTTTGGTGGTTGTTTATATATATATATGTTTTACATGTCTAGGAATAGTAAACTTTCAACATAGCTTAGTATGATCCTCCTTAGCATAAGCAATTTGGCTTTTTCATAGAAACTTGTGTATTGGTGTCTTGATATAACGTTAGATGTTGCTAGAAAATAAAGCACACAACAAACACAAATTTAATTATGTATTTCTACATTAAGGCTGCATAGTCCGATGATCTTAAGATCTTGCCACATAATTTTAGATAAATATATTAGGTTAATCATCATAATCTATTTTATTTGAGCTTTGATTATCTTTTATTTAAAAGATTTTAACTGCTGAAGTGAAAACATACAAAAGTAATGTTAGCATGCACATCAAAATGTGGAATAGCATAGGCTTCAGCAGTGAAAGGTTTGAATAGATTGATTTGGTATTCCTTTCTATGCAGCATCAAATGTTTAAAAAGTGCACAAATATGTTTTTGGTCCACAGATTCAAATTTATGGAAGTGTTTTGGCTTACTCTGTGAAACAATTTATTCATAACAAGACATTACAATGAAAGTCTCATACTTGTTAATAATATGAAGGGTTACTTAATTAAACCAGGCAAACTATTATATAACCACTACATGATATTATACCATACTTTCAAATGGAGACGTTGATGATTATCATTATATAAGTAGTCAGTTCAATGACAAAATATATCAGCATTCAAATAATCAACTCGGAACTTGTCATAAAATACAAAACCGAATAAAGTATTAACGATCATTATATTCAAGGGAAAGAGGCTTGCATGTTTAATCAATTAAGGTATGGTCATGTGACCTTTGGGCGAATTATTGTGTGCTGTTCAGGTTGCTACAAAGAGTTGAAAGGAAGGAGAGATGGAAGGAAGGGGGAGAGGAGGACAGCAGAGATGGGGAGATGAGAACGGGGGTGGAAAGAGGAGGGAGAGCTGGAGGGGAAGGGGTATATGGGAGTGGGAGGGAGGGGGAAGGAAAGGAGTGCAGGGACCCAGGAGGAGGGGGGGGAGATAAGGGGGTGGAGGGGAGGGAGGAAAGGAGAATGGGGGAATAGGGGAGGACAAGAAGGGCATGGATCTAGGGAAGGGTGGGGAGGAGGGCTGGTTGAGGAGGAGGGAGAGCAGGGAGTGGGGAGGGAGGAAATGCAGGATGGATAGAAAGAGGGAGGGAGGGAAGGAGGAAGAGGGGGAAGGGAAATGGAGGGAGGATAGCAGAATGAAAGTAGGGAATGAAGTGGCGGATTTGAGTCCAGTTAAATTCAGTGTTTATTTTACTGGTGATTTAGGTGTGGGAATTTTACTACTGGAGGGTGGGGTGGGGGGGGGGGGGGGGAGAGAGGGCGAGGGTGGAAGGAGAGAATAATGCAAGGAGGGAATAAAGGGGAAAAGGAAGAGCGGATCTGAGTCCAGTTAAATCCAGTCGGTTTTTTGGGAGGGGGAGGGGGTTTTGTTTGTTTTTAACTGATGACTTGGGTGAGAGTTCTACGACTGTCATTTTGCAATGCCTCATGCCTGATGTAGCTGTAATCAGGTGGTAGGGCTGACACCCCACCCAGGGCCACCTAATAATGCTGTGGTGGGAGGGGAGGTGGCGGGGGATCCATCAGGAAACCATCCTCCGAGTGTTGCAGCTCAGAGCAGCTGTCGCAGACTTCACTCGTTCCCGCCTCAGTTGGCGGATTTCCAGCTGGTGGGTTTACGCTTCCAGTGTCTCCGGGCCTCAGTTCAAATGACCTGGTGACCAGGCTGTTGACCTCGCTCTGGTTCAATGTTGCATGCCGGTGTTGGCAGCTGTCACACAGTGGTCTTCCCTCAATCAGCCGTGACAACTTTGACAACAAGTAGGCCTGGTAGTTGGTCACAGTCCCGCTGCGGACAGATCATTTGAATTTTATTTTTCCATAAAATATGGTGGGGTGCTTTTTGGGGGGATCCCTTAAGGTTGGTATCCCTTAAGGGGGTAATCTTCCTACATGTACACCGAAATGCATCTCTCTAAACTAACAATAAGTTACTAGCCACGTATCTAAACAATTTCACAATTTAATAATAACATCAAGATAAACAACGAGTTATTATGATAGGTGTTTTGGGATCAGGGTATTTTTCTTTCCCTTTTAAATACTTACTATGTGTTAATTGTATTGACTGGTTTACAGGATAGGCTGTCAATAGCAGGATGGACTGCCTGGTTGTCAATTAAAGCTGCATAATCCAATGAAATAAATCAGCAAACATGGGAATTCTGAGCTGCACTGGTTCTTCACTAAGGAGAGAAGCTGGGGCCCAGTAGGCCAGGTCACAGCTACAGATTACTTGACAGAAGATAGGGATGATCCCCCCACACAGCCCTATCATTCACTATAGAACCTATATTTTAAACTTACTTTACACCTATAACCACATGGGTCCTGATGACCAAAATTAGTATGATTTTTGCAATACATTTGTTTCTAATCAATGTAGAGTTCAGTGCAATTGTCATGGCAGATATTTTATATTAGATAAAATACCACTACCTGTATCATGGAATATGTATTCACCATCTCACCCTACCTTCCACAATGTAAGCTATAGCTGCGACCTGACATAATGGGTTACTTGTTTGTTCAATGCCCCCCCCCCCCCCAGCACAAAAACTGAACATCGGCTATTGGGGACATTCTGGGTCACAGCCTCAGTCCTTACTGGGGGACCAGGAGTACTCGGAATAGCCGTATTAAAGCTGCATAAACCAATGAAAGCATCATATTCACTAAACCAAAGCCCTGCATTTGATGCTAGATATCCTAATCAAGTACTGGTACACTCACTTATTAAACAGATTAGCTATCCGGCATCACAGTGCCACACTAGAAAATAGGGAAAACAATGCCCCTGGCTAACATTACAGTGTGTACATCCTAATTTAATTTGGCATGTTTATTTTTACTTCAAGCATCTCCAAAGTTGTCCCTTAAAAATAAAAGTTATTTGAAAATGAAGCAGTCAACCTCAAATATTAAAATTTTTTAAATAGGAGATCCCAAATCCATTGGATTGTTCAACGTTTAACACGCTATACATCCCCTTTCCTTATTTGGGAATGTTGAGCTACTGCAGGAGGACACATGGTGCTGCGTCCAGTGTTGATCTTTTTACCCCCCCCCCCCCAGTGTCCGTCTACTAGTGGAGATTAGATGATTACAGCTAAAGCCTATTGGATCAGAGTTTTGACAAGCACACCAACATTAATTTTGCATGTTGACACATCAAATATATCCTGTTACTGATTTTTAATTAAAGTTACTTCAAACTAAGGTAGGGTAGATCAATGATCAACCTAACATATTTATCTCAGAAAATTACAAAAACACAAACCCATTGGACTATGCAACTCTAAATACATTAACAAACAATTCATTGTGAACACAATATTTGGTGGACTGAGTTGTGTATGTCTCTCTCTATGTCTCTCTGTCTCCCTCTCTCTTTCTCTGGACCACTCAGTGATGAAACAGTTTACATCGTTATGGAGCTGTGTTCACATACCCATCATGCATCAGCACTGTTACATGTTACCTACCTATTAGACCCACTGAAAGTGAACGGAAGTTGCATCAGTTTGATCCGGGGCCGGTCCGGACTGTGAAACAAATACTGAGGTCAGCAAACAGGCTGGCATGTTGATCCACGAAGCAGATGTACCATATGCCACCATAAACATCCACATCAATTAATCACACAGGGTTAAATAAGACATTGTAGGTAAATAACATGCATTGTGTGGAAAATAGGTGGGGAGGTGATTTTTAGAAGTGATTCGCAAAGCGATGACCGTTATATTTATGGCAATAAAGGAAACAAAGGGAAAAGTCTGGATAAGTGTAACTGGGTCGCAGACTAAGCGCTAAAAAAAGGAGAATGTCTAGTCAGGGACCGCAGGTGGAAATTCTTAAGCAGAGGTGGTGGTGAGTGGAAGCCTACCGTTGGGAGAGGTTGGAGGGATGTAAGGTAAGGGAGACGCTGATTGGTTGAGAAGGTGTGAGAGCCGATGGTGATTTTGGTGTGAAAGTGAGTAAAGACATGAGTGGTCAGGGAGGTGTGGTGAACGAGGAGCAGGCAGCAAGAGTTCAGTGTGATGAGTTGGCGTGAGCTGGTTCTCCGCAAATCACACACAATTTACAATTATGCCACAGTTATCCATTTTATAAATTAATCTGAAAACAATCAGTTAACCATTATATGTAAATGCAGGGATGCCTGGCATTAATATTTAGACATTTGAAACAAAGGATTGCGCAAATAAACTACGGGGTAAAAGCAGACAGCATAGCTTTTAGTCAAGTAAATCAACGATGAATGAAACACCAAATAATGAAGTCAATGAAGGGGAAGGAGGACTAATTAATTAAATAGAGATTTTGGAAGCTAATAATATATGCTTTAATATGATGTTAGATGTTGATAGGACATAAAACCCCAATAATTCAAACACGATGGCCGAATGAGTTGAGTGCCCGCCTTCCGTATTGGTAGGTCGTGGGATTCGAACCCCCGAGTTCAAACACTGGCCGAGTCAAACCATTGACTTAAAAATTGATACTTGTCACTCAATACCTATGCTAATATTTGGCATTACTAGGATAGGTCAAGGAGCAATGGAATGAGGAAGACCAATTGTCCGCGATTGAAATTTCCCCTGCTTAATCAACTAATGTACAAAGAAATATATACCGCGAAATGATGTGTCATAGGCTCGACAGTAAAAATTCCCTCAAAGAGATGCCTTGAGCTACTGTAGACATTGTATTTGTATTTACAGCCGGGCACTGTGTGTCATATAAAGCTTTTATGCATAACATGTAAACGGTAGCCCCGACATTGGTTTTTCCCACTGTCATCAGAGGGTAGGTGATAGTGGAAATCCTCTATACGGCCATTTCCACACGGCATGTTGCACAGTGAGGCTACTACCCTCAACATTAGTGTGTGTCATCAGAGGGCAAGATAGTGTTGGCAATCCTCTTTATAAGGCCTTTTCACACAAACTATGTTGCATAGTGAGCAAGCTACCTACATTAGTTCTGCCACTTCCGTCAGAGGACGCGTTGGTGGTGATGTTTGTTTGCTGTGGTTTTACATCCTAGCAACATCTAAGGTCATATCAGGGCGGGTACCGACTTGTGACAGTGCATACTCTTTATAGGTCTGCCCCACTGGGAAAACAGGCCACTGGCACCATGACCCAATATCGCAGTCACATTATACTGGTTCTGTGCAAACCAGTCCTTGTCGTATCACATTAATGCCGAGGATCAAGTTAGGTAGGAACAAGGATAAATTTGATAAGCCATTGGTTTGACTCGGCTGGGATTCGAAATCCAGACCTTCAGCACGGGAAGCCTGCGCTCTACCGATTTGGCCATCGCGCGTGGTTGTTGGTAAAAATATATTAACAGACAGAGTAAATTATTTGGGTAATTAATTAATTTGTAATAAATTAATTCCCACAGGCAGGCAGTCCCTCGACCCTGTGCTGACTACCCCTACATCCAGCAAAACACACCCCTTGAGCACAGGTCGAAAGGGAGTATTTAGAATACTGGGAAATTTTGAACTACTTCTCCGGAATTATTAAATCAACAGACAAGCCCCACGACGGTCCGTTTTCATTCCAAACCCAACACACTGTAATTCTTTTTAGTTCCACCCAACACTCAATCTAGAATAGAGAAAGTGGTAAGGTTTGTCAATGTGAATATTGTTATTGAAAATAAGGGTAATAATAGTAAGCTATATGAAGTGATGAGGTCCTAAAACACCTAATTGTATGGCTAGAATAATAAAGACTGGTTAAATACGATGTGCATGTGAAATAAACAAATGATTCCTTAAGTGAGGACCAGCAACGCAGGAGTGGAGGTGAACAGTTTTATTACAGCAACAAACGAGAGAAGGGGACACTTCTCAAGGAGCGTGTGACCGAGCCACAAACTAAGCCCAAGAAATGGAGGATGAGAAGTAAGGGCGGGTGGACAGAAAGTTTGATGGGAAGTTGTTGGTATTATCAGCGGTGAGCTGTTGGGATGATTGGGGTGGGGTCTTAAGTAGGTCTGGGAGATGAGAGGAATGCACTGATTGGTTGAGGGGGTGTGAGAGCCAACGGTAAGTTGAGTGTGAACATAATGAGTGAAAGTGAGTAGACGTAAATGGTCACGGAGCTGTGAGGACCAGGGAGCAGGGAGAACGACTTGAGTGTGATAGACCGGGTGAGCTTGTCCTCCGCAAATCACATACAATTTACAATTATGCCACAATTGAATAATCTATCGGACGCTGATATAATGGACCACAACAGTTAATTATAAAACAGTTAATGATAATCAATAAATAATGTGTCCTTTTCAGATATACACTAACATCCATAATTATGGAAATATTAAAGGGCAAGAAGTATGAAAATATGCAACCTATAAGGCAACCTAGTAAAATTAAAATTAAACAAAATATGAAATAATGACTTTGAATGCAAACCGAGTGGTAAGGTAAAGTGATTAACAAAATCTTAATAACTAGAGGAATGCTATAAACAGATAAAGAGGTTTAAGAAAAACACAAACGGGCATAATCTGTCCTAAAGCAGTCAATGAAAGTAAAATTAATGCAAGATATATATTTATTTTTATAATTCAAGGCATCCACAAATATGTTAACTTATTTGAATGATATGTAGTCGCTATGATAAAGATAAGAACAATCCTAAACCGTTACTTTACATGCGATTTTATTTAATAAATTAGTTATATTAGGAGTGTCTCACATGCATTTTTGTTATGTTCATACATACAAGGCAATTGTAAAAGTGTGCAAACTGGAACACATTCGTGTGCAATACAGAAATAACACACACACCATAGCACAAGCAAATATTAATTAATAAGTATGAACTTAGCAATATGTACAACCAGTCTCTGTAGACACAATTCACATAAATCCTTCTTTTCTAAACCACTCTTCCACTGGCTTATTGTCCTAACTCCATAACACTGGCAGGGGCGGATACGGGGGTCGGACTAACAGGCGGTACAGTAAACGAGGTGCAAAGCGTTGAATAGGGAGGCGATGTCCCCTCCCTCAGGCAAAGGTTTTTCGAAAACAGATGTCCAAAACGAAGGGATTTAATGGTACCTGAGAGCAATGTTTTAGGTTGAACCGACATGTGAATGTTGTCACTGGAGCGCAAGCTCACGAGGACAGTAATGTATGCATGGAAACATACATACATTGCGCATTTATTATCAGTAATTGTCACAGCGAAGAGTTGCGGTGGCCTAGTGGTTAGTGTGCTGGACTCGAATGCTGAAGAGTGTGGTATTCGACGACCCTACACTGTCATTAGAAAATGTGATATCTTTTTTTTTAGCTGCCATGGGACGACGTTCCCCCCATGCCCCTCCCCTAAATCCGCCACTGGCTGGTCTGCTTGGTCATGCACACTTCACACCGTTATGTAACCGTGTTTAGCAATAAAACAATAACACAAGTTAGACGTTGAGAACAAGAGTGAATCTTAGGGATATCATACATATATATTTAACAAGGTTGAAGGTGTCTCCAACCACTAGGGTTACAAGACACACCTATGGCGGAATATCAAACCGGATTCAACCACGTGGTTTGATATCTATGACAGCTAAGTCCTGGTGTAAACATGTTGTTATTATTCAGTACACCATTCTCGTATTATTTGTATTATTAGCTAGAATTAGACCATTTCCCATAATTTATTTTGGAATGATGACTTAACTAGAAAGAAAATAAGGATCCTTTTATTACACTTTAATAGTTTCTCGTTTCGAGTCTATAGCCAGAGATTGCAGAGTATCAGATTAGTATGCTAGATATCTTTCCTAAATTGAAAGTAGGATTGGTCAAATGGTATTACCATTAGAAGAGAACGATCGACCACCTCCTACGGCAGCAAAACTGGCCCTGTTCTGCATCGGTGGTGTAATGAAGTGACACACACCAACCAACCCTCTCAGACAGTTCAAAGTTCAGGGAGGACATGGTCCTGTAGTTGTATATCTTTTCACTAACACCTCCATAATTCAAATAGATTATATAATTCCTAGATATAAGATTAATCCGTATCCATAATAGGGGTGAATGACAACCCTGCTTAAATCCAAACAAAAACTGCTTCAGAATTAACTGTGGAGGTGGTGGCTCCAGTCTGCAGTGTTTATCTATATTGGTGTAAAGTTGAGAAATTGTTAGAGAATGCAACAAAATATTTTAAAATGGCAGCCATAGAAAGCTCTCGATTTGACTCTTAATGTCTATTAATCTACATGATTTCATAAATTATTCACCACAAAAGTAGCAGGCTATGAATGATAAGTATTTAGCACTTTAGATTGCATCTTCATGCGGATTTGTCCATAACACAGCTTCCCGACACTTTGTAATGGGTTGTTTAGCAGCCGTGTCCTGGAGACAGTGCTGAGGGAGTAACTGCGTAGTTACTCTCGCAGTACTGCTGACATCCTTATGCCTGGTACACACCTACCGTTTACGATCGTTTTTCCGCACCCACCTACCGTATACGATCTAAAACTGCCCAAAAGTTGTGAGGTGTGCACTCCCCTAGCACACCTACCGATTGCGATTCGTGATTTTTAGGGCTAAAACGGTAGGTGTGCGCTAGCATTATGATTGCGATTCGCGATTCGAAAAATGAATCGGCCCGTTTTCAGTTTTAAGCAGATCGGGAGTTTTAGTGCGCGAATCCTATACGGTATGTGTGTACCTGGCATTAGTGATATGGGTAGTTTGGCCTGAAGCTGGCTGGGTCACAGCATATAAAATATTTGCTAAGATAATTTCATTGCAATTTCCATTAGAAACAAATGCATGAAACGCATCCGAAAAAAGTTCGGTCATCAGGAGGTATGTAATTATAGGTGCAGAGTGAGTTTAGGGAATAAGGTCTGTCGTGAAAGCTCGAGCTGGGAGGGGGGGGGGGGGGGGACTATCGCTATACCTTCATTCAGGTAAGCTGAGGCAGCGACTTAGCGTGACGGGTCATGGATTCAGTCCTTATTGAGGGACCAGTGGAATTCGGAATATTCATATATTATCTCAGGTTAGCGATTGTTCATCAATCTACAACCAGATGTCCAATATGGGATAGCTATTAAATCTTTAACAATAAATGTGCAAATCGTCGTCTAATAACTTTCTTAACGTTGCATAGTACGATGCTTTTGAGTTTTTATCATTTTCTGAGATAAATATATTAGGTTGATCATTTTAATCTATTTTACTTTAGTTTCAAATAACTTTTATTTTAAATGGCTAACTTTCTTTTTAGATATTTGAAGTGCAAACATGCCAAATTAATTTTTGCAAACACACCAACACTCTGAGAGGCCTACCATAGACTTCTGCAGTAATAGATTGTATTAAATTGACTTGCTATTGATTTATATGTCGCAACAAATGTTTAATAAATGCATCAGTATCTAAGCTAGATATGCAGAATCAAATCTGGGTCAGTATTTTAGTTTTGGAAATGTGATGCTTTCATCGGATTATACAGCTTTAAGGATGCGAACAATAAAGAAAATATAGCTAAAAGAAACTATATTTACAGATAGCTGTTTCTGCCTCCAATAGCCTTAAAAGGATGCATGCTCTTCAATGCTTCCAATTTAGTAATCAATTGTATATAATAAACTATTCAACTTCGCTGTTTTCGTCTTTGATTTAAAAGAAACATCTTAGTAAAAAAGAAAAAGAGGAATTAATCAAAAAGAAAAATGGAACGATAGAAATTATTTTTAAGGATGTAAGGAAACAGGCTTTTCTAATTATTATAAAATATATGTGAAATTGCTATTTTTCTTCAGGGTAAACATATCCTTATCACTTCGTTCTCTGGCAGTAATAAAATTGTTATTAATGATATCATATGATGGGTCAGATGGTAAAGATGGCTTCAATGCACAAGAAATGGGTGACAGTATGGCGGATACAAAGTATTAGACAAAGTGGTTAGAGCAGTGACACATGCACACTGTGAGTGGGGAGACACCGCATGCGGTGGTGCCCCCTGGAGTATGTGGAGAAAATTAGGGCCCTGAGACGCCAGCGGAACAGCGAGACCACACTATAAGGCCTTAACAATACTGACTGAACAAACAAGCACATTCATCTTTTTTTAAAGTGAGACTGGTCCCAGATTATTCCGACCACATTCACATGTGCGTCAATAACAAGGCCTGGCTTCGCCCAGTGTTTTACCGTTACCTCGGTTATAAAAAAAAAGAAAAATACACAAAATTCCCCCACAAAAAATCTTATCACACACACCAACCGATTCTAATCGATTAGTCGCTGTTATTTCTGTTAATATGTAACTTTTGAAGCAGTTGTAAAAGACTATAACTCATAGAATTAGTATGATAGAGTTGGAACAACTGCTGCAAACCAACCCGTATACATGTGCGTGGTGTGTAGACAAGTGCTAGCATTGATTGACTGAATAACCAGTATAATTGTCTTTGTTCAGCGGGGTAGGTGGGTGCGGTTATTTGTTAACTTCCCAATTATAACTCGACACTGAGCAACCATTAGCAGGCCTCTGTGTTCAAAGCCTTCAAAGATTGAAGATACAGCAGTTGTGGCCAGCTGTTGGTGTGTTTACAACACTGAACTACAGAATCAGTCAGGTCACAAGCAATACTGCCACCCACAAATTTGCCACCCACAAATATGTCACCCACAAACATGCCAACCACAAACATGCCACCCACAAACATGCCAACCACAAACATGCCAACCACACATCTTATTGTCAGCCACAGACATGCCGCCCACAAACATGCTGCCCACAAACTTGCCAACCACAAAAATGTCAACCACAAACATGCCAACCACAAACATGCCAAAAACAAACATCCCAACAACAAACATCCCAACAACAAACATGCTACCCACACATCTTACTGCCAGCCACAAACATGTGACCCACAAACATGCCACCCACCCATCTGCTAATAAATCTTACTGCAATCCATAAATCTGCCACCGACAAATCAGGTAACTGAAGTGGAAAGCAGGTGGATTGCTAGAGCTGCTCTGAGTTAATCAGTCAACAGATAACCCCTGTGCCCATCACACACCACACACTACCCACACTCTTTAAAAAATCATTCCTAGCGCCAGTGAAGCTTCACCTTAGAGCTGATAGATATACTACCTGACACCACTTCGTATAAAAGTAAGCGAACCATGTCTGTGTTAATAGTATCAGCTGCAGAGATTATGAGAATCAGTCAGATTTTCGCTTCTCACTACAGAGGTGATTTCTGCGAATCAGTGAATGTCTGGCCTCTCCCCTGCAGACCAGTGATTACTGTGACTGTTCACGAGAATCACTTAATGCATGGCCTCTCCCCTACAGCTTAACGATTCATAAGAATCATTTAATGCATGGCCCCTCCCCTACAGCTTAACGATCCATAGGAATCACTTAATGCATGGCCTCTCCCCTACAGCTTAACGATTCATAAGAATCACTTAATGTGTGGCCTCTCCCCTACAGATTAACGATAACTACAACCATTCATGAGAATCACTTAATGTCTGGTCTCTCCCCTACAGACTCCCGATTACTGCAAAAGTCGGTGAGAATCTGTCAGTGTCTCCCCCCCCCCACCCCCCACCGCCTACCCCCCTGTCGCTAGTGCCACCAGGCCCGATTATACACATCCTTGGGGGGGAGCTGGACGACGGTGGGGCTGGGGCTGGGGCTCGGGGTGCAGCCTAACCTCCTCAAGTCGTTCGGCGAGGTGGGCTGCGTGTCGGTCGGCGGCATCTCGGGGATCCTCTGGTGGAGCTCCCGGCCTGGGGAGACAAGCAACATGCAGGACATGCAGTGCGACACGACGGGGTCAACCATTACTCATGTGCACACCTGGCTGCTACCAAACTACTACAGTTTGAGAGGCCTTGTACACAAACAAACAAAAATCATTAAATATAATAGATTTAATGATCAATTTGGAGTTTTGACACCCCCCCCCCTCTAATGGGGAGGAACTGCTGCTTGGACAGCGTTATCGAAAATATAACTATCTCTCTCGCTCGCTCTCTCTCTCTATATATACATATATATATACCCGCTTAGTCTCGCATTTATGTGAGTGTGCATGTATGTGAACTGTGTGTATGTGTGTGCAAAAATGATGTGCTAAAATCTAAGTGAGAACGCCGTACATATATTTAGCGACGTCCTTCCACAATTAAGGTTACAGGACACACCTATCGCGCAGTGGTATCAAACTAGACGAGGCTGCATAGCAACCAAATATAGTTTGATATCAATCCGCGATATGTAAATATGCTTAATTCATTATTATTTCACCACCCTAATTTATGCTTATTATTAAACCAATTTTCTTTTAATGGTGATCGTCCCTGCCCGTGTCTGAAAAATCGCCCGCCACTGATGTGTTGTTGATTTTGTTGGTTCAACTGTTAAGATGGGCTAAGCACTAATCGGTTAAGCACACAATCTGTGCAACATAGTTTTGTTTGGCTTGACTCGGCCAGGGTTCGAACACGGGAGTTCAAATCCCACAACCTACCAGAACGGGATGGGAACGCTCAACTCATACGCTAGACAAATATTTAAAAAATAAACTTTCTTCTCCATTACTGCTTTTCGTCTCTTGTCCCAAGTGGCTTAAATTGAAAGTAGTACCCGTTAAACAGTACTCGTACTACGTGGAGAGAATGATGATTGAACACTACATATGGAAACAACGGCTTTGCTCGGCATTGGTAGTGTAATAAAGTGGGTTATACTTATAGTGTCGACAGTGGTAGTCGGTTAGACCAACCAGAGAAATTGCTCAACCCATATTTGTATTTGTGCTGATATGTATAATACGCAGCGTAGTAAAGGATGGCGGGTTATTGGGAAAAACCTTTTTTATTTTAATAATAAAGATCCACATGCACCATTGATTAGGAATCCACATGGTCCAGGGCACAATGTAACATGGGAAATTTGGTATGGTGCTGCCACCTACAGCCAAAACCATGAACATCATATCCTAGCGGGATTCTGGCTAACCTCATCATCATCAATCCCTTAACAAAGAGGGTCGTTGGAGCACCACAGATGACTTTGCAACCAGTTTTCTCCATTGTTCCCTGTTCCCCCACTTCCCTCTGGGAGTTGCCAAACTCTAGTCTAACCTACAACCCTGGACCATCTTTATTGGCCACTACCATCCCGGAACCGAACATGTGTGGCTTAGGACTGATGGTCTGCACCATTTTGCCACCCACTCACCCCAAACAGACAGCGGACCACAGGTAGGGTTAAGTGCCAATTGACCTGACGGTACCTCTCTTACTGCATCACTATCTCACCCTGGACGGTGCTATTCAACAGATTTGATACTATGAAATTTGGATGTGTGTATTTTGTTGTTAACTGTGTAAAATAGAAGCTGGAAAACCAAACCCTGAAGCTCAATCTGCTACTGAAACTATATATAACACCAGTGAAATTGGCTGTATGTGACCTCTTGAACCAGCTACTTAAAGTTAAACCCAACTAACCTCGCTGAGTGGTAATAATGTGTGTGCAATCGCTGCTCTACAGCAGCTTGATGATTGATTGGTTATTGGTGGTTTAATGCTGTCAGCGGCAAGGGCCATATTCGCAGTGAAAAGCTAGTGTTATCTATTTTGTCAGTCTTGTTAATCACACTGACATGCCTGCATTGGTATTTACATGAAATTCTAAAAAGTTCAGATACATGTCAAATGATAGCAAAAACTATCTCTGATGGAATTTTGAAGTAGGTAAGGTGTGTGTCAATTAAAAGCAAATTTTAACTCACAAAACATGGTTAAACTTACAATAGCCGATACAGTGCAGTTGTTCTTAAGAACTCAAGAATTGGTACGTGCTTAAAGAGGTATCAAGTGTTATTTACATTAAAACATTGTTGATGCAAGGCTATGAAATCTACACACTCAAGCTGAATGTATCCGAGTGTTTGTGGATACTGACACCCAAAAAAGAAAAGGCTTGTTTTATTTAACGACGCCTCTAGAGCACATTGATTTGTATCATGGGCTATTGGACATCAAACATATGGTCATCCTGACATATTTCCTTGGAGCAAACCTGCTGCTGCCACATAGGCTACTCGTTCCGATAAGCAGCAAGGGGTCTTTTATATACACTTTCCCAGACAGAAGAGCACATACCACAGCCTTTGATGAACCAGTTGTGAGCCACTGGTTGGAATTGAAATTAGTACTGACACCCAATGCACTCAGAGGGTGGTTCTCCCTACGTTAAATATACATGAGTCAGTCAAGAGTGGCTAAGGTGGAATCAAGTGAGGACGGATGACAATCTGCGCTTGTCAGCTAATGCCTTCCAAAATGGCGGACACAACTGGTAACTAGCAGATTCAGAGAACCAAATTATTCTAGTCTATGTTTTTTTCAGTGTCTTTCCCGGAGGCTGCCCTATTTATGATTATACTATTCCCTTGTTTTCTTTCTTTTGGGAAAAAAGGTGCAGTAGGATCCTGTAAAGCTATGTGCCGCATGGTTGGTAAACCTACCCTGTATATGTATATGTAAATGGATTGCCTGTATGTATGTAATTTGTAAGTATTAAACGACTTATCGACATAAACCATTTAAAAGACTTACAATTCCAGGTGGGGGGCGAGTGTAGTCATCTGCACTGACCTCTCAGGCAAGGAGCCACATAGACAGGTGGGGATGGAATAGGGTGATGACATCAGGGAGACTAGGTGGTGTAATGGCTAGGTGTAATGGCTATCACCCTGGCCCAGAATGCAAGAGGTGTGGGTTCGAAAATGCTGCTCTGTGCTCAATATTTCCCATTTTTCATCACCCCATGACAAAAGAAAAGAATAAGTACAAATAAATAATTACTACAGCGCAGTGAACTATTCAGAACAGCCAGTGAAGTGCAGACTAGGCCTATAGTAGTTACTATGCCTCTGGTGCAAAACAGTGAAAGTGTCACCAACCGTTAGGGGGCGCCACAGTGCACACCCAGCAGCTGATAGCGTCTGGTCAGTGGTCCCTATGTGGAGTATGCATGGTCACTGGACATTGTAACACGCTTGTTAAATAGTCCAAGTCAAAGCTGCGTGGGCCCCCGATGATTTGGAGATTTCGCTCTTTTATATAAATTAGACTATTGGCCGAATACCGAGAGAAACATATGTGTGCATGTTGTTCTTAATTATGTCAAATGTGTCAACATCCTTGTTTTATTATGGGTTTTATTTTTGATAAGAGCTTATACAACATTAATCATTTGCCACGAATATCGTAACGAGGTTCCCGATAGAAGATGAATGGATCTGATGGCATATTATTGCAATGTGTATGGCGGGCTTAAAAAGAAGGTGAGGACACATACCGTATGCTTTTTCGGCGGCGATGGACGAGGGTGTCATGACCGATCTCGTGACTCTGTAACGTGAGGTAAAGAATCAACCAGGCATTAATATCACAGAAGAGGAAAGTCCACCAGGCATTAATATCACAATGACCCACAGACGAGGAAAGACCATCTGGTATTAATATCACAATGACCCATAGACGAGGAAAGTCCATCTAGTAGTAATATCACAATGACCCACAGACGAGGAAAGTCAATCTGGTATTAATATCACAATGACCCACAGACGAGGAAAGTCCATCTGGCATTAATATCACAGAAGAGGGAAATCCGTCGGGCATCAATATCACAGACGATGAAAGTACATCTGGCATTAATATCACAATGACTCACAGACGAGGAAAGTCCATCTGGCATTAATAATAATATCACAATGACCCACAGATGAGGAAAGTCCATCAGGCATTAATATCACAGAAGAGGGAAATCCATCGGACATCAATATCACAGATGATGAAAGTCCATCTAGATTTAATATCATAATGACCCACAGACGAGGAAAGTCCATCTGGCTTTAATATCACAATGACCCACAGATGAGGAAAGTCCATCTGGTATTAATATCACAATGACCCACAGATGATAAAAATCCATCGATCATTAATATCGCAATGACCCACAGAAGAGGAAAGTCCATCAGGAATGAATATCGCAATGACCCACAGCCAAGGAACATCCATTAGGTTTCAATATCACAGAAGAGGAATGTCCATCAGGCATTAATATCACAATGACCCACAGACGAGGAAAGTCCATCTGGCATTAATAATAATATCACAATGACCCACAGATGAGGAAAGTCCATCAGGCATTAATATCACAGAAGAGGGAAATCCATCGGACATCAATATCACAGATGATGAAAGTCCATCTATATTTAATATCATAATGACCCACAGACGAGGAAAGTCCATCTGGCTTTAATATCACAATGACCCACAGATGAGGAAAGTCCATCTGGTATTAATATCACAATGACCCACAGATGATAAAAATCCATCGATCATTAATATCGCAATGACCCACAGAAGAGGAAAGTCCATCAGGAATGAATATCGCAATGACCCACAGCCAAGGAACATCCATTAGGTTTCAATATCACAGAAGAGGAATGTCCATCAGGCATTAATATCACAATGACCCACAGACGAGGAAAGTCCATCTGGTATTAATATGACAATGACCCACAGACGAGGAAAGTCCATCCCGCGACCTTACTATAAAAAGGTTCTATCCGAGAAAATGGTGCTTTCAAGATCATGAGGACTGAAGCTGTGTAACTGCATGATAGCAAAGCAGATAAAACAAGATTATTTTTAATATATCTCAGTGAAAAATACCAGTTGAGAAACAGTTGTGTAACTTTTGTAGATAAAAGATTGTTACATCCATAACACCAATTCAGTCACTTTGTCAGATAAAACGGTTTTATAATAAGGTCACGATTTGGCATTAATATCACAATGACCCTCAGAAGAGGAATGTCCATCAGGCATCAATATCACAGAAGGGTAAAGTCCACCTGGCATTAATATCACAATAACTCACAGACGAGGAAAGTCCATCAGGCATCAATATCACAATGACCTACAGATGATAAACATCCATCAGACATCAATATCACAGAAGAGGAAAGTCCACTTGGCATTAACATCACAATGACCCACAGACGAGGAAAGTCCATCAGGCATCAATAGCACAGAAGAGGAAAGTCCACCTGGCATTAACATCACAATGACCCACAGACGAGGAAAGTCCATCAGGCATTAATATCGCAATGACCCACAGACGAGGAAAGTCCATCAGGCATCAATGTCACAGAAGAAGAAAGTCTATCTGGCATTAATATCACAATGAGCCACAGACGAGGAAAGTCCATCAGGCATTAATATCATCCCACCTCTGGGTGTGGGTGGTAGGGGATAAATTGTTGTTATCTACTTTCACTCAAAAATCGCAGAAAATTACCGAAATCGTGCAGATTTTCATCCCTCTGGGGTTTTTTCTTGAAGATTTATACTGGCCTGGTGTAAGTTATATACAGTGGTAGAAATCCAAATTGGCAGAGGTGATGGCATGGGGAATCTAACCACCTACCTTCAGATTAGGAGTCTGACCTAGAAAAACATCAGACACTCTACTCTAACCACTCAACCACAGAGAACACCGCTCTGTAAATAGTAAACCAGAGGCACCTTAAAAGATGCACCAGTCAAAGTTTGTATCTTTATTTGAATATAAATAATAGGGAATATGGTTGTGGTAAGTGCGTGGCATTAATACGCATTTATAATTATCAACTCACCTCTCCCTGTTCGTGGTTGCAGGAGATTTGCGCCGAGGGAGCCCCTGCATCCAGCCCGGGCTGCATGCAGCTGTCCGTGACAAGGCTACTTTCTCCTCGTATATGTTTCGGCCACCTGCCATCCACTTGTCACTCTGCACCAACTTGATGTTTGGAAAGACCAATGTTTGAAATAAATATCAAATAAACAGCAAATATTTAAAGCTGCATAATCCGGAAGCGCCAAATTTATTAGAAAAAAACCCACAAAATACACTGAGAGCCTATTAGTGTTATAACGCGCCCCGATTTAACGCGAATTCGTGTATAGCGCGATGAGTCTTTGGCCCCAGAATTCTTTAATTCAAAGGTCATTTAGTAAACTGAATCGCGATTTAGCGCGACCCCATTTTTTTTCGCGATAGCTTTTTATGGACCTCAATGCTCGCGTTATAACAGGGTCTCACTGTACTTATCTAGTTTGGATCCTAATTAGACAATCCTATATTAAACAGTTATTGCAGTTTGGTGCTCCTGTGCTATGCTGCTTCGCTGAAGAATGGATAAACAAAACCTATTGATATCTAGCATTTCAGTGTGCACAAGTTATCTTCTGTTTTCACTGAGGGTTATGGTTGAAGTTGTAATGAGTTTTAATGTAGGACATGGAATGGGCAGTCAACCATTACTTGCATACTGTATGTTTATGCAGCTCCTTGTCTGAGATGCCGGTGCAGACTACTAAACGTGTCCCCTTGGAATGATAAATGGCTTACGTCCATAAGTCATTTTAATGCTTACAATTATATACATACAAGCAATGCACTTACATGTACATACACAGGGTAGGTTCATCACCCACACAGTGCGTAGTCGTACAGGACAATATGTCACCAGTATTGTGGAGGTGATGAAAATGAGAAATAGTGCTCCAAGAACAGGATTCAAACCAACACTTCTTGCCATTCCAGGGCTAATGTGCTAATTATTAGATTATCTAGACTCCCTGATGCGAACACCCTATCCACACCTACCTGTCTAGGTGGCTCCTTGCCTGTTAGGTCAGAGCATAATACTACACTACATAGGCTCCCTGATGCGAACACCCTATCCACACATACCTGTCTAGGTGGCCCCTTGCCTGTGAGGTCAGAGCATAATACTACACTACCTAGCTCTTGGCGTGATCACCCTATGCACTCTTACCTGTCTATGTGGCTCCTTGTGAGGTCAGTGCATGATACTACACTACCTAGGCTCCCTGGTGCGTTCACCCCCATCCACTCTTACCTGTTTATGTGGCTCCTTGTGAGGTCAGTGCACAATACTACACTACCTAGGTTCCCTGATGCGAACACCCTATCCACTCTTACCTGTCTAGGTGGCTCCTTGTGAGGTCAGTGCATAATACTACACTACCTAGGTTCCCTGATGCGAACACCCTATCCACTCTTACCTGTCTATGTGGCTCCTTGTGAGGTCAGTGCATAATACTACACTACCTAGGCTCCCTGGTGCGTTCGCCCTATCCACTCTTACCTGTCTAGGTGGCTCCTTGTGAGGTCACCCTATCCACGCCTACCTGTCTATGTGGCTCGTTGCCTGAGAAGGCAGTGCGGACTACTACACTAGTAATAGTATAACACCAGCCCGTACATTAATGGTCCATTGCGCCCTTTTGGGCTTGGGTTCTCTCATGGGACCATGGGACTCCAACGACTGTCTCGTGCTTTCGTTACCGGAGTGTGAAGCTGAAAGACACAAAGTGCAGATGGGGAGAACTTATATATATACTTTTGTAAACATAGTGTTAAAAAGGTTTCAAAAATAACATTTTTAGGACTATCTATCCCTGATGCATACACAGAATTATCATCTTACATAACAAATTTATGATATTAGATGGCAAAATTATATGGATATATCAACCCAGCTTCCCAACACTATTTCTAAAAGGTTGCTTAGGAACCTGTCCCAGAGACAGTGTTGTGGGAGTAACAACATAAGCCACTGCAGCTATGTCTACGAGAAATACTCCTAATATCACTCATTGATATGAATTTGCTAAAACTAACACAACTCATTTCATACAATATATCATCCAATGTCATTAAGAAAATAAGATCTCAACATGTTAGAGTGTATATTTCATTATTTAAATAATGTATATGATTTCTAATACAAGATGACACTGCATGTGAAGTGGAGTGAATTATTTTCAAGAAGAAATCAAATTATATAATTTGGATTCAGATCATCCCACCAAATATCACTTTCACAATATATTCTGAATGAAATCAGAATCCAGAATAATTCATTGACATGTTTGCAACATAAACAAGTCATATATCTTGCATTATAAATGATTTTCTCTGTGCATGCAATGCTTAAAGAAGGCACTGAAATGTCCATTTTGCTAATGACATTGTTTTGATTGGTGCCAAAAAAAGTGAGTGATAATAGCAGAAAACTCAGGCACCTCGATCTGTGCCTGGCCTTTGAAACAACCACAGTGGTGACCTCTGTTGAAACAAAGGCCATAGGACCAGGCTAGGAGGGGAGTTGCGCTGGGTGGCGAGATAATAGTTTTACTCTTCTGAATAGTCTTTTCTCATGTTTTAAAATTTAGTTCTTCTGAACATTGGGAGACGCTGAATTAGTGTTGTTGTAGTAGTAGTAGTAGTAGTAGTAGTGGCTTTGGAAAGATGAAATAAAGATTGATGCAGAGGAGTGTAGCCAAATGTGGACACCGACGGAGGTGCCAAGTAGATAAGAGTGTGAGTAGGGAGATCTCCCTAATACACAAATTGTAAATAGGGAGAAATAGTGTGTCCGCGGGGGGAGGACGGTCGCCCCTGAGACAGGGGTGTCTGGGGGGGGGGCCTCCCTAGAAAATCTTGGGGGTGAAGGTTACAAAAAAATCGTACATTCTGGGGCACATTGGTGAAAAATATGTGTACCAAATTTCTTTATTTAAAATCAAAATAAAAAGGCTTAAAATATATTATAAATTAAAAGTGGGAAATCGGGAGAGTGGGGCTTACAGTGAAACCCCAATTTCACGCGCCCTCGTTTAGCGCAAATTCAGATACAACGCCATCCATTATTGAACCCGAAATTCTTTAACTCAAAGGTAATTCAGTCAATTGAACCCCGATTTAGCGCGACCCCGCTTCATTCATGATGGTGTGTTATTGTTAGGGACCCCAACGATCGCGTTATAACGGGGCTCCACTATATTTTGCTATATTTCTCCATCAAAACAGGCAATAACCTAGATTGGTTTTAGAGATCACGTGATCACAAGAACAATGCCGAGAACAGACACGCTGACAAAGGTACACCATCACATTACTCAGATTCCTGAATAAACAAAGACAGGTGGTGTCTTGCATAGAAATCAGTATTGTAATACGTCACTGAACTGATCATTTTAATAACATTATAATAACATTGTAATAACATTTTAATAACATTTTAACTAATCATTCTGTAGAATAGTCGGGTCGATTTTATTTCTTTTCTAGAGGTACTAACAGTAAAAATAGATGGAAAGTCTCAAATGAAATGGTTATTCACATAACACGCAACTATGCTGTCCAAGACATAGCCATTGAATCCAGAATATATTAATGGATTACTAGTTTGAATCAGCGCATCACTGATTCAAACTCAAAACAAAATAGAATAACCACATTTCTGTACAGTTCTGCACAAGCAACGCCTGTGTTTGTGTCGACTCTACGAAGATTAAACCATGCGAGTACAATATTGTATTTTCTTGCATTGTGCTTTCAGATACTGAGCCAAACAAGCGGTTTCTGAAGTAGATAGTCAACAGTCTCAAAGAGTATAATGAATTCTTTGGTAACTAACTTTAAAGTTGCATGGTCCGATGGTTTTGAGTTGCCGCCATTTTTCTGAGATAAATATATTGAATTGATTGTTATGATCTACTTTACTTTAGTTTGAAGTAACCATAATTTTAAATGGCTAACTTTTGGGATATTTAAAGTCTAAACATGTCAAATTAGTCTTGGCAAGCATGCCAAAACTCTGACACCACATGCTTCAGCAGTAACAGGTTCTATTAAATTCACTCAGTGTTCTCTTCTATGTGGCCACACATGTTTAATAAGTGCATCAGTTTCTAAGTTAGATATGTAGAATCAAATCGAAATAATTGCTTTGGGTTTGAAAATATGGTGCTTCATCGCACTATGTAGCTTTAAGATAATTCAACAACACGAGACACAAATTGGTATATAGTGGTATTTTATTTAGATTTTCCTTTGTGGTTATTCTTGGTTACAGTCTTCGGATGTCATTCTGGTCAAGTGTCTGTTGTTTATCTTTGTACCACGCGCTCAGCCTTGTCTGATATTAGATGGGTAGGTGGGATGGCTGAGAAAAGGGAGGGAAGCTTCAGTGGCCACGCGGCAGGTTCGGGTGTGCTAGTCAGTGTGAGCTACTCAGGCCTCCGCCGATGGCCAGTGCTCGCCCGATCCGCTAGGTGGCAGCATATCGGGAAGGTGGTGGTGTCGGTCGTAGTGTGTAGGTGGCGCCAGTGTCGGGCCATAGAGACAAGGGTGAGGCGATTCAACATGCACAATTTAACAAACAAGCTAACTTTAATATAACATATAACTTAACAACGCTACAAACCCTACCTGAGGTGGACTCGTTTGCACTCCATGTGCCCTTCCGATAGGTCGTCTTTGGATCGTTGCCCTTCCTCCTGTATTGACTCATGGGGAAGACCTTGCCGGCTGGGTAGCTGATCGCCGGGCTGTGAACGTCATAAAAGTAGCGTTAGTTGAGCTATTTTGAGCGTTGAGCTATTTTCAAATAATACTGGGCACTAAGGAGGTGGGGGGAATCATCAAAAGTTTTCAACATGTTCAGTTGTACAAAGTATTACTTTTCCCGTCCTTGCGCCAATCCTCCAACCCGCTCCCTCTTCTTCCTCTTCCTTGTCTATTGCAAAGTAGTACACAGCAACATTTTATCACAGACCATTACAGTGGTTTATAGAATATAAACGTTTCATTATACCTTAAAAAGTTGTACATGACTGACATATCGCACGATTTGTACGACCTTGAAAATGTTGAAAACGTTGGATAACCCTGAAGAATGCTGATGAAAAAGGACAATAATTGTTAGTGCCTCTACTCTGCTGACACGCCATGTTTATAATTATAGCAATAAATGTTGATGCTGAAAATTGTCTGTTCCTAGCGAGTATGTCTATATATCTGCATATATGTGTTAGTCAATCAGCAGGGGGCTTTTGAGTTCTAGGAGCAGGCGGGAATGTAGGCTGGGCATAGTCAAGGAAACGGTCGATCATTACATGTTGGCCCTGAAGCAACCAATCATAAATTATCCAATCAGGCTACAGGTCCAGCAAGACTATATTCTCAAAGCAAATACTATTATATATATCGTTCTCTGTGGCGGAGTGGTTAGTGTCTGACTTTTTTCTAGGTCAGACTCCTAATCTGAGGGTCGGCGGTTCGATTCCCCATGCCCCCAGCTCTGCCAATTTGGATTTCCACCGCTGTGTATAACTTACAGCGTCATCAAAGGCCGGTTGCTCTCATACCATGTCTATGTGGTGTGGGAGGTTACAAATCCCTTCGGTCGGTAAAAGTGTAGGCTCAGGCTTTCTATCGACCAGCAGTGGAGTGGGGAAGACCAGTCGTTTGTGACTGGGATTTCCCCTGCTTGAGACAACTAATGTACCAAAAAAAAAAAAAAGAGAGACAAATAAGTGTTCACATTTCCTGTCTACCATTCGCTATATCGCTATATCATGCTGTCGGTCGCGATGCGACAAAGACTGCTTTCATTACTTGACTGCCGCTCTCCATTTAGCTCTCTGCTGTGAGAGTTGCATCCACGAGTCGGTCTTAATGTCATATTTCATGAAAGCTGCCTGCAAAAGTGTTGAAGTGCTGCTGGCATTTGCAAGTTACCAGCGGCACTCTCTCAGGGAGCAAAGGTTTCACACCGGCAAGAACATGTCAAGATAGGCGCAAACTACTTGTCCCTGCAGTGGCTGGTCGGGAGATGTTGGAAGTTCCATACATCAACCGCCCTTAATGCTGCCACAGTGACATGGTTTTCTGTTTAAGGTTTGCTCCCTTAGCCTTCGGTTCTGTCAAGAACATGTACCACAAGGCAGTGGTTTAAAACTCTGCAGGGCAGGGGCGGTAAACTCCCTGGGGTATTGCTATACTTGCAATACCTGCATACCACTATATATATATATATATTATGTTGTATAAGCAGTATACTAGTATAATAAGGTCGGAAGCATCCACCTGCTCCTTAGCCCTTACTACCTCCTCAGTCATCGCCTGCTGGCCCCTGAACTAAGTCATGGACTGGTTGCTGGTTGAACCCACCCAACCTCAGGTCCACCTGTGGCACACCTGTCCGCTCACACGTCAAACGGGGTTGCGTAGCCTATACACTGTACCACTGAAAATGCATACACACTATCATGTCTTTGTCTTCCTTATTTAATGTAGGTCACTATTGTAGTAGTTTTGGGTTGCCTTGCTTCGGTTACTACTGTTACTACTGTCACTACTGCTTGTGGGGGTAATGCTAACAACTATAAGGATGACTCTCTTTTAAGCAAATATATTTTTATTCATCGAACAAAGTTATTGTTCAGTGCTGGAACACTGGTCTTCCAGTCATTTGACATTACAGGAAGCATTACTCCTACCATGGATAGTATTGCAAGTCAGATCTCCACATTAGAATAGCATCACCCCACTACAATGAAACTAGACAAAGGTAGCATAACCTCAACAAGCAGTAGTGACAGCAGTAACCCAAGCAAGACAGTTCAGACAACATAATTATCAGCAAAACACGTCAGATGTTTAATATGATTTAAATATTCCGATATATATCTGCATAGTCGTATTTGCTTTGAGAGTATAGTGTTGCCAGACCTGCAGCCTGATTGGTTGGTTTATTATTGGTTGCCGACATATAATGAGTTACCTCTAAGACTTCCCTTTTGCTTGCATACGCCCCACCTACATTCCCGCCAACGTCCAGAACTCAAAAGCCCTCTGCTGATTGGTTAACCCTGCCCCTCCTCCACCTGCATGCACAGTGGTTGCCATAACTGTAGGTGACAACCTCTATATGTTCCTTTTAGCCCTTTCCCCACACATCTTATTCTCATCACTGTGCCTTGACTAAATATCAGACAATTTTAGTTAGGCTACCTGCCAGCAACAACATGTCTGGGCGAGATGCCTGAATCGCTAAGACTAAGAGCATTGGTTGACTTCTGCGTTTAATATTACATACCTGAGCCAAAGGAGAGATGCACATCTGCTATCTCTTATGCTTATCAGAGCCAAGGATGAAATCTACATAGACCGTACCACCAGAGTTACCAGGCAAGGGGATGCCACACTCCTCAAAGTTCCTAAACCACTCACAAATAGACTGACAAGAGCCCATATCTACAAAGGCAGAAGATTATGGAATGAACTCCCAGTCAGAACTAGGCATGCACAAACACAACTAGAATTCAAGAACCTGGTAAGAATTCACCAAGCCAATCGGGCCCTTCTACAGACCTTGTGATGAGGTCGACATATTTAATTATCTATCTATTATAAGCACCTATGGCCACCCACCCCCCCACCTCCCCGTGCGCTCCCTTACCTGCTGCCAACAAACCAAGTTATCCCCCTTAGAAATTATTTGCCCAGCAAATTCAGAAAAGGTATATCAGTCTGGTAGTATTGCTATAAACATCATCAGCATCATGCTGTCGGTCGCGATGCAACAAAGACTGCTTTCATTACTTGACTGCCGCTCTCCATTTAGTTCTCTGCTGTGAGAGTGATGTCCATGAGTCGGTCTTAATGTCTCTCAGCTTCAGGTTTCTCTTGATGGTATCCTTGAAGAGACGAGGGCCCCCTCTCTTTCTGTAACCAGAAGACAGTTGAGAGTACAGGATCTGCTTTGGTAGCCTGTCTGATGACATCCTCATAAGGTGTCCAGTTCACCGGAGAATCTTTTTGATCAGAAGATCTTCCATAGAGGGCAGCCCTGTCCGTTCGAGTATTTCCTTATTCGTCACTTTGTCCTTCTAGGATAGCCTCATGATCAAACGCAGATGTCGCATCATGAAGGCATACAGCTTTTTCACCTGTCGTCTGTACACTGTCCAGGCCTCGGTTCTGTATAGTAGGGTGGATAGCACGATTGCATGGTGGACCTTGCCTTTGACCACACACTAGGATACATGGTGGTTGTTCCAGAGTCTCTGGCGTAGTCGGCCAAAAGATGCGCTAGCCTTGGCCATCCTCCTCTGTATTTCAGCATCAATGCGTCCATCACTTGATATAGTGCTTCCGAGGTAGGTGAATTCTGGAACAGAGTTCAGCTTGTTTCCGTCAACCATCACATCCTCCTCTCGGGTTCTTGTAGAGTTGGGTTGGTACAGCACCTCCATCTTCTTGATGTTAATCTTCAGGCCAAACTTTTTGATGCATCGGAGAAAGCGTCCACTATTTTCTGGATCTCATCAGCAGAGTGGGCAACCAGTGCACTGTCATCTGCAAATAGCAGCTCTCTCACCAGTGTCCGAGTAGTCTTGGTCCTCGCTCTGAAGTGTGCAACATTGAATAGGTCAACGCTCTGTCTGGACTGTATATAGACGCCATACCCCATGCCTCGGAAAGCCTCATCGAGCATTGCTGATAGGAAGATGGAGAAGAGCGTGGGGACCAGTACACAACCTTGCTTGACCCCATTGGTAACCCCGAACGATTCCGAGACTTCCCCTCCAACACTAACATTCGCCATCATACCCGTATGTAAAGCCTCGATCATAGTTGTGAACTTCTCTGGGCATCCATACTTCCTCAGTAGCTGCCATAGCCCGGTCCTCCCGACTGTATCGAATGCCTTAGTGAAATCGACAAATACCATGTACAGTGGTTGGTCCTGCTCAATGCACTTTAGTGTCTATAAACATAGACACTAATAAAGACTGTACTAGACTACTAACTGACTGAAATGTACAATCCTCCAAAATAGTTTATCCGATCATTACTAACAACCTACTTCCTCAAACTACTTCATGTAGTCAAAACATACCTGAGGTATTAACCTTTTAAGCATAATTATGTGCCTGAGTGGGATATCAGGGCATGGTGCCGGTGGCCTGGTCTCCCAATGGGGCAGCATAATAAAGTCACCATGAGTGTGACATTGTCACAAGTCAGTGCACCCGTCCTGAAATGAGGATGTCAATTTCCCCCCCAACACACATCAAACAGCTAGTACTAACATACTCACAGAGGGTAGGAATATGTGGGAGAATGCTTACAGAGAAAGAATGCATGCAGTAGTACAACTGAAAGTAACAAAACAAAGGGAACCATGAGACTATTACTGTCTTGTGGTGAAAAAAATCATTAGACTTAACCGTTATCGGCAGCATAAATAGACCATCACCAAAAAAACTAACAAAAACTAGCAAACTTACTCGCTAGTTCCCCCAATAAACAAACTAACAAACTTACTTGCTGGGTCGTGCCTTGTGACCGGGACCTTTATAGGTCACGGCGCCAGTCTTGCCGGCGGTGTCCTTAGCCCCCTTGGTGTCGACCCGCTGGCCGTGCAGCGCGGACGGCTTGCTCGACTCGGGTAACATCTGCGGGATGTTGACGGCGCCGTGCAGCCAGCTGTCGGCAAGGCGAAACTCCGGGGTCGTCCTGCCAGAGATGAGGCCGGTGTTCAGGTCGGAGTCGCTGGTGGTGCCCTCTGACGACAGGTGCTCCAAGTCGAGGGAGGTGACTGGGTGCGACATGTTGTCCGACATCTCGGAGAAGGTCGTCCTGCAATGCGTGCATTCCGAATTACTGTCCGACGGAAGCTGCCACCTGGTGTGCTTATTACACAACTGGCAGGGGAAACTTTATGGGTTTTTTAGTGTTTTTTCAAAATTGCTATTATAGAAAGGATTGGGTGGGAATTAATATTGATATGAGATGCGTAAGTTTGTTTTGTGTCTGACGACAAAGGAAAGGGGCTACTGGACGTAAGACAACGTCTGCAGGGTCCGTACACATGTGAAGATATGGATTTCAAGGCTTTTCAATGCTATTTTTGATAGGAATTCAAGACTAGATTCATTTGGATTTCAGATAAAAACAACCATGGTGAATGCCGATTACGGACTAATTTAGATCAGTGGGGAATTAAAATTACCCAAAATAGGTTAAATTCAAGGCCTTGAAATGGGGCAAATGAAGTTCAAGACTTTTCAAGACTCTCCAGGCCCTGTATGAACCCTGCGTCTGTCCGCTCTTAGGTCATCCTGCAATGAGTGCATTCAGAATTACTGTCTGACGGAAGCTACCACCTGGAGTGTTTACATAACCGGAAGTGAACATGTTATGGGGGTTTATTTTTTTAAAGTATTATAAAAAGGACTGGGCGGGACTCAAAATTGACATGCCATTCCTATGAAATAACCTCACCAATACCCCACCCAACCAACACCCCACCAACACCCACACATACTCCTACACCAACACTCACCCATTATATTACACCACATACATTTTAATAGTCACAATTGTTGTACCACATTCTGATATTACACCACATACATGTTAATTCTCACCATTGAAAAGTTCAGGTGCAAAACCACGTAAACGCCAGTCCCAAAAATGTTTAAATAAAATATTTTTGCCTGAAAATAAATTTAAAGCTCACTACTTCCACTTTTCAATTATTGTGACACATTCTACTATTAGACCGCACACATGTTAATACTCACGGCTGAGGCTGTAAGAGCAGATCGTGGCTGAAATCCTGAAATTATAATTATATATAAAAGTTGCATTCAGTTTGCGAGATTCACGACATGGAGGCAAGAGTGATACATAATTGTTTTATAGTTTATTCTTCGTGAGCTCATAATGGTATTTTTTGGCAGTCTTTTATAGTTCATAGCCCCCACCCAGGGCAAGATAGTCAGTCGCCTGGGTGGTGTTGTCAGATTCCAATCAATTAAGGATTCATACTTCTGACTAGGATAGAGCAATGAGCAATGGAATGAGAAAGACCAATTGTTTGCAGTTAAAGATTCCCTACTTAATCAATTAATGCCTAAAAACAAAAATTAGCGAGATGGTTTGCTTCCCTTATACACTTCTTAGTTTCATTCTAGCTTCTACTGAACAGAGGTGCATGCACCCTGACAGTAGTTGGATCTCCAATTCTTCTGGTCTTTGGGTTTCTTTTTAAATTATGAAAAATCCAAGCTAATTAAAGAATAATTAAATAAATAAATATTTCCAATATGAAAAAAGCTTGATGATATCTAATAGTGAGAACTATGTCCAAGATATCAATACAAGGTGGGTAGTTTCTATTTCCATCAGATAATTCTATTTCCAGCTTGATAATATCAACTAATGAAACCATTAAAGCAGATTCTTTTACCATCATAAAAAAAAACAATAATATCAACTGATCAAGTCGATATTATGAACGTAGTCAATATGTTATTGGGTAGTTTATATTACCATGCTGCAAGATTTGTTAATGTTCTTGTCTCCCATTAGGTGGTTGACCTTTACATCTGTCTTTGTAAGCTCCAACTTCTCTTTTAATTGAACAGAAACGGGTCTTGGGATTTCTTTTGTCATCTGCAAAAGGAAAGAAATTGTCATCACAAAACTCGTTCTTTATAGTGGTGATAAAGGGTGTGTGGGTGTGGTAAACTGTTGATGCTGCTCGTCCTGAGCTGCTGCACCGAGTGTCTTTCTGTGGGCAGTGTGACGTGAGCAGTACCGGACGCCTCCACCAGGTGGTGTGTCGGCTCCCCCCGCCGAATTAACCACAATTTGAAATTAGCCGCCACTTATATTATTACGCAATTAAGAGACAGATAATTAAGTTGGTTGAAGGAACTCTGGCTGGACCCGAATGCCCTGTCCGTTTATTAATCAAAAGCTTTTCAAATCTGCACGAGTGAGGCAGACAGCGGGGTTGTGCGTGGCCACGTGACCTCCCCCCAAGTCTTAATGAGCATAGTTAATGCAGTTGAGCAGTTAACCAAGGCGCTCAGGGCCTGGATAACAAGCAGCAGTGAGTTCAACCTTAACCAAGACTAGCCGGCAGAAAAGAGCAGCTCACCTCTAAGAATAGTGAGTGAAGGAATATCATGTAATATAATACAATATAATTAGCAGCGAATATAATTATGTATAATAAACCTACGTACCGCTGGCCCCCAGTCTAACTTAGTATTGGTAATCGAGCAGTACAAGCAGTCAAGCGGCAATCAGTGTTTAGGCTTCATCCTAAATAATATTTCCACAGCAAGTTATACTGCAGTTTTCTTCACGATCATTATTTCATGTATCGTTGTATAGTCATGTATATATTAGTTCACGCTACTGATTGATGCGCATGGAATTAATAGTTTATGCTTGAATGGCTTTAATTGTGTATGTGTTTTTTCTATGATACTTAGAAATTGATTTAAAGAGACCTATTATATAATATTCATATGTGCTCGAATGGCTTTAATTGTTTAAGTGATTTTTCTATAATACTTAGGAATTTATTTAAATAAACCTATTATATAATAATCATATATGCTCGAATGGCTTTAATTGGGTATGAGTTTTATCTTTAATACTTAGAAACTTACCTAAAGAAAGCTATTATATACGTGAAATTGTAATTTATATAATAAAACAGTCATTACCTTTGTTCTTATACTCATATAATGAACTATATCACACATAATGTAGCAGAAATATATATATATCCATACATATATGCATATATACATATATATATGTATATCTATTGACCACCGAATTAGGAAGTATACCTCCCACTGTTATGGGGGCGCCACCAGCAGTGTCAAGTAAACGGAGAGTGGAAATTACATTATGGTAATATCTTCTATAAATTTATACTTTTATAATTCTTATATATCACATATCAAGATCTGTCTGACCTTTTCCTGAAAAAGTGTACTTTCACAGCCAACGTAAGCTCTGTTTGGGGAAGGAAAGTGACATCTTTCCAATATCGCTTCCAACATGCCGTCCATGTCATTTTCCCGAAGGGAGACTCTGTGAGGATGAAAGATTAAAGTCTCATGCACAAAACACGTTTCCTCCCTCGTTTTTTTGTTGTCGTTGGTAAAACAGTTTATTCATCAGAACATACAATTCTTTCAGTGCTGAAGCACTGGTCTTCCAAGCTTATCCTTTTTTTTTTTTTGGGGGGGTCCATTAGTTGTTTAAGCAGGGGAAATTTCAGTCATAGACGACTGGTCTTCCTCATTCCACTGCTGGTCGATAGAAAGCCAGAGCCTACAATTTTACCGACCCAAGGGATTTTTAACCTCCCACACCACATAGACATGGTATGAGAGCAACCGGCCTTTGATGACGCTGTAAGTTATACACAGCGGTGGAAATCCAAATTGGCAGAGATGGGGGCACGGGGAATCGAACCGCCGACCCTCAGATTAGGAGTCTGTCCTCGAAAAAAGTCAGACACTCTAACCACTCCGCCACAGAGAAGGCCACTGGCAGTGGAATGAGAAAGACCAGTCGTCTATGACTGAGATTTCCCCTGCTTAAACAACTAATGGACCCCCAAAAAAAAAAAAAAAGGATAAGCTTGGAAGACCAGTGCTTCAGCACTGAAAGAATTGTATGTTCTGATGAATAAACTGTTTTACCAACGACAACAAAAAAACGAGGGAGGAAAATCCTTTACATTGTAAATAGGTATCTCGGCAGGTACCTAGGTGGGGCATATTAGTAAATTAAGATGGACACTTAGCATGTTAGTGGGTCAGAGGTAAGTTCAGTATTGTGGCCTAAGGGGGCGGGTTTCTGCGCAAATTGCACTGTTATGATAGGTGAGTTGCCTGTGGAAGACAGGTAGTTATCCCTTATAAGTTGCTATACTCAATTTGTCACATATAACGGTTACTAGTTGTCACATATAATGGTTACTAGTCGTCACATATAATGGGTACTCATTGTCACACATAATAGTTACTGGTTCTCACATATAATGGTTACTGGATTTCAGATATAATGGTCACTGGCTCTCACATATAATAGGTACTAGTTGGCAAATATAATTTCTACTTATTTTCACAGGTAATGGTTACTGGGTGTCACATATAATGGTTACTAGCTGTCATATACAATGGTCACTGGCTATCACATATAATTGATGTGAGGGTTCCTACTGTGTTCTAACTTGCAGGGTGCTGTGTTTAGAATGTTTCCTTACTTATGGCCGGTGCTGTTAACAGGCCTCTAGTACTTGTTCTGGCTGTTACATACAATGGTCACTAGGCTGTCACATACAATGGTCACTAGGCTGTCAGATATAATTGTTGTGAGGGTTCCCATGTTGAATCCTTACCTATCGCCGATACTGTTAGCAGGCCTCCAGTAATCGTTCTCGCTGTCCCAAGTGAAGTTCTTCATCCTCAGGTACGAGTAGTGGTCATTAGGGTCGCGGCTTTTAGACAACATGGCGCCTGTCTTATCTGCAGACAACAAGTAACTTTGTCTCTTTCAACAAGTCTAGACCACATATTGATTTAAAGCTGCATAGTCTGATGAAGCATCAACTTTCCAACAACAAAAAACATTCCCCTCGATCTGATTCTACATGTCCAACTTAGATACTGGTGCACCTAGTAGGCCTGTGTTGTAACATAGAAGGGAATACTGAGTCAATTTAATAGAACCTGTTATTGCAGAAGCCTATGGTGTCCGACTTTTGCCGTGCTTGTCACTTCAAATATCTCTAATGTTAGCTATTTAAACTAAACATTACTTCAACCTAAAGTAAAGTAGATTATAATGATCAATCTAATATAATTATCTCAGAAAAGTGCAGAAATTCAAAACCATCGAACTGTGCAACTTTAAATGACGCCATATGCTTTAAAGCTGTATCAGTTTTATATTTAAAACTACATCAGTACCTGACTCCGGAAAGCCCCCCCCCCCCCCTTGTGACCAACGAAATGTCATCAATGACATGACACTGCCCATGTCAGAACAGCACAGGTCTAGCCACAGGGCTTTACTTTGAAGACATGTAATACTGAAGCACCACTTTCCTACCATTTGTAATCAACTTAAAACATAACCTTATTGTAATATGTTCCAGGTTACCAGAATGGATAAGGTTCACGTGAAACTGTTGCAGAAGAGCCGGTTGTATTGACTCTATTACCTCTATTCCTCAGGGTTCCATATTGGGTCCACTCTTATTCCTAATTTATATAAATGACATTTCCAAATCATCTAATGTTAATATTTTGTCATATGCAGATGATACAACGATATAATAGTATATGTCACACTCATATATGGACGAATTATTCCTTCAGGCAAATCAAAATATTGCTAAGATTTTTAATTGGTTCTGTGCAAATAAACTTTTGTTAAATGCAAATGAAACAAAATATATCATGAGACCATCTTCCAAACCATTTTACAACACAAATCATAAGATATGCATACATGGTACCTCATTATCTCAAGTTGGCAACAATCACCAAGAACATGCTTACAAATTTCTTGGCATATTCATAGATGAATGTGTCAACTGGAAACACCATGTGAAGTACATCAATACTAAAATTGCTGGCTCACTCTTTATTATCAAACAAGTCAAACATTTTTTGCCATATGAAAGCTTACGTACATTATATTTTCACTAATACATCCATACCTTTCTTATGGAATAACAGCTTGGGGTAATGCCAAAACTGATGCCACTCATACAACAGAAATTCTGCAGAAACGAGCAATTCAGACAATATTTAATGTATTTGATAATGGCCACACCGATCCATTATTCAAGCAGTCTAGAATTTCAAAGATGTCAGACCAATATAGGCAGGAAGTCTTATTATTATTCATGCAGGAATTTGTGCAAAACAGACTGCCAATGTCATTTTCAAATCTGTTTTGCTATAATCGTGATATCAATAGCTTAAATTAAATGAGACAAGCAGACTTATTTTATAAAGTGGCTACAAAGTCAAAGTTTGTTGAGAAACTCCTATTATACGCATATCCCACTTTATGGAATGCATGGTACCCTGTCATTGAGGTGAATGTCTCACAGTCATGTTTTAAATGCAGGACAAAATCTATACTATTGAGTCAATATGCAGATACAGTAAATTGTAACAACAAATTATGTTGTGATTGTTACCCCAGGCCATATAGAACCAATATTTGAATCACAGAATTTGTATAATGATGAACAGGTCCTGATCTCATCGTATCTTTTTCTAAACATGTGTTTGTTTCCTTAAAGACCAGTCTGTAGGTTATTTGTATATTAGTTCCAGGGCTCATGATTTCTTTTTATGCATTATTTTGTTTATAAGGAGCAGTGGGAAGACAACCATTAATGGTTACACTGTTCCTACAATTGCTATTGTCAACAGAACACTATATGTTTGTGGAATAATGTATAGAAATTGTGAATAAAAAATGTCTTAAATGTATGTCTTATTACCTCTAGAAAAAGCGCTGCGATAACATTGCTGAGTTAATGGCCCGAGGCAGTTTGAACTCAGGTTGTGATAGCTGGTGGTTGGTGGAGGGTACATATAATAGCTACTGGTTAACCGATGCTAGTTTGTGGCTGGCACATATAATAGTTACTGGTTAACTGATACTGGTTGGTTGAGGGTACATATAATAGTTACTGGTTAGCTGAAACTGGTTGTTGGCTGGCACATGTCATAGTTACTGGTTAGTTGAAACTAGTTGGTGGCTGACACATATAATAGTTAATGGTTAGGTGAAACTAGTTGGTGGCTGACACATATCATAGTTACTGGTTAACTGATACTGGTTGGTGAGTGGCACATATAATAGCTACTGGTTGGCTGAAATTGGTTGGTGGCTGACACATATCATAGTTACTGGTTAACTCATACTGGTTGGTGAGTGGCAAATATAATAGCTACTGGTTAACTGATACTGGTTGGTGGTTGACACATATAATAGTTACTGGTTACCTAAAACTGGTTGGTGGCTGACACATATCATAGTTACTGGTTAACTCATACTGGTTGGTGAGTGGCAAATATAATAGCTACTGGTTAACTGATACTGGTTGGTGGTTGACACATATAATAGTTACTGGTTACCTAAAACTGGTTGGTGGCTGACACATATCATAGTTACTGGTTAGCTGAAACTGGTTGGTGAGTGGCACATATAATAGCTACTGGTTAGCTGAAATTGGTTGGTGGCTGACACATATCATAGTTACTGGTTACCTCATACTGGTTGCACATATAAAAGCTACTGGTTGCCACATATAATGGCTACTGGTTGCCACATATAATGGCTACTGGTTGCCATATGTAATGTTTACTGGTTGGTATATGTAATTCTTACTAGTTGTCTTGTATAATGGTTATTAGTTGTCACATAATGGCGACAAATTATTACATATAATGCTCACTGGTTGGTACATATAACAGTGACTAGCTGTCACAAATTGCTTAGCAGTTGTCATGTATGATGGTTATACTTGTCACATAATGGCTACAAGTTGTCACGTAACCCTTGCTGGCTGTTACATATAATGGTTGCTGCTTGTCACATATAGTGGTTACTGGTTGTCACATATAATGGATACTAGTCGTCACAAATAATGATCATGGTTGTCATATAATGGCTAATGGTTGTCACATATAATACTTACTGGTTGTTAAATACAATGGTTACTGGTTGTCACATTTAACACTTACTGGTTGTTACATATAATGCTTACTGGCTGTCAAATATAATGCTTACTCCTCAATGACTGGTGACTGATTGATGCATATAATCAATCACACATGACTGAGGTTCTGTGACATCCTCTTTCGATATTGACTAGCTTCAGTGAAACACGCCAACATATTTCCCAGTAACGAGCGGTAAGTCACTGGTGCAGATAAGTACCAGAAGATCATCTTAACGCAACTTACCTGGGATGTTGTCCATATGTACCAGGATGATTTCCGAATCGGGAATAGAGAGGATGTGGGCAATGTTCTGAAATAGTACACACACACTGCAAGGCTCTTCTTTCTTGAGGCCATGACCACCAGGTGGGTGGGATGGGATACATGGGCGGGGGGGAGGATCTGATGGCGGGACCAGGTGGAAAAGCAGTGGCCAATCAGGAGGTGGCAGGGTATGCGACACAGGGTTAGAGGTGGAAAGTGGTCTCGCTTGCTGTTACTTGACAAGTAGAGAACACTGCGGTGTGTGCTCTAACTGATCATTGCACTATGGGTAGTTAGCATATTTTCGGTAAAGAGCCACGAGCTGAACAGAGCAAGACCACTAATTAGCGCCACCGGAGGGTACCAGAGCCTTTATTAATTGGTTGGTTGTTGAAGTTTTACGTCCTGGCAAAGATCCTTTACTATGATTGTCTGATCATTCCCTGTATTTGGAATTCAAAAATTGACTTTTCTGAGGGGTAGAATAGCATCAGTAAATCAATGGAATGATGAAGTTCACTTTCTGAAATACATTTCAATATATACACATACATATTCATCTGCTCTATAATCTATTAATATGGGAATATAAACAAGGACACTAACTCTCTTCAGTTTGCTCTATTATTATATACCATTTATCTAGGCTCTACTGAATGATGCATGTAGTTTCAGATTCGGCCACACCGGAGCCACTAGTCATAGGCTTGACACTTGTATGCCAGCTGTGCCTGGTCATTATCGCCTCCAGACCCACTCGGACAGTCCATTTTAACTTCAGGTGGGCAATTAATATATTCCCACCAGAGAATATATACTCTTGTCAACCACTCCATTCTTATTGTTATCTGTTTACTTGGGGCCAACTGTTTTGAAAGTGAGCAGAGTGACAGTTGGCTCATGGTATAGGAGGCGGGGGGACTTGAGAATGCCCGCTCCGCAGGAAATAACATGGAAGTTAAGGTGGTTAGAGAGAAACATTTATGGGGCTGCCATTATTTATATCTAAATAATAAATTGTTTAGTACATATATGTGATGTAGAAGCATTATGCGAGTATAAAGGCACGGAAGGGAATTACTATTATTGTATTATTATTATTCTTCTATTCATTTTATTGTCTTGTTCATTTGTACTATAACCAGACTTTATATATATATAATTAATTATACTCGTATAATGCTTACACAGCACGTATATAGTGGATATTGAAGAAACCACCTCCAGCACCGAAAAAAAAGATTATATAAGAGAAATAAATGTAAGGCAGTGTCCGAATCAGAATAGATTGTAAGTTACTTACCTGAGGACCTACAAGCACAGTATCACCGATACCTGGGAACAACACAGGAAATAGCCACAGGTGAACAACTTGAATTAATAATCATCTAATCATGCACAATGGAGCCTGATGAGCAACATGTGTGAGATGTGTAATACTTTGGCACTGCTCATGATAAACTCAACTGTATGTTTGTGTTTATGTGTGTGCTGGTAAGCACGTCTGTTGGTGTGAGGGTGTATGTGTGTGTGTGCTTGTGTGTGTGCTATTTATATTAAAATAATGTTAATACAAGATCATGGAATCTACACACTCGAGGATACAAGACCATGAAATCTACACACTCGATAATGCATGACCATGAAATCTACACACTCGATAATGCATGACCATGAAATCTACACACTCGACGATGCAAGACCATGAAATATACACACTCGATTATGCAAGACCATGAAATATACACACTCGATGATACAAGACCATGAAATATACACACTCGATGATGCATGACCATGAAATATACGCACTCGATGATACCAGACCATGAAATATACACACTCGATGACGCAAGACCATGAAATCTACACAGGGCAGAATGTACATGAGCGTCAGTGGGTACTAACATCCAATGCACACAAGAGGATTATTCTCCCCTGCTCGAGTCAGCCAAGAGGGGCCAATACGGCATCAAGTGAGGATCACTTGGGCCTGCTGACACCCAGAATGATGTTGTGGATGTTTTGAATGCATGAAGTGATGTTATACAACATAATGTTTGGATGTTCATCCCATTCATGTTGCCATTTTGATTTGATATATTTGAGACTAAATTGTCTCAGATCAGCATGCGGGATCCGACATGGTGCAAAAACATTGTTCAAAGCCATTTTCGCAGCTTGCTCAGCTTGCTCATTTACTTGGACACCGATATGGCCAGGCACCCAGCACAAATGGATGTCGCACCCCTGCCATTGCCAAGGAATATATTTTCCAAATCGCCTTTCTAACGATTAGGTTGTCTACTTTAAGATTTCTAACCGTCAGGAGGGGTGCATTTACGTGGTGTGGGGCTGGACGTCACCGGACGGGCTGACTTGATGCGCTCACTGGCTGAACGGCTCCACATGGGCGTGGTTCGACCCTGGGTGGCATATTCAGAGGTAGTCAGTGGCGTAGACTGCGGTCGGCGAGGCAGCGCCTTCTTTACCTGAAAAGGGAGAAGAAAACAAGTCACGCACTAAAAAACACTGCATTACTCAGACTATGGTACATGAAGAAGGCTTTCAGATCTGGAGGGATGTGTAGGGTTTCAGTTAGAAATACGTGTGTTCCGAGTTTCACTCGTCCCTCAGCAATGATTGAAGCTGTGACCCAGCACGCTAGGTCACAGCTATGTATTTATACCTCCAGAATGACGCACCACTCTAAGTTATAAGAGAGTACTTACATTTACAATGACACACTATGCTTCGCTTACAACAGAGTACTTATATTTACAATGACTCACTTGTCTACGCCTATAATACACTACTTACTACAACAGAGTACTTACATTTAGAATGACACACTACTCTACACTTACAACAGAGTAATTACATTTTGGACATACTACTCTACACTTATAACAAAGTAATTAGATTTAGGACAGACTACTCTACACTTACGACAGAGTACTTACATTTAGGACATACTCCTCGACACTTACAACAGCTTACTTACCAGCATAATGACCCACTTTTCTACGCTTACAATACACTACTTACATTTAGAATGATATCGGTGCTGGAGGTGTTTGGGACCTTGGCCCGGTTGAGCATGTTGAGGGCATTTTGTTGAATGGCCGCCAAGATGATTCCTGCTGACTCGGCAGTAGTTGCCTCCCACAGCGCTTCCTGTTAGAACAAAGAATTAATTTTTATTGTATGTCTAAAGTTACAAGTTATATCGTTTGAGTAGGTATGTAGGCTACATGGTAACATAGACGATTCCCACCACCAACCTGTTGTCTGCTTGTAGTATTGTGGGTGGCGGCTGACTGTGCAGAATGCTCTGTGGAAAATGTCTTATATTTTTGGAGGATCTCCACTACCAACCTGCCCTCGGGTGATAGTGGCAGAGCTGGTTGCAATCGTTGTATTGCACTTGATTTGGCAGAAACAACAGGTTTACACCCCGCCAACTGTTGTGTACTCTTCTTTCTATGTGTGGGCTGATGAGTCCATGTTCCATCCACCCGATTGGCCAGCACACTTTCAGACGTCCTCCTCCATTGATCATAGCTCACCTTTCTATCTTCACTTCTTGGCGAGCCAGTGATGTGCACACTTTTCTATCTACCCACCCAGTTAAAGTTGTCTCCGACAAAAGAACGCGGAAGTCAGGTCGTGACCTTGGCTCCACCTAGTGGGTTCCAGCAGAACCAAGCCCTGGTAGCAAAACCCCCCCACAGAAATCAGGCTAAAACCCGGTCGCCACCCAGCGGGTTCTGGCAGAACCAACAGCGAATTTCTGGAAAACTGCGGATTTGTCCCCATAGGATTAACAGTCATAGAATCATGGGAAAATGTTGGAAGTCAGGTCTCAACTGTCCTTATTGTAATTGTATTATCGCCCTTACCAAACTCTTTCTTGTTTGGGTTTTATGTTCTAGCAGCATCTAATTCTATTCTAAGGTCTTATAAGGGGATTCGGAATAACCAATTGCTGTCATATATATTGACATTTTGTAAACGTCAGTCAGTGAATATAAAAAATCGGCGAAATCGTGGAGATCTTTCATCCCTGATCATAGGACTGCATTGGGGTGCTACTCTCTGCTAAATAAACTCTCGCTACTGCATTACTACTTCTCCTTATGGAAAAGGACTCTTGATTAACTTCACACCAGATTTGTTGGTCATTAGCATATCATTAAACAGATTCACTCTCGCTAATTAGCGTTAATTATTTTCTCTATCACCATGGTTATTACTTTGTTCGTTCGGTATCCTGGAGGACTCGTTAAGCATTCAATACTTCCATATCGGAAGTTACTACACATCCACAATCCCGCATCCGAAATTCTAAAGGGGGGGGGGGGGGGAAGGGGAAGAAGGTGCATAATCCAATAGTTGTAGTTTCTGCTATATTAAAAAAATATATATATTAGGTTGCTCATTATCATCTACTTTATTTGAACTTGAAGTAACTTTCATTTAATTTTAAATGGTTAATGAAAATGCCAAATTAATTGTGGCGTGCACACCGAAATGCTGGACGCATAGGATTCAGCAGTGAAAAGTTCTATTGGGTTCATTAAAGCTGCATAGTCCGATGAAAGCATCGCATTTTCAAAACTAAGGCAATTATCTAGATTTGATTCTACATATCTAACTTAGATACTGGTGCAATTATTTGTTGCCACATAGAAGGGAACCCTGAGTCAATTTGATAGAACCTATTAAGGCATGAGGCTATGGTATGGCATGCTTTCCTAAATTAATTGTGCATGTTTTTCCTTCAACTATCTCAAAAGTTGTCCATTTAAAATGAAAGTTACTTCAGAGTAAAGTAAGCTAGATTATAACAATCAATTTAATATCTTTATCTCAGAAAAATGACAGAAACTCAAATCCATCGGACTCTGCAACTTTAAGGTGTGCCGGTATACAAACCCTATGTACAGGATCAGCGCGTGATGCTTTCCCCCGCTTTTTGTACAAAATGTTGTGGATCCGTTCAATTATACAACAGTCCGCTGTCGCAGTCGTCACAAGATGCATCACACCTGGCGAGTAAAGTGTAAACAACAATGATAATACTGATACCTGTGAACAGCAATCTTCTAATTATTCTTCTTTTATTTAAAGTTGATTGGTTGTTCCGGTTTTACGTCCTGTTATTTAAAGTTACATATTCCCATAAAAACATCAAATTTTCTAAAGCAAGATGTTTATCTAGATTTTAACCTACATATCCAACTTAGATACTGGTGCACTTTTGAAGTATTTGTCGCTACTTAGAAGTCCCCATGTCCCCATGTCCTCAGTTCCTTGTTTGATTGGTCTTTCTGGCCCTTGCTTTGGCTTGTCAAACACACCTATCTACAGCCCACCACATTGGTAACACCGGTCCCGTCCTATCACTGAAGTTAAGTAGCGCTGAACCTTGCCAGTACCAGCGTGGGTGACCACCAGAGAAGACTAGGTGCCTTAGACTCGTCCCGAGAGCCCCATTCTGGCCTGGTCAATTTAATAGAACCTGCTAAAGCTGAAGCCCATTGGGCCAGAGTTTTGACAAACACGCCAACATTATTAAAATATCTCTGAAGTTAGTAATTTAAAATCACTTACATCAAACTAAAGTAAGGTACAATAATAATAATTATTATTATTATATAATTAATAACAATTATATAATATATTATATTTATCTCAGAAAATCACAAAAATCAAAACCATCGGACTATGCAACATTAATATGTCATTGGGAGTGTTTTGCCGATAACTGGGAATATCATGCCTAGACCGGTACTCGAACCCCCATTTCTGCCACTCCCGGGTGAGTGTCATAACAATTACTGAATTAGTATATCTAGGTTGGCTGATGCAATCCACCTATCCACGCCTACCTGTGGCATTTCAGCTGGGGATGAAATTTCAATCGCGGACAATTGGCCTTTCTCATTGTACTGTTCCTTACCCTATCCTAGTAATGCAGAGTGCCAGGCTAGGTAGCGACAACTATCATTGGTTTGACTCGGCCTTTATTTGAACCCTACTACCTACAAAACCAGGAGGTGGACGCTCAACTTATTCGACCATCCCGTATCATTGATAGAATTAATCAAATTTAATTAAGTAATCTCTTTTTCTATACCTCTGGGGGGAAAAGCCACTAGTCTGATATTATTCAATAACTAACACAACACTTAGGCACTGAAAGTACACAGATACTGGCTAATACATGCACTTCAGTCAAGACAAGTTCTGGTATAAATCTGACCCACATACATACGTAGGAGAACAGTTCTGTGTATCTGAATACTAATTATGAGGAGAAACTTGATTTGTGTTAGGGGCCGTCCAAAGTTGTCAACGTACAAAGCGTACGACAGGGGGAGCGGGAATGACAGTAGGTATCCCAATTCAGGTCACAGAGGGACTGGAATCGGGTCGATGCATCAACAGAAAGAGTGTTTTCAAACTTCTCCAATATGCACAGTTATTGTTATATTAAATAAAGAAATATACCAATTTGAAGCTTAAAATGTGTTCTTTCATTCTGCACTAATCTAATTAGTGTATATTAATGTAATCTACATGCTACTGAGCATTTAAAAAGTTAGTTTGTTGCAGTGAATCGCGATTCGCGCTACCATGTTTTGAGTGGCATTCTCAGGGTTGAAAAACACCTCTGCAGTTTTCAGGTGGCGCGCTCTCTGGTGGTTATAAGCATGAACTATCTCATACCAGGAGATGATAGTAGACATTCTAAGCTTTAGTTTAGTATAAAACTTGATGGGTATTTTACTGAATGTCCTAATCATTACTTTGCTTCAAAATTACCAAAAGTTTAAATTATCACCAATAAATGTCTTTTAAAAATATCCAAAGAATTTGTATACCACTGTCAAGGTCATTTTGAGAACTTTAAAGTGATATAATTTTCAAATACGTGGTGATATCCAGCACAGTGCGCAGATACTTTTTTCAACCAGTGGATGACTCCTGGTCAGGCTACAAATGGCAGCAGATGTTGTCAGTGCCACTTCCTAAACACTGAGCAGCAAAATGGATGATTCTTCATCATTTTGGGATACTATTCATAAGGAAATAGGTAGGAAATGCTTTATTACTATATGTTTACATATTGTGGCTAACAGAATTGTGCATTTTATTAATATTTTGGTGGCAATTAGACACATAAAATCGGCGAATATTTCGGGAGTGTGAAAAACGGCCGTTTTTCAGATTGGTAGCACAACTTTAGACACTATGTTGTCTATGAACAGTCTTTCAAAAACTCATGAAACAAATATCCTAAGTTTGTCAGATATTTGTCTTAAATGCTAGCTAAAACTCAGGATGTTGGAGTAATTATTTTGTAAGATTAACAGCATTTCTGGAGTAAGATCATGCGTAATACAAGATTGCAAATGGTGCCGATTGCTGGGCGATATTGTAAGGATTTCCATACACCCACGTGACCCAGTACAATACCGAATTGTGCAGTTTATTAATATTTTGCTGGTAATTAATATTTTGCAGGTAATTAGACACATAAAATCGGCAAATATTTCGAGAGTGTGATAGTTTTCGGCGACTTAAAGTACTTTAAAGTACGATAGTTTTCGGCGACTTTTTTCTTCTTTTTTAATACATTAGGCCACGACATCCGGTCATTGCTGATTAAGCTGTGGAATTTTCAATCGCGGATCTTCTTCATTCTCTGCTCCATGCCCTATACTAGCAATGCCGAATGCCAGGCTAAGTAGCAATACATATAAATTTATAACTTATTGGTTTGACTCGACCAGGCTTCGAACCCAGAGGTTTGACTCCGATGACCTATCAAAATGGGAGACGAGCACTCAACTCATTTGGCCACTCCACTTGGATCTGTAGTAAAATCTTGAAGTGTACTACTTTGGAGGGAGAGGGGTGGGGGTCTGAAAAAGTAGTACTCTCTGTACTACCTTGGAAATGTTGACAACTTTGGATGGCCCTTTAAGCTAATCATTTCGCTGATGTCCTTTCACCTATTTAATTTCAGGTAAGCGATATCTAACCTGGATCTTTTGTGACATACTCAAAGAAGGCTGGCACGATGCACATGAGTTGTACTACCTCCGCTCCGATCAAACTCCTAGACCTCTTGTATCTGAAATAAATAGTAATAAATTAGTTCTAAACGCGGTGGCCAAATCGGTAGAGGGCAGGCTTCCCGGGTGGAAGGTCTGGAGTGTGAATACCGGCCGAGTTAACCCACTCACTTACAAAATTTATACTTGTGGCTACCTAGCCTGGCACTAGGCATTAGTATCAGGATAATGTGCCTGAGTGTGAAATTGGGTCATGGTGCCGGCGGCTTGGTTTCCCAGTGGGGCAGCACAACAAAGTCGGCTACCTGTCCTGCTGACCTCAGATGTTGCCAGGATGTAAAACCCCAACAAACAAATAAGTAATGCCGAGCACCAGGTTATGTAGAGACAAGTATCAATATTACAAGTTATTGGTTTGACGTAACCAAGATACAAACCCCCGACCTTCCGCACGGGAAGCCTGCGCTCTTACTGATTTGGCCACCGCGTCCGGTGATTCTAATGTAGATTGCCGTGAAATTGTCCTAGCTAATATATCTTTCATTAGATAAAATACCACTTCAGGCCTGCATGTTCACCTTCTCCACGACCGCTCTGATACCTTAACTACAGAATACTGAATTTGATTACCCACACCCTGACCTAATTAGTAACCATAGTAACTGTGTGTCCCCCACTGTATCTTTGGCAAGGAGCCTGATTACTGACCTGCTGAGTCAGAGCCTCAGTATTTCGGAAGACGCCAACTCATTTAACTGTCAAATTCTCTAAATCGTTTCACCGACAATTTCGTTAATCTATTATTGGCTGCTAGCAGTAGCAGTGCCGAAATTACCCATAGGCTTGGCAGGCTGAAGCCTAAGGCCACACAATCTAGAGGTGCTCTGGCCAAGGTGTATAATATTTTGTACGCTGGTATAGGCCTTTGGGAGGGGCCTCACAAGTGGAATAGCCCAGGGCCTCTCTTCATCTAAATCTGGCAATGGCTGCTAGGGACAAAGCAGTTTGAATTACGGAGGGGTTGGATCCTTTACATTAAGTCTCATTGGATCCTTTTATCTATAAATATGACGAGATACTTACGTGGCCTGTGATTTCTTGTCTATTTTGAAATTAGTCTTGGCTGACGCCTGTGATATTTTGGTGAGTTCAGCTATCGAGTAATAGAGGCAGAGATAGAGTTTATCGTACAACCCCCCGTCCTGCAACAGAGCAGTGTCAGCCATTAACACAACAGTACCATTGTAAATTTGTAGTGAAATGCCACATGTACAGACAGGTATGCATGGGTAGGTTGATGGCATCAGAGAACCTAGGTGGTCTAATGGTTAGGATACTGTTCCCAGAATGTTAGAAATGTCGCTCAGATGAGGAGCAATGGAGAGGAGGAAAGAGGGTGGTGGAGCATGACGGCGGAGAGGAAAAGGAAATAGGAAGAGGGATGGGGAGATGGAGACGGGGAGGGTGGGGAGGAGAGGGAGGCATAATATTCTCATTTGTTTCCGACCTCCCCCTCCTTGATGTACCCCGTATGAACATGTATGTACTTCCTCCCCCCACACCTCCCCCCCCCTCGCGTAATTTGGGGCATGTGGTGGTGGTGGTGGTGGTGGTGGTGATGTGGGGTGGGGTGGGGGGATGGGGGGCCTTAAACCTATTGTTATCACTCCAGATACAGATAGCAGAGCCTGGGGAGGCCCTTTTCATAGGGGTCTTTCTGACCCGAACATACATTCAATGGGTCCCTCTGTGTCTCCTTCCCAGGCCAACTTACCATCAGGTCCCTCAGACCTGGTCCCCTCTGGAGGGTCCTTTTGTCCCCAGTTCCTTGTTTGATTGGTCTTTCTGGCCCTTCCTTCAGCTTGTCAAACACACCTATCTACAGCCCACCACATTGGTAACACCGGTCCCATCCTATCACTGAAGTTAAGCAGCGCTGAACCTCGCCAGTACCAGCTTGGGTGACCACCAGAGAAGACTAGGCGCCTTAGACTCGTACCGAGAGCCCCATGCTGGCCCGGTCAAATGGCCCTACTAACGGCTACACACATAAACGGTCCTGCTAAGGACCACGCAAACACCCCTCTGATCACCGAAGTTAAGCAACGATGAGCCGCGCCAGAACCAGCGTGGGTGACCTGAGACACATCCCAAAAGACATGTTTGCTTGGCTTCCTGTCGTCGGTCTCCTTGGCAGCCGCATGCCTGAAGGGCAGCCAGCACATCTGTCTCCACATCTGGTATCGGCAGTTCCGCCCACCATTACGTCAGCGTAATGTCAGGCAAGAACCTTGCACACCACCACTCCACTCCTCCCAGAGAACATGTGCACCACAGAAGTAGAACAACCCACAAACCTAAATAGGGCCCCACCTGGAGCGCCTATCACAGTGTTGCAGAATTTGCAATCTTCGGTCACCCTGTGAGGGACCCTAAACGACCCAGTCACTCACTCATCACTTCGCCTCTTACTGCTGCTGACCATGGACAATACTTTCTTTTCTGCCCACTTTATTTACTACTTAATACTTATTGTTTCTTACTTACATCTGGGGCTGAGGTCTCTTAGGGCCTCCCGTTACTAACGACTTTGTACCTTGATTTGGGTGTTCCTAGCGGCAATAAACACTTTTACCTCCAGCTCTGAGTTTTTCTCCCTGTTTGTGCGAATCAAATGAACTAACCTCCCCGATGTCCTTGTCGACCTTGATGGCGGAGAGTAGCAGACACACTGTGCTGCACCGATTTTTACGTGACAGTAGAAACAGTTCCGTCGCAGGCACGTGACTACAATAACATAAACCAATTAGGATGACTAAGACAATGAGGATGGATACATCATTGTTTTCAATGCTGGCCAGTTGTAGTGTTGGTGTTATCTTACCACACAGTAGCTGCTGATAAGTTATTTGATTTCCTGCATTTCAGTAGCAGATAGATAATTGGTTGGTATCATTAGTAGCCTATGTTGGTTTTTTTTTATTTTCTTGCCATATATGTATTTTATTTTGTTCTACTCTTATTACTAGACTAGCCTACTCCTAGTTACATATCATAGGCTTGTACATAGCTGTGTGGTGTGTTATCTGGCTATTCTTGGCATGGTTACCTTCCATTGGGCATCCCATATCACAGCTTCACACTTGCACTCAAACACGCATACACATTCTCTACCCACAAGGTTGCAATGGCATGCCTTCATCTGTACTTGTGATACGGTTAAAGTACCATGATCCTATAGCTTTGAGTTTTTGACATATTTTAAAAATAAATATAATATGTCGATCGTTATAATCTACTTCACTTTAGTTCGGAGTACCTTGTATTATAAATGGCTAACTTTTGAGATATTTGAAATGAAAACATGCGAAATAAATTTGGTGTGCCCACCGAAATGCTGGACATGCTTAGGCAAAATGGGTAATTCGCGATCGATACGGGACAGATAGTGCTGTCGACCCTTGGTTCCTGACGTATGCACTCGCTAAATAGACACAGCGTAACCATTTTACCCGGCAGGTTGGGCGGCCCGCCGCTTTCCTCCACGCGGCGACACCAGCGCGGGCCCACGCACAGTCACTTGTACCTGGGCCGTGTTCAGGGTGCGTCTCGGAGGCGCCGCGGAGAGGTCTCCGCGACGGAATTTGGCCTATTTGCATTCAGGGTGCGTCTCGGAGACGCCTCCCTTTTCAGACAGGAGACAAAAAGCGCCTCGAAAATGGCCGCCATATTCAGTGGTTTCAGCCAATCACAGCACAGCTTTTCCATTGCAAATGGCCGGCGCCTATGGAGGACGCCATTTTCGAGGCGGCCGACAGCTAAATGCGTTCAGACCAGCGTGACGTCAGGGCCCTCTCCGAGGCGCCTCCGAGACACACCCTGAATGCGGCCCAGGCGACCCTTCTCTGACCTCACTTCCGCCCACCACCGCCACACCACTGGCACTTCACCACCACACGCCGGACCCTCAACACCTACCGCCTTTCTTCACCGACCCCCTCAGCCCTCCAACAGCGCTGAGTGGGTCGGTGTTCCTTCAATTAGTAGGGTTGAGTGCCGGGTCATGAGGATCCACAAACTAAGATCTCAGACATTGACCTACTTGAACGCACGATCATTCTTGTCAAACTTTATCAAATAAATGTCCCATACTATGTAGTTCCGTGTCGTCTCGTGAATTATAAACTTGCATGGCTTGCAGTGGTGACAAGTTTTATTCAAATGACTTACTTTTCTTTCTGTGCAGCAATAAATGTTTAATACATAAACCAGTATCTAAGTTGAATGTGTAGGATCAAATCTAGGGGTGTGCTTTGTCTTCCAAAAATTGTTAAACTTGTGTTGGATCATGCAACTTTAAGTGTTTGACTTTGTTGCAGAGGTTTGGACTGCATTAGTAAGTAGTGCTACTGCCCGATATTCTGGAGCTGCATTCTGGGACCCTTTCCTCCCCTCACACAGGCCTGAGTCAAACAGCTGCACCTCTAACAATAGCAATCAACAGGCTAGCTCACAAGTGCAAGAAAGGCTGACATTTAGATTATCTGCTGTCTCTGGTGATTTTTTGTTGTTGCAAATATGTTTATTCTGCTGAATAAGTTCTTTTGTCAGCACCAAAGCACTGGACTTCCTGCCATTTTAAAATTCGGGATTATTTACAACAAAATTGTATAGAGAGTATCTTATTTAAAGTGAGTTAACAATACCAGTTGAGTACAAAATTTGCACCCTATAGCACAATGGATTTCTGATAGTTACATACAAGTCCCACAGCAACATGGTAACATGGTAGTGTCATAAGACTATGTTGATGGCAATAAAAGCAACTCATGTCACGTTTTCAGTGAAAGTTTTGTAGTCTGCAGGTATTATAATGAATGTAGTCTTATGTATATTTAGACTCTATTGGCAAAATGGCCATATGCTTATACTTGCTTAAACCGGTGGTTTCGCGTTTCTAATTATTTGTTTCTTTAAAAACAATATATATATTAGATTGATCATTTCAATTTATTGTAGTTTAGAAAAATTGCAAGTGCAGGCCTGCAAGGGTGCCAGTGCGGGGCCTGGAAGCGGCACACAATTTCCTGGACTGAGGAGCGTACGGGAGCACCCCAGCCATTGGAAGAGTGAGGAGGGAGGGAGGGACCGACCCAAACCCCAGCCCCACCTGCAAGGGGGGTGGGATCCAATCACCACTCTGTAATTGTTCATGTTATTCGCAACAAGGGTAATTCACAGACGGCAAAACTGCCACATAGGCGCAGCACTTACCACACAAGGGTGACGTCATCTTCCCCGAACCCAAGGAACAACGCTGGTAATCACTGACTTGACCACCTATCCCAGCGCCCACACATTTACGGTGGAGCACCCACATGGAACTTGATGAACTGCTATCCTAAATGACCGATAGCACCACCAGTAGCCCGCCAAAAAGCGAACTGCCACATGACCCCACACCTCCGCAAGGAGGGACGCCATCACAACCACCGTAACCGTCTTGTCTTACCTTGAGCAACTCACCAACTTCTCCCACCCCACCCACACTGTTGAGACAGAACACTAAGGTGTAGGTTTTTGGGGTTTTTTTTTTGGTAAATATGTTTATTCTGCTGAATAAGTCTTTTGTCAGTGCCGAAGCACTGGTCTTCCAGCCATTTTTCAATTCAGGGTTATTTACACAAAAGGTATATAGAATAAGGTGTACAATACCTGTTGAATAGACAATTTGCACCATGTAACACAATGAAATTCTGAAACCCAAAAATTCCATAACAATATGGTACAGTAGTGTCATATAACCAGATCAATATTAGTCAGATCAATGTGAGTATTTACATAGTATTTAGAATGTAAGCAGAAGTTATCTTCTGTATTCAGTTGATAAACTTGTAGTAAGTTTTAATGTTCAGTTGCAGTTAGGAAAGCGGTATATAAATGTTGGTTTGTTAGGAAAATTCTAGTATAACTCTAATGTAGCTAGTTATGTGAGTTTATGAATTATGTTGTTGGGGTGGGGTTGTTAATAATACACTGGACCATCTGTGACCAGTGAAGCAGTGGGACCAATCCCAGTGCATTTAGGTCTTAAATTTTACATTTTTATCTGGACTGTCTCTGTCATCGTATATGGTTGACTGGAGATAACAGAGGAACAGCAACAAATTAAAAAAGTGGGGGCTGGGGGGGGGGGGGGGGGGGAGAAACCGAGGCTGAGGGTTTGGTGGTCTGCCACTTACGGTATGGTGACGCCATGGAACATACTTTACTGCAACTGCATAAGGGCCTTCCCAATCTGATGTACTCTTAGTGAGTTTTTAAATTCTAGGTAAGAGGATGCTGCCCTGGTTCTGGTTGGTAGGTTGTTCCACATCATGCTGCCTTTGTAAATTGGTGCTTTAATTAGTTTGTTTGTGGAAGGCTTGGGGACTTTGAGTAGAGTGGAATCAGCCCGTCTAGTATTCCTTTTTGTGTTTTCTATATATTGGGTATCTCTGGCTCTTCTGTACATAAGTGATAGGAGATGTGAATCTCTTCTAACCATTAGGTAATCTAGGTTTGCTTTGTCATGCATTTCCTGTACACTTAGTGTTTTGCCCCAATAAATTGTTCTTAACGCGCGGTTTGGGATCCTTTGTAGCTTAGTCAGTTGCTGCTTTGTAAGCAATCCATAAATTATATCATTATAGTCTATTATTGGTAGAACTGTTGATTTATACAGCAGTAGGGCAGTGTTTTCACTTATGAAGCTCCGCATCTTCCTGATTGTAGTCATTTTTAGTGCCAATGATTGAGTTAGTCTAGCCAGCTGTTGATTCCCATTTAAGGTAGAATCAATCGCTGTTCCTAAGTACCTGTATGCACTTTCCTCCTTAATTTGATTTCCGCCAATATGCAGTGTTATGGGTTGTGCCCTTGCCTTCCTTTCTTTGGTGCCATAAATGACAAACTCAGTTTATTGGTGTTAAGGGATAGTTTGTTTTCACTACACCACAGGTTAACCCTGGTCAGCACTGTCCGAACCTGATCGGTTGCTATTTGGAAATCTTTATTGTGTACTGTGAGTGCTGCATCGTCTGCAAATAATGTGAATGTTGCATCCTCTGATACTTGGGGTAAATCATTTATAAAGATTAAAAACAGAAGGGGGCCCAGGGTTGAACCCTGCGGAACTCCAGTTTTAATAGTCCTGATGGTTGACTCAGTGTCATTAAGTTTTGTGCATTGTTTCCTATTAGTTAAGTAGTTGGCCATGAATGTACAGGTTTTCTTCCCCAATCCTGCTTTCTGGATTTTCTGCAATAGTATTCTATGGTCAATTGTATCGAAAGCTTTGTCGAGGTACACTGCAATTGTAAGTTCACCTTTGTCCATGTTGGTCAATAACTCATCCATAAGAGAGGCCAATGCCCTAGTTGTTGATCTGTCTTTTCTAAATCCATTTTGTTGGGTGGCTAGGTAATTTGAAGACTCTAAAACTGTTTTTATCTCATCATGTATTATTTGTTCTATGATTTTGCCAGGAAGAGGGAGAATAGATATTGGGCGCAGCTCACTACAGTATCTTGGGTTATTGGTCTTTGGGATGGGTGAAACTGTAGCTAGTTTCCAGCTTTCCGGAAAAATAACAGTGTTGACCACTAGGTTATACAGGTGAGTGAATTCATTTATAAGTGCAGTAATTGAGACCTTCATTAGGGCTGAGCTGATGTCTTTAATGCCAGATGACTTATATGCTGATGCAGCATTGACTTTTCTGAGGATTTGCTCCTGTGTTATCTCAGTCAAATCATACGTCTGATCATTGGTGGTGACCGTGTAGGTGTCCTGACTATCTACAGCCTGGTCAAACTTTCTGGCAAGATTCTCACCTACATCAATAAAGTAGTTGTTAATCTCTTCTGCCAGGAGGCTATCTAGTATTCTCTCCCCATTGTCCTCATTACTAAGGTTGCTGATAATGGATTTTGCTTCCGGGTTAATTTGTTGCAGTTCATGCCAGAGTCTCTTAGGATTTTGCTTATACTTATTTATCTGGTCTAAACAGTGCCTAGACTTGGCTTTTCGCACCTCGTTTCTGGCCTTCCTGACCATACATTCAGCTATAAATTGATCCCCAGGGTCTCTTGTTATATCTGATTTCCGAATGAAATAATCTCTGTCCTGTTGTAATTCTAGGACTTCATTGTTCAAATATGGTTCGAGGGTTCGAGTTCGCTCCCCCAGGAAATGTATCCATCCTCAAGGGGGGGGGGGGGGGGGGGGGGCTCTCCAGGAGGCTAATCAAGAGGGGTGCTCCTCACAAAAAAATCAAACGACCGGAAATACACCACCAACCCTTTCCGACCTGTGCCTAATAAATAAACCATTATATACCAACAGTCATGTCCCCATCTCGTGAATTATAACAGTTGATAAGGGGGTTTACCACTATCCATATATATATATACATATATAGGTACCATAACTGCAAAGTGTAATCTTCTTAGGCTTGGGATCTATAATGATAACCCTGAATTCGCAATGCCCTCCACCTAACCCCATGACGAGGTACGAGTTATCTGAACACAAATGGCACCAAGTCACGCACATTATAAACCGCTCAATTATTTACTTTGGAGCCGCGTTCAGATTTCACACAAGTAACAGATTTACCTGCAGAAAATAAACTTAGATGTTCCTCTGCACATGTGAGATGGCCTCTAAAACATGGAACTTCACTCACTAAATGTTGTTTGCTGTGACGACATTTGGGGCTTAAGACTATTCATTTAAGGAACACCAAGTCTTAGTCAAAGACCCTATAATACTAAGACGGCTCACTCCCTATCTCTCCCATGCTAATGTAAATTTCGCAGTGCCACCTTGTGGTGGGTTTGATCAGCCTGGCTGCTGGTTGGTGTTTCACATGTAAACACATATAATTATATTATACATGAGATAGGTAAGTATGAATACACATCAATATGAAATTGCTATGAACAAATACACATCATCATCAGCATCATCATCAGCAGTGCCATCATCACACATCTTTCACATTCATATATACATTTATATATATAATATAGCACCTGTTTAACCAAGAGAACAGCCAGCGCACCAAGTGGTGGGTTTGATCATTTTGATTACACAGTACAGGCTGAGTGAGCCATCTTAGTATTATAGGGTCTTGGTCTTAGTCTAAATCCTACTTAAATTGATATTTCCCAATTGTTTTTGTGTTTCTGCCATATATATATATATATATATATATATATATATATATATATATATATATATATATATATATATATATATATATATATACACTGTGTTATACAATACCATTGTAATGATTTTGTGTTTAAACTCCCTAAACCGACCACCTCCCTAAATGGAAAATTTAAAGATGGTTCCGTGGTCGGTCGACTTAGAGGTTTCACTGTATTTTCTCCCACAATATCGTATGGCCCTAGATGTTGCTAAGACGTAAAACCACAACAAACAATAAAATGGATTTTCTCCCCTATCACGCTGACTAGTGTTCATTTAAAGGTCACTATGGTGATAGTCATCAACTGTCGTGTTTGTCCACTTTCTATTAAGTAGAACAATTCTATGACAGAGAATAAAGAGAACCAGTCGATAATAATCAAATATTTACGTACCCAATAATGTTAAGCTGAGTGGTTTGTAACGTCTCGTTCATCAGTTGAACGGGAATGTTGAACTCCAGGGAAGCCTTTAGGAATAAAGGATACAAACACATAAATTACACATTTATTCTTCTGTTTGTTTGTTTGGGTTTTACATCCTGGTAACATCTAATATCATATCAGGATGTGCACCCACTTGTGACAGACAATGCGCACTCATGGCGACTTTATAGTGCTGCACCCCCTCCCCTTCGGAAGACCATGCCACTACCACCATTGATCATGTTGCAGAGGCAACGTGGGTAATTCGGAATCGACACGAGACTGCTCTCTCCCCCCCCCCTTTTCTTCCCCCCTTCCCTCCACTCCCCTACACCTAGTTCCCCCTTTTAACTATAGGGGGCCCCCACTGAATCCAGGTGGCGCCCCCTCCCACTGCTGGTAGCACGCTTGTACCCGGCCCGCCCCTGTGATGTCACTTCCGCCCACCCGACTCTCCACGAGACCTCCTCCCGCCTTTTCTCACCGCCCCACCCGACCCAACTCTCACATCTATGGGGTTGAGTGCCCGGTTCTTTCCTATTGTTGATCTGAACTCCTATGACTGTTGCCTATGTACTATCTTGTTTAGTTTAATAAATTTCCACACTAGTAGTCTCGTGTCGTGTTCTGAATTACCCAATATCCCATTGACAGAAGTCAAATTGTCCAGATGCTGTGTGAACCAGTCCTTACCCTATCCTGTTAATGCTGAGCGCCAAACTAGGTGGCGACAAGTATCAATTATGGTAAGTCTTTGGGCTGACTCAGTTCGAGTTTAAAAGCATGACCTCCTGCTTGGAAAGCCAGCGCTCTTGCCGATTCTCCAATCCTGTCCAATCTGTCTAGTCTTATTTTATATGTTTTGACTTAATACAGCCTAGACAGTATATAGTTTTTAACGTCACATAATCCGGTGGTGTTGAGTTTCTGCCATGTTTTAACAAATTAAATAGGCCCTACATGAGGCTTATCGTTAGGGTACGTTACCTTAGGTTTAAGTAATTTTTATTTTAAATGGCTAAATTTGAAAATATTTTAAGGAAATACATTCCAAATAATTTATATGTGGAGGTTACACCAAAATGTTGGACAGCATAGGGTTGTACCAAATTCAGCAGTGATAGGTTCTATTAAGGTGACTTCGTAGGCAGCAATAACTATTGTAGTGGTCTGCACTGACCTCTCAGGCAAGTAACCACATAGACAGGTAGGCGTGGGGAGTGTGTTGATATCAGGGAGCCTAGGTGGTGTAATGGTTAGCACACTGGCCCGGAATGCAAAGAGATGTGGGTTCGAGTCCCACTCTAGGCGCAGTATTTCCCATTTTCATCACCCCCACGACACTATTTAATAAGTGCACCCATTTTTCTAAGTTGGATATGTAGGCAAATGCTTTGGTTTCGATTTGTTTGTTTGTTTATTGTTGCTTTACATCCTAGCAACATCTATGGTCATATCAGGACGGGTACTGACTTGTGACAGTGCGCACTCATGACGACTTTATAGTGCTGTCCCACTGGGAAACCAGGCTGCCGGCACCATGTCCTGGTATCGCACTCAGTCCAATTATCCTGATACTGAGCACACCAGTCCTTGCCCTGTCCTAATAATGCCGAGTGCCTGGCTAGGAAGCGACAAGTATCAATTTTTAAGTCATTGGTTTGACTCGACCAGGGTTCAAACCCACGACCCCACCATCTATCAGCAAGGGAGACGGACGCTCTAACTCATTCGGCCATCCCGTCCGGTCCCTTTGGTTTCGAAAGTGTTATGTTTCATCGGACTATGCAATTTGAAGTGTCGGCAGGGACAGAGATCAAATGGCATGAAGTATTTTTAATGCTACCATTAGCAAATATTTGTATAAATAACTTCCTATCCTAACAGTCGGAACACCAATGCCCTGTCACAAACAAATACTATATTCAAGTGAATAAATAGCTACTCCCAAAGCAGACGATGTTGTTTTCTCATATTATATTGCTTGTGTGTGTGTTAGTGGAGTACAAATAGTTGTTGGTGGTATAAATATTACCGTATTATTGTGAGAAAATCCCCCATTTTCCCAAAAATGGTGACACAAAAGAAAAGGGGGTTAATCGCCAGTATGGTAACCACAAACACCTTAGAATAGACACCTGCTACTTAAGATTATTATGATCGAAAATGCTAGTCAAAGTTTGTATATCTTGAAACAAACTTTGTATAGGAGTTATTTACTCGGCATTACTAGGACAGGGCAAGGAGCAGTGGAATGAGGAAAACCAATAGTCCACAATTGAAAATTCCCCATTTTAATCAACTAATGTAGCCATATATATATGTACGTGTGTGTGTGTGTGTGTGTGTGTGTGTGCGTGCTTGCGTGCGTGCATGCGTGCATGCGTGCGTGCGTGCATGTGTGATCTATAATCTATTATGGGAATATAAACAAGGACACTAACTCGTTTCAGTTTTCTCTATTATTATATACCATTTATCTAGGCTCTACTAAATGCCGCACATGTAGTTCCAGATTCGGCTACACCAGATTCACTAGTCATAGGTTTTGACACTTGTATGCCAGCTGTACCTGGTCGTTATCGCCTCCAGACAGCCTCGGGCGGTCAATTTTTAATTTTATAATCTATATATTCCACCAAAAGACGGCAAAGGCATATTCTCTAACAAGATAATCAAGCAAAATGTGATATGAGATGTGAAACTTATTAGGCACATTTAATTTCTTTAAAAAAAGAAATTCTATTCCAGTTGAATAACATCCTTTTGCGTTCAGCACTGAGATGCTGGTCTTCCAGCCTTATCAGTTAATCGGTTGACAAGTTTTTAAAAAGCTGGAAGAATGCAGCAGACACAGAAAATGATGTCATGGTGTTCTATTTTCAAGTAGAATGGACTGACCACTAGCAGTAGGAGCAGCATGTTAGCCTTCTCCTGTTCAGTAACCCGGATGTGAAGAACGTCTTCCATCCGCATCCCACCTTCCACGAGGATGCTGTTCTTGATGTTGTCCTTGGTGAAAACATTAGAAGAACATATCAATAAAACATAAGGTTGCACGCGATTCCACGGGAGTTGTCTTTGTTGCATGTGCAATTTGCAGTCCTGCCGACTCCAAATTTCCTATTTCGGTACTCCAGCGACAATATTACTACTGAGGTTAGCGATAATAATCACAACACTAGCATCAGAATCTTCTCCAAGCAGTTTGTGTGATTGGTCATAGGCACGGTGCTAAGACTCTGCTTGGAGAGTATTGTTTGAAACCTGACTTCGGGTAATGTTCCGCGATACTCTGATAGTGTTAAAGGGTCCTTCACAATTATGGGCATTTTCACAAGCGTACAAAACATACACCTTTTATTGATCCTAAGCCCCCTCCCCCCCCCCCTCCCCCCACAAACTGTACAATAAAAATGTTGATATTGTAATAATTATTAGTACACTAACCTCGGAATGCCATGAAGTATAGGTTTGAAACCTGCTTAATTTGACCAACATTTTCTTTGTCTTAAAAAGTGTACAGTGGGTCTAACTCCACCACCCCAACATACAGTTTGTACACTTGTCAAAATGTTGTTAATTGTGAAGGACCCCTGAACCTATAGGAGGTGGTCTGTAGTTTCATAGAAATCCATCTCAACCAGTGCTAGGAGCCCAACACCAGCGGTCAGCGACACAATTCAAATGTCAGAGACTCAAAGAAATGCTTAAAATATTCCTGGGATTTCTTTTTATATATTTAAGTAACAGATTGATAAAGAATATGTGAACTTTTAATTGTAATCAAAAGAAATCAAATAAAGAACATAAGTCGAGACCACAGATCATAGGGGCTAAATAAATTGTGGAGATCTTCAAGTGCCATGCGCTTACAGCCCGGGTGCGCTAGTAGAAATATTTTCCTAAAGATTTGTAGATCATATTGGAAATAAGTGCTACCCGAGTACAGGTACATTCAGACTGTAAGTGCACAAAACCCGCAGAGGCACCCAAGCTGTCCCTGCCCTGAAGGGTTAATACACATTGTATTTTAATTAAAAGCATGAGCAGCCGACGCCTGTTGACTTCGGCTATGATACTTATTCTGGTCGGTACTTTTCTTCTAGCTGGAACTCTGCTTGCACGTTGGCCGCTAAAAATGATAACCGTCGTCGATCCGTGTCTGAAAGGAGGGCAAGGCCTGGTGAGGTGATATCGACTCGTGTATCAGCAGGAAATCAATTCAATTCAATTCTCTTCTTTTAACTCTCTGGAAGGTATGTTTACAATAAACTGAGGTGATACAATAAATGCATACAAATTCCTTACAGACAGAAAGGATCTCAGAAAAGCGATGCTTATCTAGCAGTGTTATGTGTTATCTCCAGTTAGGGATATAGTTAATAAAAGCTTTCCACCATCGACCCACCTTCTGACGGCAGTGGGAATAATTAATCGTGTGGCACCATGGCCCGATATCCTATTCAGTCACATGATCCTGATAGTGAGCAATAGTGCGCTCATTGTACAGCTTGTGGAACAGGTTTTGAGGGAGATTTCCACCACCAACCTGACCTCTGACGGCAATGGGAATAACTAATGTTACCATGGCCCGATATCCTACTCAGTCACATTATCCTAATAGTGAGCAAACAGTCCATACCATATCCTATTTATGCTGTACATCAAGCTAGCAACAATTATCAATTTTCTATGTCGCTGATTTGACCCAATCGAAGTTCGAACTCACGACTTCTGCACAAGAAGCTAGTGCCAGTGCCAGTGCTCTTATCGATTCGGCCATCCCCGTCCGGTCAGAAATATATGCAATATATACATATAACATATATTATATAGCATATAGTATATACCATATTAATAATATAATATATATATAATAAGACATATATATAATTAATATATAATATATAGTATATAATACATATTATATATGTCATAATATACAGTACACATTATCTATGCTAGAATATATATACAGTACATAGTATCTATATTATATATTCTGTATAAGCCATTATACGAGTATAATAAGGCCTGAAGCTTACATCTGCTCCTCAGCCCTTACTCCCCCCCCCCCCCCCCTCAGTCGTTGACTGTTCCAGCCTAGTCAACCTCAGGTCCGTTGTGGACGCCACCTCTCTGTTCACGCGTCAACTGCTGCCCCATCTATCTTCATTCAGGGATGAAAGTGGTCTCAGGCACAAAAAAAACGCGAAAACGCCGACCCCGATTTTCGTCCATAGGATAAACACTATCAGCGAATTGCGGGAAAACGCCGCAAGTCAAATCTCAATTGTCCTTGGTGTGACTGTATTATCGTCCATACCTAACTCTTGTTTGGGTATTCTGTTCTGGCAACATCTAAGGTCATATAGGAATGGGATTTAAACTAATCAACTGTTGTCATATACATCCTGATTCCTTGGCACTTTGTTTAACGTTAATCGGTAAATATGAAAAATCGTGGAAATCCGTGAAATCGCGGATATCTTTCATACCTGCTCACTGACACTGTATTGCTGGTATTGTAAAATAATATGAATAAGCAATGCTTAGCCTAAGCCTTAGGACCGACCCACCGATATAACTACAGCAAAGTATTTCATGGTTTTTGTTTTACTCCACTCGCGGTGTTCGATTTGAAATTCTATCAACTCGGGTGACCCGAATACGGCCGTCGTTTCCGCGGAGTAAACTATTAATATTTCATTTGTGCATCCATGTTTATGCCAAATTGTTCTTTATTTCTTTTAATTTTGAATAATATCAAAGTTTTGAACTGCGCATATCAGCAAATTCTATGGCAGCGGGCATTTGTTTTGATATATTATTAACCAATAGCTGTCGTCCACCCAGATTGCTGCGGACCGAAGTTCGACGAGCGATTTCCGTTTCCGTTTGCTGGATTTGGGTTTCTCGGTACGAGTTTACAAATGGCAGCGCCCATACAGTGCTATTTCCGTTTCCGTTTGCTGGATTTTGGCGAAGTCATGTTCAGTAACTGTAAGAGTATTGTTTATGTATTTGTATATATATCTACATGCGTTAGTCTTAAGCCTCCCCGTGGGTGGGTCGGTATAATCGTAATATTATTATATATTATAATTTATATTATAATAAATATAATATAATATATCGAGTGATGCTTTAAGAACCGTGGGTCATGCCGAAGAGAACTTCCCTTGTTTATATTCCTATAATGGCATTATAGAGCGCATATCTAATGTACACACAACTCAGAATTGTTTCACACCTATTCAATTACTATCTCGACGGAATAAAGCGGGGCTTGGACAGTAGTATTATGCAGTTCGTTTTCAATTTGGCATTGTGCTGTTTAATATGGTTAACGTGAAAATGTAATTATAAGCTCACATACCGATATTCAAGGCGCACTTTAATGGAAATTGTTGCATTAACCGAATAGCCTGCAACACAAACAAAAACCTTGAATGAATAAAGCCATGTTAAATTAGACTTCATCAGTCTTCATCAGCAACATAGCAGTATTTAATTGTTAATTAAATAAATAAAGGTTGTGCTTGTATGTGAGTATTTAATACGGAGAGTATCTGTTTGTAGAACATAACAGTTCATCAGAGATTTAAAACTTACTTATTGATCAAATATTGCATGTGAGGTTCAAATAATGGCGAACAGTGAGACCTACAATTTGTAGAAATAAATTAACTGAACACTCAATAGTATTGGATAACTATTCTATTCTCACGGGTTAACGCCATGTGTGGGTTTACGCCCATCCCCCACTTCAGTGATTTGCCAATTTAAACGCACAGGGCGTTAACCCACGAGAATACGGTATTTGGTCTGGTTTCTCAACATTGACGCGTTTAAATAGTACGATACTGGATATGTACATCAGTGTCTAGTAATTGTTATCACTGCATAATACGTTGGCTTTGAGTTGCTCCCATATTACTTTAGGTCAATAAATTAGATTGGCCATTATAATCTACTTTACGTTATCTTAGTTTAAAGTAACTCTTCTTTTATAACAGGGTCAACTTTGCCAATATTTGAAGTAAAATTCTGCCAAAATAATGCTGCAGGTCGAAGTGCCGGACATAGATTTGTGTACATATTTTCGAGCCTAGTAGCTTAACACTTGAACACCAAACGGCAATAAGGTTTAATGAGTGCCAGTATTTAAGTTGGATATGAGGGTCAAATTTATATGAGTGCTTTGGTTTAGAAAATGTGATGATGTCATCGGATTATGCAGCTTTAAGTGAACTATAAAGCGTCAGGAGTGTTCCGTCAGAAGTTGAACGTAGCCTCTAAGCGAGTTAATTGGGTAGAAAGCAGGCCTCGCTGCAGTTCAATAATTCAATGTGTGCACCCCACACCAACACATGCTTTACTGAAGCCAACACAGGCCACTCCCCCACACCCATACCCCGACCCCTAATCTAAATTACTGACAGTTCGACCTTTAATCACAGCCACAACACACGCGCATGCACATACCACTATCAGTTGTTGTTTGCTGGAGTTTTATGTCCTTGCAACATCTAAGGTCATATCAGGTAACTTGAGACAATGCATATTCATACCGACTTTATAGCGCTGACCCACTGAAAGACTAGGCCACTGACACCATGACACGATTTTTAAAGTATGTATTTATCTAGATAAAAGATTCACCCGGTACTTGTAGTACACGGGTGAACGACAACGTAGTGTAAATACGGGCGAAAATAGCTTTAGTATGGGACAGCAGCTAGAAACTGTGGTTCCAGGATCCAATGGCTACATATATAGGCACAGAGTTGGTGAAATGGGAGAGAATGCAAAAAGACAAGATGGCAGCCATAGAACGCCGTCGATTTCACTTTTAAATCTTATTAAACCAGATGTTTTATTATATTTTTCAACTCAAAGGTAACGGGGAAATATGAAGACATATACAAAGAATAAATGTTACTTCTTAGATTGTGAAATTAAGCTCTCATAAAGACTCATTTCATTAGCCCAATTTTTCGACCGTTTTTATATAAGGCTGGTCTTCACGCGTGTACTGTGAGTACCGGGTGAATCCATTATCTAGTATTTATTCTGATAATGATATTGAGCTAATCAGGCCTTGCCCTATCCTAGTAATGACGAGCGGCAAGCGAGGCAGTGACAATTGTCCATTTTGTAAGTCATTGGTTTGACTCGACCTGGAATCGAAGTTCCGACCTCCCGCATGGGAAGCCTCGGCCACCGCATCCAGGTCAGTATGTAGTTTCACGCGAACCCAGTCTCTCGCGAGACCTCTGACGTCACGGTCACCCATCGTCGGCCCCCGAAACCCATCAAACCTCACTAGGACTCCAGCAGCCGGACGAGCAACACACCACCCCAACTCAGCCACCCACCCATCCCTTCAAACGGACGAACAAACTAAGACGACGGGGTTGAGGGCCTGAGTCCACGTTCCACTGATGAACGAACTTCCAACTTGTAACCTTACTGTTTAATGACTATTACAACCGTATATATTATTGAATAAAATCCAATTCAATGAGCTGCTTGTTTGCGTCGTCAATTGTGAAATACCTGATGCAACAAACAAAACAGGACACAGAGGTCCAGTTGTGTTTTGGAATTTTACATCCAGGCAACAGTTAAGGTCATGCCATGATGGGTATCGACTTGTGAGAGACAGCGTGCACTTATGATGAATTTATAACAGTGTCCCACTGGGAGTCCATGCATCATGCACCATGACCCGATATCCCACTCAGTCACATTATTCCGATACTGAGTAAACCAGTCCTTGCCTTATCCTAGTAATGCCGAGTGTCAAGCGAGGTAGTGACAAGTATAAACTTTGTAAGCCATTGGTTTGACTCGGCTGGGGTTCGAACCCACGACCTCTAGAAAGCGAGTGTGTGGTGGTTTCACACTGCTCCAACAGCAGCGATTCCTTATATATATAAATATATATATATATAGATACATATATATAGAGGATGTTCTGGCAGCATCTAAGATCAGATCAGGATGGGTACCGAGTTGTGACAGTGTGCACTCATGGCGACTTTATAGTGCTGCCCCACTGGGAGACCAGGCCACCGGCACCATAACCTGATATCCCACTAAGTCAGATCATCCTGACACTGAGCTAACCAGTCCTTACCCTATCCTAATAATGCCGAGTGCCAGGCTAGGTATATATATATATATATATATATATATATATATATATGGTCTGACCGCACATCAATAATAGCGATCACTTACTGTACATGGGTCTGGCTACCTGTAAATCGTACCATTTTTATTCAACTTGGTCTCGCACTTCCACCTGAAGAACTCGAGTTGGGGTTTGCCATCTTGGCCACAGACCATGTTACCCAGGCCACTCCTGCCCGAAGAAGGGAGCGAAGGCTGAATGGGTTAGGTGGTAGCACCTGACAGGTGGCTGCTACTGTGCCCGTCGATAAATATTTATATATATATATATATATATATATACATATATGCATATATAGTGATATTATATTCCACAACAATGTCAGGCAGTTAGAAGGGTAGAGGCGGTGACAAGCGCCGCTCTATAGAGGGAGTGCACGTGACGTCATCACTCAGCAGTCAGCGGTCAGCAGCCAGCCATCTTGGATTAAGAGCACCCTCCTTAGTCATGTTGTGAATGCATGCAGATGCAGTAAAACAGAGTTTTCTTGTGTTCTGGGAGGTTCTGGGCAGTTTACATCCAATGTGTTTACTTACAGCACTTGCTAAACAACTTCGGAGGCCAAACTGCTCAAAACAGTGACAAATAAACCAACAAATCAGTAAATAAGCACAGTGTAGGCAGTTGCAAGCCTTCTGTATGTAATCCAATATGGCCACCTAAAGTTGTCTTGTGACGTCATTACACACCCTCTATACGTCCTTAAGTACATAAGTAGATGCAGGACTCCCCCCCCCCCCCCCCCCCCCCCGCCCCCTTCACACTTGCTATCCGGACCACACTTCGTCCACACCTCTCTCTATCTCCTCTCCGCTGGCCTTGCTCCTTCCTCCTTGATATGTTTGAAAAGAGTTCAAGGAGGGGGAGCCCACCAGCATTTCACTTTCTACCCTTACTCTGTTCGTGTCTTTGGCTCGCTGGATGGTCGCCATCGAGCAAATAGACACGGTCCTTTGACTCAACTCTCCTCATTTCTCTTTCCTAGACTCTACCCTTTTTTTTCCCTCCCAGGCATACTTCTCCCCCTGACCAAGGGAGTTGTGTGCTTGGGTGGGGCCATTTACCTTTAGGTTTCTCTCGCTTTCTTCTCGTTGCTGGAGCTGCTGGACCCATCTTTACCCGCCCTTCCTCAGAAACCCTTGCTGCTGTCTGCTGGATACAAGTGCTGTGCTACTGCCGGACCGGAGATTCTGGACCGCCCCAACGACTCGTCGTTTAATCGTTGTAAAGACATCCCCCAGCTTCTACAACCGCCCCACCGCCCCACCAGAAGATTATTCTTCAACCAAAGATTGGGCCGATTTATCGGAGCCTCTATAATGTTGCATTTCTGCAACCGGTAACCATCGTAAGGTTACAAACAACCCAGTATCTCACCCCCCCGCCTTCATTGCTGACTGGGACTAGCCGAACTGTACACAAACACCCTGCACCTGTAAGTAGGTCATTGAGACGCCGCCTTGTTGGTGAAAGGGTTCCCTTACATGGGCCACTGGCACTGCGGGCTGGCAGGATGCCAGCTGGGTTCACCGACTTAATTGTGCACCTACCTACCTAGATAAAAGATTCACCCCTACACAGAGTAGGGGTGAATGACAATTATGTCTAAATCCAAACAAAAACTGTTTCAATAGGAATTAATTGGAGAGTGGTTGGTCCAGTGAGCAATGTTTTCCTATATTGGCACAGAGTGGGTGAACTGAGAGAGAATGCAAAAAGACAATATGGAGGCCACAGAATGTTCTCTATTGAAGTACATATTTTATTATATTCTTCAAATCAAAATATAAAATATGAAGAGGTGTGTGAAGAATATATTTTGCTTCTTTCATTAAGAATTTATGTGCTCATTTCCTTTACCAGTCTTCCGACACTTTTTGTAATGGGTTGTTCAACAGACCTGTCTCAGAGACGAACAGTTTGGTTATTTTAAGGACATGCCATAGCCTGATATAGTAAAGTTGCATAGTTCGACGGCTTTGAGTTCCTGTCATTTCTCTGAGATCAATATTAATTTGATTGTTATAATCTACCGTACTTTAGTTTGAAGTAACTTTTATTTTAAATGACTAAGTTTTGAGATATTTGAAGTGCAATCACATTTTTTCTTTTTTTTCTTTTTCTTGGAGATTTATACTGCCATCATGGATAAGCCTGAATAGGCTTGTTTTCACCATTAGACAGTTTGTCGATAGAAAGCCCGAGCCTACACTTTTACCGACCCAAGGGATTTTTAACCTTCCACACCACATAGACATGGTATGAGAGCAACTGGCCTTTGATGATGCTGTAAGTTAAACACAGCGGTGGAAATCCAAATTGGCAGAGGTGGGGGCACAGGGAATCGAACCACTGACCTTCAGATTAGGAGTCCGACCTAGAAAAAAGTCAGGCACTCTAACCACTCCACCACAGAGAACCCCACACCATCAAATTAGTTTTGGCAGCAACCATGTCAAAACTCTGATACCACAGGATTCAGCAGTAACAGGTTCAATTAAATTGCCTCGGTATTCCCTTCTATTTAGCAACCAATTCTTAATAAGTGAATCGGTATTTAAACTAGATATATTGAATCAATTCTAGATAATTGTTTTGGTTTTGAAAATGGTATGCTTCATCGGACTATGCAGCTTTAAGTATAAGGATATATAAGTTACAGTATATAGAATTATAACAAGGGAACCATTACTTATAATTATATAGCCTTACAAAGTGCACCTACTGTAATCCAGTATGTGTACACACGGCTGAATTAGTTCACTAAGCAAATTAGGTAATTTCCTTAACTTAAAAAAGAAATAAAAACACCAACAAAATATCTGATTGCAAAATAATCCATTCAAAAGCCCTGAAGTGATATATTTATACAAATATATAAAGTTACTTCGCAATATAGTTTCTTAAACTAGGGACACAAAATATATACTGATGATTTTAGTATTGCACGAGTGACGGTCCATAAACATCAATGTTCTTCACAATCCGAACAATGTGCAGAAGCCAAGGTGGGGAGAGGGTAAACGCCATGCTCGGGATTGCTTTCCAGGCTATAACGTCGATCACATTTTATCAATGTTTTTATGCTAGGATTATGAAAGTGGGAAACAGCGATCAAACATACAAACATTGCTAGGATTGTGAAAGCTGTTGACATTCATGGACCAGTAAGTATTGTTCCACACCTCACGATTTTAGTTACATCATAAAAAAAGTGATAAAGGCTTCATGAAAGTAAAGCTATTCACACAGTATTAATGAGCGAAAAACTCACAGCACTGCTTTACTTGAAGTTGCATAGTCCAATGGTTTTGAATGTCTGTATTTTTTCTGAGATAAATATATTATTTCTATCACTAGTATGTACTTTACATTAGTTCAAAGTTACTTTCATTTTAAATGGTAAACTTTTGAGATATTTAAAATGCAAACATGGAAAATTAGTTTTGGCAAGCTTGCCAAAACTGACACCATAGACTTCTGCAGTAACAGGTTCTCTTAAATTTACTCAGTGTTGTCTTGTATGCAGAAATAAATGCTTAATAAGTGCATCAGTATCTAAGTTAGATATGTAAAATCAAATCTAGATAATTGGTTTGGTTTTGAACATTTGATATTTCATCAGACCATGCAGCTTTAAGCAACATGCCTATGTTAACTGCAAATAGCACCTCATGTCCCATATTCCTTATATACACACATATATATATATATATATATGGGTCGTTCTCAGAAATTGTGTACCACTTGAGGTAGTCTACTAGAAATGCATATTTCAAAGAAACCCTTTATCGGAGTGTCAATATTTAGATTTCATCATTTAGCCCAATAATGTGGGAGATATTTTAGATCAAAAGTAAATGTTAATATTGTGTATTATGTATCTTATTGGGATGGATGTAGCTAAATACATCGACAATTACATCACTAATTTGTGACATTGTCAACAGCATTGAAAATAAAGTGTCACAAACTTAATGTAAACCTCTGAACAACAGCTCATTTCACTTCAAATGGTCATATACAATGTCTTCATTAAGTTGAAGACATTTATTTCTAAAAATAAATTTTAAATTATGAAATAGTTAACATTTTCTGGAGTCATTAACATCGTAACATTTCGTTTCCACTTGCAAGTACTATGAAACTCTGTATCAAACACTGAGTACAGATACAGTACAGGAACTATTTTCACCATTTGACACTGTATGCATGGACCCAGTTATGGTATAGTAAAAGATAAATCCTGAAATTGCCCCTAAACATTGAAATTTGAGCCGAACATTTGTGTAAAATTTTTGTTTCCACTTTGACTGTTACTCTGCTAATATTTTCTTGCTTTTCTCTTTAATATTCACAAATAAGACAAAACCATAGCAATGAGGTTTCAAATTATTATTACTACTGTTTATAAAGCAAGTGGCATGTGAAATGTCCTAAAAATGTCAAGCTTTGTATGGAAAATATTTGATTTTGGAGTCAGATTGGTTTCCATGCTATACTGTTATTTATTGGGTGTGAGCATCATTTGACCTACTTAAAAATGCCAGAATATATTTATTTTCAATTATTCAGATGCAAAAGGACATACACATTGAGGAAACTTGTTTATGGGACTTTGGCAGCATTTTGATTTTCTGGTACTGATGTCACACTATTGGTACACAACTTCTGAGAACGACCCATATATATATATACATATATATATATATATATATATATATATATATATATATATATATATATATAAATATATATATAAGGAATATATATAGGAATATACATAGTTGCCTGCACTGACTTCTCAGGCAAGGAACTGCACAGAAAGGTAGATGTGAAGAGGGTGATTGCAGCAGGGAGCCTAGATAGTCTAATGGTTAGGACGCTTAGAATCCTGCTCTCGGCTCAATATTTCCCATTTACATCACTGCCCAAAAACACTGATTGCCATTGCCAGGATCCTGTACAAGCTCTGTACTGAATGGTTGGTGAACCTACCCTGTGTATTTCTACATATATGAGTGCATTGGCCTGTATGTGTGTAATCAAAAGCATTAATTAATCTATGGACATTTAACCATTTAAAAGAGGGGCGAGCGCAGTAGTTTGCACTGACATCTCAGGCAAGGAGCCACATACACAGGTGGGTGTGCAAAGGGTGATTGCATCAGGGATCCTAGATAGTCTAATGGTTAGGACGTTAGCCCTGGAATGGCAACAAGTGTGGTTTTGAATCTTACTCTGGGTGCAGATTTTCTCTTTCCATCACCCCCACAACACATCCATAAATATTATATATATAAATATATATATAAGGCATATATGACATGAGGGACCATACACGAATGGTATATATTTGTGCGATTTAAATGCACTCTACCATCACTATAAATAAGACAATATCTAGCACAATGAAATAGCACCCATATTCAATTAAATGCAAAGCAGATTGGAACCATAGCAATCACATCTTAGGTCTAGTATATTATTCCAAATTCAGTACATACATTGTTGCTTGTCAGTTGATTAACCTTTTTGATATACAGTTCACATGAACATCAGGTGCATACGGGAATTCAAGTTAGATTACAAATACATACACATATAAACAATATGCAATATTTACCTGTTTAATATTTAGCTGTGCAATACAGTAAACCCACCTCCACAGATCGACCACTCCTCTATATCGATCGCTTTATTTGGGTCACAAAAATACCATTATAACCATATTCTAACTCCCTAAACCGACCACCTCCTTAAATGGACCACTTAAAGTCGGTCCCCAGGTCGGTCGATTTATAGAGGTTTTACTGTAGTTATGTGTGCAATAATTAGCTGTGTTCTTATCTTTACTGTTTGCTGTGGTTGTTTTTTTAATTAAAAAGGGATTTAATGAAATTGAAGTTTAATGGGGTAAAGAAGGATTTCTTATTTGCGAAAATACGGAATTAACGATAAGCAATGCCTGTGACCATACTGGTTTGCTGTTGATCCTTTTGTCTAGGTGATTGTAGCACTGAACACTTTACCTAGTACTATATATCATCGGGGTCCTTCCCACCATACCATGTTGAAATTAGAATCGAAAGGTTTCTTGGAGAGGGGGGGGGGGGGAGAGTTACTTCTATTATACCCCAGTCACACGAGGCCTGCGTTCGCTAATGATCGATTGGCGACATCAAAACCTCCTCCTTGCGCCCTCCTTACGCCCTGATTGAGTGCTGTCGCCGCGAGGACGCCAACCTCCCAGCGTCCATTTCGGGAATTTTGGACGCAAGGAGGTTGCTGCTGCTGCACGTGCAACCTCCTTACACCCTGTTCCGGCGGCGCCATTCAAAATGGTTGGCGCCCTGGCGCCCTGGCGCCGCGCTGGCGCCACGCTGGCGCCGCCCTGGGTTGGTACCAACACATGCGATGCTGCAGTCACCGTGTGGTCTGCTCCGACCTGGCGCCGACATGGCGCCGACATGGCGCCTAAAACGTATTTGAATCAATATATCGAATGGAACGCTGGGTGGTTGGCGTCCTTTTGGGCGTAGGGAGGTTGGCGGCGAACGCTGCCTCTCGTGTGACTGGGGTATTAATTGATTAAGAGGAGAAAATGTTAGTCACAGGTAATTGGTCTTCTTCATTGCACTCCTCCTTTCCCTATTCTAGTAATACCAAGCACCAGGAGCGATAGTGACAAGTATAATTTGGTATGTCTTTGGTTTGACTTATCAACAGTTTAAACATGAGATTTTAGGATATGACTTGCCACATGGGAAGTAGGTTCTCAACTCATTTGGCCATCCCATATCTGCCTTAGACTAAATATTGACGGCTAATGTACCCATGGAAACATAGTGGACCTCGTGATACCTTTCTATTGGACTGGGCAGCTTCTTTATAACCCTTGATACTTTTCTATTGCAATGGGCAGCTTCTTTATAACCCTTGATACCTTTCTATTGCAATGGGCAGCTTCTTTATAACCCTTGATACCTTTCTATTGGAAAGGGCAGCTTCTTTATAACCCTTGATACCTTTCTATTGCAATGGGCAGCTTCTTTATAACCCTGATACCTTTCTATTGCAATGGGCAGCTTCTTTATAACCCTTGATACCTTTCTATTGCAATGGGCAGCTTCTTTATAACCCTTGATACCTTTCTATTGGAATGGGCAGCTTCTTTATAACCCTTGATACCTTTCTATTGGAATGGGCAGCTTCTTTATAACCCTTGATACCTTTCTATTGCAATGGGCAGCTTCTTTATAACCCTTGATGCCTTTCTATTGCAATGGGCAGCTTCTTTATAACCCTTGATGCCTTTCTATTGCAATGGGAAGCTTCTTTATAACCCTTGATACCTTTCTATTGCAATGGGCAGCTTCTTTATAACCCTTGATACATTTCTATTGCAATTGGCAGCTTCGTTATAACCCTTGATACCTTTCTATTGCAATGGGCAGCTTCTTTATAACCCTTGATACCTTTCTATTGCAATGGGCAGCTTCTGTATAACCCTGGATACCTTTCTATTGCAATAGGCAGCTTCTTTATAATCCTTCTCCATAATTAGTGATCTCTGAATCCAAGCATATTTCAGTTCTGTTTAATAGGGTAAAGCCTATGCAACTGTGTAAGTATTCCCTAGACTAGGTCACTCAAACAACAGAGGAGCATCATTACGGCTGATTGTAGCTAAGGTGAAATTTGAGTGGCATAGATGTCATGAAGAAGTGTTCACAATTTTCAAATTGAGTTTGATTCGACACAGAATGACAAGCGCCATCACCTGACACTAACAGCAGTCACCACCCTTTGGCTCACCCACACACCTGCTACCAGTGCTAGTTGGGCGCCTGCTTTCCCGCCATTCCGCCCACCGCCACTAGCCTGGCAGCCACTACCTCACTCCCTGGCTAGCCGATGACCCGTGTGAACTTCCCGACCGCACCCACGTGTCTACTGATGGTTGGTTGTTGGAGTTTTATGTGCTGGCAAAATCGAAGGTCTTATCAGGACGGGTGCCGACTTCTGACAGTGCGCACTCATGGTGACTTTATAGTGATGTCCCACTGGAGACCAGGCTGCCAGCACCATGACGTGATATCCCACTCAGTCACATTATCTTAACACTGAGCCAACCAGTCCTTTGCCCTATCCTAATAATGCCGAGTGCCTGGCAAGGAAGCGACAAGTATCAACTTTGTAAGTCATTGGTTTGACTCGACCGGGAATTGAACTCCTGACCTTCCGCACAGGAGGCCTGCACTCTACTGATTCGTAAACCGAGTCCGGTCATGTCTATTGATTTGATACGCCTTTTGACCTGTCGGCTTCTGAAGCCTTGGTTCGGGTTCTCTTGAGTGATGTTAATAACTTTATTTACCTGCACTCCTGCTTCGTTCTTATTGCTTCACTGGATCAAAATAAACTAACCGAAATAGCTGGTTTTGATATGATTCTGGGGGGGAAATGTAACGACTCCTACCTTATTTCCGAAGACACCATTGACAAAGATATTATTCAGCGTGGTTGGCATGAAATGTTCCTTTGGACACTTATGCCGCTGCAAGTGAAAAGAGAATGATTTTTGTGTTCAACAAATGGTGATTTCGAACACAGATTTGTCAATAAGTATTTTATCCAGTCTATGGAAATACTTGTAGTAAAGTGTTCTGCCATTGGTGTTGTGGTTGTTGTGTAATGCGTTGTGCTATTAATATTGGATAATCCGTTAATTTTTAATTGTTACCACATTTTTATAATAAAAAATATGTTAGTGCAACCAGGTTTCTTTTAAATTACAGTCGTTGCTAAGTGTCAATTGTGTACAATTGATCTTCCTCATTCCAGGAATCAGTTTCCAAAACTTTGCAAGTCTTTCCAAAACGTGTGCGAACCCCTGTAGGAAAGCTATGACAGAGACTCAGTGGGGTAATGTACTTACCACTGGATGGTCGGCCATGGCAGTGTCCTGGAAGAAACGCTGAACTTGAAGACGCTCAGCAGCTGCAAACCGGAAGTCGATGGCTTAGCTTATTTATTTTTATACATTGGTTCATTAAGCAGAGGAATTTTCAATCGCAGACAATTGGTCTTCCCTATTCCACTCCTCCTTGCCATATCCTAGTAATGCCGAACGCTAGGCTAGGTAGCGACAAGTATCACTTCTTAAGTCATTAGTTTGACTCGACCATTAGGTTATTAGTAATATGTTCTTATGTTGTTATGTTTATGTTCCTCTGTATATATCTGTATATGTCTAAATATGTCCTTGTTAATAAAGATTTTGTGAACTTGAATTTGTGTGTCCGAGTTCAATAATGTCATCATAGGGGTTCGGATCACATGAGCAAAACGGGAGGCAGGCGCTCAACTGATTCAGTTTCTTTTACTTCAGTTTCTTTTACTTCAGTTTGATTCAGTTTCTTTTACTTCTCTGTTCTAGTGCTTTGCATTATGTCTACGGGTGTTAACTGTGACAAAATTGTAAATTGTGTGTGATTCACAGAAAACCAATTCACGCCATGATCAACCAATTAACCAACATGATTAATTATCAACCTAATGTATTTATGTTGTTAAATATGGCATAAGCTCAAATCCATCGGTTGATGCAACATGAAGTGATCACGTAGGCACAGACGCTGGGTCAGCGTCCAAGGTGCATCGGTTATTAAGACAAGTCACACACAATGAACCAACGCTGCAGTCGTGTGCTTTACCCTTGTTTAGTCCAACGATTAATTCAAAACCTACTTACTATTCTTAGAAATTGTCTCTGGCTGAAATAACCGAAGCGTTATAATCAGAGCTTAAAGTGACCCGGCATAGGCCGCTAAGACTGGAACTGCTCTCCAAACACACCTTTTCAGTTTGTGTAACTGCACTGAGTATATGGAGGGAGAGTGCTGCAATGGCTCGTGCGCAACTAACTACAAATGCAACCTAAAGGGGGTTCCCCAATCTGTGGGGAACCATATTTGGTCATGTGGGGAACCATATTAGGTCATGTAATGAGGGAATCCCACCTGTGATATCACGCTACCTGTGGTTATTTGCATAGTTTCGGTGCTAATATCATAAGTATAGTGTAGGTGGACCAGGGGAAATTGTTCGCATGTGCTTACAGTTACAGCGCGACAATGCGGCTACGCCCCTGTGGATAGATCTGGTGCTACAACGCAGACGCTGTTCTTAATGGTGTACTTTTCTACTGTCAATCTCCACTTGACATGGGTGCAGACTATATATATATATATATATATATATATATATATTCACCATAGCCGTCTTGCTACTTACAGGTGATGATTCGACCGTCCAACATCCACACGTTGGGAAGGGTGTCGATTACATGGATCCGATCTGTGGGAATGAAAGGACACCGGAGCGTTAGTGCAATTGGATATCTAATTAGTTGCTGGTTACTGTGAGGGTTTTTTTTGTTTTGTTTTTTATTGAGGCTGTATTTATACTGTCTATAGCATATAAGCCTGGGTATTCAGACTTGTTTTCAATGCAGGCCAGCTGTAGTGTTGGTGTTATCTTATCACACAGTAGCTGCTGATAAGGTATTTGATTGCCTGCATTTCAGTAGCAGATAGATAGTTGGTTGGTCTGGTTAGTAGTCTATGTTAATTTTTTTGGATTTTCTTGGCATATATGTATTTTATTTTTTCTACTCTTACTACTAGACTAGCCTACTCCTTTTTTACATATCATAGGCTTGTACGTAGCTGTGTGGTGTGCTATCTGGCTACTTTTGGCATGGTTACCTTCCATTAGGTGTCCCGCTGGTGGGCCATGACATATCACATGCCCCTTTGCAGTGCAGCTTAGTGGGGGTTTCCTAGCCTTATTTTGCGCAGATATTTTTTGTATGTTTTTAGGTCAGGAATTTGTCGTTCCTTTACTGTTTGGGCATTCCACACATTGGCAGCCATTTCCAGCGTGCTTCTCTCATGAGCTTTTATTTGGCTTCTGGTCTGCTTTAGTAGTGGCGCATTATTTGCTCTAGTAACCCTTTGTGGTTTTGTTAGGAGTTTATTGTTTTGACTATAGATGTATGCTAACATTTTCAGATGAATTATTCTCCTATTTTCTAGCAATTTTACTTTAGTTCTTTTGTGTATGTCATAGGTGGGGTGCAGCTTGTCTACTCTGAGGCAGATTTTCAAGGCTCTGTCCTGTAGTGTTTGCAGTTTTTTTAGAAGTTCTTTTTTCACACCCATGTAGTTTACATCTCCATGGTCAAAATAGGGGAGCACCATGCCCTTGAAGATTTTTATTGACATTTCTTGTGTCATGTAGTCTCTTAGCTTTGCAAATAGCCACAGTTTGTGCTTTACCTTTTGGACAATTTTGTTTATACATAGGTTGTAGTTTAGTTGGCTGTCCAATTCAAGACCTAGGTATTTGTAATGGTCTACATTTTCTAGTGTTTGGTTTCCTAGCTTACAGTGTAGTTTTGTTTCTGGCATTTGGTTATGTGAGAAGAGAACTGTTTTTGACTTGCTTGCATTGATGGTTATTTTGTTGGACTCACACCACTTGTCCAGTTTTAGTAGGAGCTTGTTTAGTTTAGTTATTACCTCCTCTTCTGTGGTGCCATTTGCATATATGACTGTGTCATCCGCATATAGCTGGAGGCATTCGGTTTGCAACCACTGTTATAGATCGTTTATGTAGATTATAAAGAGCAGTGGCCCTAACACTGACCCTTGGGGTACACCACATGTGACAGGTTGGTTGTCTGATAGTGGATTGTTTATTTTTGTTTTCTGTTGCCTGTTGTTCAGGTAGCATTTTATCCAGTCCATAGTGTTGGATTTTATGCCCATGGATTCTAGTTTTTCCAGTAGTATGTTATGGTCTACTGTATCGAATGCTTTGCTGAAGTCAATGAAGGCTGCTCCAACTAATTGTTTTTGGGTCATTGACGCCAGTATGTCATTTGTTAGGTTAGCTATTGTTTTAGATGTGGAGTGCAGTTTCCTGAAACCCCCTTGTCTTTCGTTTAGTATATCGGTTTTTTCCAGGTGTTCATTTATATGTCTATGTAACACTTTTTCAATGAGCTTGCCTGGGGTTTTGAAGAATCGATATTGGCCTGTAGTTTCCCATGTTTTGTTTGTCTCCACTTTTGTGAATAGGGGTAATGGTTGCCATTTTCCAGGCTGAGATAAAACGCCCCTGTTCAACGGAGATGTTGAATAGGTCTACTATAGTGGCCGGGATGGCTTGGAGTGCCTCTTTCAGTAGTTTGGTTGGGATTTGGTTGGCTGAGTTGCTAGTCTGGTTTCGGGTGTCTGAGATCTGACTATTTATAATGGGTTGCTGGTCTGAGATGTGGCAACTTTACATTAGTGCTATGGTGACTGAAGTGTGCCTAGTCACAGTTTACAGTAGGTTGCTGGTCTGAGATGTGACCACTTTACATTAGGGTTATGGTGACTGAAGTGTGCCTAGTCACAGCTTACAGTAGGTTTCTGGTCTGAGATGTGACCACTTTACATTAGGGTTATGGTGACTGAAGTGTGCCTAGTCACAGTTTACAGTAGGTTGCTGGTCTGAGATGTGACCACTTTACATTAGGGTTATGGTGACTGAAGTGTGCCTAGTCACAGCTTACAATAGGTTGCTGGTCTGAGATGTGACCACTTTATATTAGGGTTATGGTGACTGAAGTGTGCCTAGTCACAGTTTACAGTAGGTTGCTGGTCTGAGATGTGACCACTTTACATTAGGGTTATGGTGGCTGAAGTGTGCCTAGTCACATATCACAGTAGGTTGCTGGTCTGAGATGTAACCACCTTACATTAGGGTTAGATTCTGCTATTATTTTGGAATGCTTTCAGCTATTATTTGGAAGATTTTCACTTTTGGTTTATATGTCACACTTTAGTGCCCAGTTTCAGAGAATGACTCGTGTATCTAACTACTAGTCTGATTACATCAGATTTCATTGTAAAAGAAAAACAGAAGACAATAATCTTACAGTATGGTTCCTCTTCTAGCCTTGGGTTGCCATGGAGGTACAAATCCAATATATGAATGTTGCGCAGCTTGACCAGCTGTGGCCAGGTGAGCTGGTTGTTGGACAAAATGAGTGACCCCAACGCGACGAACCGGTTGAGTCCCTCCAGGCTCTTGATCTGATAAAAGGTTTTAAGAAGATTTAATGTAGATGTTGCTGAATCGATAAGAGTGCAGGCTTTCCGTGCGGAAAGTTTGGAGTTCCAAAATCCGACCAAATCAAAGCAACCACTTTAAAAATGTATACTCGTCGCTACCTAGCCTGGGCCCTGGGGCTCGGTATTACGAGGATAGAGCAAGGATTCGTTACCCCAATATGAGGATAATGTAAATGAGTAAGAAATCGGGTCATAGTAGAGACGGTCTGGTCTCCCAGTTGGGCAGCACTATTAAGTTGCTCTCTCAAGTCGGTGCCCATCCTAATATGACTTTAGATTTTGCCAGGATGTAAAATCCCCCAACAAAACAAACAAACGAACAGAGGTGACACATTAAACCCAGCAATCTAATTCATATCCTAGTTGTATTTAATCTTCAAATAAATCATGTTAATTGCTAAATCCATGGGGAAATATACTATACTCCGATGATGTTGGTGTTTTGTTTGGGTTTTGTTGGGTGTGTTTTGTTGTATTCACAGGCATTTATAGCCTAAAATATCAGTCATGAATAACACTGTGTTCTTATCTTTTTTCTTTCTTTTTTTAAACGTGTTTACATTCCTTGATTAAGCATGAGAAATTTCAGTCACAGACAATTGGGTCTTCCTCAGTCGACTGCTCCAATTGCTCTGTCCCAGTAATACTGAGTGCCAAGCTAGGTAATAACAAGTTTGACTTAGCCATATTTTAGCCTCGCGATTTCGAATCTCGCTGTCTTAATGAAATACATAATACAATACCATACACACAATACCATACCCAGCACTGTCTTATGGGAAATATTGCTTCAATATGAGCCATAGTCCGATGGCTTCTAACTGTTGTTTACAATCGATTGAAGTATAATAGCATACAGTGCGGCTAAAATTAGAACCACAACGGACTAACCACACTTCTTGGTAAGGGCCAATGGGCAGTGTCACCACGTGCAGTTTATGAACTTTGTACTGGAACCCAGCTGAAGAAAAGCCAACAACACTGGTTGAATATTAACACTGCTAGTGTATTAACACTGCTTGAGTACTGGCACTAGTTGTACATTAACACTGCTTGTGTATTAACACTGCTTGTGCATTAACACTTCTTGTGCATTAACACTGCTTGTGCATTAACACTACTTGAGTATTAACACTTCTTGTACATTAACACTGCTTGTGTATTAACACTGCTTGAGTACTGGCACTAGTTGTACATTAACACTGCTTGTGTATTAACACTTCTTGTGCATTAACACTGCTTGTGCATTAACACTGCTTGTGCATTAACACCACTTGAGTATTAACACTGCTTGAGTATTAACAGTGTTTGTGTATTAACAGTGCTTGTGCATTAACACTACATGTGTATTAACACTGCTTGTGCATTAACACTGCTTGTGCATTAACACTACTTGAGTATTAACACTGCTTGAGTATTAACAGTGTTTGTGTATTAACAGTGCCTGTGCATTAACACTACATGTGTATTAGCACTGATTGTGTATTAACACTTCTTGTGCATTAACACTGCTTGTGTATTAACACTGCTTGAGTACTGGCACTAGTTGTACATTAACACTACTTGTGCACTAACACTTCTTGTGTATTAACACTGCTTGTGCATTAACGCTGCTTGAGTATTAACAGTGTTTGTGTATTAACAGTGCTTGTGCATTAACACTACATGTGTATTAACACTGATTGTGTATTAACACTGCTTGTGCATTAACACTGCTTGTACATTAACACTGCTTGTGTATTAAGACTGTGTGTGCATTAACACTGCTTGTGTATTAACACTGTTTGAGTATTAACACTGCTTGAGTATTAACACTCCTTGAGTATTGACACTGCTTGCGTATTGACACTGCTTGTGTATTAACACTGTGTAAAGTCCAATGCTCGGATCTGTGGCTGTGTCGGCAGGCTATGGTTGATTGATTGATTGGTGGTTGCTTTACGCCGTGTCGGCAGCATAGGCCATATTCACGGCGAGAAATGTTTATTTTTTGTTCAAACTATCGCTTTTACATGTAAAAGCAGACAATCAATTATGTGCCAATAGACACTCACTAAATTAGAAAGCTCACAATCATATATTTGTGGTCAAGGGAAACAAATTCCCATAGAAAAAGAAAAGTTATATTAATAAATGATAGAATCTATTTAGTAAGCTATATGAGGTGGTACAGTCCAGCTGCCCTCAAAAAGGCTCAAATGTTTTCCTGTTTTACCTTGGTAAAAAGGTCATGCATACTGCAGGCTATGGTGAAATCAATACAGACAATGAGAAAGGAAGAGTATAAAGTGTAAAGAAGAAGAGAGAGTCCAGCCCTCTGGTTTATTATTTATATGGTTACATGGGTTCATTGTAGAGTATCACCCCACCCCTTTCCCCCAATGGGAAACAAGCATTCTTGGCCCTACCAATAGGGATCAAGCATTCCTGGTCCCCATGGATACCAGTGGTCTGCCCACCACCACAAGCTGTATGGCCCCATGGCCACCACCAACCTTGACCTTTGAGTGTGGTGTTCCCTATCCCAGCAGAGGGGGAAGGCCCTGAGTGCAATCATACCCAGACCTGCCATCACCACTATGTCTATTTACATCCCACTCAGGCACCACCAGCCCATACATATATATATATACACATACATATATATATATATATATATATATATATATATATATATATATATATATATATATATATATATATATATATATATATGAAGTGGGCGAGACTGCTCGCCTTGTGCATTTGCACGCGAGTGCCGAGTGACTCACATTGTCCATGTTGCCGGTAACATGCATAATTCAAAATCCTGGCTACGGGCTGATATTATGAATACCATAGATACCGTTCGTAGCGCGCGTCGCTACGTAAAAAGTTAACTTCCGGTAGTAGATTCAAAGGCTAGTCCAGTCCTTACCTGACCGTCGCTGAAGTCGGTTCATTGGTGTTCAATACTAAAATTTTGAATTACTTAACTGATTGACTTGCCGGTTAACTTCTTGCGTCAATATGCCAAGACCCGGTAAAGCGCCCATGAATGTTGGGAGGTACTCTAAGGCATTACTGGAATCGATGGACGTAACAGAAGATATGGATGGACCCAGTACAAGTCGACGGAATGTCATTCGTCAGGGATCGTCTACGCGACTGCAATTGGAGGAATTGTCATCGCCAACGCCTGTGTTGTCGTCGTGTATTGCTTCGGGTCCGTCGCTGGAGGATATCTCCCGACTTTTAGACTCGAAGTTGGCAGCAACACAGCAACCTTTGTTGGATAGGCTTGCAACACTGGAAATTGCAGCCATGTCAAATGTGGGTCAGTCGCCAAGCGACGTGGCAGTAGGTCATCGTGACGTCACAGATATAGATAGTGTAACGGCTATAAACACAACCATTGTATCTCCTGCGCGCTCGACTGCCTCGTGCGGACTACGTTCAATGCTACAGTCAGCCAGAGGTACAGTACAAATTTCTTCTGGTAGTGATAACGTGCGTAAGAGAGCACGTGAATGTATTCCGTTTAATTGTGATGGGTCTGATAGTGATGAGTCTATGATGAGGGATCTGATTAGGATTGCGGGCAAGAAGGCTAAACGCTCGGGGAAGTTGGCATTGTTACCTCACAAGTATGTGGTTAGGAATGACAAAAAAGGGAAGGTAGCTCAAGGCGAGGCGCACTGGTTTGAGTACCTGGCTGCGATCCGGCGCATGATGAAACGGGGCGATGTGCCGGATTCATGGGTTCCACATCTTGAGGGACATATTGACAGTATTCTTGATATGGCACAGAACTACACATGGAAAACTTGTTTGACGTACAGTGAGAAGATTTTCTCGATGATTTCTGACAAACGGTTGCCTGACGGGTGGACTGATCAAGGTAAAATAATAGAGATTAGGCGAGATGTATGTGGCTTGGGTAGACGGGTGGACTCATATGTGGCGAAACATGGACAGGGGATTGTGTATACTGAATATAAAAAAGGAGTTGACGCTCGGCCTTGCCTAATATGGAACAAAGGGGGTTCATGTGGTTATAGTGCCGATCATGGAGACGGCGCCGACAGATTCCTGCATATATGTGCCTATTGTGCTTTTAAGCTAAAACGTAAACACCCCCATAAAGAGATAGATTGTATGACAAAGCAGAGGTCAAGGGATACTCATCAAAGTGAACATGATCGTACAAAGAATTTTTAGTTTGCAGTCGACTGGAGGCTGATTCAACTGTCGAAAGACTGTGCATTCCTGACGTCATCGAGGGTTGCTGCGGAGTTACAGTAGATGACGACACGCTCGTACAAGATGGCGTCGGACGGTTCAACATGGGCTCTGTTAAGGTCGGTGGTGTACATTCGTCGGTGTCTCCCCAGAGCTTAGATGTAATTCTGTCACCTCCCAAAATAGCACCTTCAATCGCTTCACCTTTTTTAGTAGATGTTATTTGTGATAATAATAGTTATGGCCCGGATGTTTTAGGTATTGGTATGCCGCCCGTATCTGTTCGTCTTAAAAGTGAGATTGCTAATGTTTCTTATGGTATGGGGAAGCGGTCGCATTCCATGTCTGGTGCCGCGCCTTTACATGGTAAGTTAAGAAAATTGGGTGTTGCCACTGGCGTAAAATGTTTTGAGTATCCCGGTCCTGACGTTGTCGAAAATGTTGTGTATAGCTGCTCTACTTTTGGGAACAGATACAAATGGTTTAATCCAGCTCTACGCGTTTTAAATTCTACTGAGGGTAATCACAGTTTATTGGCAGGTGACGTGAATTTAACTCTAAATATGGGGACACTGCGGACACCACAACCTGAGACAGGCCGCTTGAGTGTGTTCCATACACGCGATTGTCATAGCGACACCATCACAGACTCCAGTGCTGTCCATCAGCTTCCTCCCACGACGAATTCAACTTTGGGCCCCTGTGCCAACACTCATATTGACCCCATTGACAGTCATGGTCAATTGCTTGGTTCTGAGACCGACAGTGGAAACTGTGTAACTTTCACTGGGGATGGCTTCTTGCTCCCTCCAAAGCCTACCGCTGGTCCAGTCGCTAGCGTAGTTAAATATTCTTCTGATAGTCTTGGTCAGTCAAGCATGACTTGTATGTCTAAACCTGTGTTCCCTGTTGCTATTATTGGTTCGTTATCAGTTGAAGGCATGACTGACTTAGCGTATCCACTGTTAGATACTCAAACTGTAAGTGTTCAAACCTGTGTTGCCTCGAACACCGACACTGACTGTGCTATCAGTGCCCGGGAGCCTCCCATGGCTCCACCACTCTGTTCTAGTGTTACAAAAAGTGCTGATGTTGGTATAATCAGCACTGAGTTACCGCTAACTTGTGTTGGCGCTTTGCCGTGTTCGTTGACTGATGTTGTTGATGTTTCAGTTGACCCGTTGCGACGTGATATTGTTACCTGTAGTGATTCATTAGTCACAGTTTCTGGATGTGGAACTGAAAGTAGTTTACATATCGCTTCTTCTAACCATTCAAAATTTTCTGAGAAGTCTCCTATTGAATATAAAAGTTATGTGCTGGCACATTGGCCTAGTTTAACCTTTAACTGTAACCTATTTTTGGAGTATGCTGACATTTATGCCAAAGTACGCAGTACTGGCTTGCCAAATTATTTAGATGCTAGAGTCCCAGTTCCCTCTGGTCTCATTATAAATAAATGGAAGGAGCTCCTATTGGATTATTTTGATGTACAATTAGTACAGTTTTTAGAGTTTGGCTGGCCATCTAATTTTACTGGTAACTTTATCCCTACTGCTTCCGATTCTAATCATACATGTAATAAGGAGGATTTATTTTGGGTCAACAAATATGTCAGTACTGAACTATCTCATGGTGCTCTGATAGGACCATTTAATGATCCTCCTTTTTCTCCATGGGCCCAAATTAGTCCTATTATGACCCGCCCCAAAAAGAATACTGCGGAGCGTAGAATTATAGTGGACCTTAGCTTTCCTAAGGGGCGCAGTGTGAATGCGGGTATAATTAAAGGTTTCTATCAGGGCAAGGAGTGTAAATATAAGTTGCCTACGATTATGACGTTAGCTAAACAAGTAACTAAATTGGGAAAAAATTGTTTTATGTGGTCTATAGACTTGGCAAGGGCGTACAGGCAATTAAGAACCTGCCCCTTGAGTGTGCCTTTATTTGGGATTAGAGTAGATCGCCAGTTATATTTTGACACGGCCCTTCCGTTCGGTTGTAGGACCTCGAGTATGGCTTGTGCGAGGACAACAGCAGCAGTAGTTTATTTAATGAGAAAAAAGGGATTTTTGCTCTGTGTTTTTTGGACGATTTTGTAGGGGTAGAGGATTCTTTGGATAAGGCACAAGCAGCATATGACTATATTTTGGATTTAACTAAATCACTGGGATTGAATCTTTCCGTTAAGAAATGTAGTCCCCCGACAAGACGAATGATTTGGCTCGGTTATGAGGTGGATACAACCAATATGTTCATTAGAATTCCCGATGGTAAATTACTCGACATTTTATTAGAGTGTAGGAAATGGATAGTAGGTAGCGCAGTTACAAGGAAAAACGTTCAGAGATTGGTGGGGAGGTTACAATTTATTTCTAAATGTGTTATAGCTTCGCGGATATTTATGAATAGGATTTTAGAGTTTCTTAGAGCCTGCCCTTTTATAGGGAAGGTGCCAGTGACTAGTGAGTTAGTAAAAGATATCTTATGGTTCCTACGGTTTGCAGAAGGAAATAATAGACTGGTTTTGCTTCATCATTTCCCTGAGAAAAAAATGGATTATTGAATGCGATTCTTCATTGCAGGGTGGGGGGGCATTCAGTACTAAAAATTTTTACTCCAGTTTGTATACTAAACCCTTTTTGGATCACGGCTTTCATATTGCCCAATTAGAGGCTATTAACTTGGTGGTAGCGTTAAAAAACTTGTCCCCTTCTGACCCCCACAACTTTCATATTATCATTAACACTGATAATGCAGCTTCCCAACAGGTGTTATCGTCTGGTGCTGGTAAGGATCCTGTCTTGTGTGCCTGTGCCAGGGAAATCTGGCAATTTGCTGCTATTCATAGTTCCCATGTGCAGGTAATTCACAAGCCAGGAACAGATCTGGTATTGGCCGATGCCCTCAGTAGGTTGTTTTTTGATAAAAAATATAAATTGATTGCTGATAAATTGTGTCAGGATAAACTGTTGACTGAAATACATGTTTCACACTCGTATGATGTTTTTGATTTGTTGCTATGATGGCTGGCTGCTCGTTGACAATTTTGTTTTTTGCCTTTATCAACTTGCAGGTGGTACTCAAGCATTAGTGGAAAGGATTAGCGTGTACTTCTCGGCAGGATTATCAGAGGGCACTTGGAGAAATAAGAGGGTGCAATTTAAGGAGTATTTAAGGTTCTGCAGTAACATTAAAGATGACCCTAAGAGACCCAAGCTTAAAACGGTAATGTCATACGCTTTGTATTTAAACGATAAACTCAAGACTGAAGGAGCAATAAGAAATTATATGAGTGGGGCAAGAACATGGATTAGCTTGATGAGAGGAAATACAGCATCATTTGATTGTTATGCGATGTCAGTAATTAAAAGTGGTATGTTTAAGTTAAAAAGTAACACTGTGAATAGGGCATATCCATTGAAGGTTAAACACATTAAATTGATAATTATAAAATTCAAAAAGATTGGAGATGATGGACTGGTGTTGATTATTGCATTATTAATAGGATATTTATGTGTGCTAAGACAATCAAACTTATTTTATTCCGAGGCATCCGGGATTGGCGGTCACATGCTGCTCGGACGTGACATCATGGCGCACGATACACACCTGACGATAACAGTCAGGAGCACGAAGACGACACACAAAACTGATGATAGATACAGTATCGATCTACCTCTCCTATCAAGTACTGACTTCTGTCCTGTGCGGTCATGGCACAAGTACAATCATCGCTTCCCAGTTCATGAGGGCGCCCCAGCATTCATGTTGTCAAATGGGGAACCATTGACAGGACAACTATTTAGCAAGTGCATGCAGGTGGCGTTGAAAGCATCTGGACTCCCCTGGTGGCCACTGGTGACATGTCATAGTCTACGGCGAGGGGGAGCGCAGGAGTATGCAAGGGTGGGAATGCCGATTGAGTATATAAAAACACTTGGGAGATGGAAGTCGGACAGTGTGTTTAATTATGTAAATAAAAATGTATTGTAGAATGGGACCATTAGCTCTCCTGTTCCAAATTTGGCTGAGAGCTTATGGTCCATACGACCCATGACATAAATGTTTGCTGTATGATATAGAAGTGCGAATGTGTGTGAGTGCGCCGGATGCGAGCTGACCGTGTGACCGTGATCTGCCATAGCTGATGCCTCATGTCTTCAATTCTTTCAAGCTCGTCACAGAAATGAATAGCTGTATTCACGTGATTGATAGTATAATCAATAATATGTCCTGCAAATAAGTAATGAAAATATAGTAATGATCGTTATCCTTATCTATATAATCTGCAAATAAGTAATGAGATCAGAATAAATAATAATTCCCAGGTTGTACTACCTGTTAATGGATAAAGTAGGTAAAGCTAATAGTCTCAATTGTACTATTGAGTAAAAGCTAATATAATAATCTGTTCACAAAGGTGTAGTCTGCAGGGCTTTTGTAAAAATTTATTAAGCCTAAAATAATAAATTTATTAGCCCATAAAAATCTATCCGTGTCTGGTTTTGAATTGTCCATGTTGCCGGTAACATGCATAATTCAAAATCCTGGCTACGGGCTGATATTATGAATACCATAGATACCGTTCGTAGCGCGCGTCGCTACGTAAAAAGTTAACTTCCGGTAGTAGATTCAAAGGCTAGTCCAGTCCTTACCTGACCGTCGCTGAAGTCGGTTCATTGGTGTTCAATACTAAAATTTTGACCATCCCACCCACCCATTCTTCCCCAGAAGGGCTGAGAGCTTATGGTCCATACGACCCATGACATAAATGTTTGCTGTATGATATAGAAGTGCGAATGTGTGTGAGTGCGCCGGATGCGAGCTGACCGTGTGACCGTGATCTGCCATAGCTGATGCCTCATGTCTTCAATTCTTTCAAGCTCGTCACAGAAATGAATAGCTGTATTCACGTGATTGATAGTATAATCAATAATATGTCCTGCAAATAAGTAATGAAAATATAGTAATGATCGTTATCCTTATCTATATAATCTGCAAATAAGTAATGAGATCAGAATAAATAATAATTCCCAGGTTGTACTACCTGTTAATGGATAAAGTAGGTAAAGCTAATAGTCTCAATTGTACTATTGAGTAAAAGCTAATATAATAATCTGTTCACAAAGGTGTAGTCTGCAGGGCTTTTGTAAAAATTTATTAAGCCTAAAATAATAAATTTATTAGCCCATAAAAATCTATCCGTGTCTGGTTTTGAATTAGAGATGCGTGCTACTTGGTTGCACGGGTGCGCAAATCGCCAACATTTGCGCGGCCGCGGGTTCTCGGCCGTGACGCTTTGCTTGGATTCGTCAAGTGCGACTTTCCAAGCAACGAGAGGAGGTCGGGCATTCGGACCCAGACACATCGGGCGTGTTTTTTGCATGCTCTGATGTTTTAGCCGATATTTAGGCCTTATTTGTTGAAATTCCAAACTTATTTAACGTAATTAACCATGGGAAGGGATTCATCGATACTATTACAACCTGTTACTATGCCATCCTGTTAGTTTCGGTAAGAATAAATGGTCGTGAGCTCCTGGAAGGGTGAAATGGAACGTTCCTTGCATTCTTTACTTTCCTCCAGTATTATTGTAGATTAACCGCTATGGAAAAACCTGATATTCGATTGCTTTATATGTAATTAAGGGCCTTATACCTAAATAGGCCTTATGCAGTCGATCAACCCATCTGCGGGAATGTAATAACAGACATAGTAACAGAATTAACGTAGTGTTACTTTTGGGCTAAAAATAACGACATAGACTTAGGCGGATTAACGTGACAGCAGCAGCAACACTAGCTTGACTGCTTAGTTCTGGATTAATTTGGTAACATCAATACAACCCAAATGGCGAGGGGACAGCCAGGTAGTAGAAATAACCTAATATAAATATCCTTTAGGCCGATAAATGCGTGCGATGGCAAAAGTGCATTCATAAGACGATACTCTGGCTGGCCGACTTCAGTACAGGGCGGACACCGACGGACACTGACGACCTGCAGACGGGACGAGAGGCTGCGGCGGCCCGCGGCAGGCCCAAGGAAATACACAAGGAAATAATTACATAATATTAACACGAAGGCCTTAAGCGGGGGTGGAATAGCCCGACGGTTAAATATAAATACATACATGTGCCTGGTCACGTACACTGATCAGTAATAGAAATTTGCATTCCCCCTATGCTGAATATCGGAATATTTTACAACTGCTTGAGTATTAACAGTGTTCATGTATTACCAGTCTTGTGCATTGACACTGCTTGTGCATTAACACTACTTGTGTATTAACACTACTTGAGTATTAACAGTGATTGTGCATTAACAGTGCGTGTGCATTAACACTGATTGTGTATTAACACTGTCTATGTATGAAATGACGGTGTTCAAGCATCTATTTACTATGTAGTTAATGTAATCGATGTGCGTTCCACTAATATAACTGGAACATGATTTATTTCCAAATTCAAATCCTATATCTGGAGTAAAATATTTGAAGCGCATGTTCGCATTATCCACCTAGTTTTCTTTAACGGTAATGTTTCTTTAACGGTAATGTTTGCCCTAGAAGGAGGAAATTGAAAGAAAGGGGAAAAAGAGCAGAAAAAAAGCCTTATATATGCTTAAATTCTTAGCTTTTTCAGAAATGGACTAGAGTGGTCGACTTACGTCTGCACTTAGAGTCTGCAGCGACAATGAAGCGAGTGCAGAACTCACAGTGCATTGGCCCATAATTGGCTTTTTTACAGACCGGACTCAGACTATAAGTTCGTTTGTTTGTTTAGGTTTTACATCTTGGCAACATCTAAGGTCATATCAGGACGAGCATCGACTTGTGACAGTGTGCACTTATGGAAATCTTACAATGCTGCCCCACTGGGAGACCAGGCTGCCAGCACCATGACCCAATTTCCCATTCAGTCACATTATCCTGATACATAGCTAACCAGTCCTTGCCCTCGCAATGCTGAGTGCCAGGATAGGTAGTGACAAGTATAAATATAGGGTTGGTTTTCACCCCTGTACTGTAGTACGGGGTGAACGCTTTATCTAGGGCAATACGTCCTAGCAACAGCTAAGGTCATATTAGAACGAGTACCAACTTGTGATTGTGCATTCATGGCGACTTGCATAATTCTACCCCCCTGGGAGACCAGGCTGCCAGTACTATAACCCGATATCCCACTCAATCACACACCTACTGAGAAAACCAGTCCTTTCCCTATCCTAGTAATGTTGAGTGTCAGGCTAGGTAGTGACAATTATAAATTATGTAAGTCATTGATTTGACTCGGTTTGACTTAGAAAACCCCGATCTTCCACACAGGAAGCCAGACCTCTTACCGATTCCGCCACCGTGTCTGGTCGCCAAGTGTTTGACATAGTATGTGCCCCTTTAAGGCCCCTGCATATATACACATGGGTCATATTAAAGGCCAGTATTGCACACAGATGTGGCTTTCGTATTCATAGTATTGTGTATGAATTAATGACTTAACAACATTATAAATCAGTAGGCTGTCGACAAGGAGGAATGTCACGATTCACAACAAAAATTGCACGATGTAAATGAAGAGTTTGTGTTGTTTTCACTTTAACTTCCAAGTTACCATCAATTCCGCTACGATTACTACTGTTGTAATATAGGTCTCATGATAATCCCATTATCGCCCATAATAATCGGGAGTGGCATGTGTAACCTCCCCCCCCCCCCCACTTCTCCCCCCCCCCCATTTTCAAATGGGCTCTACCCACGACTCCCCACTCTCAAATATTCTACATCAGATAAAGTACCACTTCCGGTCTCCACGTGTAGCACTGGTCCGTGCCGCAGTGTGCTTTACACTAATTAGGGGCTGAGTAGACACCAACGTCGGTATCTTGGAAATGACGTATTACATCAGTCTATTCAATCACAGCGCTATGTGAGCCTATAAAGTAAATCATGCATTGCAGATGTGCCTGAACGCATTCCAATTACGTCATTTCCAAAATAGAGTATATTCAAGCATAGCGTTGTGTTGGTCTAAATAATAAATCATGAATTACTTTCCGAAAGATTTACTGTTATTTCAAACTCGAGAGGAGCAAATTGTTCGTTCTATAAGCAAACAAAATTACTAACTCATAAAGCACAATTGCAGGTGGCTAGGATAACATAGAGAGCGTACATAAACTACGTCATGCATATATCTTGACAGTTTTTAGCACCCCCTACTCTTATTCAATTCAATCCAATTAATGTGAATCGGAGAGACAGAGAGACAGAGACAGAGAGACCAGACAGACAGACAGAGAGACAGACAGACAGACAGATAGATAGATAGATAGATAGATAGATAGATAGATAGATAGATAGATAGATAGATAGATAGATAGATAGATAGATAGATAGATAGATAGATAGATAGATAGTCAGTCTAGCGGTTGGAACCCTCACTCCGAGATGACAGAAATGTGGGTTAATTAAGGATTATTGTTACTTCTTTGTTTTCTTTTTGTTGATACATTACTTGACTAAGCAGGTGAACATTACCAGCAACATCTAATGTCATTTCAGGGGACACCCCCACCCCCACCCAAATGCATTTGGGATTCTGACTGACCAACTAACTTCTATTGGAATTGGTATTTGCTGATAGTTAATCAGAAATCACGGAAATCCGCGAAATCGTGGAGATCTTTCATTCATGCTTTATAGTGCTTCCCAACTTGAAGATTGTGCCGCCAATACCATATTGTGTCACCTCACTCAGCTCAGCTACATTTTTCTTTTCTTTTGGGGAAATATTTAATTCGTCAGAACACCTTTTTTTGTCAGCACAAATGCACTGCTTTCCAGCCATACGTGATAACAGTTATTTACACAATTATTTTTTATAATAAAGGATATTGAGAGTAACCGGGAGATGGTGTGAAAATGGTGGAACTGGAAGTATCCTGATGTCGAATTAACAAGCCCTTGTCCCATCCCTTTCACTTCCCTTTATTTCAATGGGTACACCCTTCCCCTCGCTCATCCCCATCCACGCTTAGTGCAATTTTCCAGCACCCCCTTCACCGTGACGTACTTTATGCATAGTCCCATATGACGCGTTCACTACTCCAAAAACGAATGGAGAAATAAGCGAACCGTGAAGGTACACAAGAGGGAGAGAGGTGGGGCTTACCAATATATATTACGGTTCACCTCCTCTGTACCCGGAATAGTATTATCCGAATCCAATACTTAAATAGGTAATCTTCTTAGATTCGTTATAAAAGTAGCTTGGATAATTTATTCTGTCGGAACCAAAATTATCATTCGAATGTTTACCATGTTTACCTGTATGTAGCAAATTTACAAATGTGTCTTAATTTGTATTACGCAAACTATTTCCCTTTCTTTTTATTGTGAAGAACTAAATTTGGATAGAGAAAAAAATATGTCGAGTGAATAGCTTATCAATATTATTCCAATTATTCCCAGTTGCAGTGAATAGCGTTATGGTTTATTTTAGGGGAATTTATATTGATAGAATATCTCCAGAGGGCAACTGCTGTGAATCAATGTGTATGCACATCTAATATGGCGACTGTAAAAGTAGTCTGCTTATTTGTTTATGCCATTGGTATCGCCAACATGACCACGGCTCCAGTGTATCATTTTTGTTATTTCATTTCAATTTTATTTTACCACAAAACATGGTAAATTAGGTGATTTTCATGTCGGCACACTCAAAGGTTCGATTTTTTTTGTTTGGTTGGGGCTTTACGTCCTTGCAACATCTATGGTCATATCAGGATGGGTACCGAATTGTGACAGGGCGCACTCGTGGCTACTTCACAGGTTGTTAACAGTGGACTCTTACCAAAGCAGTTTTTGCTTGCATGTATATTAGGACTTCACTAATCCCTACTGGAGATAAATATGTTATCTATGTGTGATGTAGCTAGTAGGAACCCCGTGAACAGAAGGCGATATGTAATTGGGAATGGGAGGAGGTGCGGCGGGTGGACTCCCGATACTCATACAAACTATTAAATAATCTGAAAATAAGTGGGTGTTTTTTTTTTTATTGGCATACAGATTAAACTCCTAGAAATATTGAGTGCCACATGTGAGTAAACCAATTATTAATGCAGCAAGTGTGTTTTACGTGTATGGGAAATGTCAGGAATTGAAAAGTAAGGGTAATATACTTACAACATTGTTGCTCAGATCCAGCTTCCATAATTCAGGACATGCATCCAGATTAGATACATAATCAATGTTGTTATCGTTCAAGAAAAGTGTTCGCAATTTACTGCACGCTCTAAGCCGTTCAATTCTCTCTGAAACAAACAAATTTAAAATATGTGAGCGTGGGAAATGTTGGGTTGTGTAGTAATCTGCACTGACCTATCAGGAAAGGAGCCACATGGACAGGTAGACGTGGACAGGGTGATTGCATAAGGGAGCTTAGGTAGTGTAATGGTTAGCATGCTAGCCCTGGAATGGCAAGAAGTGTGGACTCAGCGCAATATTTCCCATTTCCATCACCCCCATGACAGTTGCGTAATCGGGTGAAGCCATAAAATGTTCTAACCCAAAGCACTTGCTTACTTTATATTTGATCCTACCTATCCAACTTAGACACTGGTGCACTTATCAAACACTTGCTGCATAGAAGAATATATAAGTCAATTTAATAGAACCTGTAAGAAGTCAAACTAATCTATTGTGTCCCGCATGTCGGTGTGCACACCAACATTATTTTGAATGTTTTCACTTAAAATATTATCAAAGTTAACCATTTTTAATCGATTACTATATATGCAGGTGATGAGGTGCTTAAATATTCTGATTTTGTGATAATACAGATATAGTGAATTTTCATGATATTGGTTTACATGCAATGTCGTTTTTTCCCAGAAAGAGAGTGGCACACACCCCTTGGTTAATATTAATAGTAAAGAAACTATATCAGATAATTGAGAAATACAGCTCACAAGTGACACAAAACTATTTTAATTGGCAAACCTTGGGTATTGGCTATGTCCATGTGACATATCACCTAAATTTACATTGTATAAAGCTAAGACCATCGTTTGTAATTAATACTGAAATAAAATGTGTTAGAATATCGGCAATTACACAGCAAAGCATCTTATTTTAAACTGTTGCTATTTATGCTTGTTTGTTGGCAACATCCAAGGTCATATTAGGACCGACTTATGACTGCGCCCTCGTGGTGACTTCATAGTGCTACCCCACTGTTGCTACCTATGTGCATAGTGCTGCCCGACTAGAAGACCAGGCCGCCGAAACCATGACCTGATATCCCACTCAGTAACATTAGCCTTGCCCTATCCCATTAATGCCGAGCGCCAGATTAGGTAGCAACAGGTATCAATTAAAAGTTATTAGCTTGACTCGGCCGGTGTTCAAACCCACGACCTCACACATGGGAACCAAACCCACCCAATACTCTTACCGACTCGGCCATCCCGTTAGTTGTGTCAAAGTAGTTAGTCACATGTTCCGTTAATACAATATTTAAAATCTTGGTGGTACCACCTATAAAACCGTTTATTTTGCAAAGTGCCAATGTGTGGTATACCGTATTAGGTGTTGTGCATAGCTATAAGTTATAACATGCGTAGCCATGGCATAGGCATACACATCTACATTTAATCAGATATCGTGTAGTAGGCTACTTAATAGCCCTGTCACACAACGACGCATCACGCAAGCGTGCCCCGACGTAGGTGATTTTGTGCCAATACGTCGGTGTACGTCGATATGCATTACTCAAATGTTATGCGTTCATTATGCATACATTGGTATACATCGATATATGTCGTTATACGGTGTCACTCATCAAGGGATCTCGAAAATTGTGTGCATGCACAAAACTTTTGACGTTCGACAACTTGTGGCTTTTACGTCAGGCATATGCTATGTATACATTAGACATACATCGATGTACGTTAGACAAACGTTGTTCACTACAGAGTACTACATCGACCTACATCAGTCGCACGGAGAGCCAGCGGAAAGGTACAGTCTGTGTATTGACAACGTATGGATAACGTAGTCTAATGTATGTACAACGTACGTTTTGCATTTCTCCACCATGTCTTGACTTATGTAACGTATAAGGCGTACTTCTGGCGATCGAATTACGTATATAACGTTCATCGGCGTTCTGTGAGCGTACCTTCACCAGGAGGCACATTAGCCATACACTCTGCTACGTTATGTATACGGTATGTATACGTCCAACTTTGCCCCCCAAACCGAAAAGTTTGACGCATCTCGACATTTGAAAGTGATTTCAGCCGTTGGCCAAGCGCTTGCGCAATGCGTCGTGATGTGACAGGGCCATAAGTATCTTATAAATGTATGGTGATAATACTAACACAGTGTTAGTTTTTTTTTCATATAAAACATCATTAATTTAGCGTTATAGTATATATCTGGTTTCGAAACACTTGGAAACTTACCGATGCCGAGAGCAGACAAGTCAACGTACTCCAACGTGTGTAGAGGCCTCCTATGGGCCCTTGACCGAATTAACTAAAACAACAAAATTGATGCATTACGTATCAGTTATCTCATGTGGAATAATTACAATGAGTACACTGATTCCAAACACATGTGTTCATCGGACATACCTGTGATGTGATCCTCATGTTGACTCAATGACATGATCAACATGCAAACCCTGCAACGCCAATGCAATCCATTATTCCAGAATCACTCAATCGGTCCCGTAGGAGTTAATCTAGGCGATACTTTGAATGTCGACGATCAATGTCGGCCCCCGACAAATGGAAATCCGTGTCATTGCAAACAATATGTGTATTCAGAAAGAGTTGAATCCTAATCTAATTAGTGTCACTGTTTGGCCACGGAACGCAACACGCTGGTACATGTATGTCTGTAAATATTGTGTGCCTAGTTAAGACAAACCCGCCTCAATCAACACCAACGTGACCCCGCCTTGACATTTAGTACCGCTAGTTCCCACTAGGTGGCGGATTTGTTTACCAAACTGTACATTCAACCAGAGAGCGTCTGTATACACGCTCTCTGATTCAACTGAGGTAACTCCCCCATCAACCAACCCTTTTAAAAAATAGTTGTGTAAATATAGTTCATTCAATTAATAGTCTTTTCGTCAGTGCCGAGGCACTGGTTTTCCAGTCATGGGTAGACTGAATGGTGAGTTTAAAAATTGACAATATGACCATATTTAGAATATATATATATAGAGACAATCAATTATTGATGTTTTCTGCATTCAACTCTAAATAATTCTAAAGCCCCATTCACACTGGGCAGTTAATTCGATTCATATGAATCGACTTGCCTAGTTCGACTCAGATTCACCGTGTGGACGCTACGCATGTAGCGATTTAGGGCTGAATCGATGCATCTAGTTCGCTTCAAATAAACCACCTCCTGAGGTAGTATAAGCTGTGTTCACACGGGCAAAGTTTATAGCTGTGTTTACACGGGGAATTGTGAGGCGAATTAGACAAAGCGATTCATATGAAGCGAAGTAGCGGCGTGTTTACACGAGGCGAGTTTGAAAGTGTTTGGGCGCCGGGAACCAGCAGCCTTAGTTCTGCCTGTAGCTGGCAAGCACTGTTATATTTGTTGAGTTTACACTCGGCGATTCGACGCCTATGCAGCTGCTACGTTAATATCGCTTTTAATTTAGGGTTAATTTAATTAAATTTCATTATTTGAGTATGTAATTCTGTTAAATATGATCACATTCAATAGATTTCGGCCTAATCGGGCCCTAACACTGCCAGGTACCAGCGATTAGTTACTGCTCCCCCTGTTTCCGGCACGCACTACTATTTTATAGTACCGCCGCCCGGGAACCAGCTGAAATCGCTTCATATAAACCACCTCTCGAGGCGATCTACAAAAAGCGCATCATATGAAGCGAATCAGCCCTAATCCGCTTAAGCGGTGCGTTTACACGGCGAATGTGAGGCGAACTAGGCAAGGCGAGTCATATGAAGCGAATTAACTCGCCCGTGTAAACAGGGCTTTTGTCGACTTAGACAAGTCGATTCATATGAATCGATTTTGTGTTGTGTCCACACACGTATCAGTGCTGCAGATTTGCAGCCTTCAGCACACCAATGCGACTGAAAACTCCCCAAAACAACACTGAGCAGAAATCGATATCTGCACATGGGCAAGTACCCCCATCTGTATCTGGCAAGGACTGCTCTTTGTTTAGTTTTCACTGTCGATTCGACAATATGAATAACGACGCCGATGTAGCTGCTACATTAATATCGCTTGAAATTTAGGGTTAATTTCATTAAATTTCATTATTTGAGGATGTAATTCTGTTAAATATGATCGCATTCAATTTTGTTCTGCCTAATCGGGCCCTAACACTGCTGGGCACCAGCAATAGTTACACCTGAGGCTGTATCTGGCAAGCACTGCTCTTTTACACTATTACTGCCCAGGAACCAGATACATCGCTTCATCTATACTACCTCAGGAGGTGGTTTATTTGAAGCGAACTAGATGCATCGATTCAGCCCTAAATCGCTACATGCGTGGCGTCCACACGGTGAATCTGAGTCGAACTAGGCAAGTCGATTCATATGAATCGAATTAACTGCCCAGTGTGAACGGGGCTTTAGAATTATTTAGAGTTAAATGCAGAAAACATCAATAATTGATTGTCCCTATATATATATATTCTAAATATGGTCATATTGTCAATTTTTAAACTCACCATTCAGTCTACCCATGACTGGAAAACCAGTGCCTCGGCACTGACGAAAAGACTATTAATTGAATGAACTATATTTACACAACTATTTTTTAAAAGGGTTGGTTGATGGGGGAGTTACCTCAGTTGAATCAGAGAGCGTGTATACAGACGCTCTCTGGTTGAATGTACAGTTTGGTGGTTTATTTGAAGCGAACTAGATGCATCGATTCAGCCCTAAATCGCTACATGCGTGGCGTCCACACGGTGAATCTGAGTCGAACTAGGCAAGTCGATTCATATGAATCGAATTAACTGCCCAGTGTGAACGGGGCTATAGATGAAGCGATGTAACTGGTTCCTGGGCAGTAATAGTGTAAAAGAGCAGTGCTTGCCAGATACAGGCTCAGGTGTAACTATTGCTGGTGCCCAGCAGTGTTAGGGCCCGATTAGGCAGAACAAAATTGAATGCGATCATATTTAACAGAATTACATCCTCAAATAATGAAATTTAATGAAATTAACCCTAAATTCCAAGCGATATTAATGTAGCAGCTACATCGGCATCGTTATTCATATTGTCGAATCGACAGTGAAAACTAAACAAACTAAACAAAGAGCAGTGCTTGCCAGATACAGATGGGGGGGTACTTGCCCATGTGCAGATATCGATTTCTGCTCAGTGTTGTTTTGGGGAGTTTTCAGTCGCATTGGTGTGCTGAAGGCTGCAAATCTGCAGCACTGATACGTGTGTGGACACAACACTAAATCGATTCATATGAATCGACTTGTCTAAGTCGACATAAACTTTGCCCGTGTGAACACAGCTCTAAATTACATCAACCCGGATTTGATATTATGTGCAGTAGTACTAGTACTAAGTAGTAGTTGTTGTTATTGTAGCAGTAGCAGTTGTGTAAAGGGGTTGTCACATTACGGCGTATGGCGGGAGCGTATTGAAAACCTACGTACGCCATCGGGTGCCACTTTCGGGTGTGTTTGAGCGTATGAGGAGCGTATGAAGAGCGTATGCGTAGCGTATGCGTAGCGTATGTGTAGCGTATGGGAGCGTATGGGAGCGTGCTGTGACATTTTTTGACAGTATGGGCCATACGCCCTCATAGGTCGCGTTTTTTTGAGCATGCACAAAAAAAATTTGGACGGACGGATTTATGAAAGCGTATGGCGGCGTATGCATCATAGGCTTCACATACGCCGGCGTGTTGCGGCACTGGCGGCGTATGCGTAGCGTATGCGTAGCGTATGCGTAGCGTATGCGGCGTATGGCGACGTATATGACGTAAGCCGCTACGCCGCCATACGCTCCCGCCATACGCCGTAATGTGACAGCGCCTTTAGTAGTACCAGTAGTAGTACTAGTAGCAGTAGTAGCATGCATTTACCTCTCAGGCAATGAACCATATAAACAGGGAAACTTTGATAGGGCGATTGCATCAGGGAGCATATGCTGTTGGTTAGGACGATAGCCCAGAAATGGCAAGAAGAGTAGTTCGAACAGAGAGCGTGTATACAGATGAGAGGGACAACTCCCATACTACACCATGTAACAGATGCCGACTGTGGCGCTCCAAGTGGTGGTTGTTGAACAGTTTATGACACAGCTGTCAAACTCAAGGCATTGTCAATGGCGGTGAGCAATCTTCCTACAGAAAACGTTAAATATCTCTAAAACTACAACACCTAGAAACAAACTGATTGGAATACACATAGGAAACATGTTTACCAACAAGATTATATTAAATTGATATGGTTAGGGTTCTGGATTTCTATTAATTTGGAATAAAACTGACGTTTTTCACTACGCGTACGGCAAACTCAAGGCATTGTCAATGGTCGTGTGCAATCTTCCTACAGAAAAAGTGAAATATCTCTAAAACTACACCAAATAGAAACAAGCCGCTTAGTACACATATAGAAAACATGTTTACCAAAAGGATTATATTAAATCGATAAGGTTAGGCTTCTGCATTTCTATTAATTTTGAATAAAAACAAATGTTTTGCACTACACGTATGGCAAACTCAAAGCTTGTTCAACACTAACCGCCAGGAACACCACTGTAGCCTGTGCTACCGATTTTCGCGGGAGTTGTCTCTCTCATCTGTATACACGCTCTCTGGTTCGAATCTTAATCTAGACACAATATTTCCCATTCGCAAAAATGCATCCCACCACGTATGCATCCATACACCTATGCATGAAATGTCCAGATTTACTACTTTGGTTGCTACCTGTGTGTATATGCCTACTGTTATCAATATTGACTGATTTGTTGATTGTTGTATGGCATAACGAACAGTAAATATCATTTTCACAGCAAGAAGTGCTTAAACTTAAATCAGCTGTTGCTTTTATACAGAATGCTTTAAGTTTAAGTAGAAGCCAGAGCAATATCACAATGTTGGTCGCTTTCTTATCTTGTTGTTCTTTTTTTTTATTGTTAAAATTCAAATATTATGCATGGTTGGGTTCAATAATTATGATATTAAATGGTACCACTGTGCAAAATTAATATTCGCTTCCAAAGAAGTGCATGCTTCGCGAATAAAGAAAAGGTCAATTTTCTTACTCCAAAGCAAGATATCGACTCCTCATTTTCGGAGTGCGCAGGCCACCTAGCGGCATCCACCTGCATCAAAGCACAGTGCCTGTGGTTCTTGGACGCCGTCTGTTGTTGGTTTTTAATTAGATTTCCTGCGTTTATTTTCTGACAGGCGACGATTATATATCGGAAAACTTCCAGAAAAATTCCAGGTTGGTATTCTAAGACTGTTGCACATTGACTGCTGTCTGTTATATTGATAAATCCATGAAGCTCCACGCACTGAACATAATCACTATCCAAAGAATGTCAATGTCAATATGTATTAAAAACTATTACTATTACTTGTATTAATATTGTAAATTACGCTTTCTAATGACACGCCTTCCTCGCCCAATAATTGGGCGAGGAATGCCTTTCATTTGGCAAATGAATTCTCTCAAAATGAGATCACTAAAATTGTATTATTACTAATAATGCGGCAGTCTCAGAATAAGCCCTGTGTTTTTAAAACGTCGGTAGTGACGTTTCAGAATACGTTTTTTCATTCATATTTGTAATTGCGTACCGTAGGCTACTCTACTAGATATGCAGATGAAGACTAGGATTTAGTAGGAATGATCAGGCGTGTTTTCAATTTTATCTTGAAAATACATTCATTCATTGTGATAATTCTTTGGATGATTGATTTCCACATTTCTTCGTCAGTACTTATAAAAAGAAATTATAATGGTTCATTAGACGTCCATGGCATGAATATATTTTACATGCTATTTTCAATGTAGAGATTACAGGCTGCATTGTTCGCGGATTGATATCAAATTAGATCAAGTGAAGCAACAAAAAACATTCCAATGAATTAAATATAATTAAGCTGACATAAAATACAACAAAATTCCGAGGTTGTAGGTCAGGATTGTAGATAGAAAGACAAATAGTCTAGACTAGAGCTATACCTATGAGATAACGCATATAAATGTCGATTCTTACTTCATCTTCCGAATACCGGAAGTTAAGTACCCGGGGAGAGAGGACAAGCTCGCGCAGGCCGGAAGTAGCCTCAGTTTGAAACTCGGCAGCGGAGTGGCAACAGCGAGTTGGAGGAGGCTACCAAAGGTAAGTGGTTTTAGGGGGAAAAAATAGAAGTTGTTGAGAGAAAATTTACAATTAATTCGATTTATATTGTTTTATGGTGAAGTTGGTGCTTAATGCCCAAATGTTGTCGTTTCAGAACGACCAGTAAGACTGCGAGATCGGGTGCACTGACACAGTCTCGGCCGATCGTTCGAAGCTTCTAGGCTGTCGTTGACGGAGTGGTCGCATTACTGAGGGGGTTAACTTGACCCTAATTCGGTTGAAATACCTAAATATGGCAAGAATGATGTCTACAGAAGACAAGCCACCGAGTTCACTACATGCGTTAAGTGAATCGGAGCCCGAGTCGACAGAACCTGTTAGGCTGTCAAAAGCTAAGCCGAGAAAGAAAATGGCGGCAGAGAGAAATACACGTACGCAAAATGGCGACGGGGGAAAAGTGAGTGCCGGGTGCTGCACCGTGTCGGTACCTGCGAAGGCGTCAGAAACTGACTTGTCGGAATATAAAAAGATGTACGACGAGATGGTGGCGCTGAGGGATGAAGCGAAAGGTCTTCAGCTTGACTCGGTACGCATTCGTGAGGAATGGCGAGCGGACCGAGTATCGAATGTGGGCCAAGATGGCGGCAGTGACGTTGGTTACCTTGGTTACGAGGACAATCACGAGGATTATATAGGTCATGATGACGGTATTTGTGCGTGGGCGGATTATGAGCCGGAGGAGGAACCGTACTGGGAAGATGACGACGGTAGTGTGTCGGTAGCATCGTTGAACATGGCTGATCAGTTGGCAGTGTTAAAGTCAGGTGTGCAAGCGACTAAGTCACAGGTCCCTGAGGTGACGGAGGCGTATGAAAGCAGTGTGTCGCCGTTTGGGAAGTTTAGGGTCCCTCAGCCGCCGCAGACGGTGTCGGAGATTCCAAAAGTGGTGGCGGTGACGACCGTAAATGAAAAGGATGCTACTACAAAGCGTATGGAAACAAAGCCTAGACGCGAATTTAAGTTAGACTTAAACCTACACAAGGGAGCGTTGTTGACAGAGCTCCAGGAAACTTATAAGAAGGTTAAGAAACCGGTGAATCCACGCATAACGATTAGTGAAAGTATGGCTGGGGCTATCCAGCATTTTTATGGTGGCCCAAATGAAGGAGCGCAGAAACACTTAAAAACAATCCGGGAGATTTCCAGAATGTATACCGGCCTAACAGATGTCCCGTCGGCAAGGGTCCAGGTGCTGAACGAGGAAATACGTTTCGCAGAAAGTAGAAAAGAAGGTGAGAATGCTCTGTTGACGGCGGGAAACACTTCTGTACAAGATGCATAGATATGTCTCATGGTCAATATGAGGCATTGCAGAGACCAGATTGTTTTGGTACTGCCCAAATTGTGTGGCCGATTTGAAATTGAATGAGAAGAATGATGAAAGGGAAGAAATCAAGTTAATGCATGACAAGTTCCTAGTTGAAATACACAAACAATTGACACTACTTGAAACAAAAATTGAAGCAAAACTGGAGACATATGCTAAAGATGTCCCAGAAACAGTCAACCAAACCTGGGCAGAAGTGGTAGCCAACAACAAGGATGACCAATCAAATATGAGTAGAAAGAATAAAGCCAATGTAGAGTTAATAGTTAAAGAAACAATAGTCCAACATAAGAGAGAGGAAAATTCTAGAGAGTCAAGAGAAAAAAATATTATAATTAACAGAGTGAAGGAAAGTAGGGAGGACAACCCTGAGGATAGAAAGAAGGATGACGATGCGTTCTTTAAAGCTATGTGTACTGACATCCTGGAAGTTTGTGATGTGGATGTGAAAAATGTGATTCTGCTCAGGAAAGGGAATGAAAATAATGACAGACCAAGGCCAATTAAAATTACTCTACAGAATAAAGACGATAAGGAGAAGATTATGTCAAGGTTATCAAAATTAAAAGATGCTGCTCCAAAATTCAAAGACATCAGTGTTTGTCATGATCACACACAAGATGAAAGGGAAAAACTTAGACAAAAAGTAGAAGAAGCCAAAATAAAGGGAAAACACAAATCGATGTGGGGGGCTCTGGACCTTCAGGTTTGGGGTCCTCCATGGAACCTAAGGATACTCAGAATAAAGACCCAGTAAGCAAACTACCTGAAATAGAAGAGAGGGGCAAACTGGAAAATCATGAGCAAGTACAAAAATTGAAATGTATGTCAATTATTGTCCCTACTACAAAAAATGACAGCTGGGGCAATAGCACAAGTTCAAGTCCCACAATACCAGTACACCACAACATTAGTACATATACCAGCAACAACCACGGCAGCAACCGGACATATGTACCAGGTACAACAGGCCTAATAACAGCAAATATTCAAGGTTTGTACCCCAAAACAAAGCAGAGCAAAGTTCCTTTCCTCGGTGAACTTGCACAGGAAAGCAATTCAAAGATAATAGCTCCTACAGAAAGTCACCTAAATAACCATATCATGGACAGTGAAATCCACATGCAGGGTTTCAACATCTATAGAAGTGACAGGAAAGATAGAACTCATGGTTGCGTTATTTTGTACATTGACGAAAACTACACGTGCAAAGAAATAATCAACAGTTCAAATGCCTATTGCAGCCTGTTATGCCTTAAAATTATCCACCTCAGTATGATACTAGCCATAGTATACAGACCTCCAACTGCCCTGAATACACATTCATTGATTTACTCCACAAACTCTTCTCTGCAATAACAAACATGGTGGCTCCAATGCCTGACATTATATTCCTGGGTGACTTCAATTTCCCAAACATTACCTGGCCTCTAGGACATACACAGGCAACAGGAGCAAAAACAAAACAAAATCAAGCAACAAAACTGATGGAAGTCATGGTAACACTGTTCCTTAAACAGATTGTGAAAACTGCAACCCATGGACAAAATGTATTAGACCTTGTATTCACAAAGAATCATGATCTATTCTACAATCTACAATCAACTCCAACAGTTTTCTCAGACCACAACATCATAGAGATACTTATAAAAGACAAAAGTGCCTCAAGCACTTCTAACAGAAATAGAGAAATTCCCAAACTCAGTGCCTATAATTATCACAAAGCAGATTGGATACAAATAAACAACAAACTTTGTGATATAAACTGGGATGTCTACCTCAGTGGAAAAAACAAACTAAACAAATTCTATAACAAGATTGAAGAATTGTGTACCAAGTTTGTACCAACAAAGAAATCTAAAGCAATGAATCAAAAGATTCCACGTGACAGAAAGATTCTAATGAGAAAGAGAACAAAGCTTCAAAGGAGGACAAACAGCCAATCAACAACTCAGTACAATCTTTTAAAGAAAATCCACTTCATAGAAACTAAATTAAGGGAAAGCTATGATGAAGAACATAAAGGAGAGGAAGAAAATGCCATAAGCAATATCAAGATAAATCCAAAGTATTTTTATAGCTATGCTAAGAAATACTCCCAGGCCAGAACAACAATAGGACCACTCCAGAATAAGAATGGTGACATAGTCCAAGATCCTGGAGATGGCAGAGATCCTGAAACAGCAGTACGAAAGTGTCTTCAGTAGCCCAATAGAATAAAAAATAATAAACCAACCAAAACAGTTCTTCTACCAAGTGGACCAAAGCAAACCAACCCTTATGGATATCAACTTCAGTCCAGAAGAAACAGAAAAAGCAATTGACAAACTAAATCTAAACTCATCTGCTAGACCAGATGGGTTCCCTGCCATCCTACTAAAACACTGTAAGCAATACCCACTCTATATAATCTGGAGGGATTCCCTGGGCCACGGTAACATTCCTGACATTGTAAAGGAAGGACATATTATTCCAATCCATAAAGGTGACAGTAAGGCTCTAACCAAAAACCTGATATGACCTTAGATGTTGCTAGGACATAAAACAACAACTAACCAAAAACTATAGACCTATCTCACTAACATCACACATAAACAAGATCTTTGAGAGAGTAATTAGAGAGCAAATAACTTGATGAACCCATCCCAGCATAGTTTAAGATCCGGAAGATCATGTCTTTCGCAACTACTGGCCCATCATGATCAAATCCTTGATAATCTAGAAAAGGGTGCAAACACCGATGTCATCTACCTAGATTTTGCAAAGGCCTTTGATAAGTTGATCATGGCATCCTCTGCCATAAATTGCATAAATTAGGAATAGGAGGGAAAATGGGAACTTGGATCCATGAGTTCTTGAGGCAGAGAATGCAAAAGGTCATTGTGAATGGAGCAAAATTGACAGCATGCCACAAGGCACAGTACTTGGACCAGTCCTGTTCCTTGTCTTGATCTCTGACATTGATGAAAACACAACAAGTACTATCTCTTCTTTTGCAGATGACACAAGAGTCATGAGGGAGATTAAGGGAAATGTAGACACAAAGGATCTCAAAAAAGACTTGGAAACCATTACAATTGGCAACATTCAAACAATATGCTGTTCAATGACAATACATTTGAGCTAATACGATATGACACAAACCTAGACCTAAAACTGAATACAACCTACATAACCCCCTTAGGAGAGAAAATTATGGAAAAGAAGAGCGTGAAAGACCTTGGTGTTTGAATGGGAAGCAACCTCAAATTCACTGAACACATTGACTATGTATGCCAAACAGCTAGAAAATATAGTGGATGGGTGCTTCGTACATTTAAGTCAAGAGAAGCTGGGGTAATGAAAACCTTGCAGAACTCCATAATACTCCCACGGATAGAGAGACTAAAATTCCTCAACATCTACTCCATTGAACGTCGATGTGAGAGATATAGAATTATATACACCTGGAAAATGATTGAAGGCAAAGTACCGAACTATGGCATAGCAACGTATCGTTCAAAAAGATATGGTAGACTTGGTAAGGTACCAGCAATAAATACAAAAGCCTCAAAATCAACAAGACCACTGCGGGAAGGAAGTCTTTCTGTCCGAGGAGTACAGCTCTTCAATACAATGCCAGCTTGCATTAGAAATCAATCAAACTGCAGCGTACAATCATTCAAAAGGCAGCTTGACAAGGTGTTAACAACAATAGCAGATGAACCACAGATTCCAGGACACACCCAGCTAACGCCAGCAGATTCAAACTCATTACTGCACTGAACTGTAAAACTGAACAGAGCATCCTCACCACATTTGAGGACATTTACGGTGATGATGAAGACGACAGTGATTTTGAGTCGATAACTTCTTTGAACATGGTGGACCAATTAGCGGCTTTGAAGGCAAATTTTGAGAAAGAGTCATCAAAGCAGGGCACTAAAGTGGAACTAGCTATTCAGGCCACCACTACAACAACAAAACAAGTCACGGCATTGCCGTTCAGCGGGTTTAAAGCGCCAGCAAAACCAATGCCGACGACTGTTTCAAAAGAAAAGAAAAGCGATGGGTCAACAAGTAACAAACTGGATACGGGACTGCAAGAAGGGTTTTTGATTGATTGGTGGTTTCTTTATGCTGTGTCAGCAGCATAGGCCATATTCATGGCGAGAATTGTTTGTTTTTTATTCAACCATTGCCTTTACATATAATGTAAAAGCATACAATCAATTAGGTGTCTATAGACACTTATGAATATTGAAAAGCTCACAATCGTATAATTAAATAAAATATATGAATTAAATGATAACAATTGTTTTATTGAACTATATGAGGTGGTACAGACCAGCTGCCCTCAAAAAGGCTAAAATGTCTTCTTGTTTTACTTAGTAAAAAGGTTATGCATGCTGTTTGCAGTGTAGACTTGTTGGCGCAGTGCCATAAAATCGACACAGTTTAGTCAAATGTGCTTGACTGTCAGTGGGGACTGACATCCAATTCAGGGGGAGGGTCCCCTTTGAGCAGGAAACCATGTGTTAGCCACGAGTGGCCAATACAGCAGCGGATAAGGACCACTTGGTCCCGCCGACCCCCCACATGAGACTGTGGTGGTTTTCCAACAGCCCATTCAATTTCATGCAATTTGTTAATGTTTTCATCACACTCAAGCAGGAAGTGTACAAGAATGTCAGGAAGCCAGTGGCAGCTCCCGTTACAATAAGCGAGAGTATGACTGGGACAATCCACCACTACTATGAAGGCGGTGATGGAGACCCCAAAACTTTTAAAACATTAAGGGAAATAGCACAACAGTATGTAAAATTCTCCGATTAAGTATATATTGAGTATCGAGATGGCCAAATGAGAAACAGTCCTCCCTTTATAATGTTTACGCCGGGGGAGGGAAGCAGTGCCCCTTTAAGCAGAATCCCTCCCCTTTATCTCGCCAATCCACATGGTCACCATCATGTTATGTGGTAATCCCACGATGGCTCGGTGGTGGCCAGAGCTGGGTGGGAGGGGGGTGAGTCCTGAAGGCAACCAATGGTGAACTATGTTAGGGAGAGATCATGCGGGAGAGGAATGACTGGTGTCCAATAGCCAACCAGGAGATCTATAACATCCACTGCTGTATGTATCTGAAGACATTATATAGGTGAATAAAACTAAGCATTCATCATCTTATCTATGTACACTTCTGCTTGTGCTGAACTCGGATCATGTGTTGTGTCGTGTGTTGTATCCACTATGGGGTAAGCTCTAATATATAATTCATCTAATACAGAGAGAAAGGGGGAGTTATGAACCGTACGCATTACACCGAATAATCAGGGCAGTAGATCCTTGTTGAGCAGTACAGCTAATGCTATGAGAGAACATAATGAAAGTAACCATAACCTACGCGTACCACCTAACGGGATCGGCCATCAATAGCATTCAAAACCCCATCTAAATGCGGGGCCCGCAACCATAGGAGTTCATAGTAGGATTTCCTACTGGCTATGGGCGCAGGACTTCATAAGTATACAGGCTTAGCGGATGTCCCAGGGGGCAGAGTTCAAGCCATGAACGAAGAGATCAGATTCGCTGAGGGTAGAAGAGACAGCGAAAGTTTGGTGCTTACGGCGACAAAAGGAGTTGTGGGAGCACTAACAGCTATTGCTCTGGTAATGGATATCCTACAATGAGGATCCACGGATCCTGAACTTAGATCATGCACTACATATGCGCAACGCGATATGTATGCTAGTTAACACGCACGTACGTGGGGATCTAGGCAAGCACCGCCAGAGAAGCGCTTTGGCAGATCAACTGAGGACTACGCCCAGTACGGGAACACCCCAAGTGCGAGCAAGGGGCATGTCAGGGAAACCCCAGCAGAGGAGGGGGGTTTCAGAAGTGAGCCACCCTATCCAGGTGGGTATTTCAGAAGTGAGCCACCCTATCCAGGTGGGTGACTCATTGACTTTGAACCGTGTTGGTAGACCATGGGATCGTGGGTTTGAACCCTGGTCGAGTCAAACCAATGACTTAAAAATGTATACTCGTCACTTCCTAGCCAGGCGCTCGGCATTATTAGGATAGGGCATGGACTCGTTGGCTCAGTGTCAGGATAATGTGACTAAGTGGGATATTGGGTCATGGTTCTGGCGGCCTGGTCTTCCAGTGGGGCAGCACTGTAAAGTCGCCATGAGTGTGCACTGTCACAAGTCGCTACCCGTCCTGATATGACCTTAGATGTTGCTAGGACGTAAAGCAACAACAAACAAACAAACAATCAACTTTGAAGCCTAGTAAGGTGCACTTGTTAAATGATCAAAGATTTATAGCAGGCAATATTGTAAACTATATACATAACTGGACATATCTGACATCAGATAATTGGATAATAAATTGTGTAAAAGGACTTATAATAAAATTTATAGAGCCACCAGTACAGGAGAGGGAACCATTCCCCTTTAGGATGGATAAACATGAAAAAGAATTTGTAACAAATGAGGTAAAATTATTAACTAAAAAGAATCAGTTAAAAGAAGTTTAGGAGGACCCTGAACAGTGGGTGTCACACATATTTCTTAGGCCTAAGCCTAACGGTAATGTTAGAATGATCCTGGATCTAACAGAGCTAAACAAATGTATAGAGTATAAACACTTAAAAATGTTTAATTTAAAAACAGCGCTGGATCTACTAGAACGAGGCATGTGGATGGCGAGCACTGACCTCACAGATGCTTACTACTCAGTCCCAATTGATAAAAACCAAAGAAAATTCCTTAGGTTCTGACTAGGAATAAACTACTCGAGTACTAGGTGTTATCACCAGGATTCAAGAATCGGTGCTTGCCAAACTAATAATTGTGTATTGCTTATGAAACAAACTAAAAACCTACACACAAAAACATTACTGCAATAATATGACAATGGATGAAGAATTCCAACCAACATTTTCCAAAACGATAAACTACTGTTATGGGTTATTCAACAGACAAAAATTGGTTAATCTGTCCCAGAAACATCACAGCAACAACATGTCACTGTATCTTTACAAAATTGTTAAGACCGATTTATGCATAATGGGGGAGAACGGACATGTGGGGTTCTCATATCTAGATGATAGTTTTGTCATAGGAAAAACTAGAGAAAAATGTCAGAAAGCCATTGAGGAACTCACTAGAACATTCACCAATTTAGAATTCAAAGTGAATAGAGAAATATCCATTTTGATGCCTGTGCAATGTCTAACATTCTTAGGATTTTATATTGACTGTAGATATGTGGGCATCATTAACGGATGAGAAAAAATGCTAAATTTTATCAATGATAGATGAGGTAGAAAATGCACCCCAGAATAATCTGACTGTATGCCAAGTAGCGGGACTAATAGGATTGTTGGTACCATATGCACCAGCATTTCAGTATGCAGGAATCCATTTTAAGACGTTAGAAAGAGATCAAATTAAGGCGTTGAAAAGAAGTAATGGAAATTTTGAAAGTAAGATGTGGATCTCAGAGGGAGGTTATAAAGACATGGAATGGTGGAGAAAAAAATTAAATAACCAATGTTTAATCAGAATAGCAGAACCAGACATGGAATTGTTTACACTTACAGATGCTTCGCACCAGGGGTGGGGAGCGCACACGGATGAGCAAACAAGGGGAAGATGGCACCCAAATGAGTTAACACACATTAATGCATTACAACTGAGAGCTATATCTTTTGGCCTAAAAAGCCTATGTAAATGAAGAAACATTCATATTAGAGTCAGAACAGATAGTACCGCATATGTCAAAAACATGGGGGCACAAATTCAGAAGACTGTCTGAGGGAGGCGCTGATAATTTGGGAATGGGCCCAAGAAAATGGGGATTGGCTAACAATTACTCATATCAAAATGTTCAGACATACTTTCACATGGTGTCAGATGTGGGGTATGTGAAAGTACAACATCTGAACACTTTGACTTCTGGATACTGAATGGTTTATTCCCGTCCAGGGCTCACTGAACTGCCAGCTAAACTTTCCGTGACGTCATCTCATTAACATATATTACCCACGTGTCTGGATGTCTATTACGCATATATCACAGACATGTTTGCATCACATTTAAATAGGAAAATAGACAAATATGAGAGCTGGGAACCAAAGCCAGATAATTGGAGAACAGACACCTTCTCACTGAGCTGGTCAAATATGCACGTTTATTGATTCCCACTTTTCAGCCTCTGCCCCAGGAAGATCCAAAGGGATGGGGCGAGCGCGATAGTGGTGGTTCCTCACTGGGACGCACAACCATGGTATCCGTTGCTACAAGAAACCAGGGACAGAATCGAGTTCCAAAAAGGGTAGCAGAACCTCTATATATAGAGTCGGCAACCAGAAAAACAAGCCAACAACGTCAAGGTTAATGGCGTACTGCTTCTAGATCAAACGTTAGCATGTCCGGTATGTACAGCTTTGATAAAAAGTCATTACAATATTTTGGTCATACGTGGAGATTGTCAACAAGAAAGAACTACAGAACTCATATAAATAGATGGGCCCTTTAGGCCATAGAAAATAATGTTAGCGTTATGCCTTGGCGGGAATAATTAAGTATTTGAGAACTTATTTTGAGAGTGGAGTAGGATAAGGGGCAATTAATGCAGCCAGATGCGCACTGAGCTTGGTCTTGCCCAGAAGGATAGATGGAACTACAGTAGGTGAACACTACATAGTGAGGTGGTTCTGCAAAAGTTGCCATGAGCAGCGACCACTGCAATCTAGATATGATAGTTTTGGGGAAGTGTAGGTTGTCCTAAATTGGATAGAAAAACTAGGATGCAATGCTGCAATGAGTTTAAAACTATTGTCTTTTAAGGTAACAATGTTATTATTACTGGTGTCCTCTCAGAGGGGACAAACTATCCTCAACCTATCTACTGATAGGATGAGGATAGAAGAGGATTCAATTGTGTTCAAAATGAAGCGTCTGTTAAAGCATAACCAGGTTGGGCAACCGCTGGATGCCATAATGTTTTATGAATATAGAGAAAATTGCAAATTGTGTGTGGTAAGAGCTTTGAAAAGGTATTTGAAAAGAATGGTGAAAGTAAGGAAGTACTCTACCCAGTTGTTGTTGTCCTACATTGGACCACATGGACCTATATCGAGAGCCACTTTGGCGAGATGGACTTTGAGTGTCCTAGAACTCTGCAATTGATACATCAAAATACAAAGGACACAGCACATGAGGGGGGCTTCAGCGTCCTCAGCTAAAGCTCTGGGAACTAACCTAAACGCCATAATGAGGGACGTGTATGGTGGGACAGTGCGAGTTTTGGGATAACAATGATCACATTGCTACCACACTGCACACACAAGATGCAATCACTGGACTGGACATATTTCAAGTTCCTCAAGGCTTTGTACACTGCAGCATCAGATAGTTGGATGATGGCAAATCCGGGAAGCTGCATCTCATTCTACGACATGGCAGGTTTATTTGGCATGGCATTCCTGCAATCTGCTACTCCAGACAAAGCCATCAGTGGGTTTCGAACCTGCGGGTTGTAGCCATACAATGGCACAATATTTACAGATGATGAATTCCTTGGGTCTGCAGTAACATGTGGACCCATTACCTACTTCTGATGGTCGATCCACATATGTACATGATCGATCAGCAGCAGCAAGCCTTCCTACCGCAGCATCGGCAGGCTTTCATCCATCATCGAGCCAGTCGGCTGAGCAGATCATAGATAAACTGTCACCAAAACCCAAACTCTCAAAGCCGCGCCATAGAACATGTGTTGCGGAATTCGCTGAAGTGCTAACATCGTCTACATACAAGCAGAGAGCGTGTATATAAACAGATGAGAGAGACAACTCCCGCAAAAATCGGTAACACAGGCTACAGTGGCGTTCCTGGCGGTTAGTGTTGAACAAGCTTTGAGTTTGCCATACGTGTAGTGCAAAACATTTGTTTTTATTCAAAATTAATAGAAATGCAGAAGCCTAACCTTATCGATTTAATATAATCCTTTTGGTAAACATGTTTTCTATATGTGTACTAAGCGGCTTGTTTCTATTTGGTGTAGTTTTAGAGATATTTCACTTTTTCTGGAGGAAGATTGCACACGACCATTGACAATGCCTTGAGTTTGCCGTACGCGTAGTGAAAAACGTCAGTTTTATTCCAAATTAATAGAAATCCAGAACCCTAACCATATCAATTTAATATAATCTTGTTGGTAAACATGTTTTCTATGTGTATTCCAATCAGTTTGTTTCTAGGTGGTGTAGTTTTAGAGATATTTCACTTTTTCTGTAGGAAGATTGCACACGACCATTGACAATGCCTTGAGTTTGCCGTACGCGTAGTGAAAAACGTCAGTTTTATTCCAAATTAATAGAAATCCAGAACCCTAACCATATCAATTTAATATAATCTTGTTGATAAACATGTTTTCTATGTGTATTCCAATCAGTTTGTTTCTAGGTGGTGTAGTTTTAGAGATATTTAACTTTTTCTGGATGAAGATTGCTCACTGCCATTGAAAATGCCTTGAGGTTTGCCCATATGCTTAAGCTGTTCAACAACCACCACTTGGAGCGCCACAGTCTGCAGATGTTACATGCTCTAGTATGGGAGTTGTCCCTCTCATCTGTTTATATACACGCTCTCTGATACAAGTCCAAGTTAACTGCGATGCCAGACAGAAAAAAACTAAAGAAATGAAAAAGAACCATGTCAGACGAAGGGGAAAGGTAAAGGAAAAGGAAAGACTTTGATGGCTAAGCCAAGTCCATTTAAGAGCAGGAAATACAAAAGTTCAAGCAATGAGGATGATGAATGGCCATGTCTTAGCTGTGGAGAACCATTCGAAAACAGTAGATCCGGGAAGTACGGATGCAGTTCCAGGGCTGTAAGAAATTGGCACACATTGATTGTACACAGACATGTTTTGTCTGCCCCAACTGTGATTCAGAGAGTGATTGACAATTTTATTATATTATGGGTCATGTTCTGAAACTGGGCACGTGTGTTTGATTTCCATGTTAAACGGGTGATTTTAATGTATTGCTCAATTTGTATAAGATCAAAATCAAAAATTGAAATACCATTTTTTCAACTCTGACATACATATACAACATGTAAACCTTTAAAAGGTTACCCATATATACTTATTTGATACAAGATCATCTTAAATGTTTAAGTATGGTTCATGTTTCTTGTTTATTAATGTTGAATGAGTCATTTCATATACACTGGGGAAAGACATCCTCTGGGAGATCTCACTCCACGCTAAAGGGTGTATTGCCCCACCCATGGGGCAAGACGCACTTTTCAATCAAAATATTTGCTCTAGAAATGTGCACTGATTAACATTGTTTTTCATCATAATGCATAGTACAATACATAGAAAGCATATGGTGGTAGTAGAATACCAAAATGACATGTTTGAACAAAAATATAGCAACTCCCACTTATGGGGTGCGTCTTGTCCCAACCTACTGCATTAAAATGGATGATACTTCTTTGTCGATAATAGTCTGTGCTACTTTAGCGTGCGGTCTACCACTAGCGTGCGGTCTACCTTATCCATAGTCTACGCCTATGAAATCCTCAAATTAAAGGTTATGGTTAGGTGAACTGTTTTATCAGTTATGTAGCGCCAATGAATTCCATCATAATGATGCACGCTGAGCTGTAAAAGTGCAGGTCGACCGCGCACTAAAGTGGCACCCAATAGTAAGCTTACTAGTAGTAGTACATGTTTTCACAGACCATGTATGGACTACTACACTATCAATAAATAAATATCCCATGCTAGTTGTTGGCTACTGTATATTGTACTTACAAAACCTAACCGTTGGAATTCATGATGTTGTTTAGAGAAATTTGATGTATTTACAGAAGAATTAAAGGAAGGTGGTTACAAAACATCAGAACAGTACATTTGAGCCAACCTGAAGGATGTCTAAACTGGTTACACATGGACTGATTGAGTCGTCTGAAGAGGATGCAATCAAAATGGGAAAGGTTTGTTTTGTTGTTTGTTACTGGGGTTTTACATCCTAGCAACATATAAGATCATATCCGGATGAGTACCGAGTTGTGACACAGTACGCTCTCATGGCAATTTTTCAGAGCTGCCCCACTGGCACCGTGACTCGCTATCCCACTCAGTCACCGATACTGCGCAAACAGATCCTAATGATGCCAAGCACAAGGCTAGGTAACGACAAGTACAATGCATCAATGTTGTAAGTCACTTGTTGGACTCGGTTGGGGTCGAACCCACGATCTCTTGCAGGAGAGGCTAATTAGGGCTCTTAGTCTTAATGATTTGGCCATCCCGTCCGGTCTAACAGTGCAAGTTAATTTATATGTGTGATGTATGAGAATTATACAAGTATATATTTACAAAAGTCATTACCATCCTGTTACTTCCACTCCCTTATTACATGTTGGTGGTGGCCCCTTCGGACTCCCCTCCCCATCACACTAATAGTAGTGGATCTACTCACCTTAATAGTATTATTGATAACGCATTCTCTGTGGTGATATCAATTACAACTCTCAGTAACCTGCGTGGTCCGATAAACTGGTATCGGACTGCCCTGTCCGAACTCCTTTTGGTAGGTATTTAATCAATAAATACTTTCAGATGTCAGGTTTTGCTACTTAAAATGGCTAAGCCATTTAATAAACGCTGGATCGCCTTAATATGAAATTTAAGTCCATTTGACCTGTCGAATGCACATCAACCTCGGTCAAGCCTCGATTGATACTCATCCGGAGTTGCTTGTGACTCAAACCACATATCTGGGGGTTTGGCAAAATACGTCAGCCTAAAGTGGGATTCGAACCCACACTTCTGAGACTCCAGGGCTATAGGCTTAACCATTAGACTATCTATGTTCCTCGATGCACTAAACCTATCGACACCTACCTATATACGTGGTGTTTCATGGATGCCAGTGTGCTTCAGTATATTATATAAATATTTATTTACATGGGTTAATTAATTTATTCTTGAAATATTAAGGAAGAAACCCAATAAATTGTTACTGGTTTGGCTAAAACTCCTATATAATATTGTATCGCTATTAAATTTACATCATGAGCCCCACTACCACATGGTGGTGGTGTCAACTGTGCTGACCTTTGCCGACAATAAGTATTACCAGGGCCACATTCGAGGTTCGCCTCAGAGGTGCCTGGGAAAAAGTCCAGACGTCATGCTAGTCAAGTCGATTTTAGCTGTTGGTTGCCATTTCAAATGGAAAAGAAGAGCTCTGATTGGCTGAAACCACTGAATTTGGTGGCCATTTTCGAGGCGATTTTCGTATCCAGTCTGAAATGGGAGATGTCTCCGAGACGACTCGGAGGTGTACCCTGAATGGAAATAAGCCAAAAGACATCTCGGAGTCGACTTGGAGGCGTACCCTGAACGTGGGAGCACACTAGCAGGGGCATTCTCAATGGTGGATTGTTCCACCCATGGCGAGCGGCCTCCCCTGCACCACTTGTGACCTTGCTACGCAGCAGCATGTCACTTCTATTCTGACCTGATTGATTGATTGATTGATTGGTGGCTGCTTTACGCCGTGTCGTCAGCATAGGCCATATTCACGGCGAGAAATTTTGTTTTTGTTCAAACCATCGCTTTTAGATGTAAAAGCATACAATCAATTTTGTGTCAATAGACACTCATGAATTTTTCAAACTCACAATCACTTGTTGGAATAAACCAGGGTAAGACCCAGTGTTTGAAGCAACTTTGACATTACCTTATTATTCCCCAGGCAGAGTAGAATGCAGTCCATTAAGCATCCCAAGTAGTGAGCCCACTTCTGATGTATCGTGCGAATCAACACATACTGGACGCTGTAGCCCAATCGGTAGAGCGCGGGCTTCCCGTGCGGAAGATTGGGAGTTTGAATCCCGGCTGAGTCAAACCAATGACTTACAAAATTGGTACTTGTCACTATCTACTTGGCAATACTAGGATAGGGCAAGGACTGGTTAGATCAGTATCAGGAAAATGTGACTGAGTGAGATATCGAGTCATGGTACCGACAGCTTGATCTTCCAGTGGGGAAGCACTATAAAGTGTGAACTATCACAAGTCGGTACCCGTCCTGATATGACCATATATGTTGTTATAATATAAAACCCCAGTAAAGAAACAAATCAACACATGTAGCTGGGGTACAGGACTGTATACATGTTTGTTGTTTATAGTTGCTTTACATCATAGTAGGCCTAACATATCAGGATGGCAGGGTACGGGGCACAGGCGTCCTTCCGAAAACTGTACCATTGATGAGACATTGAGAGCATTCTAATTGCATCTATTTCTCTGATGAATTGAGTTGTGTGGTTTAATTATAAGAGGAATGTGTCCCCTAATGCTGTGTCCTTATTTTAGACATTAGAGAGGACACCCACAATTATATGACTTTGTGGCTCTGTCAACGTCCATATCCGTGCAAAAGAATAGTTCTTTTTTATCATAACAAGCTGGCAATAGAGGCTCAATAGTACCTAGGTCAGTCAGAAGAGGATCTGTAAGTTAATCTGTAAGTATTCCTTCTACAGGTGCACTGTGAAAACACCTACTCTATGGAGCCGGAATCCAGGTTCCCGCCCGGTAAAGTAGAAGCCATTATGCGGGAAGTTCTCAAGGAAAACCTCGAGGGTAGGCTATCTACACATTTGAAGTGGCTCACGACGAAAATATCGGATCAAATCAGATCCTACCTTCCAGAGGCTTGTGAGGCCTAACAGTTCAGCCAATGAGAGCCTTGTTGTCAATAGTCAGGTTCTAGTAGGCCCATTGATGTTAGGTTTCATATGAGTGCATCCACAGGGATCATGCACAAAGATCATTAGCGCACATTCTGAGAATGTATGCATATATGTTTATATATATATAATTATATACATATGCATGGTCCAGTGGTTTTGAATTTCGGCCATTATTTTAGGATAAATAGATTAGGTTGATGGTTATAATCTAGACCTACTGTGCTTCAGTTTGAAGTGTTTTATATAATAAGTGGCTAAATTGTAAGATATTTGAAGTGAAAAAACATGTCGAATTAATTGAGTGTGCACTAAAATCTAACCTGATCTACTATTACTAAACTAGCATGCATATAAAAATTCTGATAGAAAAGGATTAAGCCTGAACTGAGATGGCCAATTATATGTGGCCTTGTGGTTGGGGTGTTGAGCTTGTAATCTGAAGTTGTTTGGTGTTGTGATTTCAAACCCCATACATTCAACAACAAAATGTTTTCCTTCTATATGTGTTTCTGATTAAATTATGCAATGTAATTGTACTAACATATATTTTACATTAAAGCAAATATATTTCCTGATTGAACTACTCTAAAGAAAATTGAAAATTCCTCAGTTTCACTCACCCATCCATTTTCAAAATAACAGCTGCCAGCTACATTCCGAGCTTCAGACCACCACCCCCACCACACTCCCCACCCTGACATCAGCACTGACCCACTTCTGGTGAAGTGGGTACACTACTCTCCCACACATATTTGGTTCTATAAACATAAAAACTAAACAAGGTTGTGCTTGGAGAGCATTTGTCGGAGTACGGAGTACGGTTCCTGCATCAGCAGCCTCCCAGATAGCACAGAGCTGTTGGGCTCACGGTGGCAGCACCACTGGGCCAACAGTGGCAAAACGACGTTGGGCCAACATTGTTTTGTCCATTGACCCAACGGTGGCAAGCCACTCATAGCAGCATATGCCACTGTTGGGCCAACGGTGGCCCAACGGTGGCCCAACGATGGAAAGCTACCCAGCCAGCCAGCAAAAAGTATGGTTTTTCCAAACAGGAATCTCTGGATACCACATGGACAAGATATATGTTTCCTGTGTCACAAAGCAGTTAACACAGATGACACTGGAGGAGTAAACCCCAACTTCAAAAAATCAGTTTAATATCATAGAGGTGCATGCACCTCATATTAGATATTAAGATGATAATACACTAATCTTGGCTAAAAAGCTAAGCTAAGAAGTGATGACTGCTAAACAAAACCCAGCACTCCTCACTAAAAGTAAAACACTCTTGCAATGAAAATGGTGTTCCATGAGCACTGGCAGGCATTTGTAACTTCTAACTCTCTATTGACCTGTTCCGAAAGCAACCATATTACACCTCAACTATGGTTTTTAGTTAGGCACATTTTAACATCCTTCTCAACCATATCTTTTTACCGCTTGATGGATGGAGGATGCTCTGTAGTTGCCTGTCTGTTGGCATGTCATAATGCCGGTGGGCCAACAGTGGCAAATGCTGTTGGGCCAACAGTGGCAAACGCCGTTGGGCCAATGGTGGTAAATGCCATTGGGCCAACAGTGCCAAATGGCATTAGGCCAACGGTGGCAAACACCGTTGGGCCAATGGTGGCAAATGCCATTGGGCCCACAGTGGCAAATGCCGTTGGGCTAATGGTGACAAATAGCCGTTGGGCCAACGATTCACGATAAGGCATCGCACGTGAGGGGGTTGCGAAAGTTTTGTGCATGCACAAAACTTTCGATGTAAGACCGCATGGGTGTTACATCGGCTGTACATTATGTATATGTTAGGCATATGTCTATGTATGTTAGACATAAGTTAGACAAACGTTGTTCACTATGTTGCACTACGTTGACCTATGTTAAAGGCAGTGGAAACGTACAGTCCGCATACTGACAAAATATGATTAACGTATGTCTAATGTACGTTTTGCATTTCTCCACCGTGTCTTGACATATGCAACGTATGAGGCGTAGTTCGTATATAGCGTTCACCGGCATTCTGCGAATGTACCATGAGCGTAATTTGAGCGTTTTTCCCCAGGAGGCACGTTAGCCATAAGTTGGTCATACGCTATGTATGCGTCTAACTCCCCCCCCCCCCCCCCCCCCCGCGCCGAAAAGTTTGATGCATCTCGACGTAAAAAAGTGATTTACGCATTGGCCAGGCGCTTGCGAGATGTGTCGTATTGTGACAGGGCCATAAGATTTTTTTAATAATTTGCAAAAAAAGATGATATTTTACACCGTCGGGCCCGACGTTGCGCCATGGGTGGTGGCCCGACAGTGGCGAGTATGTCGAAAATGCATGGTAACCAGCGGCGAGCCACCACCATCGGCCTGACCAGCGACCACCCATGGTGGCCCGATGGTGGAAAATGCACGACAATCAGCGGCAGGCCACCACTGTCGGCCCGAAGGTGGCAAATATGTGTAAAATGAACGGCAATCAGCGGCGGGCCACCACCGCCAGCCCAGCGGTGGCAGATATGGGGGAAAAAAATGCCAATGAGCGGCGGACACCACCGTCGGCCCGATGATGGCAAATATGTGGAAAATGCACGTCGGGCCACCACCGTTGGCTTGACGGTGGCTTGACAGTGGCAAATATGGAGAAAAAGAATGGCAAAGAGCGACAGGCACCGACGGTGGCCCGACGGTGACAAATATGTGGAAAATGCATGGCAACCAGCGGCGGGCCACCACTCTCGGCCCGACGGTGGCCCGACGATGGGTAATATGTGGAAAATGAACGGAAACCACCGTTGAGCCACCGCCGTCGGCCCAAAGGTGGCCAGACGGTAGAAAATGTGTGGCGACCAATAGCCACCGTCGGCCCGACGGCTCTGCGCTATCTGAGCTATACGTGTTCACTTTAATAAGCGCCCCAGTATCTAAGTTGGATATACAGAATCAAATCTAGATGAGTGTTTTGGTTTCGTAAAATTGTATTCTTTCATCAGACAGTTCATATTTAAGTTGTGGGAGTGAGTGTGCGATGGCTCTATTGGGTCCGTGGCCTAATAGCATTATAACACAATCAGAAGCAAATCAGAGGCAAAATACAAATGGCATGATAATACCTGAGTTCAATTTCTAACTACTCTTATTACTCGCGCAAAATGTCTGGCAAAATATTAAGTTGCTGTTAAAGAGCGTTGATCCCAAAAATCGCCATTTATTATTGTGTGTATATGCAACATCAGTGGTGTCTAAAAGTAGCGGGCATAAATACTATCTGTAGGCATTAATATGTGGTACAATATATAATTATGAATATTGCATCCTTCAAGATAAGACATATGATCCTTCTGGATGCTCCACCCTTGCCAAGTGGATGACACAAGAGATAAAAGCTCAGGTCCGCGATCTTGATCTGAAGAGGTAATTAAACTGGTTTATATCTTGGCTTGTTTGGAGCTAGTTTGTGTTGTTTATTATGGCTGTATGCAACTGTATAATCGCAACAACAATGGCCATATATGCGTGTGAGCAAAGATTCTATTACTCTAAGATAGTCATATGCTCATTTACCTGTAACCAGTGCGATTGTGGCACTCTCGGGAGCAAGTGTATAAACTACGCCAAAGCAGCAGAGTCTACTCTAGTTACTCCTGCAGCCCCTTCCCTGAAACCGGGCTGCTAAGCAAAACATTAGAGAAGGTGTTGGGAGGCTGGGTAAAGGAAATGTCTAAATAAATTCTTAATTTAAGAAGCATCGGGGGGCGGGGGGGAGCACATATTTGTTTAGGCACCCTAGTTATTCACGTAGCCCTGGGACAGGGATGCTAAACAGCTAGATAAAAGATTCGCCTCTGACTCTGTTCAGAGGTGAATAGCAACCCTACGTCAAAGTTGGAGAAAATGTGTCTCACTGCTGATGGTCTTACTTTGGCATCCATACCTTTATGTTGATTAAAATCCAATAGCTACAATCTGAGTGTATATGTTTTCCATCCACATATACTATCCAGAGTGTTCAAATCACATAATATAATGGCATAATGACACAAAGACACAAAATCAGGCTCTGTCAATTCAAACTCTAAAGTTCATTTGTCTACAGGATTGAATCTACTAATCAGTTCAAAGGTTGTATGTAAAGATAACAAAGTGTGTTAATTTGCTCATGTCATTTACCCACAATTTCTGCACTTTTTCTAATTCACCCTCTCACGCTACTGTTGTAATGGGGTGAATCTTTTATCTACTAAACATCCCATCAAAAGAAGTGTTGGAAGTCTTCATAAAAGCAAGATATATTCTTCACATACATCTGTATATGTACCCGCTACTTTTGAACTGTGGAATAAATTTAATTATGTAGTTTAATACACCATAAAAGTAAAGTTGAGAGCATTTTGGGGCCTCCATCTTCTTTGCGTCCTCTGCGACTTCACTAATATAGATAGATACTGGAACCAGGAACTCCATTTCCTGTTCATACTAAAGCAGTATTTGCTCCTATTTAGACATAGTTGTCATTCACCCCTACCCAAAGTACCCTTTGTCTATGACGTCATCTAATTTACATATCCTTTGTTCTCCACACGTGCCTGGATGTCTTTTACGCATTTATTACAGTACCCACTAAACAGTTTGGAATGGATGTGGGCGTGGCGTGATGTTCAAAGGTCCCCCACCATTTTCTTAATCCTGCTTTGTTGGCAGATATCGAATCATATCCTAGATAAAAGATTCACCTAGAGTAAGGGTGAATGGCAACTATGCTTAAATCCGATCAAAAACTGCTTCAAATAGGAATTAACTGTGGAAGTAATGGTTCCAATGAGCAGTAGTTATCTAGATTGGTGTAAACTTGAGAAATTGGTAGAGAATACAAAAAGAATCAAGATGGCGGTCACAGAAAGCTCTCGATTGGACTTTTAAAGTGTATTAATCTATATGATTTCATAAATCTATAACTAAAAAAAAGCGGGCTGTGATAAACAAGCATTTGAATTATATATTTAGCAGTTTAGATTGTAAATTGATGTACCCAGATAGCACAGAGCCCTCGGGCCGGTGGTGGCTATTGGTCGGAAGGTCGCCACACAATTGCAACCGGCCCCACGTCGGGCCAACCCCCATGGCAGGCTCGACTGTGTAAAACCTGAACCTTTTTTGTAAATTATTCTTTGAATCTTAACCAAAAGGCTTTTGCAATGAAAATGGTGTTTAATGAGCTGTTGGGCCAATGGTGGATGAGTGGATAAAACACTGCCGGCCGAACGGCGTTTGTCACCATTGGCCCAATGGTGTTTGCTGCTGTTGGCCCATCGGCATTTGCCACTGTTTGCCACCGCTGGCCCACCACCATTATGACATGCTAACAGACAGGCAACTACAGAGCCTCTGTTCAGGTCTAGAATCTCCCCCATCCATCAACGTGTAAAAAGATATGGTTGAGAAGGATGTTAAAATATGTCTAACTAGCAAACATAGGTGAGGTGTAATACGGTTGCTTTCAGAACAGGTCAGTAGAGAGTAAGAAGTTACTAATGACCGCCACTGCTCATGAAACACTATTTTCATTGCAAAAGTGGTTTAGTGAGGAGTGCTGGGTTTTGTTTAGCAGGCACCACTTCTTAGCTTAACCTTTTAGCTACGATTAGTGTCTTATCATCTTAATAGCTATGATATTTAACTGATTTTTTTTTAAATTGGCGTTTACTCCTCTATTCTCATCTGTGGTAACTGCTTTGTGACACAGGAAAATATCTCCTCCATATGGTATCCAGAGGATCCTGTTTGCAAAAACCATATGGGGCCCACAATGTAACCTATATGGGTCCTATATTTTTTGCTGGCTGGGCTGGGTACCTTTCCGCCATTGTGCCCAATGGTGGCATATGCTGCTATCGGTGGCTTGCCACTGTTGGGCCAACGATGGGTCAGTGGACAAAACAACATTGGCCCAACCCCAATGGTGCAGCCAACGTTGGCCCGTCAGCTCTGTGCTATCTAGGTAGTTATTTCCATAGCCCATCCTCCTGAAATTTTTTTCTAAATCTGTAACTCAAAAATAGCGGGCTATGATAAACAAGCATTTGAATTATATAATATATTTAGCTGTTTAGATTGCAATTGATGCAGTTATTTCCATAGCCCAGCCTCCCAACACTTTTTTCTAATGGGTTGTTCAGCAGCCCTGTCACCGGACCAGGGCTGCGAGAGTAACTAATCATCCACCTGCCAGATGTGTATGGTGTATTAGATTTAAATGTGAGAACACTTTGCGAGGCTGGCTTTGACGTTAAAAGTGTCATTTTCTTACAGGTTCAAAATAGTGTGCGTAGTACTCATCAGTGAACAGACGGGGCAGAGTATTCGGATTGGCAGCCGCTGTTTGTGGGACACAAGCAAGGACAACTTCGCCCATGTCGCCTATACTACGCAACATCTGTTTGCAACAGCAATGACATATGCCTTGTATTACGAGTAAAGCATATACAGCCAGTTAACTTGCAGGCACCTATAAATGATATATTCTAATACGTAAGGTGTATTTAGGCTATGTACACTACTTTTGTGTACATTGATCAATTTTAGAGCTGCATAAGCCAGTGAAATCATACTTTCAAAACCAAAGCTTTTAACCTACACTTTTTTCCCTGTACGTGTATCAACATTAGCCGTGTTTACACGGGGAATTGTGAAACGTTCTAGACAAAGCGATTTATATGAAGCGTTTTAGAGGCGCGTTTACACGGACAGAGTTTGAAAGTGTGTCGGCGACCGGGAACCAGCAGCCTTAGGTCCGCCTGTAGCCGGGAAGCACTGCTATTGGTTTAGTTTACACTCGTCGATTCGACGCCGATGAAGCTGCTACGTTAATATCGCTTGGAATTTAAGGTTAATTTAATTAAATTTCATTATCTGAGGATGTAATTCTGTTAAATATGATCGCATTCACTAGATTTCAGCCTAATCGGGCCCTAACACTGCCGGGAACCAGCTGAATCGCTTCATCTATAGTACCTCGCGAGGTGGTATAGATGAACCGTTTCATATGAATCGATTCAGCCCTAAAACGCCTGAGTCGCGTTTACACGCCAAATGTGAGTCGATCTAGGCAAGTGGTTTCATATGAAGCATTTTAAATCGCCTGTGTAAACAGGGCTTTAGATACCAGTAACGTCATTCATTAGCCGTGTTTACACGGGCGATTTAAAACGTTTCATATGAAACCACTTGCCTAGATCGACACACATTTGGCGTGTAAACGCGACTGAGGCGTTTTAGGGCTGAATCGCTTCATATGAAACGGTTCATCTACACCACCTCGGGAGGTGGTTTATATGAAGCGATTCAGCTGGTTCCTGGGCGGTGATAGTATAAAATAGTAGTGCTTGCCAGCTACAGGAGAAGCAGTAACTAATCGCTGGTGCCTGGCAGTGTTAGAGCCTGATTACGCCGAAATCTAGTGAATGCGATCATATTTAACAGAATTACAGACTCAAATAATGAAATTTAATTAAATTAACCTTAAATTCCAAGAGATATTAATGTAGCAGCTACATCTGCGTCGAATCGACGTGTGTAAACTAAACAAATAGCAGTGCTTGCCGGCTACAGGCGCCTGCTGGTTCCCGGCGCCAACACACTTTCCAACTCCGCCGTGTAAACATGCCTCTAAAACGCTTCATATAAATTGCCTTGTCTAGAACGTTTCACAATTCCCCGTGTAAACACGGCTATTGTTTCATTAAAGCCTCATTCTCCGATGAAGCATCAAATTTTCAAAAACCAAAACAGTGAGCTAATTTTGATTGTACATATCAGGCTGTTACTGATGCACTTATTAAGCATTTGGTTGCCACATAGAAGGGCATCAATGTAATATATTTATTTAAGAAAAATATAATTATTTAGCCTATTAGTGAAGTGGCAGAGGATGCAAAAAAAGAAAATGGCGGCCCCAGAATGCTCTCGATTTGACTTTTAAAGTATATTAAATTACATCATTTAATTTATTCTACAGTTCAAGCATGAACAAAATTTAAACCAGCGGATTGTGCAATTTTAAAATAAAAGATGCGGTGTTTGTGTAAAATATGTTCAATGTAAAATTCTTCACTCCATGTAAGTTCCATGTGGTTGATATGAAATACCGTGGGATTTGTTATTCCATATTAATCAGCCCTGTGCGACGATAGCAATTTCAATGAAGGATACTTTAAAATAATTATACACAAACTTGTGCCAAAAGTCTACATTTGAATTGAAACTGTCCATGAATTATTGGCAACATTGTTAATAAAAGTAAGTTAACAATTCAATTGAAGTTGGTGATGATAGGAATTACATTTTCATTAGTAAAAGACTGTCGGGTAGCATGTAATAGGACGACATGACCCACCCGTTGTAGATGCATGGGCACTTAGCATTACTAGGAGCAATTGTCCATGATTTAAATGCCCCCTTAATCAGCAAATACCAACAATAAAATGAAAATCCTTTAAAGGATGTGGGTGGTTTCATGGTCAATGGGGCCAATGTGTGACATGAGGGTAAAAAATTAATATTGTGTATTTTGCTAATTTTGTCAATGAGTAGCCAACTCTTGTCCATATATATACTGGGAACGTGAAGGAAAAGATAGTTGAGCTTACCATTTTGTCAGAAAAACAAGAACTAATTGATTAGCCATCCCCAAGTGTGGACTTAGTAATCAACAAGGGTGGATCTATTAAACAAAACAATTTAAGATAATTTATTGCATGAAACAATTAATTTTTATGCTGTGATCCCCTAAGTATTGAAATGCACTGTAAAGAAATTTGGATAGGATGATTATTTTCTTCCCAATTTTGAGTTGTGGACGTAACAGAATAGAAGGGGACTTCAATTTCAATTTATATTGCTAGTCATGGTACTCCAAAATATGCTTGCACATGCAACAGTACCAAGGGTTTTCTTGTTGAAGCTCTGGTAGTCACAGAATTTTCCCTGACAAAACAAGCAGGGGACACAACAGTGTCCAGAGCCAGTTTAATCACCTTGGAATATTAGATGAATATATATATATGCATGCAAAATGGACATTTATTTCAAGTAAGAGTCTCCTTTTATTATTTCATTGACTAACAGGTAATATTCTATGCAAAATAAAGGTCTAGTAGGATGTAGAAAAGTCCACATTCTCCATTTAACAAATTTGTGCCTTTAAAACAGCATATGTTTTTAATTCACACACTCGTACACACAGACATACAATGAATTGACAAAGCAGAATATGAACGGTTAATGGTTATTTATTTAATTTAATCAAATTTAATCTTGGCTGACAGAGCAGCGGTATGGCAGTGAGGGCCAGGTACCAGGACCCAGACGCCCTGAGCAGTTCAGTTCAGTTCAGAATGTGCATGTATTGAGCAACTCGGACTTGTCAAAGGTTCATGGCGAGAAGGTGAAGAGAAGACCCCGTGCAGCGCTCAAACCATGGGTGGGAGGGTGGGTGATCGAAGTGTCGTGTAGAGCAGCGAGGGAAGAAGTGACGGGCTAGGTGTATGCGAACCGGGAAGAAAGCTAAAAATAGAACCGGTGCCTCGTGTGCAAATTACCCATGTTAGCCTGCAGCCAACATGTTTAATTCACACACTCGTACACACAGACATACAATGAATTGACAAAGCAGAATATGAACGGTTAATGGTTATTTATTTAATTTAATCAAATTTAATCTTGGCTGACAGAGCAGCGGTATGGCAGTGAGGGCCAGGTACCAGGACCCAGACGCCCTGAGCAGTTCAGTTCAGTTCAGAATGTGCATGTATTGAGCAACTCGGACTTGTCAAAGGTTCATGGCGAGAAGGTGAAGAGAAGACCCCGTGCAGCGCTCAAACCAATAAAGAGGTGAGCGCTGCAGGGGCGTCGCGTACAACTGGAAGTGTCAGGTATGACCGAACCGCATTTGTCTTCCAGGTACTTGCTTGCATGATTCCGGAAAACGGCAAGCCGTAGCTCTCACAGGCTTGGGCAGCCCCTCTACGAAGGCTGTGAAGAGTGTAATTTGTTCTTGTACCAATGGCGACTGAAGTTGCCACTCTGAAAGCCCGTAACAGGCCTCGTTTGGTTAGTGGCTTCCCAGACGGGAGGAGAAGGGCGGGGGAGTCGGGAGGAAGGAAAACCCCAGAGTCTGCATACCTCCTCCAAGCTCGGACAGGACAGCAGTGAGAGTTAGTAAGAGCAGGTAGATGAAAAGTAAGTGGGGCTGCATCGGATCTGGTTTTAGAAGATCGCATAGTTAGTACCAGGTTATCTTTACCACAGACAACATCTCGTCTTTTGAGCACATGAGGACCTATGTTAGTATTAGAGGAAGCCACTAGATTACTTTGCCTCATTAGTGTTAGGAACGAGAAGAGAAGAGCTACAATGACAACTAAGGGACAGGGTTTCAGGAGAGAGAAATATTCTATTACTGCTCTAAACTCGGCTGGGGTAATCGGCTGAGCTCTTCGCACTGTATGGTTTGATGACTTCAAAACCGCACGCTTCATCACCGCAATCTCGTTACAATCGAATTGAGGATGCTGGCCGGGACTACCGGTGACCCAGATTTTAACCGAAGAATAATAGTTAAAGACTGCCCCTGGGGACTTAAGGGTCTTAGAGAGGGACATTAGGAAAGAAAGTAGGTCATAGACCGAAGGTTTAAGAGGAGACATGTTATTAGTAGCACAGAACCTGAAATAGCGCGAGAGGTGGGCTGCCTTATTCTGCCATGTATGTGTTGCCAAGCCAGAGGAGAAGAGGTTGATGAGCTCCATGTGGTGTGTCACTGTGTACTCTGGAAGATAGAGGCAATAATTATACTATCTTCCGAACAACAGATGAATCAGACAACAAAATCTAATACAGCTAGATCAAGGGCAGGGCTGACTTTAATTAAATTACGACTTTGACACATCTCTTCCGCCTTGTTCTTCATCTGCTCTGACGAGAATGACCTACTGAGGGCATCTGCCAGAACCAATTCAACCCCTGGCTTATGTTTGATCACTAGCTCGAAATTACTAGCCGCTGCCAACAGCCAAACCTGCCTCGCACAGGCACAGAGAAACCTATCCTTGCCCTTTCCTCACTCCAGTACTGACTGGGATGCGGCATTATCTGTATTCACTATGATACAATAATTCTGAGGATTGGTCGGAAGTAGTGCTGCTAGTGCATGAACTAAGTTTAGTGCCTCTAACTGGGCAATCGATAATTTGTTAGTTACGACTGAACTAGGGAACTGTACTGCATAATAGTGCGAGATCGAAAACGCCCCCCCAGCGGAAAGAGTAGCATCACATTCAAGCAGGAACTCTTCCCTCGGGATTGAGGGAAGTAGTTGAAGAGCATTGTACCCCTCCGCAAACTTCTCAAACCACTCTAGATCGTCCAACAACTCCCTCTGAAATACATGCTGCCCCGTGAACGGGGTATTCCTGAGAGCTTCTAGTATCCTATTCGTGAAGCGAGTTGCCGGCTTAATGCACTTAGACAGGTGTTGTACCTTCCCCGCCAAACTCTGAAGTTGTTTTCTTGACGCTTTCACTTTCAACTTCCACTCACGACACTCTTTCAAGACCTCAGCTAGCTTGTCTACAGGCAATGACACCGTCAAGGAAGGTGCATCTATCTTAAACCCTAGCTAGATCAACGCCGTCACAGGAGAGGAGCACTTCTCCAATGCGAGACATAGACCCAAAATCTCACTCAGCTCTATGAATCTCGCATAGGCCTCCACCGCCCTTTCATAAGTTGCTTCTAATCCCACAAAATCATCTAGGTAGCAGAGAGCGAAGAAACCCTCCTTCCTGAGCAACCAGACAACTGCTCGGGTTGTTCAGGCACATGCTAGTGCGGACGTTCTGCAACCAAATGGCGGTGCAATATCAAGATACAACTGACTATTCAGCGTGATCCCTAACAGCGGAACAGACAACGGGCAAACTCTAAGTTGTCTATACGCCCTCGACAAATCCGCACCCCATAACCATGCTTTAGAATCTAGTAGTGATAACCTATCAGTTAACGTCGAGACAGACGGCAATGAGAAATTAAAAGGTAGACCCTGTTAAACCCTTTAATGATACCTGCATTTACGCTACGCCCTGGTGGGAAACTTAAGTCAATAATCACACGTTTGTTCACTGAATTTTTCTTTGGCCTCGTCATTATTGGACTAACCTGACACCAGGGATAGAACGGTAAAGTATCAAAAGGCCCCAAGAGTGCATCCATAGAAAGCTCTTTATTAATAAAGAAATTAATATGTACATCAGAGTCAGCACCAACCGTGTGATTCACTAGGGTAGGCACCGGCACCCGCTCAGAGGTGTAGTCTAGTGGCCAACCAAATTCAAGATGGTCGACCAGTCGTGTGTCGGGATACTCTAGTAACAGTGCTCGCCATGCCGGGATTTTCAGCCCCGAGGGAACCGGAATGCGTGCCGATAGATAATTTGGAAGAGCAGTCTTACGTACGGCAATATAAATATCACAATATACTTCAGCAGACGGCCACAACACCGGTGACGTTACCGGCCAGAATTTATCTAACTTTGCACTAAACAGGACAGGTGAAGGCGGAGGAGAGAAAACAGTATCAGAATCAACAGAAGTGAGTATAGGAGAAGCAATGTTAAACCAATCGAAAACAACATCAGGCAGTGACAAATCAGTATCTGAGGAGGGGTGCGGGGCAGGTGGGAGGGGCAGACAGGGTGGCTCGGGGTTCGGGCACGTGGTCTGAGCTGCAGTGAGCCCTCTCATTGGTCGCGTGCCTATGCGAGGTGGGTTGGGAGGGAGGGAGGGCGGGTGGGGCACCCCGGTGTAAGTAGGTCAGGTGTCATGGCAGCGTCCAGACCATGCTGGACCACGTGCGCACTGTGCGTAGCATGATGTAGAGAGCCGGGCGGCACTGGGGAGCCGGGGAGGGATATGGCAATAACACTTACTGCTCCAGCTGACTGCTCCGAGAGCTTCTTGTCCATGAACTTGCGCTTTTTCATGCAATCTTGCTCTCGGTGCGGGAGACTACGCTTGAATCTGTATGCGCAATAAGCACATACATGGACGAACCTATCGGGCAGCACGCCATGGGCCGCCTGAAAGCCACACTCCTTGCCCCAGTTCCATTGATAGCACGCTTTGCCATCTACCTCTTTATTATAGTCCTCTCTCGAGTTCAAGGGCTGGTGAGCTGGGGCTGGAGCTGGAATGGCTGGAGAAGGAAGAGCTGGAGTCGGAACCGAGCGTTCGACAGGATAAATATATGCGGGCCTCTGTGGCGGGTGCCTCCCAGCATCGGTACAGATTTCTCTCTGTATGTCTTTCAGGGCCACGTGGTCAGCCCAGGCGTCAGGCAGGCGGCCATCTGCTACCATCTGAAAGATCCGCTCTGACCACCTCCTGCACGTCGGCCAATCCCAGGTTATGGCCATCCTCGCTAACTCTTCCTCGTGCTTCAGGAAAGGCTGCCACCATTCCTCCGGGAATGCATCGTGAGCCGCAATACGGCGGAGCACCACAAAGTACTCCGCCCAGGTAGCTTCACCTATCCCAATCTTCCTGCAGGCGTCCCCCCTTGACACAAAATTATGCGGGAAAAAGGTAGTACCTTTCGGGCGTTGCAGAGCAGGGACAGCTTCCACGAACTCTGCCGCGACGGGTGGGAGACGCCTGACAGGACGCGGTGGGGGGGGGGGGGGTGGGGGGGGGGGGGGCCCGCATGGGCATGAAGGCCAACGGCCGTGACGGTGACGTGGTGAGGCAACCCTGTGCTCAGCGGGCGCCGGGGTCAACACTGGTGGCGGGGAGCGGAGAGCCACTGGTGACATGAGCGGGGGCGGAGGCGTGAAGACTGGCACTGGTCTGGTGGGGGTCTCAGCCCGCGCGGTGTACCTCGCTGCTGGTGACTGTACTGGAAGGCCCCTGAAGGGCAGGGCTGCCACCCTCTCCAATTCTGCTATACGTGCAGAGACATCCTCATACGTCTTCTGCTCCCTCCCTATACGCTTCACCACGTCCTGGTCGGACTCCTGGTCTGAAGCCGCCGACGTAGAAGGCGCCGGCTGCCCCAATCTCAATGGCGTAGAGCTTACCGATTGTGACGAATTTGAGTCCATAATTGGTACACAAGACGACCTAGCTAGTCTCTCTGGCTGCGTGCGTGGTAGAATATGAGATAGTGGGGGCCTACCCCGACGCTTTTGAACAGGCGGCATTAGTGCGATACGTGACTAATAGCTGCCCACGTGGTAGTTAGACAGGAGCGGCAGTTGATCGAAGTGTCGTGTAGAGCAGCGAGGGAAGAAGTGACGGGCTAGGTGTATGCGAACTGGGAAGAAAGCTAAAAATAGAACCGGCGCCTCGTGTGCAAATTACCCATGTTAGCCTGCAGCCAACATGTTTAATGAAAATGTTGGCTTTTTTTTTTACTGTCACAGTTTTTTCATATCTATCCCTTCAAAGTGTAAGAATACCAATTCTATCAAGAAAATACCTCCTCTACTTTTTTTCATAATTGTTTTTCACCATTACATACTTTCCAGGAAAATACATTGGCCCTATTTACCATGAAATGACCCATTTACATATATATCGGGGTAAAAATGCTATCTAATTCTTGGCACTGGTATTCATGTAATGCAGGTATAGCAATACCTCAGGGAGTTTGACGGCCCTGCCTTGCAGAGGTGTAAACCACTGCCTTGTGGTACAGGTTCTTGACAGAACCGAAGGCTAAAAGTGCTGTCACATTACGTTTTTTTGCGGGAGCGTATGGCGGCATAAGTGCTTTACATCATATACGTCGGCATACACCGCCATACACTACGCATATGCCGTATACGCTCCTCATACACTGTCGTATGCCGTCATACGCTTTCTCATGTCCGTCCGTCCAAAAAATGTTGTGCATGCTCAAAATTTCTTGGCGTATGGGAGCATATGGTTCATACGCTACTCATATGCCGGTGTACGCTCCGCATACGCTAGGGGTACGCCGGCGTAGGTTATGCATATGCTCAACTTGCGTCACCGGCGTATCTCTAGCGTATGTAGCGTATGCATAACCTACGTGTTACGTATTCGAGCGTACTCCTAGCGTATGCACAGCGTATTCAAAGCGTATGCCCGACCTATGGTCTTGACATCGATCTGAGCCAGGTTAACAGACATGTTTGGACCGTCCTACATGTTTGGACCGTCCCATTTCTTCATATTGCATATATGGAGACTGCTTCCTAACAGGTAGTTGCTTTTGATAGTGGTTGGAGCACATGTTTGGACCGTCCTACTCTGGATGTCACACAAATATTGTACACTAATTATTCAGTTTAAAATAAATATGATCCATTACATACTGTGGGCAGCTACTGTTGTCGGCTTCTCTAGTGCACAAACACTGACATGAGCACCACTGCACTAATAACTCTACATGATACTCATTTCACCCATTTCAACCAACAAAATCCTCCCATACATGACTTAACATTTTACCAAAGTCTAGACTGTCCTATGCTAATGTAGACTCTAAAGCTTCATACAAACTAGATAGATTGCAACCATTTAGTTAGCTAAATTCAGATAATACCGAAACCCAGGCTATACTGACATAACCCTGCCTAGAAAACTAACTTAAACACCACCTACATTAAAAGCATAGAGTGAATGCATACATACTTAGACTGACTAGATATACTACAAACTATTAATTTGCTGAATGTAATAAAAGTATTTTATTATTTTAAAATTATTATTTTATCAATGCTGCAGTTCTGCAGCCAGTGACCGCTAGGTCACAAACCCCCCAATAACTAACTATTCAGTGAATAAAGCATGGCTGGGAATTACTTTTTTTTTGTTTATCAATATAAGCACTACATATTTCTGGTGTCCTAAACATGTGTTACATCTGAGCAACCCATGTTATACTGCCATATGACATAGCTTAATCATGGACTACACCTTTATTTGTTATCTCATCAATTCATATTTTACATAGCTGTAAAGGGGAGATTTCTAGCTTTCATTTGCAACCAAAAAATGTAAAAAAATTGAAATATTAGATTATAACTCTCCATGTGACACTTCTGGCCAGTTTTCAGGAGAGTGACTCATGTGTGGATGTATGTATGTGTGGATACCCATCCTGATATGACCTTAGATGTTGCTAGGATGTAAAACAACAAACAAACATCGATCTGAGCTGGTTTAACGGACATGTTTGGACCGTCCTACATATATCTTATACGGAGACTGCTTCCTAACAGGTAGTTGCTTTTGATAGTGGGTGGAGCACATGTTTGGACCATCCGACTCTTCCCATCTCTTGGCATTGTGGAAAAGTGAGTGGAGAAACTGCTACTCCAGTGTATTTAAGATAAGATACGCTTGCATATGCTACGCATAGGTTCCGCTTAGGTTACGCATACGCTACTCATACGCTACGCATACGCTCCACATGCCAATCAAAGCCGTCAAAATATATCACAGTACGCCGTGGTACGCTCTCATACGCTACACGTATGCTACTCATAGGTTATGCATACGCCCAAAAGACCCGAGAGGTCACAAAGGTCATGATACGTCGTCCCGCAAAGTTTTTTTCCCATTTTCGCCGTAGGTTTTGAATACGCCCCCGCCATACGCCGTAATGTGACAGGGCCTTAAGGGAGCAAACCCTAAACAGAAAACCATGTCACTGTGGCAGCATTAAGGGCGGTTGATGTATTGAACTCCCACCACTCCCGACCAGCCACTGCCGGGACAAATAGTTTTGCGCCTGTCTTGACATGTTCTTGCCGGTGTGAAACCTCTATTTGCTCCCCGAGAGAGTGCCGCTGGTAACTTGCAAAAGCCAGCAGCACTTCAACACTTTTGCAGGCAGCTTTCATGAAATGTTCTATTCTCAACTGTCTTCTGGCTACAGAAAGAGCGGGCGCCCTCGTCTCCGGTTCAAGGATACCATCAAGAGAAACCTGAAGTTGAGAGACATTAAGACCGACTCATACGGGCAATGTAAATCGATTCGTAGAAAGCGACTTGCCTAGTTCGCCTCACATTTCTCGTGTGAACGGGCGTCTGATGCGGATTAGGGCTGATTCGACTCACGTGATGCGGACGTGATGCGGATCCTGTAAACCACCTAAGCGAGGTAGTCTACATGAATCGATTCCTGTGATGCGGATAATTTTGCCCGTGTGGACGCACTGAGGCGGATTAAGCACCTCACACGCATGCGCAGTCGACCTTAGTTTGTTGACTTTCCGGTCGATCAAAAGCGCATATTATATAATTTAATTAATGAAACCGCTATCTACGCACAGATATTTTTTTCATAATTTATTTTTAGGGTTTCACTGCTCAGCAGAAGTTTTGATCGTTCCAAACCAATAAGATTCATTAAATACGTATCTAGGTCGAACCCACACTCTCTCGGCTGACGTCGACGAACCCAAACTGGCGCTGGTTAGTCTGGACTTGCTCATGCGTAGATATCCACTTCCTCCTCACGCAGTGCCCGTGTGAACGGGCGCTAATTTGACTCCTTTAGTTCGCCTTGTCTAGGTCGCTTCACATTTTGCCCGTGTGAACAGGGCTATGGATGCAACTCTCAGTAGAGAGCTAAATGGAGAGCGGCAGTCAAGTAATGAAAGCAGTCTTTGTCGCATCGCGACCGACAGCATGATGATGATCAATTCTTGGCAACAACAAAAAATGCGGAAATCTGTGGCGAGGAATCTGAAAATAATCGAGTACCCTGAAAATAGGTTGCTTTAATAATAGTATCCTTATCCTAGTAAGAATTGTCTTACATTGTCCAATATCACGAAATTTCCGCCAAAACAGATATTTTCCCAGAGGCTACCAGCACTGCGAGGAAATCACGGAAAATTTCTGGTAGTCAGGTTTCATCCACTATTCTCTTAGCTCTATCTACCGCACGCGGTAGTCTAATCGGTAGAGTGCAGGATTCCCCTGCGGATGGTCGAGTTCTAGTCCCAGCCGAGTCAAACCAGGGATAGGACAAGGAATGGTTTGCACAGTATCAGGATAATGTGACTGGGATATCAGGTCATTGTGCTGGCAGCCCAGTCTCCCAGTGAGGCAGCACTATAAAGTCGCCATGAATGCAGTTACAAGTCGGTACCCGACATGATATGACCACAGATGTTAGTAGGGCGTTAAACAACAAACTACTTCTATCCTAGTACCATTTCACCGATCAGTCAGTACGGACTATCCTTTAAGAGCATTGTTGTGCCCATACCACCAATTACCTTTTTCTCATTTTTCCGGGTTTCATATCCTAGCAACATCTAAATCATAAGAACGGGATTCAAACAGAACAATTGCTGATATATATATATCCTTGGCATTTTGTGATAATTAAACGGGGCTTATCAAAAGTGGTGTAAAAGCCCGAAATGAGACAAAAACTTACCTTGAAACTAATCAGCGTGTAGAGTGAGTTGGAATATGCTAATGGACTTGAAACCGGAAAAGCTTCCTCCTCCTGGGATGTAAATGGTAAAATATATATATAGCATAAACAATTGATGACAAACTATATGTATTTTTCTTTTCTTTTATTTCGTCTAAATTTACAAAGACAAAAATAGGGTTTCACACTTACTTTGTGAACTGTCTGATTCTCCTTCCATATATGCTTATAATGATTAAGAGAGAAGACATTTCAAGGAATGTCGACTGGGTGATGCAGAAAAATTCTGTCGTAAAATTCAAAAGACCACGTGCGGTCTAGGACTAGGTCTAACAACCAAAGGTTACAGACCTAGACTGTGCGGTCACATGCACTTTCCACCAACCTGGAAGACTATATTCGGTACTTCTTTTTTTTTTAAGTGTCAAAAAATCTTTTCAGCAGATGTCCTATGTATTTACTAGCTTCAGGGAATTCATCATGTACACCCGGAGCAACTAAATATAAAAGTAAACCTCTACCATGTGAGCGCAATGTACAAGTGAACGTCACTCGATACTTTTAGTCCGGTTCTTTTAAGTTTTCTCAATCACAGTTTTCGTGTGTAATTTTTATTTATTCTCCCGTGATGAATATCACCAGCAGTGAACAAATTTTTGCCTGTCAGAAAACAGAAATGTTGCGTCTAGTCTAAGTGAACGTGCAGCTGGCTTACCACACCCTGTGTAATAACAAAACGATTAATGCGGCTTGTCCACATTATCAAACATATCGACTCAAGTATATATTGACGCAATAATTATAATAAGGGATTGCTCTGCAAACGGAAGGTACACATATCGGCACACTTTGAAGTAGTGCACTTACAGCTTTAAAAAGATTAAATCTTAATTCATATCGGCACACTTTGAAGTAGTGCACTTACAGCTTTAAAAGGATTAAATCTATATTTCAAACGATTAAGAAAAAAAAGAAGAAAAAAAGAGTTAAAAGTAGCCGGGAGATGGTACACCCCACTAATGCAATCAGGTTCACACTTGCAATTTTGCTATAATTACACGTAAAAACAGCAGCATCTGACATCGTTAACGACATTAAATCATCTACGGAACGTTGAGAATATATCACAAAACAACACAGTAGTCTCTGTACACAATGAGTTACCCGAGAACAACCTTTCCCCTGTACTGTAATCCCTAGAAGTGATACACTTTGGAGGTATCCATTTTAATACCGATAGCAGTTTTCACCCAACTAAGGGTAGCACGCGGAGAGCTCTGCGCTGCTGCACATGCCATTCTGATCATAGTCGGGGTAACTGGATCACAGGTGGAGGCTTGCAACAAGCAGATTAGGTAGTGATTGGCAGGACACGTGAGGGGTGCGCCACTGCCTTGTATTCATATGTGCACACACTTCAGTAACAACCAACAGCCCCATCAATAAATAATAAGGATATAAATAGGCGCAGCGCTTGCAGTGTGCTCTCTGTGGTATTATGATACACATGTCAATGATGGGAATATACAGCAACGAAGGACAGTTGTTCGCCAGCCCAGTCACTGCGCTATTCTAGTGACCAGGACCAGCGCCTTGACACCGACAAGGCAACCGAGGTGACAGGAAACATGGCAACATTATGCACGCTTGAACTAGACTTCGCTGAACTAGTTAACGATTGAACAAATCAACCCTAAATCAAATCAAACCAGATAATTTCAATATGGTCAATCAGTATTTTGGTACAACAAGCAATCACGCATTCAGTTCAAGACAATGCAACTCAAATAGCTTATCAAGCATTACTTACAGTTCGTTATGTACACTTATAATTACTAGAATTCTAATACATTGTGCTAGCACGAATACTCCGCTTCGGAAAAAAAAAGATTAATTAAAAAAACACATGAAACAAACCGATGAATCGGAGGCGAGATTCTTCGCCTGCATTAGCAAACGAGTACCGATAATGCATTAATTGCTATTAAAACTGGCAGTTCATTACATCACTTATATGAATGAGGCAAATAGGACTAGGCGTACATCACCGAACACGACCCCCCACTCCTCCCCCCCCCCTCCTCCCCCCAACGCACACATTATGCATCCACCCTGTGCGTTGCCATCAGCTGTTATAATAATATACTGTCAAAAATATTCACTGTATTTCATGGTTCTCTGTAATTTCCAATTCTCGATATGAGTGGTATGGGCACTGCAATGTTGCTCCTTCATAGTTTAAGGACAGGTGGGGCTTAGTGACCCTAGACGGCGGCATAAACAATGTTTGTACCAAGGCAGAAATCAAAATCCTACTTTTGTGCAACCAAAATCTCCAGTATTTAAAATATGAAAAAGATAAAGCTGTCAGACAATTAACAATATATATTCTGAATAAAGTAACTTATTTCATTAGCATTCCAAAGAATTTATGACATTCAAGTTAAGTTTTGAACAAGAAATGTAAGCAGAATCCGACGGATTCGTCCAAAAATAATGTAAAATTATCGAAAATCTTACATAATAATCCGGCTCTGTACAAACACTGATGAATCAGGCGGAACGATGCACGCAGGCAGACAGGAGCAATACAAAGTTTGATTACCCAGAAAATGACATGTTTACTTATTCGGAATATTAATAACCTGGTTCCCTTCCAAAATGTGGTGCATACGGGACATGGTATGTATGTATGTATGTATGTATGTATGTATGTATGTATGTATGTATGTATGTATGTATGTATGTATGTATGCATGCATGCATGCATGCATGCATGTATGTATGCATGCATGCATATAATATATATACAAATACACATACATAAATATATAATAAATATCTGCATATATATGTATACATACATAAACATATACACACATTTACACAATATATAACTGTATATATATAATTCCCACGTGTACAATACATGTTATGTATGTATTATTATTCATAACGCAGGTGGGGGTATGGGGGGCGCTGTGAGCCCCCAAGACAATTTGGAATTTGGTGCAATTTCAGGGGAATTTTAAGACAACCTGGAACTACTTTGCTGTAGCTGAAGTCATTTTTCTTTGGGAAAATATCCTCTTACTGCCTTACAACCAATCATCATGGGTTGTAGGAGGATATTTTTCCAAAAATAAAATCCTGTATCAGCATCAAGGGTACTTCACTTGTTTTTATAGTAAAGCTCCTTCTGAATCTGGCAGTAAATTACTTGATATATTTTATGTCAGAAGGACACCCCCCACCCATTTCTTTACATCTGATTTACACAAATTTCTAAATGAAACTTGTTGCCTAGAAAAAAAATCGGAAATCCGCCGAAAATCGGAAATTATATATATATATATATATAACCTGGTTAGGAATTTTGAAAGCTGTGAATCTTTATCCCCGAGCTCGAGACACAACCGTAGGCGTGGCAAGGCATCTGTGGCGGTCTTTCTGTGCGCTGCGTCCACTGCATGTACATGTGGACATGCATACACGACAAGCGTTTACACTGCAAACAAACCGTAAGCAGTCCAGCGGACTGCCTGATAGAGATGGCACAGCAAAACTATAAAGGAAACACCACCAAACCTGTCGTCATTCACAACATGACTTCCTCACATGGCGACTAGTCAGAAAAATCAAGTTTCAACGTGAAAAATATATATACACAAAGCTTTTTATGTTGACAAGAATGTCTACCATCTGACGTCACAGCTCACCAGTTCAACTTAAATGGCACAATCGGGTACCATGGATTATGCACTCACTCTTTTTCATGCTAATTCTTTTTTTTCTTCTTGTAGCAAATATACATTGAAATTCGACTCCGGTGACTGAGCTATATAATAATTACAAAGCATGCTACATGCAAAGGTCATCATTCGTGTTGTTGTCGCTCATATAAAACACATAGGAAATTGGTCAAGAACCATCTAGTGTGTGCTGACGTACATTATGTTGTGATCAGTGTGCACCACTGGTAGTAGCAGCAGTAGTAGTAGTAGTAGTAGTAATCCTTCACAAGAACTTTTCTTATCCCGGCAACAAGCTTCTCTTTAAGGTGACGTGTCATCGACACTGTGGACTGGGAGTAAGTGCTGGGATATGTGAGTCTTTTGGGGGAGAAGATAAATCACCACCTTAACCCTGGAGGTTAAGATGATAACAAAGATAGCAGCCTGAAGAATAGATGAGCTCTGTGTCGGCCCACCCAAGAAGACATTATTAACATTAAAGTGGCATAGTCCGATAAAAGCATAAACATTTTCAAAAGCAAAACATTTATCTACATATCCAACTTAAATACTGATGCACTTATTAAGTTATTTGTTGCTACACAGAAGGGCACATTATGTCAATTTAATAAAAACCTGTTACTGTTAAAACCTATAGGATCAGAGTTTTGACAAGCACGCCAAAATTAATGAAGGATGTTTAGACTTCAGATATCTCCAAAAGTTAAGTCATTTTCAATCATAGCTACTTAACTGAATTCTCCTGAATTATAACAATTAAACCTACCATATTTATCTCAGAAAATGACAGAAACTTAAAGCCATCGGCAGGTTCCGTACACCTGTGAAGATAGGGAATTCAAGGCTTTTCAAGGCTGTTTAAAAAAATTAGGAATCCAAGACTATTTTTATTTGGATTTCAGGAGAGAAAAAAACAATGGTGAATGGTGATTTCAGACTAATTTAGATCAGTGGGGGCAGTTTAATGGAATTCAAGACTTTTTAAGACTAATTACACAAAATAGGTTAAATTCAAGGCTTTCTAAGGCCTTGAAATGGGGCAAATGAAGTATTTTCCAAGACTTTCCAGGCCCCGTACGGACCATGCATCGGACTATGCAACTTTAATTCAGGGATCCCCCCACCCCCAACCCCGCCCCGCGCCGACCCTGAGGCCGGGGCGGGGGTCATTAATGATTCACTGACGTCCCTCACATGAGCTTGACGCGCTTGATGGGTGGCGCGTCGCCGCTGCCGCCACTCGACACGGGCACGACGACAATGGTCTTGGGCGTGCCCTGCGACCCGGTCAGCACCGTCACCATTGTGGGGCTGCTGTTGGAGAAGGTGGTCGCCGACGACGACGCGGCGTGGTTCAGCGCGCTCAGGCTGGTGGACGTCAAGGTAGCGGAAGAGGCGGGTAGCAACGTTATCGTATTGTTGCCAAGTGACGTAATGTGCTGTTGAGAAAGCGACGACTCGCTCTTCACATCGCTGTCGCTGTCTTGACTCGCCATCGAGATCATACCCCCAAGCTCAGCAAACTGTAAACCAAGCAACCGGCAACGGTGAGCAAAATGCCAACAGGAAGGGACACACCGACACGGCTCAACAAACGGAACGGGGCCGCAGGACGTCGGGTGTGCCCGGCACGCCTTCGCGCAACCAACAACGGTGCTACTTACACGCGCTATACCTTTTTTTGTTTCTATTTTTTTGCGGTGTTTTTTTTAAATACCTCATCATGCCATGTCGGAATATCAATCCTGGAAAATGCACACACGTACAAGCAATTACCATTTTTATTACGTAATTAAAGTTGTATAGTGCGATGGTTTTGAGTTTCTGCAATTTGCTGAGATAAATACATTAGATTGATCATTATAATCTACTTTACTTTCGTTTGAAATGACTTATTTTAAATGGCTAACTTTATAGATATTTCAAGTTAAGACATACCAAGTTAATTTAGGTAAATTAATTTTGACACTGCGTTTCAGCAATAACAGGTTCTATTGAATTGACGAATTCCCTTTTGTGCAGTAACAAATGCTTAATATTAATAAATGTACCACTAAGTTGTATATATAGGATCAAAGATAAGGGTTTTGGTATTAATATTTGGAGGTTTTCATCGGACTATGCAGCTTTAATGAAAGTTACATAATCCGATGCTTTTTTAGAAATTCTGCTGTTTTATTCAGATAAATATATTATATTGATTGTTGTTAAGCTTTTTACAAAAAAAATAGTTAACAGGTTTAACTTTCGAGATATTAGAGGTGGAAAACATCCAAAATTAATCTGAAATGCGCACATTGAAATGCTGGACATCATAAGCTTCAGCAGTGACAGGTTATTTAAAATTGACTTGGTATTTCTTCTCTCTAACAATTAATGTTCAACGAGTGCACCCGTACCTAAGTTGGATATGTAGGATCAAATCTAGTTAAGTGCTTTGGCTTCGAAAACGTTATACTTTCATCGCATTATGCAGCTTTAATGTACTATTAGTACTAATAATAGTTCTCGTAAATAATGCTCAAAGCCAAAGTATTTATATTACAAAATTGTACTATGCATAATAGATAAATAAAGATGGTTGTAATGCCTTAAGGGAATGTGTATGGCATGACTGGTTAATAGTGAGATAGCTAGGTGGGTATTTTCTTTAATCCTGATGAAAGAGCACGGTTACGATGGACACCACCAATGTACCTCGCCACACTACGTATAATATATAAATAAAGGTGAATACGCATACACTTAAAATAGTTAATAATGAGATAGCTCGTTGGGTATTCTCTTTAATTCTGATAAAGAAGTATCATTACGATGGACACCACCAGCATACCTCGCCCATTACGGCAATCGGCGTTTCACCCGTCGCAGCCGACACCTTGTGTTCCACCAAGTAGAACATGTATTCATCATAGAGTAACCGAATGAGGTGGAAGGAACCGAAGCTGGCGGCACTCCTCAGAGTCAAGTCCCGGATCACCATCGAGCTGCAACAACCAGATGTACGTGGTGAGTCGACTGCAGCGTGGAGCGGGGAGCGGGGAGGCGGGAGGGGGAGTGGGGAGTGGGGCCGGGAGAGGAGAGCGGGTAGGCGGGGGAGGGGAGAGGAGAGCGGGGAGGCGGGAGCGGGGAGGGGAGAGGAGAGCGGAGAGTGGGGAGGGGGGAGCGGAGAGAGGGGAGCGGAGAGTAGGGAGGGGGCGTGGAGCGGGGAGCAGGGAGGGGAGGTGGGAGCGGGGAGGGGAATGGGGAGGGGGAAGCGGGGGAGGGGGAAGGCTGAGCAGGTAGTGGATGGCAACATCGTAGTGATCAGGCCTCAGCACATGATTATGTTGGGTATAATAAGCACTGACACACATTAATAAATATGTGATAGGTATGTATTCTATTTGCACTCACTATGCCTATATAACTAGCTGAAGAGTTGTCTGCATGTCTGCCGAGAACTGCTACAGCCGGGTGGCTGCTGAACTACGAATATAAATGTTTCTTACTATCGCCGGCTTGTAAATTTGAAATTGAGCTTCACTCAGGAGAAAAGTGAGACATTACATAAACATATTGAACATTTCAGTGAAAGAAAAGGACAGCAAAGGACATATTCAGAGCGAAAGAAGTGCGTAAATTGTATTCCGTCATATTATTATTTAACTATCTCTTTTACACAGAATGCAAAAGCTCACAATCAATTGTAAACTTTGTGGCAAGGGTCGTTAAGCCCAAATTAAAATACATGGTATTAATTTTTTTAAGTTATAAGAGGTGATAGGAGTCCAGGGGCCATATGCATGGAGCGGTGTTAGCGGCGTGTGGTGTTCACCTTCTAACACTGGGTACCTATCACCGGTTATCAGGGGTGTCACGAAGTATGTCATGCCGTATGCATGGAGGCCTAAGCGGTTTGTGTTAGCTAAACGTGAATTTATTTATAGATTTGGGAAATCCCTGTGAGCCTGTTGCCGGCGAGCACCTGGTTTGGCCTAATATATTGCCTCTCCACACACCGGGAACCAGCGACTCTTGTTACTGGTGAGCCTGTTCCCGGCGAGCACCGCTACTTCACAATATCGCCGCCGATCCGGCGGCCGGGAACCAGCAAGCCTTGTTACTGGTGAGCCTGTTCTCGGCGAGCACCGCTATTTCACAATATCGCTGCCGATCCGGCGGAGGCGTTAATATCGATTCGATTTTATTGGTTTAATTTGACCAAAATTCGGCGGCGGCGTTAATGTCGCTTCGATTTTAGGGTTAATTTGATGAAATTTCACTTATTGCGAATGTAATTCTGCTAAATATGATAGCATTTATTAGATTTGGGCCTAATATATTGCCGCCGATGCGCCGGTTGCCATCTCCACACACCGGGAAGCATCAAGCCTTGTTACTGTGTGAGCCTGTTCAGGGCGATGATGTCGACGCTGATTTGTTTAGTTTACATTCGTCGATTCGACAATATTAATATCGCCACCAATGCGGCGCCAGCGCTAATATCGCTTCGAATTTAGGGTTAATTTGATCAAATTTCACTTTTTGAGTATGTACTTCTGTTAAATATGATAGCATTGAATAGATTTGGCCCTAACCTAACACTAACACTGCTGTAAACCTGCTATGGGCTGGTGTTAGAATCTCCGACTTTAAACTCGCGGTGTTGGCCTAACACTGCTCCATGCATAGCGACTTTTCGGCGCTAAACCAGAAATCCCGCCCTAAACGCGTTTTGGCTCGCTAACACCGCTCCATGCATATGGCCCCAGATGTCCCCAGGAATGTTCAAATTTCTAGTTCAGATAAATGTTACAAAAAAGTACAGGGCATATAATGAATGACTATGGTTGACATGTCATCACAGAACTCAAAATCGGGCTGAAATAATAACAGCTGGTATGTCTGGTTCTTTCTTATTTACAGGGATGTGATGGCCATCAAGAAAAAACTCTGAAAGTCAGGCCGGGTGTTTGGGGCTGCCCAGGCTCTGGGCCCAGGAGGCAGCGCCCCTGGAAGCACGATTATTTCAACAGGCCATTCCGATTAAAGGCCGGACCCAGACTCAGGAATGAAAGTGGTCCAAAGAAGCGGAAATATATGCCTATGGTAAGGTTATCTGTAAACTGATGAAGAATTTAAGCGAAAATATGGATATTCTCCCATAGGCTTATAACTGAGAGGGAATCGCAGAAAATTCCCGGAAGTCAAGTTTCATGCATTTTTTTATTTTTTTTTTTTTGTGACAAGTTTTTTATTCTGCCCATAACGTATAAGCTCCCGTGAGGGTGCTTGTTTTCAACGCTGGACAGCTGTGGTACTAGATTGGTCTGGTCCCGCACTCAGGAGTCTTTACCTGATCTTTCTCGGGCCAACCTTTGCGGTTTTGGGTGTTAGTAGTTTCTATATTAGTTTTTTTTTTAATTTTCAAGTTTTTTCCTAACCTGTATATGATAACTTAGCCTACTATGTACATCTACGCAGATGACATACAGGCCTGTGGGAGAGGATCCCATCCCATTGTGGTTTGTTACAGCATCCTTACACCCATGCCCTGTCCTTAGATAGTACACCAGTGTGCCAGAACTCCCCTGGACCCTTCAGGACTGCGACTAGGTGGGATGGCTGTGTTGTATGGTTAGCCATTTCGTATTTCAGGGTGATTCGGATGCATGACCGTGGCCTGCCTGGTTCTGCTTTGGTTTGTGCCAGTACACATACCCAGACGGACTGCGCCCTATGGTGATAGTCATTTATAATTGTATACATTGCAGCATTTGAACAACGTATTAGCATACACTGATAATGCTGGGGCATTTGAATATGCTGATAGTGCCGTGGCTTTTGAAAACGCATTAGCATACGCTGATAGTGTTGAAGGATTGCAGGGGCTGCCCAGGCAGAATAGGCGCCAGGAGGCAGCGCTCCTGGAAGCTCACGCAATTTAACCCCCCCCCCCTCCCCCGCCATAAAACACCCAATTTTTTAACGGGAATCACATACCTGCATCATTTAATAATTGTTTTTAATTAATTCAATAACAACTTTTTTTTTAAATCACCATCTTCATTGTCCTTACCTGTAGAAGGACCACTTGAGGAGGAATTGCCGTGCCGCCTTCGGAAAATTGGTTGTGCCTTCGTACGGCTTCAGAACCTGGTTGACTACGCTCTCGAGCCAGATGGCCCACTGCTCAAGTGAGTTCTGCTTTTGTAGTGTCTTCTTAAAGTCCTGCTCCAGCTGGTGAACCACCGTGTCATCACACTGACACACCCAGGAGGCCTGCTCCTGCACGAGGCAACACAAACACGAACGGTGGCTTCAGAGGTTATGTCAAAGCAGAGGTCGAGTCAGACTTCATGATTAGACATGATGCGATTATTTCAACAGGCCATTGCAATTAAAGGCCGGGCAGTCTCAGGGATGAAAGTGGTCTCTGGCCAAAGAAGCAGAAATCTATGCCTACAGTAAGGTTATCTGTAAGCCGATAACTAATTTCTGTGAAAACGTGGATATTCTCGCATAAGCATAGGACTATCAGGGAATTGCAGACAATTCTCGGAAGTCAGGCTTCACACATATTGTATACACTGATAGTGCTGCAGCATTTTAAAAACGTATTAGTATATGCTGATAGTGCTGCAGCGTTTGAACAATGCATTAGCATACACTTATAGTGCTGGGGCGTTTGAACATATTAGCATATGCTGATAGTGCTGCGGCATTTGAACAATGCATTAGGATACGCTGATAGTGTTGAAGGATTGCAGTACAATCTTAGAAATCTGCAAAATCGAGATCTTCATCCCTGCAGAATATATAAAGAACCCATGCCAACAATGTGACGCTGCCCCTCCCTCCCCCTGTGTGCCTTCAAACCACATCTCTCAGTGTTTATGTAAACTTACCAAGAACTAACTGACTATTCATCTTTATATTAGCCCGATGTCTTTATGTGCACTCAGTAGATACACTCAACTATGTGTTTAGAAATAGCATGCTGCCTAATGGCTCAGGGATGAAAGTGGTTTCCGGGGAAAAAAGCAGAAATGCTGATATTCTCCCATAGGTTTAGCATTGTCAGGGAATCGCGGAAAAATACCGGAAGTCAGGTCTCAACTAGCCTTGTTGTGATTGCATTATCACCCATATCTAACAGTTTCTTGCCTAGGTTTTATGTTCTAACAACATCATGGTGTTCTCTGTGACTTTTTTCTAGGTCAGACTCCTAATCTGAAGGTCGGTGGTTCGATTCCCCATGCCCCCACCTCTGCCAATTTGGATTTCCACCGGTGCGGATAATTTACAGCGTCATCAAAGGCCAGTTGCTCTCATACCATGTCTATGTGGTGTGGGAGGTTAAAAATCCCTTGGGTCGGTAAAAGTGTAGGCTCGGGCTTTCTATCGACAAACTGTCTAATGGTGAAAACAAGTCTATTCAGGCTTATCCATAATAGGCAGTATAAATCTTCAAGAAAAAAAAGAAAAAAGGTCATATAAGAATGGGATTCGAACCACACAACTGTTGTCATATACATCCCATCTTTTGGAATTTTGTTTAACGTTAATAGGTGGATATAAGAAATCCCAGAAATCAGTGAAACCGCGGAGGTCTTTCATCTCTGATGGCTATAAGCCATGGTTCTACACAATTTTAATTTAAATGGCAAAAAACGGTAGAGCTAGTGACTTGACACGTCAGTCACCATAGAAACTGACCACCCAATGCTTATAAACAGCCACGACATGGGCAGACACCACGTGACCTCCTGAGATAGGACGCCTGCCCCAAATATTGCAATCGCCTGGTTCACCTCACCAGAGTCTGTTTTAAACAGCAGCTGCCTTAATGACACCACCATTTCAGATAACATGCAATTACTTCAATAGACCGTTTTATTTGAGTTCTAAGCAGCAGTTCCTTTAATTACAGCATTATTACAATATACGAGGACGCCGTCGACACTTACCTGGACATTGACAAAGTCGACCCGGTTCAGGTCAGTCAGCATCTGGTTGATCTGGGACGTGTTTTGCAGCACGGCGCGCGCCGCTTGTGCCAGGTGGTTCAGTGACGTGTACCGCCGCAACGTTTGCGCAAACGCACCCACAGAGTTTACCTGCCGACGTAGGTTGGTAAGGTGAGATGAGAGCACAAGAGAACTTGGAGGTGCCTCGGGCACCGGGGCTGAGTGCTGCTTAATTATTGAAGAAAGCGCGCTAATTCAGGCATAACTGGCAGTTATTGAACAGTTATTGAACAGACTGCGTTAATGCCAGCGTGGCCATTAATAACGACACGTGTCAATACACCACGCCCAGAACAGAAATCATTATCCTGTACAGCAGGCTCAATGTATTCAGCCTTAATGGTTATCTACATCTGAGATTATAACCAACAAAAATGGCCATAATTTAAGATCTGCTTTAAATAATAAATTGTTACCATAAACAATTATGATATTGTAATCTTTTAAATAATAATTCAAATTTAAATAAGTATATATTGAATAACTTGGAAGTGCATAAGGCACTAGGGCACAGTGCTGCTTAGTTATTAACGAAGAGACGGCGCAAATGTAGGTATAGGCGTTAGTTATTGAACATACTGCTTTAATGTGGCCGTGGCCATTAATAACACAACGTGCCACTACCCAACGTCCAGAACAGAAATAATTGCCCTGCACGGTATGCTCAATGTATTCAGTCTTTAAATGTATTCAGTCTTAAAGGTTATCTACACATGAGATTTAACTAAATTGCTATATTTCTTCTATATATATATTTAAAAAAACTATTTTTATGTTTAAACATTTGCCAATCATATTTTAATATACCTAAAAATGCTAATCACATCTTTATTATTTTATAATAAGAATTTCTATTTATCTATAACTTGGTTAGTTTAACATCATGTGGAATTTGGGTTTTGAAACTACAGGATAAATAATTGTTCAATCAAATCGGCCGCCGGTGAAAGCCTGCAACATAGCTAAATGTTTCAGGTCTTTGAGGAATTTTGTGATAATATTAGGTAGTAGATGGCGAAAATACTCTTAGACTGTTTCTTTAGTGGGGTTTTATGTCCTAGATATTTTAGAAACAACTAAAATCGCAGATTACTGGGTTAAAAAACTGCGGTAATCCGCGAAATTGCCGATATTTGTCACCCCTGCTATCTAGCGCCATTACCTCAGTCTATGAAATAATTGTTACAAATGTGTGGGTGTTTGTTCAAATATCCTTTCCTTGCTGAGCTGGAGGTTGCCTATGCTTATTCCGACAAACAGGGAAACTACATGGAATGAACCTATGGTGACGCTAACTTAATCACATCTGTGTGGACTGTCAGTTGCCAACTTACCTTGGTTTTCAACATTTCCTCCGGCACTCCGACCATGGCCGTTTTCAACCATCCTTCTAAGCTTTTCGCAAAGTTTCGAATTGCTTGAGTAAGGGAACCTGCAATGAAAGAAAGCGCATTAAAATGATTGCTATTGTACTAGTCTGCACTGACCTATCAGGCAAGGAGCACGAGCAGGTAGGCATGGATAGGGTGATTGCATGAGGGTGCCTAGATAGTCCAATGGTTAGCTTAGTCTCAGAAGGGCAAGAAGTGTGGGTTTGAATCCTGCTCCAGGTGCATATTTTCCATTTCCATCACCGCGATGACACAGGTGCCATGACCAGGATTCTGTACAAGGTACATGATGTATGGTTGTCAAACCTATTCTGTCTAAGCATATTGCCCGTATAACATGTATGTATGTAATTGTATGACTTATGGACGTAAACCACTTAAAAAACTTTGAATTCCTGGGAGATAAGTGTAGTAGTCTGCATGGACCTCCAGACAAGAAGCCACATAGACAGCATGGACAGGGTGATGGCATTTGTAGCCTAGGTAATGTAATGGCTTTCTTACGGAATTACTGTTTGGGGTATTGTCAAAACTGATGCCACTCAGAACAGAAGTTCTGCAGAAACAAGCAATTCGGAAAATATGTAGGGCATTTTATAACATCCACACCGATCCATTACTCAAGCGGTCTAGGATTTTGAAGATGTAAGCAAGAAGTGTTATTATTTATGCCTGATGTTGTGCAAAACAGACTGCCAATGTAATTTTCAAATCTGTTTTGCTATAATCATATATCAATGGCTTAAATAAAACAAGACAAGCACAATTATTTCATAAAGTGGCTACCAAGTCAATGTTTGTTGACAAACTTCCATTGTACGTATATCCCACTTTATGGAATGCATGGAATCCTGTCATTGAGGTGAATATCTCGTTTAAACACAGAATAAAATCTGTACTATTAAGTCAATATACAGATACAGTAAACTGTAACAACAAATTATGTTGTGATTGTTACCCTAGGCCATATAGACCTAATGAGTAATGATAAAATATTTTCAATTTAAACTACAGAATTTGTCTATTGATGAACATGTCCTGATCTCATTGTATCTTTTTGTATCTATCTGTGTTTGTTTCCTTAAAGGGCAGCATGTAGGTTATTTGCATATTAGCTCCAGGGCTCATGAGTTTGTTTGACATATTATTTATAAGGGGAAGTGGGAAGACAACCATTAATGGATACACTGTTCCTACAATTTCTATTGTCAACAGGTTAGCTTATATTTGTAGAATATGTATAGAAATAGTGAATAAAAATGTCTAAATGTCTAGCACGCTAGCCCCGAAATGCCATGAAGTGTGGGTTCGAATCCGGCTCTAGGCGCAACATTTCCCATTTTCATCACCCCCACAATACTATCGATATCGGTCTTGCTTCAATATTGCGGGTCAAAATCTGATGTCACTTTATAACTTCCGGTTTGTGCCAATTTGTCCCTCTCTCCAGAAACTAACTTCCGTGTTTTAAGAAGATGAAAGAAGGATTGATAATGTAGTGCAGTCAGATGTGGTCAAACGCTTCACTGCTCCCCTATCATAGTACTGCGGCCCTGGCAGGTGAGTATTAGCGTAGGGGATTGGACACCTATTCAGAGGACCAGTTCCAACAACCCAGATGACTAACTCTCACCGTTAGAGCAGGGTATATAAGAATCCGTGACATGTCTTAGGGTCAGTCCATTACCAGCACTGACCTCTCGGGGGAATATAAGTTTGTACCAACATTTTAGTGTTTGTTTTTCTCTTTCAACTCCAAGGTTCAACTAGGGGATATCTGTTTCCAGAAGGATATAAAATCGGAAAAATCAGCTAAAATGCAGAATTCTTTCATCCCTGATTTATTTTATATTTGACTTACATTTGTTGTCGATTGCACTCAACTATTAAAATATAATTTCAGACCTGCAGTAGATCACCAGTAGAACTTAGTTTAATGTGATCATATGTGTGTGTGAGAAGATAATGGGCTTACTTGGGATAGGGCGGAGAACATCTGGGATAAGAACTTCAACGAGTGCTTGGTAGAAGGCGCAGTCAGACCGTCGTACATGTTTCTGTACACACTCCATCCGACACATGGCGTATAGTGTGTCCTTCGGTAACCGCATCTCCATCGCTGTCTCTCCGCTGAAGGAAGATTATATTTTTGTTACATTCCTTGATTTAGCAGGGGAAATTTCAATTGTGGATAGTTGGTCTTCCCCATGCCACTGCTCCATGTTCTATACTACTAATGCCGAGCACCTTGCTAGGTAACAAGCGTAAATCTTTAAGTCATTGGCTTGACTTGGCCAAGTCCTACACGGCAAGTGGGTACTCAACTCATTCGGCCACCCTGTCTGATCAATGGCTTGTAATGTTCCACATATACGCTATTTTATATAAGACCATGAAAAAACATTGGATTGCCACTGAAAGAACTGGTGCAAAATGTAACCGTTACAAGGCACTTGGGACTTTTTTTAATCTTCCATAATTCAATATGAACAATTGCTTGTTTGTTGAAGGTTTACCTCCTGGAAACCTCTACGGTCATATCAGGACGGTACTAACTTGTGACAGTGCACACTCATGGTCACTTTATAGTGCTGCCCCACTGGGAAATCAGGCTGCTAGCACCATGACCCGATATTCCACTCAGTCACATTATCCTGACACTGAGCTAACCAGTCCTTGCCCTATCCTATTAATGCCGAGTACCTGCTAGGAAGCGACAAGTATCAATTTTGTAAGTCATTGGTTTGACTCGACCAGGAACCGAACTCCTGATCTCCCGCACACGAGGTCCGCACTCTGATTCGGCCACCGCGCCGGGTCCCATACCTAGGGGAATCCCAGCTTCAGATCCAATTTCAGCTATTTCTTACACTTACGAGTTGTGTCGACTGCAGTGGATGTAACTTACTTTTGTATCGTGTCCGGACTGCTATTCCGCCAGAACTGTTGCCAGAGATGCTCAATGACGTTAAATTGTAAATTGACTACGACCTCCAGGATTGCTTCGCTGTGCTCTTTGTAGAGCTGTTCGAATATCCGTAAGTGCTCGTGACTGACCCCGTCCGGCAGTGGCTTTGGACCCGGGTCAATCGAGCCAAAGTTTGGGATTGCGGCCGAGGCATCCCCTAGGAACTGCTGGTGCTGGTGCTGCTGTGTGGTTGGCTGTGGGGTGTCGGCACTCTGTGAACTCTCAGACTCGTCAGTTCCGTCCTTGAACCTAGAAGGGCAACACGATGGTTTGGGTATGCTTAAATAAGGCAGTATGGTCAGGTCAAGTAACTTGTCAGTTCTGTCTCTGAACATAGTAACTTGTCAGTTCTGTCTCTGAACATAGTAACTTGTCAGTTCTGACTCTGAACATAGTAACTTGTCAGGTCTGTCTCCGAACATAGTAACTTGTCAGTTCTGTCTCTGAACATAGCAACTTGTCAGGTCTGTCTCTGAACATAGTAACTTGTCAGGTCTGTCTCTGAACATAGTAGCTTGTCAGTTCTGACTCTGAACATAGTAACTTGTCAGGTCTGTCTCTGAACATAGTAACTTGTCAGTTCTGACTCTGAACATAGTAACTTGTCAGTTCTGTCTCTGAACATAGTAACTTGTCAGTTCTGACTCTGAACATAGTAACTTGTCAGGTCTGTCTCTGAACATAGTAACTTGTCAGGTCTGTCTCTGAACATAGTAACTTGTCAGTTCTGTCTCTGAACATAGTAACTTGTCAGTTCTGTCTCTGAACATAGTAACTTGTCAGTTCTGACTCTGAACATAGTAACTTGTCAGGTCTGTCTCCGAACATAGTAACTTGTCAGTTCTGTCTCTGAACATAGCAACTTGTCAGGTCTGTCTCTGAACATAGTAACTTGTCAGGTCTGTCTCTGAACATAGTAACTTGTCAGTTCTGACTCTGAACATAGTAACTTGTCAGGTCTGTCTCTGAACATAGTAACTTGTCAGGTCTGTCTCTGAACATAGTAACTTGTCAGTTCTGTCTCTGAACTTGTCAGTTGTCTCTGAACCTAGAAGTGTGATAGGTACGGTTAAATAAGACAGTATGGTCAGGTTAAGTAACTCATATACAATTCTTATGTCATTTAACCAGGAAAGGGAACACAGTAGCATGGTCAAGGTTAACTAAGAGAGTGGGGTCAGGTCAAGTAAGTCAGAATCAACAGTTCCGTCGTTAAACCCAAGCTAAATAAGGCTATGGGCAGTATTGTAGGTATTATTTCCACCCTGAATTAAGATCCTTACCTCACAGGGAAACTAGAAACTCACTGTACACGGAAATGAGACGGTACCGATCTGCTTTTCATAGCATTTTAAGAACATTTCTGAAAATTATACATTTTGTGTGTGCAACCAGCATCTCAACTCTATTTAATCATCACAGGCCTCCCGCATTGTGGATTTTCTTTTTAAAGCCAATTTTATCCTGAAGCTTCTGCAGATGAGCTGCAGCCAGTTCCCGAAGAAATACAAAAATTCCCCTTTCAGCTCCAGAAAATGATAGGGCATCAGTTAAAATCGCTATAACTTAATTGTTTCCTAACTAAATTTAAAACAGGATGCATCATTGTAAAGAGGGTAGCTTTCAACAGGATTCCGAAATGCTAAAAGCAGAATCAAAAGAGTAACTATGACTACAACTGCATCCCGGATATAAATGCTTAAATAATGTCGAATGTATACAGCTGCCATAAGCTATCTTTAAGGGATGGAGGAGGGAGGGGATATAGAGTTTAACTTAAATCAACACCAAGGGAAATTTGAACAAATCACAGCCTACAATATGGCAACTTACATAGTGACGCGCTTCTGACTAGATGGGGTTTGTCGCATGGCCATCGTCTGGTCATCCGAAAACTGGTTCAGTGGCGAGGTAGCCTTGATGCGTATCCCATAGTAGTGGTACTTAGAGTTTCCCCTGAAAAACAATACTTGTCCATACACTACTTGTATGTATAGAATCTCCCTATTACTATCCATGACATTTGGTTGTTGAGCATTTTGTACTTTGAATTAGTTGACCAGAATATAAATTGTGAAACGCACTGGGTATTCGCAGAGCTGCGCTGTGAATAATAGCCACCAATACTGTAATTCGCAAAGCTGCAACTAACTGGATGGCACCATGCACCACCTGTGGGAAAGCTGGAAACTACTGGAACATGGAATGCACCAGCTGGTATTAAAATCAGCATAACCAGTAGGGCAAGGCACGGGTCCCTTTAAACTGCTAAAATCAAATTCTGTTATTTATGAGCCTGACTTAATAATAATAGAGTGCTAATATTGAAAACGGCGACTGGACCGCAGTCACTGCACCGCAAATAATAATCATTCGCCGGCTAATTCGCTGATTAGTTCTGCGAATAATAAACATGCACACTTAAGCTCTGTGTCAGGGTGGATAGCAATCACTATTTTGGGATTGAACAGTTGTCCAGCGTTGAAAACAAGCACCCTCACGGGAGCTTATACGTTATGGGCAGAATAAAAAACTTGTCACAAAAAAAGAAGAAAAAAGAACAGAGCAGCCCCGAAAATAATACCCAACTGATAACCACAAACTGCTTAAACATAAACTCTGTGGCCAGTGTATATACCAATTACTATTTGGGGAATGAGAAGCTCTGCAAGTAATAGCATATTTTCAGTAATCCACATAGCCGTGTTTGAATAATAGCTCTACCACCACTTATTCTTAGCCTATAGGCTTTGAAAAAATCGGAAATATTAAAAAATATTACAGAAAATTACATGATATAAATGCAATATTTGTTCTACATTTGACCGTGAAGGCAGCTCTGCGGATAATAATCATTATTGTGCTAATTCGCAGAACAAAGCAGCTTTGTGAATAATAATCATTCTTCCGCTAATTAGCAGAGCAGCACAGCTCTGCGAATAGCATCGTCTATTGTGAAATTAGTTAACTATATCCATACATATATGCGCTAATTCTTTTCTTAATAAACGACGATTGGTAGGAGTTATTTACTCATACCCATACATATATATAAATTAATGCTATGATGCTTGGCATTGGTAAATATTTCCTACTAATCATCGTTTATTAAGAAAAGTTTAGTTGGGTGGTTGAGACCGTGGATGCCTTCAACCCGATGGACGATCCTATTCGCAGATAGGGGTGGATGGTTGACAGGCCACTCCCGATTACTATGGGCGATATTGAGATCATTATACATCCAGTGATAGATCACACATTATCGCTTATAATAATGCCAGTGCCCCGGGGCAACCTGCCCACCCCTCTGTACAAATTGGGGTGGCCCAGATTCTGCACCTCGGTTGTGGCCGTCATGCCACAAATTACTTCCTATATATGTAGGGAGTAATTATATATACTATTTTTTTTAAATGCCTATGGGTCGTTCTCAGAAACGGTAACAGAATCCATATTGATGGTGTGCATATGTAAGAGTTCAATATTTTTATAACTTTTTGATTTTGATCTTATACAAATTGAGAAAGCTGTTAAAATTAACTGTGTAACATCCATCCATACCATCATTTTAACATACACAACAAATTCAACCAAGATTTTATTGATTACAGTTAAGCCAAAAGAATTGCTTCTTACAAGAAAAAAAGTTGAAAAAAATGTTGGATGTGCAAATTTTCATATTTTCACTTCAGCACAAAATCATATAAGCATATTTTGGATACATGTTGTGGGATAGATTAAATGCATGTAGTATTGCTAACAGTCAACAATATCTATTTGACTCACTACCTCTCCCCCCCCCCCCCCCCCCCCCAAACAAATAGGTATAATCATTAACAATGTAACATGGAAACCAAAAATGAGAATGACCCAAATGGACATACTCTGGCGATAAGGACACATAAATACACTACCAAAATGGGAACAAACTCTAAGTGTTATTGAACTGAATGTCAATAAGGGGCAATCATACTGACATGTCTGTATCGGCTTCTATGCGTGACTACATACATGTTATTACCTGGTGCCTAGTCTGCGCGTGCGTAGTCCCAGGAACACGGACCGGATAAGCTTGCCAAACGAGGCAGGATTCATGGGGTCCATTTTTTGTTCCGAACAGTGGCGCAGATAGTGGTTATAGAGTGTGCTGCGTGGCAGACTAACGCCCTCGGCCGTTTCGTAATTATCAATGAGCCATTGAACCTGGTTAACGCAACAGGAGAACAAAAATGAAAACAAAGTCAACATCTGCAACAGCTGGGCATCGACAGTACCTGCCTCCGAGACGGCGGGTCTGCAGACCGACGAACACCGAGCGGATCAGCTTGCCAAAGGAGGCCCTGTTCATAGGCTCAAGTTTCTGGTAGGAACAGTGGTGCATGTAGAGAGCGTACAGAGTCGCTCGCGGCATGCTCGTGCCGTCCACCATGTCAAAGTTCTCTATCAGCCACTGCACCTGCGTGCCAAAATACAGCGACACTTGTCGTCGTCACCATTCTCACACTACTGTACATTATGGTCAAGGCGAGTCATTACCATAAATCCTTAAGTCACACCCATGTGTGTATGTAATCTAGATCTAGTTAAAAGAGGGTGTTAGCCATTACCACATTTGCAGTTGTCTTTTTAAAACGAGATATTTACATTTTACAACTATCAACAAATTAAAAACAAAACACCCACACACATTTTTTTTAAAAAGACAGGTTACTTAATACCGTAATGGCTTGATCAACCGCGCTGTGTTTTATAATTCAACAAACCGTCTGTCTGTTTGTCTCTCTGCCTGTCTACCATTGGTGAAGGTTCACACGTGCAACTAAACAGTGGAAAAAAGCTAAGATAATGAGGATGGGGGGATTATAACAAACATTGTCTCACTGCACCTTAAATGACTTATTCTGAACAGTTGTCAAATGAGGTCATTGATATAAATATATTAATGTTGTAAGCCTTACAAATAAATATGTGCACACACACAGATACATACACACATATACACACAGATACATCAGGGATGAGAACAGGTCAGACCTAAAAAGGCGGATCATTGCTCAAAAGGTGGGAAATAGCATATTGGCGGGAAATTCTCACCTCTGTATATATGACTAAAAAGGTTGGTGATTACCCAAAGGTAGGCAAACCGCAGATCGGCGGGAAATTCTCATCGCTGATACATACACATACACACATGTATGCATGTATACATGTGTATGTATGTATGGGTGCCTGCATGCATGCATCCATACATACAAGTGTCCTCCGAAATGTTTATTAGTCTTCAGGTTAGGTTCACAATTCGCTTAGACCGAGGAATACAAACTCCCAAACAATTTCTAGGTACGGTTCCCCCCAAAACCTTATTAAATAGCTTACAACACGCACACATCATTAAATCATTACTTTTAAAATGAGATCCTTCATATATTAAATTATTTATAGTTCTCTAAAAAATATAAAAAATACACACAAAAATATTTCAACTTTGAAGTGTTCCAGTAATATTGGAACAATGAAATAATAACAAATCAAAACAAACAAAAAAACGACGCGCTAGGAATAGAATTGAACTAAGAATCGCAGGGATGGTTGTCGAGCATTCATTACCACAGTATCTAATATTTAAATCTCTTATCTTTGCATACTTTTTTTTAAGCATTTAAAAATGTGTTTGAAAAAAACCTTTTTTTTAAATATCAATTTAAAAGATGTCATCAATAGAGACTGGCTCACGATATATTCCAGTATACATTATTCACCCTCATTAGTCTACTAGTGTCCTTCACCCCCACCCCCTCGCCGGCCCCACCCCACCGCACCCACCCACCCACGAACTCGTAGACAGCAGCGCCACATCGTTGACGTTACGCCGACGCTTGATGAAGCCATTAGGGTGTAGAGTGGTGGTAAGCTACACACTCAATTAGCACAACGCGTTATCCTACCTGGGGTCTCCGGATGTTCAAGGGGAGAGAGATACCAGAGACTCGTACCCGATTAACTACCCAACGGGCACTCACCCATTGGTAAACACTTATAAGTCGGCCTAACAATTTGGAACAGAAGTGCATTACAATTAACCATTATCACATTAACGAAATGCATCTAATATGAATGAATAAATTACAAAAACTTTAACATACGGTATGCCCCACAATCGGCAGATTCTGAAAGTAAAAATTTGACGGTGTAAGCATTTTCTTGATTGCTTATACTGGTGGCAAAAACTACTACACCATTTTAATAATTACATTCAATAGAGATAAATGGCCATGAGCATGCACGGAGATATCATTGTCTCAATAGTAAGGTACTTTTCTGACCGCTTCTCCTCTGGTATCAGTCTCTGGAAATGTTACTAGACAGAAAGTATTCTCACCAAAAACAAACGCCATGAAATGCTTGTCGATTTGTTTAGATCAAAAGGCAGAAACTATACAGAGGCAGGGTTGTATTTAACATTTACACAGAAAACTGACCACTATAATAGCAGAAATTGCAGGTGACATGGATAGTATCACCAAATTACAATTAAAAGAAAAAATCTTTTTAAAAAGTTAGAAAGACTTGCTACGCCAGTTTAGGTTTGTTTCATCTGATTAAAATGTCTTAAAACAATTTTATTACAGGTATACCTATGGCATAGAGAGCAGAAAAAAAGCCAATACAGAGACCACATGGCGCCCTCCAGACAAACTATTCCAACTACTGTCCCTGGGAAATTAGCCAGCGTACAAGTATAATGCATTCCACTTCAAATCAACATTTTACAGGCACACGAAATGCTCCAAATAAATTCCAACAAGTTGTAGATACATTTTGAATTCAGGAATAAGAAGAATTTTATTTCAGAAGGAAGAATAGTTTTTGTTGTTGCTTAAACAAATTTAAATCCAGTCATTGTTCTTCAATGGCCGGAGCACCGTTATTCCGGTCACGTGATAATGCAATTCAAACTAATAATAAACCTGCATTCCCATGGTGGTGGAGAGAAGATGGGTGTAAATTCGAAATCAATTTGTTCAGATTGCGTGGAATACAGACATTGTCTGCGCACTGACTAGAATCCACGACACCAACGACATGCACCAGATAAGGTGGAGATAAGCAGGCGTTGATTAATGCTAGACAGTACAAAGGGGGAACCATGCAGCCCCCGATGACCGCGCCACAAACACCGACCGGCCGCCAGACCGCACCGCCACACTTCAGCACACACCCGACACCCTTCCACTGACAGAGTACTTGTCTTCACCAACAGGCATATATGCACGCAGACTGACTTCAGTTGGGGTAGGGGGTGGGGGGAGGTGGGGTCCCTCACAGAGAATCCTAAGAGTCCCTAACAATCTGTGGAATGGCTAACAACCTCTTCTTCATAATTAACAAACATTTGGCCTTTCTTTTCTTTCTTTATGTCGCTCTTCATTAAGGAATGGTGATGATTTTATTATGTAATTGTATAATTAATTTGTCTTAAACTAAAATATTTGTTGAAGGCTTAAATTTAATTAAAACAAGAACACACGGACAAAATCCTGATTTCAACTCCATCATATATATATTATTAATATAATGTATATCTATATATAATATTATATGTAAAGTATAATATATTATATGAAACGTATAGTATATTATATGTAATGTATAACATATTATATCATACATATATATTATATATCCATATATATTACATATAACATGTATATATTATATACATAACATAATATATACATATATATATATACGTACAGATATCCATGGATTATACATTATTACATAAATAATCAAAAAATGGTTTCTTTGATTGCACTCAACAATCATAAATTAGAAAATAAAGTGTGAAGACTTGTACGTCACTCACAGTGCAGGCAAACCAGTGTTTGTACCCTTGGAAAGAGGAGGTTGTGTGCTGGAGTGTTTGGTGAATTGCGCAAACCGAGTTTGAGGGGGAAATAACCTAGACGTGACTGATGCTTAACGAGACTCATTCACGTGAACCAGTTAAATTAAATGTCAGGTGAGCATCCTCCTAAAGAACGGTGAATGCCTGGTCGGTGTTCAGTGGTCACAGATGTCACAGCAAACAGTACAAACAAAACAAGCAAACAAACAAAGAAGGCAAGCAAACAAACAAGAGGAAGGGGCAACACTAGAAGACTATTGTGGTCCGGATTCCCACTCGTGCAGTGGAGTTGAATATGTATGTAAGTATGTAAGTATGTATGTATGTATGTATGTATGTATGTATGTATGTATGTATGTATGTATGTATGTATGTATGTATGTATGTATGTATGTATGTATGTATGTATGTATGTATGTATGTATGTATGTATGTATGTATGTATGTATGTATGTATGTATGGTGTGGTGTGGTGTGTGTGGTGTGAGTGAGAGTATGTTATACATAATGAATATAGAAATGTATATATATACATATTGTATGTTATACACAACATATATTATATACATGCATATATTACATATAACGTCGGGTATATGGAGATTTCGTGTATTTTTAAACACGATATGCATTCTAACATATAATATAATGGAACATAAATACACATGCTGTGACTGTCTAGTATCTAAAACGAACGATAGACAAAGTAAAAAAACAACTGCCGGTGGCGACGAAAGGGGTGCTTGATCTCCGTGAGCTGCTGCAGTGTGGACAAGAGGTGGCTAGAAGGACTACAACAAACGTGCATACCGGGACTGACTAAGACCCAACTGCGAACTGCACAGGGCCAGCCGAGGGAAGGGGACGGAGCTATGGTACGCTAAATCGCATGCAGGGGGCGCCACCCACGTCCAGGGCATCGTGCGTGCAACCATGCCAGGATGACGGCAGAATTGAAGGACACTGACGGGACTAGGGGGTGAGACAGGCAGAAGCGAAGGGGTGCGACTGTCACAACTTACTTCACGCTGCCAGCATTTGGCATCAAAATTTGAGTTCCGCGGTCCATTGGTGCCCTAGCAAGAGAAATGGAGGTTGAGACAAACCGAAAACACTGAGCAATCACAAAACGTAGTGGTGGGACTGGCATCTTCATCGCGCCTGTTGTCTCAGTCTGGCGGTCAGTCTAAGACTTACCTACGTCACCAGACACCTACCACCGAGTGCGACATGACCGCTAATGAGGCCTAGACTCTCACAGCCCAGATGTCCACACAGCGACCGTCTAAGGGTGCTTAATTACAGGGAAGGCTGCGATACACATCAACGACACAGTCTTGATGAAGAAGTATTAGATTCAGGTTAGCGGGATCTATATTATATACATATAATATATACATGTAATATATGTTAAAATATGATACTGGGTACCAAAGTGTGACATTCATGACATGGACACCAAAGGTCAAAACCCACTGAAAATCAATTAATAATTCACATTTACTTCAAGAAAATTAGTTACCATGTCAAATAGACACTATCCTAGCCAAACAATTTTGTTAAAAATTTATTAGGATTCACCATATTCCTTTAATTCACTGTTTGAAGTAACGTTCATCACAAAACGGATGTGAACAGACTTTTCTTTTTAAATTGCATTATTTCTAAAACAATGCAAGCTATCCATTGGATTGTTATTGCAATGTATGAAGTCATTGAAACTGAAAGAAAACATTGTGATTTTATTTATTCATGCTGTTGTGTGCGCCTTTAAACGTTCGTCACAGTGATGGACATGATGGGTGACACACGTTATGGCATCTTTAGGTCATTAAAATTACATAAGAAATTAATTATTCATGCATTTTCTTTTTTTTAAGTATAGGTGATTAGGTTCTTTCATATGCCTCCTGCACCCACGATGACTTCATTATCAGTTCTTAATTACTAGAAATTGACCATTCAATATTACTAGTCAGAAATGTCATGTTTTTGGTTACCATTTTGATGGATCTTTTTTATAAGAAAAATGTCCATAAAGTTTTTAAGTAGGCACTACCAAGTTGCCTGAGGTGTATGTCTCCTATCCCTAAGCTATATGTTGGACAAAATATAAGTGATATTAACGCACAGATAGCTGTGCTAACACAATATGAAATGTAGGTGTCTGCATTCTCTCCAGTATCATATTTTTTACATATATATACATATGAAATATATATATAATATATACATCGATATAATATACACATATGAAATATAAATACATATCAAATGTATATACATATAATATACATGGTTTACGGTTTATATATGTGCATGGCTTATGGTTAAACAACAAGTAGAAATCGATGAGAAAGACGTGTGGTCTCATAGTAGCCCACTACATGACGTAATACACGACAAGATGCACATTCACCGGATTCCTTCATCACAAACACCAAAACATTTTGTCTACGCTAACATGAAAACTACCCCCATTTTAAAAAAAAGAAAAAAAGGAAGTTTAAATTAAATAACTACGCTCGTTTTCTACTTTATAACGACTGGCTGGGACTAGCAAAAGGAGACAATTGTCTTCTAGTGTTGCTTGTTAGTGACTTATTAGTACTGTGAAACGGTTACTGTTAGGCTCATTGTTAACTCCCAACATGATGGGAACTTAAGACTAAGAAAGCTGAACGACCGAGTGACACTCAGAATACTCTTTCTTCTGATGAGTTTTGAACAAGCCAGGTTTGTCAACAACAAAAAGACCACAATACTACATGCAAGTCTCAATTTTTACTCTTCGACTAAAACACAAAATAAAAGAGATGCTGAGCTTTGGTACAATTTGAATAGACACTATAAAACATGCCGAAACATCGGGCCGGGGGGGGGGGGACTGGATGGATGATGAGGCGAAGGGAGGGGGGGGGGGGGTGTTCCAAACTATTCTCGTTGTATATGAACACAAACATGCTTTTGTTATTTCCGACTGCATACCACATTGCCGACATGTCCTAAATTGACGATGAAACCACAATGCATAACGCTAGCTAGCTTTCGCTTATTCCCTCAGCGGGACCGGGGTCGACTGGGCGGGGCGGGGAGGGGGAAAGATCAGGCGGAGGGGTTTGTTTGTTTGTTGTTGTTTTACGTCCTAGCAACATCTAAGGTCATATCAGGACGGGGTCAGGCGGAGGGGACGGACTCGGAGGGGAGGAGGCAGACGGGAGGGGGGAAAGGGCAGGGGGGGGGGGGGGGGGGGGGGAAGAGGAAGGATGCGGGGGAGGTGGGAGCAGGGGATAGGAGGCTGGCGACGGGGCCTTTACTACAAGTTACGCTTCAGACGACTTACTCACAGTGGACGACCCACACATGCGCACATGCGTCTTACCGCAGGACTGGGCCACAGCTGACTCACCCCTGCTGCAGACAGTGCCAAACCTGGCTCCCCAAAGCAGATATCTCCTTCAGAAGTAGTGCCTAAGCGTCTCTCGGTGGTGAGCAGTAGCAGGCGAGTGTGCTCAGTGTTGGAGGAGGAGGAGGAGGTGGAGGAGGTGGACGGTCCCGGCTCGGAGGCGAGCTGCTCCCTACTTACTGTGGCGGGCGACGCACGCGTTGTGTGCGTCAGTGGGTGCCCTTCACCATCCATTGTACTGCTCTGAACCAGGTAGGTGCCGCCCTGGTGCGTCAGGATCTGACCCTGCATCTGCGACAGGCCTGTCGTCATCTGCTGCAAGCACCACGCCGTCAGAGCATGCACAAGGCAAAGTGTTAGTAGTAGTGGTAGTCCCCGACCGCCGCCCGCAAAAAGCCAACTGACGGCCCCTAGTTGCAGTTTACACGAGAGAACCCCACCGCCACCTTGCAGTAGATGCAGTTTGTTAAAAACGCAGGTGGGTTAGAGACTATATACCAGGCTCGTTGACGGAAGCGTCCTGCTTAAAACCGCCTACTGTACGTGGGTCCAGTCACGGGCAAGGTAGGTGAGCCACAGATTCTTTATGTGACTGACTTGTTGAGTAAAAGTGTTAAAAGTGGCGTGGCAGTAGTATTTTTTTTTTTTTAAAGAAAAAAAAGGAGAGAGTGGAGAAGCATAAAGGGTGACTTACCTGGCCCTGATAGTACGTGCCGCTAACTGGCGTATACATTGGGGGTTGGTAGTCAGAGTAGGCCCTGCGGGGAACAAATGGGGGCAACCTCAGCACTTCACCAGTTTCAATCAATAACAACGCGGTGCCAACAAAAATGGTCACCGCTTTATATATTTGTATTCACCATCGCTACACTTTTTTTAGGTGTTGCGTGCTGGTATATAAATCAAAAGAAGGAAAAAAAGGGAACAGCTAATTTGGGTTAAGTCAGGGATGAAAGTTGGTTCATTTTTTTGTTTCTTTTGTTAAAGCGAAATCTGACTTTTGGTAAACCGGCTGTTATTCTATCTAGCAGTGCTAAGCCAATGAAGGGCTGGCCGGTTTTAGGTCAAAATCTGCAAAAACCCTAAGCTCTTTCATCAATGAGATATCACATAAAAATGGATCATTTTGCTGCGTGTGTGAAAACTAAATATATACAATCATGCATAATCTAAGTGAGTTACACGAAATATGGAAGCGAAGGAAGCCAGCGGTTATTTTTGTGTTTTTTTTAAACAAAAAAACATGACATCGATTATACTTACTAATATGCTGGATAAATAACATCACAATTACAAAGTTATTAAATTGCTATATCACTTACAGATAGAATTGGCACCGAAGATACCAGTGCTGTGTTTGTTTTAAGACACTGTACATTGGTGACAATTAAAACGATCAAGTTGGAGTAAAATGCAACAATTAAGAATTAACATTGTGGCGATAAAACGAGGGTTCACACTTGGCAATTGAACGGCAACACAAATTCAAAATCCAGCCATCCTAATAATCATTCCAATGTAGGAGACTACGCTACGCATAGGCCAGGTGTATGCTTGGCGGGACAATGACAGCAAGCAGTGCTTAAACCTGAAGAATAGGTAGGCTGGGGTTTGATTGCTTGGTCATTTAACGCCGTGTCGGCAGCAAAGGCTATATCCACAGCGAAAAGTTTGAATTTATTCTGTCTCTTTGTTTCACACAAAAAAATGTGTTAACCACATTTATATGCTTATGCTACATTAAAACTTACAAAAAATTCTAAGATGGTCCGAATATCAACATTTATGTCAGACACAATTTTGAAATGGTTAAATTTGTGTCAAATGACAAGCAAAGCTGAACTAAAAAAAAACCCAGCTAAAATTACAAGAGGCAGCACAGTCAGTAATGGTGCTGTCACATTACGACGTTTCTCACCGATGCGCCGCCAACGCGGAAAATATTTTCAACGCGTCGAGACACGTCCAACTTTTCGGCGTGTTTTCCACGCAGCGCCAGCGGGTTATCAGCGTCTTATCGGCGCGGCGGTATCGCGTCACTAACGGGTTCCGAGATAAGGCGCCCGGTGTGTGTCTCTGTATGTGTGTATCTGTGTGTGTGTATCTGTATTTGTGTCTGTGTGTGTGTGTGTGTGTGTGTGTCTGTGTGTGTGTATGTCTCTGTGTGGGTATGTCTCTGAGTGTGTATGTCTGTCTGTGTGTGTCTCTGTGTGTGTCTCTGTCTGTCTGTCTGTCTCTATCTCTCTCTCTCACAGACAGACAGAGAGACAGAGAAACAAACAGACACAGAGACACACACAGACAGACACAGAGACACACCCAAATACACACAGATACACGAGAGACACACCCAAATACACACACACAGAGACACACACAGACAGACAGAGACACACACACAGACACACACATGCAGAGACACACACACACACACACACACACACACACACACACACACAAACAGACACACACACAGAACCCTCGCAGTTTGGCGAAAAATTCCCAACGTTTATCGATGTTGATCAACGCGCTACGAGCGGTCCGGCAAGGCGCTGATAACGTGTGTTGACGTCCTGCAAACGTGCCTGTAACGCGCGACCCAACATGTTGTGGCTCGTCGAAAGTTTTGTGCATGCGCAAAACCTTTGACGCGGCCCGATGCGCACCAACATGTGGGTGCAGTCTTTGCTGTCACTCAAAGTGTACCGACGCGCCGGTAACGTGTTTGTAACACGCCGGTAACACGTGCCAACGTTTCGCCCAAAAAGGTGACACGTCGGCACGCGTCAGTGAGAAACGTCGTAATGTGACAGCACCATTAAACGGCCTCCCATATTCTTTAGATTGAAAAGTTCTCGCTGAAAGGCCATGAAATCCGGACATTTGAGTAGAATGTGTGCGAGTGTCAGCGGCACTGACGCATAATGCATTCAGAGTGTGGTTCCCCAGCTTTAAAAAAATTATCCTGACTCAGCCAAGAGTGGTCAATGCCAGCAGTCAGTGAGGACTACTTTGTCTCGCTGACACCAGCACAACTATGTAGATGTTCTTCAACAGGGATGAAAGTGGTCTGTGGTCCCCCAAAAAAAGAGCAGGAACCTATGCCTATGGTGAAGTTATCTTTAAACCGACAGCGAATTCGGGCGAAAACGCTGATATTTTTCCACAGGCTTAGCTCAGTCTGGGAACTGCGGACAATTCCTGGAAGTCAGGTTTTATACATATTGGTATACACTGACAGTGCATGGCATTTGAACAGTTAGTGCTGCGGTGCGTGAATAACATAATATACGCTGATAGTGCTGTGGCGTTTGAACAACGCATTAGTATACGCTGATAGTGCTATGGGATTTGAGTACAGTTAAAATCGCGGAAATCTTTCATCCCTGAACTTCAACAAGTGGAGTGATGTTATGCAGGATACTCGTCCCTTTCATGTTGCCATTCCTTTTGATAAAATTAAGAATAATGGCTCTCGGCTCAGTGGTTTGATTTTGATGTTGCATTAGGTATTTGTAAAGAGTTGATTGCTTTGAAAGACGTAGTAGCGACAAGACCGCCGTATGTATGTGCATTGTGTGTGTGTATTGTGTGTGTGTGTTGTGTGTGTGTTGTGTTCGTGCGCGCGCGCGCGCATTATAATATATGTTACACATAATGAATATAGAAATGTATATATACGCTGTGATTCGCGTACATGTGACACCACGTTTAATCGCCACCTCTTTAACAATAGAAAGATGCAGAAGACACTTAATACCTTAACTTAAAAACAATCAAGTTGCAGAGAAGGATTATCAAGCAACATCCCTAATCCACCAAGCTAACGCCTCCAGCTAGACAATGAACACAGTTCTATGAGCAGTGCCAAGATAAGTCACAGGGATTTTAAACAAACACACAGATAGAGTACAAGGTTAAAACCACAGAATCATCACCACTCTCAATTAACTTTAGATTTAGTTACGAGGCATAATGTTCAGCTTTTAAATGATTTAAAAAATATTATTATTATAGAAAAACAGTAACACAGCATGAAAGCAGTTAAGATTAAAACGAGGCTAGGAAAGAAGGACATCCGGGTGACATGTCCCCTGGACTCTCCGCATGGGGGCGCTGGGCAACGTGACACTCGGATGTGTCGGTAATCAAAGGAGGTAAAAAATGGGAGGACGAGGGTTTTGAGTCAAATTACCAATCAAGGCAATGCTTAAGTAAGATTCCAGTATGACTACACATATAGACTAAAAGAAGGCAGAAAAAAGTGATGACATGTGTTGGGCTTTGACCTCCCTTTCTGGAGCATTTTTGTCCACGTGTGTGATGCCCGAATCTACACAGCCCACAGGAGCAGGGTGCCGATTCGGAAATTTGTCAAATTTAGATCAATTTTGCGTCTGTCAATTATATATGCATAATACATATATATTGTATATATTATATATTTATACATGTATTTATTACATGTATGCAATATTTATGTATATTGCATACATATGCATATATTATATATATTATATATACATACAATATATGCATATTATATATTAAATGCACGCTTCTTCCCCCATTTACTGTCCTTTCGTAGCTAGCTGGTGCTATGACTTGTTGGCATGAGGGTTGCTGTGTTGACAACAGAAGGCAAACAAGAGTCCAGATGGCAAACCACACACTTAGATATGAATATATGTAAAGCCCATACATTTGTCCATTAGATGCTGCATATAATGTGTTGTCGGATACATCTACGTACTGATGTGAAGGGTAGACCACCTGGCCTGTGCCCTGAGAGAGCTGCACCGCCTCCTGCACCTGCTGGTCACTTGGGTCACCAGCGACTGCGTACAGAAAGGTCAGCATTAAACAAGCACACGTCAACGTCATCTAGACACGCCACCTGATGCACGAGCAAACTTATAATAAAGTCAAGTCATAATGGGTCAAAACTAAACCTAGTAATTGTGGGGGCTAGAGGGATGGATACATCTATACATCTATACACATATGAGCCTGTCTCAAAAAGTGATACCTCTTCTTTTTTTTGTCCACTGTAACGATTGACACAAAACAGCACAGAAACGGTTACAACGAAAACACAAGGACATTTGCTTCAAATCAATATGTATTCTATTGGGATTTTGGAACACCATGTAAAACACAAATCAGTTTATCCTGAGCAAATGCATAAGCAGATAATATGTTGATCGTTACAATGGACAAAGTTTTGTCCCATATTGCTCAGCACCTTTTGAGACAGTCTCATATCTATATATACATCTATACATAACATGAATTATGGGAGTACAAACAGCGTAGTTCCTATCCTCGCCGTTGGCGCCCTCAGCCCAAACTCCAGCATATAGTCACTATCAGGGATAATAGTGGTGTGGGAGGAACAAATCTGAAATTGACGGTGAGTTGGGCCATAATAGTAATACAGTCCCATTAATGACAGCAGAATGCTCTCTAGGCAGACCTGGTCATATGCATTGTGCAAAATGTATGCTTGGAGAGTACTACATGAAACATACGCCCATCATTTTTATTTCTCCTCAAATTTACACCTATATAAAAAAATGCCCCATTCGTTTTCATCTAGAATGTGTGCAATGTTAAGTATTATTACAAATATTCACAAACTCACTCACCTCAATATTACCCACCCACAAGAAAATACCCGGGGTCACTTTGCTTGTGACAATCACTTTACTGTATTTAGATTTATTAAAGCTATATAATCCGATGGAAGCATAAATTTAGACACTTACCCAGATATGACACTACATATATAACAGGGATACTGGTACACTCATTAAACAGACTGTGAAAGAAAATGGGAAATCCGCCGAAAATGGGAAATTTCTCATCCCTGCATTACGGGGCGGATTCTAAGCTATACAGTGTATAGCCTGGACAGTATTCTAATCACCCCACCAATGTCACAAAGGTGGGGTGCACGGGGTATTTTTGCAAATGAAGGTAAACATATATGTATATGGGTTATTCTCTAAAGCTGGGCACCACATATCTGGTCTCCACGTTACGATGCTGATAATTATTGTAGCCTCTGTCTATTGGGTATGTTAGCAGTTCTACATGTGTTGAATATATCTCACAAAAAAAATATAAATTATACTTGGACAATTTTGTGCTAGAGTGAATATTTACACATTAACACCATGTATTTAGCCAAACTTTTTTTTCAATTTTTGTCTTGTAAGACAACCTTGTTTGCTTAACTGTAATCAATCAAATCTTCTCTGTTGTGTATGCTAAAATTATGTTCTGGATGTGTCTTTGATTTTCGTGTTATACGAGTGATATTAACCTATCGCTCAATTTGTATAAGATCTAAATCAAAAAGTGATTTTTTTTGTTTCAACTCTGACATATGCACAACATACACCTTCATAGACACATAGATTCTGCGATTATTTGGAATGTTTTTTTGCTATTATTTTATATGTTTTCACTTTGGGTTTCCATGTCACACCTTTTAGAGAATGACCCATATACATATACCTTTGTTTGCCAAAAATTCTCGCCCCCGTGCTCCTTTTGTGACATTGGTGGGGTGATCAGGATACTGTCCAGGCTATACATTGCAAGTAATAGTATTGAACCATCCGTGTGCATTCACTGTAAGTGTACTACCTGGACACTGGAGTGAAATTCTAGGGGTGGCTGAGTGTAGTGAGGTGCACTGATCTCACAAAGTGAAATGCCACGCACACATGCAGGCGGGGTAGGTTGATTGTACCAGGGTGCTGAGATAAACTAATGGTTAGGACGCTACCCCACGAATAACAGAAGTATGAGTTTGAGTCCCGCTTGGGGTACAATATCTTTCCTAATTTGCAAAACACACCCCCCCCCGACAGCACCAAATACTCACGAAGAGTTCTGAGCGACATAAAAATATATATATAACTTTTCATAGTCAAGTTTAAAATATTAAAAATTGGTCGTAATGCTTGCATTGCGTTTGATGCGAGGCAGGGAAGGAGGGCCCCCCCCCCCCTGATCCGGCCGTTGCTGGTTGCATCACTTCCCGCCCTTTTCTCCCTTATAGCCAGCCGGCCTGGCCGCCTCCAGCCACTCGCCCTCCAGCCTCCCTACACGTTGCCTCTCCGACCATATTAAAAATTAAAGATTTGTGGAGTCTGATTTAGTTGATTCCTACTCGCTGATGACGTGTGACTAGTTTTTAGATCCTGTAATATATTTTGATCAATTTCCAAACCTTTCTGAAACGTGTACAAACACTGTAAATATATTTGAAATACAAATTAACGAGTAACATTAATAAAACTGTCCATGTTACAAGTGTGCAACATTTAACAAGTAGACACAGAACATGGTGGTGTGGGTCACCAGCCTTACCCATAATAGTGCACCAATCAGGAGAAGCTTCGTTTTCATCTAGAATGTGCGCAATGTTAAGTATTATTACAAACATTCACAAACTCACTCACCTCAATATTACCCACCCACAACAAAATACCAGGGGTCACGTTGCTTGCGAGAATCACTTTCCTGTATTTAGATTTATTAAAGCTATATAATCCGATGGAAGCATAAATTTAGACACTTACCCAGATATGACCCTACATATATAACAGTGATTACTGGTGCACTCATTAAACAGTTTGGTGCTCCTGTGCGATATTGCTACTTCAAAATGGGTGAACAAAGCCCATGTATAGCATTTTGGTGTGCACACCAAAATTAATTTGGTAATTTCAACTTCAAAAACCTCCTAAATGAATCCTTTAAAATCAAAGTTACTTTAAACTGAAGTAAATTATAATGATCAACATAAAATATTCCAAAAACTAAAACCTAAAACCATCGGATTATACAACTTCAATAGAAATTGTAAATTCACACCATGTTTAATGTGATAAACTCATGGGAGATTTGGGGCAGAAGTTGCGTGTTCTCACTTGTGACGATGAACTGCTGACCGGACTGTGTGGACGACGGGATAATGGTGGGCGTTTGACCACTGGACGTCACCTGTATCGTCTTGGTCTGATTTAGTTGATTCCCACTCTCTGATGACGCATGACCGCTCTGTAGAAAAAGAGAGCGCAAGAAATATAGATATGGGTATTTTTGTTGTTCTTGTAAATATGTTTATTCTGCTGAATTAAGTCTTTTGTCAGTTTAGAAGAACCGGTCTCTCAGCCATTTTTCAATTCAGTGTATATAGAGTAAGGTATACAATAACTGTTGAGTACACAATTTGTAGCATATGCATAGCAATATGGCAACAGTAGTGTCATATGACTAGATCAATATTAGTCAGATCAATATATATATATATGTATATAATTAATATATGTGGTTAATATATCAATTTCTTTTTTTAAATACCAATAAAGTTGAGGTTAAGGCCTTGGTTTTCGGGATGCCAGATTCCATAGGCAATTCCAGAAGCGAGAAATTAGGCAGTAACCAATATAAAAAAAAAATGGCAAAAGATACACTTAAAGTGTTAATTTACTGACATTAAATTAAATTCATAGCATATTTAGATTCTCTTTGAGTTTATGTTTTTGTTTCAATCATTGTTTCACCATGGAGAAATTTCAATCACAGACAATTGGTCTTTGTCATTCCACTGCCTCTTGTCATATCTCAGACTTGTCGCTACCTACCAGGCTAGGTAGCGACAAGCATCAAATATGACAGATTTGATGGGACTGGGGTTCAATGAGCTTCCATATGGAAAGCAGGCACACAATTCTTTCAGCCATCCCGTCAGGCCTTTGTAATAAATGCAATTAAATTGATATCATGGAAAAAGACTTTTTACTTTTGTGTGGGAGGGGATGGAAAAATAACATATTTGGGTCATTCTCAGAAACTGTGTACCACTTGAGGTAGTCTACTTGAAATGCATATTTCAAAGAAACCCATTAGTGGCGTGTCAATATTTAGATCTCATCATTTAGCCCAATAATGTGGGAGATATTTTAGATCAAAAGTAAATGTTAATATTGTGTATTATGTGTATTATTGTGATGGATGTAGCTGAATAAATAGAAAATTACATCACTAATTTGTGACATTGTCAACAGCATTGGTCGTAATGTTCGCATTGCGTTTGATTCGTGGCGGGGGAGGAGCACCCCCCCCCCCCTGCCTCATCCCCCCCCCCCGGCCGCGACCGTTGGCTCGCTGACATAACTTCCCCCCCCCCCTCTCACTCGGCCCTTATAACCGGCCGCCCTAGCTGCTCCTAGCCACTCGCCTATCTTCACCCTCCAGGCCCGGACCATATTTTCTACTTTGGCACTCTCTTCACACGCGGGCCGTCACACTCCGCCGCCTCACGCGACGCCGCCTCACACGACGCCTCCCGCCTCACGCCACCTCGCCTCCCGGGCCGACGCTCACCCACACTCTCAACCGTCATGCCAGCCGGATCACGCCCCCGGGGCCGCCCCCCGGGCCGCCGCGGATCGCGCCGAGGCCGGAGCGCCTCGGCCGCCTCACAGGACGCCGCCTCCGCGACCTCCGCCGCCCCCAGCCTCCAGTCGGAGGCCACCTCATGGGCGAGCGCCGTCGACGCCCGGATGGACGCCCAGGCCGCCGCCATGCAATGCCAGGCCGGCGCCATCGACCACCTCACAGCCCTGGTCGAGTCGATCACCCTCGCCCCACCTCGGGCCTCAACCTACGCGGACCCTGCCGCCCTGCCTCCGCCTCGGGCCCCGGCCGCCTCGCCCCCATCCATAGCCGACCGCATCGCAGATATGCTGCAGGAACTCGCCGCCGGGACTGGAGGGGGTGCCCCCCCGGCCACGCACCCTCGCCTCCTCTCCGCCCCCCGCCTCTCCGACGCCCGCCTACGCCTCCGCGACGCCCGCCAGCGACGTCCACCCCACCTACCAGCCCTACCTCAGGCGAGGCCTCTACGCCACACAGCAGGCCGCCTCCGCCGCCCCCCGCTCGCCTCCATCCACCCAGCCCCCGACCGCTCCCCCGCATCCGCGGCCGACGCGGTCAGGGAGATCCTGGAGTCCGCCGAGGCGCAGGGAAGCGGGCGGCGAAAAGGTATACCCCCAGGTTACCTTTTCCCTCACGACCTCATTGAGAGAGGCCCCGAGGGGAAGGCTCTGAAGCGAGGCGAGGCGACCATGGAGGAGTACAACCTCGCCCTCCGCATGCTCGAGTCCCACCCCTCCTTCCCCACCGACGCCCTCCCCGGATTACTTCACCACAATATCACCGTCCTCAGGGACGCCGTCACCCATCCGTGGCCTACCGTCCGGCGATACTCGGAAACCATCTTCGCATGGGTTGCCGACGGCCGCCTCCCGGATGGGTGGCGCGACCCAGTCGCTATCAACACCGTAAGGATGGACGTGATCACCGCCCCCGCGACTGCCTCCGGGGGCGGAGCCAGACTACTCCCCCCCCCCAACCCGCGCCCGCCCCACCCCTCCCCCCACACACTCCCGCCCCACCAACGCCGACCCACGCACACCCTACACCCGAGAGGCATACGGGATACCCTGCCCTGCCTGGAACAGAGACCCCGCCTCGTGCGATCTCGCCCCCCCCCCCCCCCCGGTGAGGCCCACGGTGACCAAGGCGCGAGGAGGAGGCACGCATGCGCGTACTGCGCGAACGTGCGCCGCATCTTAACCGTGCATAGTGAGGCGGTCTGCTACACCAAGCGCACCCGCGACCGCGCCTCAGCCGCCCCCGCGATCACCTCGCCGGATTTTTAGCCCGGCGGCGGCGACGCGGCCCCACCCCCGCAACACACCCCACACACGCCGCACACACCCCCCCCGCACCCACCCCCGCTAACACACACCGCCCTGGAGACGTAAACCGCCTGCCAACACCCGACACCGCCACCGCCCTCAGATCTCAAGCCGACACAGACCGCCCGCCAACACCCGATACCACCCCCCGCCGCCTCCCTAAGCACCCCCGCTACGCCCGCGCCAACCGCCGCCCGGCCAACCGCCACCACCCTGTCCTCACATCTCACGCCGACCCCCCCCCCCCCTAACACCCGCCGAACCGCTCCCGCCAGGCGCCTCCCCTCACATCTCCGCCGCAACCCTCCCCTCACATCTCAACCGCCCGAACACCGCACCCACCCCCGCCAAACCGCTCCCGCCAGGCGTCTCCCCTCACATCTCCGCCGCAACCCTCCCCTCACATCTCAACCGCCCGAACGCCGCACCCACCCCCCCACCCGCACCACCCGCACCAACCACCCCCCTACCCCCCGCCCCGGCGACACTGCATACATAGGCCGCCTTCCCGGCCTCCGCGCCCCCCGCCCCGCACCCGCCGCCCCCCCCTCCCCCCGCCTCGCACCCCCCTCCACCCCCCCCCCTCCTCCACCCCCCCCCCTCCTCCCCCCACCCCCCCCCACCCCCCCACCCCCGGCGACCTCAGCGAAACCGTCGCAGAGGTCGTCAACCCCAGCATTCAAGACACCCTCCCCGCCGCCCCCGCCTGCGGCCCCACTCCTACCGCCTACCGCCCCACCCTCCTCTCCATATGGCCCCACCTCTCCGGCGCCGCCTGGAGCCGCCACCCCACCTTCTCCCGAGCCTACCATACCCTCCGCGATACGGGCCTCCCTAATTTTTTGGCCGCCCGCATCCCCCTTCCCTCAGGCCTCCACATCCCCGCCTGGCGCGCCCGCCTCCGAGACCACCCCGATAAGGACCTGGTAGACCTCCTCGAGTACGGCTTCCCCGCCAACTACTCCGCCAGCACCCCCCCCCCCCCCCGGCCCACATACACCAACCATCGGGAGGCCCCCGAGCACCAAGTCCACCTCCGCGACTTCATTACCACGGAGCTCGCCCACGGTGCCCTCGCCGGCCCCTTCACCACCCCCCCCTTCACCCCCTGGGCCCAGGTCTCCCCCATGATGACCCGCCCCAAATCCGACCCGGGCAAGAGGCGGGTCATCGTCGACCTATCTTACCCCCCTGGCCACAGCGTTAACGCTGGGATACCCCGCCGCGAGTACCTGGGTAGGCCCCACGCCTACCGGCTCCCATCCGTGGCCGACGTGGGCCGCCGCCTCATCGGACTGGGCACCGGGGCCTACACCTGGACCGCGGACATATCCAGGGCGTACCGCCAGCTGCGGGCCGACCCCCTCTCCTGCCCCCTATATGGGATCGCCTTTGAGGGCGCCACCTATGTCGACCTCGCCCTCCCCTTCGGCTGCCGCTCCTCGGGCGCCGCCTGTGTCAGGGTGACCGCCGCGGTGGCCTGGATCCTCCGGCGCGAGGGCTTCCACGCCCTCGTGTACGTCGACGACTTTGTCGGGTGCGAGCTCACCTATCTCAGGGCCCGCCAGGCGTTCGACGGCTTCATTGCCCTCGTCGGCGCCCTCGGCCTGGAGGTCGCCCCCGGGAAGTGCCACCCTCCGGCGATGCGAGTCTCCTGGCTCGGATTCGCCGTCGATAGCGAGGCCATGACGATTCGCATCGCACCCGACAAAGTCGACGAGCTCGTCGCCGACTGCGAGGCCCGGGCCGCCCGGCCTACCCTCGGGCGCCAGGAACTCCAGAGTATCCTCGGCCGCCTCAACCACGTCGGCAGCTGCGTCCTCCCCGCGAGGAAGTTCATGGCGCGGCTCCTCGCGGCCCTCCGCAGCTGCCGCGGGTTCGCCGCCATCACCCTCGGGGACGACGCCCTCCGGGACCTGGCCTGGTTTGCGGCCTATGGGCGCGCCACCAACGGCCTCCATCTCCTCCGTCCGATGGGGACCCGGAGGATCGTCATCGAGTGCGACTCCTGCCTCACCGGAGGCGGGGCCTACTCCCCCAGGCGCTACTACGCCCGAGGGTACTCGAGGGCCTTCCGGGCCCGCTTCCCTGCAATCCACGAGCTGGAGGCGGTCAACCTGGTCGTGGCCCTCCGCGCCCTCCTTCCGGCGGACGTCGCGGGGGCCAACGTGGTCATTAACACGGACAACATGGCCTCCGCCGCCTCCCTCGACTCGGGGCGGGCCCGCGACCTCACCCTCGGGACGTGCGCCCGGGAACTGTGGCTCATGGCGGCCGAGGCCTGTTTTGAACTCACCATCGTCCACAAGCCCGGCGCCGACCTCGTCCTGGCCGACGCCCTAAGCCGCGCCCACCTCCCTGGTCGATGGGCTGGCGTTGCCCGAGACGAGGTCGCCCGCCTCGGGCTTGAACGCACCGATGCCAACCATGACGACTTCCCCTACAACCCTGCCCTCTAATGCAGGGTACTCCGCCACCGAGGTCGCTGCCGTGGACGGCCTCCGCATCGCCGCCCTCGCCCCCTCCACCTGGAGGAACCGACGTCGACAGGCCCGAGGCTACGTCCAGTTCGCCTCGGGCCACCACTGGGACCCTCTCGCCCCGACGCCCTTCGACGTCGCTGCATACACCGCCTCGCTCTACGCCCGCCCCCTGGCGCCGGCCTCCGTCCGGAACGCCCTCTCCGGGGCGCGCTCCTGGCTGGAGGCGGCCGGGGGCGACCCGAGCGCCTTCACCTCGCGCCTCGCCAGAGACGTCTGTCGCGGCGGGGAGCGGGCCTCCGGCCACGTGGCCCGCCCCGCCCCGCCTCTGACGCCTACCATCCTCGCCGCCGTCGCCCACCATCTCGCCCTCGCCGGGCCCTCGGGCGTCGTCCCCGGGCGCCCTCCTCGGGTACTACGGGATGCTCGGCAGTCCAGCCTCCTCTCCCCAGCCCCGAGGTGTGGGGCGGCCCTCACACCATCACACGCGGCGACGTCGCCCCCGCCCCCGGGGGGCTGCGCGTTACCCTCCGGACCACCAAGACCATCGCGCTGCCCTCGGGGGCGGTTGCCCTCTTCATCCCCGCTTCGCCCGGGCGCCCGCTCTGCCCCGTCGCCGCCTGGACCGCCTCGGTGGCCCTCGCCCCTGCCTGCTCCGCCGATCCTGCCTTCATCCTGCCCTCCGGCCGCCCCTTGGATCCTCGGACGCTTACTGCCATCCTGCGAGGCGCCCTCACGGCCCTCGGGGTGCCCGCCCCCGACGGCTATACTCTCCACAGCCTGCGCCGGGGGGCGGCCCAGGCTTGTCAGCGCGCCGGGGTCCCCCTCTCGGACATCATGGAGCAGGGGACCTGGACCTCCGCCTCGGTTCACGCCTATGTGCCGCGGATCGCCGCCTCGGGCGCCCCTCGAGCCCTCTCCTCAGTTTTGGTGGAGGGCTCCTCGGGCCACCTCCCCCCGTCTGAGATCTTACCTCAGAGAACACTACCCTCGGGCATGGCCCCTGGACTTACTGACTATTTCAACTCTACCTTGACATTTTATCTTCAGTGATAGAGGCTACCTCATTGACCCTCTTTGTACTCATACATTTCTTCATATTGCCTTGTCATCTGAATAAAATGTTTTTATTCCAACTCCTCTGTTCTCTCCTTCCTCGTCACGTATCGGTCGTAATGTTCGCATTGCGTTTGATTCGTGGCGGGGGAGGAGCACCCCCCCCCCTGCCTCATCCCCCCCGGCCGCGACCGTTGGCTCGCTGACATAACTTCCCCCCCCCCCCTCCCCCTCGGCCCTTATAACCGGCCGCCCTAGCTGCTCCTAGCCACTCGCCTATCTTCACCCTCCAGGCCCGGACCATGTCACAAACTTAATGAAAACCTCTTAACAACAGCCCATTTCACTTCAAATGGTCATATACAATGTATTCATTAAGTTGAAGACATTTATTTCTTGAAAAAATAAAAAATAAAAAAAGATGAAATAGTTTACCTTTTCTGGAGTCATTAACATCGTAACATTTCGTTTCCACTTACAAGTACTATGAAACTCTGCATCAAACACTGAGTACAGATACAGTACAGAAACTATTTTCACCATTTGATACTGTATGCATGGACCCAGTTATGGTATAGTAAAAGATCAATCCCGAAATTGCCCCTAAACATTGAAATTTGAGCCAAACATATATAAAATTGTTGATTCCACTTCGACTGTTACATTGTTAATATTTTTCTCCTTTTCTCTTTAATCATCACAAATAACACAAAACCATAGCAATGAGGTTTCAAATTATTATTACTACTGTTTATAAAGCAAGTGGCATGTGAAATGTCCTAAAAATGTCAAGCTTTGTGTGGAAAATATTTTAGTTTTGGAGTCGGATTGGTTGCCATGCTACACTGCTATTTATTGGGTGTGAGCCTCATTTGACCTATTTAAAAATGTCAGAATATGTTTATTTTCAATTATTCAGATGCAAAAGGACATACACATTGAGGTAGCTTGTATATATATAGACTTTGACAGTATTTTGATTTTGTGGTACTGATGTCACAGTATTGGTACACAACTTCTGAGAACGACCCATTTTGTCTAATCTCCTACGAGCGTGCTTGTAAGTTCTATGCATGCAAACAGATCAAGAGCGCATGGCCGTACTCAGGTCAGTAAAGACATACAATATCCATGCCGTGTGTGCTGAATGTTTGCCACTTTGATAAGAGAAATTGTGTGTGGGACGAAAGGTGACACTACATGGTCGCAGACTGGGGCTTCGTTATTTAATAAGTCACCCACCTAATCCCACAGCAGAATTACCACCTGCACATGTCACATATCTACCTGTGGTAGAATCACTCTCCCTACCCATCACCCTGCCACGCCTCTACCGATAGAATCACTCTCCCTACCTATCAACTTGCCATGCCTCTACCGATAGAATCACTCTCCCTACCCATCACCCTGCGAGGCCTCTACCGATAGAATCACTCTCCCTACCTACAACCCTGCCACGCCTCTACCAATAGAATCACGCTCCCTGCCCATCACCCTGCCACACCTCCACCGATAGAATCACTCTCCCTACCCATCACCCTGCCACAATGCTACCGATAGAATCACTATCCTTGCCCACCACCCTGCCATGCCTCTACCAATAGAATCACTGTCCCTAGCCATCATCCTGCCACGCCTCCACCGATAGAATCACTCTCCCGGTCTATCACCCTGCCACGCCTCTACCAATAGAATCACTCTCCCTAGCCATCATCCTGCCATGACTCTACCGATAGAATCATTCTCCCGGTTTATCACCCTGCCACGCCTCTACCAATAGAATCACGCTCCCTACCCACCACCCTGCCACGCCTCCACCGATAGAATCACTCTTCCTACCCATCACCCTGCCACGCATCTACCGATAGAATCACTCTCCCTGCCCACCACCCTGCCAAGCCTCAACCAATAGACTCACGCTCCCTAGCCATCACCCTGCCATGCCCTGCCACGCCTCTACCGATAGAATCACTCTCCCTACCCACCACCCTGCCACGCCTCCACCGATAGAATCACTCTTCCTACCCATCACCCTGCCACGCATCTACCGATAGAATCACTCTCCCTGCCCACCACCCTGCCAAGCCTCAACCAATAGACTCACGCTCCCTAGCCATCACCCTGCCATGCCTCTACCGATAGAATCACTCTCCCTACCCATCACCCTGCCATGACTCTACCGATAGAATCACTCTCCCTACCCATCACCCTGCCACGCCTCCACCGATAGAATCACTTTCCCTACCCATCACCCTGCCACGACACTACCAATAGAATCACTCTCCCTGCCCACCACCCTGCCACACCTCAACCGATAGACTCACGCTCCCTATCCATCACCCTGCCATGCCTCTACCGATAGAATCACTCTCCCTACCCATCACCCTGTCATGCCTCTACCGATAGAATCACTCTCCCTACCCATCACCCTTCCATGCCTCTACCGATAGAATCACTCTCCCTACCCATCACCCTGCCACGCCTCTACCGATAGAATCACTCTCCTTACCCACCACCCTGCCATGACTCTACCGATAGAATCACTCTCCCTGCCCATCACCCTGCCACGCCTCTACCAATAGACTCACTCTCCCGAGCCATCACCCTGCCATACCTCTACTGATAGAATGACTCTCCCTACCCATCACCCTGCCATGCCTCTACCGATAGAATCACGCTCCCTACCTATCATCCTGCCAGCACTCTACCGATTGCAGAATCACTCTGTCTGCCCATCACCCTGTCGTGCCTTTATCAATAGAAGAATCACCCCAACCCCTGTCACCTTGGCATATCTCTGCTAATAGCAGAATGACTCTCCCCACCCACCCTCTTCACATGCCATGCCCATTTGCAAAATTTTCCGATATATGAGATATGGGATATGGAGAACTCTGCTATAATAAATTGCAACTTGTCTATAAAATGGTAAATAGTATGTAAAACCAAAGGCATATAAGGTATATGTGGAGTTGGTGATCTACTACTAATTGAGGATAGAAGTTGTGTATTAATATAGTATAGAGAGAGAGAGGGTCACTTCTTGACCTGAGAGAGAGGGTCACTTCTTGACATGTGGGACAGTCTTTGGGAAGTCGCCTCACATACCACCCTCGAAGAGTTATTTATGGATCACTGCACCAGATACAACAGGGCACTGTAGCCAGATCTAACCAGGCAACAGGGATATTGAACCCTCATTGGTGGATAGAGGAATGCTTGTTAGGGATTTGAAGACTGGATCATGTGATCACCACCATCTTGTTCTTGAAACTATAAATACAATAAATGAGAGAGTCTCACTCTCCTACCTTTCACTCTTTATCTACTTTCCTTCCTTGCCAGTAGTGATTTCTTATTAGCCTATCTACACCACTCAAACCGCCAGCCGTCGACTTTACACGTAGCTATAACGGAATCACCCCCACCAGCCCCCTTCACCATGCCACGTTCTTATCATAACAGAATCATCGCTTTGTCATAACAGAATCATCCCCACCTGCGTCCTTCACATAGCCACGTACCTAACCATAATACTAACAGAATCACCCCCACCCGCCTCCTCCAGGCTTCACCGCACACCAGAATTACATCTCCACAGTGCATGTTGAGTTGCCCAATGAACACTACGCCTGCCATAATTAAACAGACTTACAATGGGGGCGAGTCAATTTAAACACCAACCTCGTTGTTTTATGGCTCCTACTTGTTAAAAAGGAACTGACATTTGAAACATTACTAATCATATTAGTAATATGTTTATAATAATATACACTGTCCTCAGCTTTAACTGCTATCCGTGTGTTGTGTATGCTCTTCAACCGCAATTTACTAATTCCAACAATTCCTTTTAAAAAAATGGTTTGCTCACTCCCCATTTCATTTTAAAGCCCGACATTATAAAGTGTTGTAATTACAATTTATATTTTTGTTAAGTACTAATGCATAAAACCTGTCGAGTAATCATTCCATGGGGACATTCGCATTTGCAGCTACCTGGCTAGTATTCAACGTGTGCAACATATTAGATTGCAGTGTGATAGCAATCGATTTATTGATACCTACTGAAGATACCTTTAATTCTAGGTGTGGAGGCCCCGGGGTAGTGAATATGCCCGGTTGGGAGAAATCAATAGTGATCAGGCCACTGACTGCCATCGGAGTCGATTCGGGCGGGAAAGTCGATGGAGATTGGTTACTGGGGCGAATTAACAGAACCCGCTGGCAGTCTGTTAATTCAACACTACGGAACGAGGTGGAGCCACCCATCAATTCCATGTGTAATATTTCAGATTATTACTGACATTAAAATCAAAGGTGGGGAGGGGGGGGGGGGGAGGTTGAGATGGCGGGCTGTGCATTAATCACACCCCTCAAAACCGCCAACCAACCCGCCATGGGTGTGTATGTGTGCGCGTGTGTCAGTAATAATAATAATAATAAATTTAATAATAATAATAATAATAATAATAAATTTAATAAGAAGTCCAGGCAAGGCAAGGATTGGAGAATCTATGAAAGAGAAACTGCTTACATATTATTAAAGCTAAATGTGCGGTGAAATGGGACGGGGGTAGGGGCGGAGGGAACCGACCGGAACCCAGATTCTCCTGCTTTTAATCAGTTCTACTTGCACTACAGGCCGCTCGGCTGGCCACACCCACCCTACCACAAGCAGTGACAAACACCATATACAACAAGCAGGCGAACGCAGGATAATTCCATAATTAATAATATGGGTACAAGTACTTATACATTAAAGAATATGGTAGCGGGGATGGGGGGAGGCGGGGAGGGGGAAGGATGGGGGGAGATGGGGGAAGTTGGAGTGGGGGAGGGCGCAGGGGGAGGAGGGGTTGACGACCGTAAGAACGCAGAGGCGCTCCTCATTCCGTCCGTTCGTTAGAGGGCGCTGGGGTAGTGTGGGGTAAATTATTGATGGCGGTATAGGGCGGGTGTTGGCGCGCGGCCAGAGGTGGCTGCGCGTGCTGGCAGCAGGCAGCGGGGCCTGTAGGCCTCCCGGCCCCTCCTCAGCTCGCAATCACGACGCAGCGCAAGCTAACTTCCCTATGGCTATGCAGTTCACCTATCCGCAACTAAGGCGAAGGGTAGGAGTGGGTGTGCGCGTGAGTGTGACTGTGAGTGAGTGAGCGAGAGAGGGAGGAAGAGAGATTTGGAGGATTGGGGGTGGGGGGGGGGGGGGGGGGCAACACCGTCCCTCCCCATCCACTAATTTTGCTTGATCAAAGAACTGCCTGGTGATTAGGTTCTCAGCCATTAAAGTCTTATTTAATAAAGGTAATTTAAATCGGATATTTGATTCTAACCGAATTCTCTTTTTCTGTATTATCTAAAATTCTGTATTATCTAATCATATCGAGTCTTACATTTAAAACACACTAAAGATTCATCGTCACCAATTACTAGTTCCCGAGTCATGAAGATGGCTTTGTGAGGGAGGCATTAAGTTCCGGTATTTATACTCCCATAAATTCTTATACATAGCATATATCATCTACAACAGCTACCAATAAGAGATCAACTAGCAGTGCCTATACCGGTCCCACATCCACAGCCGTCCACCCAGAAAGCACTCTATCCTCACAACCACGCGATAATGACAGCTGGTTGTTGAGTTCCTCTTATCACGACTGGAAGGGGCGGCCTAATCGGTAAGAGAGCTGGCTGGCTTCACGTGCAAAAGGTCGTGGGTTGTAACCCCGACCGAGTCAAACCCAATGACGTACAATATTTATGTGTGTTATTTATTACCTGGTTTGGCGCTCTGCATTAATAGGATATGGTAAGGACTGATTCGCTAAGTATCAGGATAATGTGACTGAGTGTAAGATCGGGTCAGGGTGTTGGCAGCACCGTAAAGGCATTATAAAGTGTGCTAGTTAGCTCAGTATCACTATCACGATAATGTGACTGAATGCGAAATAGCATGCTATATTTAGACTTGTCAGAAATAGCCATATTTATGCTCACTGTGAGCAATACCCTGATGTTAATGTCAGGTGTTGTTCACCTTCCCCAACAACCGGGCGCGGTGACCTAATCGGTAGAGCGCAGGCCTCGCGTGCGGAAGGTCGGTAGTTCGGTTCCCAGTCCAGTCAAACCAATGACTCAAAAATTGATACTTGTCACTTCCTAGCCAGGTGCTCGGCATTAATAGGATAGGGCAATGACTGGTTAGCTCAGTGTCAGCATAATGTGACTGAGTGGGATATCGGGTCATGGTGCGGGCAGCCTGATTTCCCAGTGGGGAAGTACTATAAAGTCCCCATGAGTGTGCACTGTCACAAGTCGGTACCCGTCTGATATGACCTTAGATGTTGCTATGGCATAAAACAACAAACAAACCTTCCCCAACAGTGCCCCACAGGTCGTTACCAGAAACTGTGTACCACATATTTGGTTCCCATTGATAATGATTAATTCTTTTTTAAGGATAGCAAGTCAAATAGATATTGTTGCCTCTCTGTATTAAGTATGTTAGCAATACTACATGTCTTTAATCTATCCCACAAAATGTTTTAACAACAGCAAAAAGAGTTTGGGATGAAGCACAAATGTGGACATTAGCATATCGACACCGTGTATCAAACTCCCCCTCCCACCCTTTTCTTGTAAGACTTAATCTTTGTTGTTGTTGCTTAACTACATTCAATAAAATCTTGTTTGAATTTGTTGTGTGTGCTAAAATGATGTTATGGATGTGTTTAATTGCCGTGTTACAGAGGCAATTTTAATGTCTTTCTCAATTGTATAAGATCAAAATCAAGAGGTGAAAAAAAAAGAATCAAATCAAAACGTGTCCCCCCCCAAACTCTGGCACATGCACAACATGTAAACCATCACATGAATATGACTTCAGCAAAGCATTTGACACAGTAGACCATAAAATACTATTGGGAAAACTAAAAAACCATAGGCACAAAATCCATCACTATGGATTGGATAAAATGCTACCTCAGCAACAGGCAACAGAAAACAAAAATAAACAATACACTATCAGACAACCAACCTGTCACATGTGGTGTACCCCAAGGGTCAGTGTTAGGGCCACTACTCTTTATAATCTATATAAACGATCTGGAAAAATGGTTGCAAACTGAATGCCTCCAACTATATGCAGATGACACAGTCATATACACAAATGGCACCACAGAAGAGGAGGTAATAACTAAACTAAATAAACTCCTACTAAAACTAGACGAGTGGTGTGAGTCCAACAAAATAACCATCAACACAAGCAAATCAAAAACCGTACTCTTCTCGCATAAACAAATGCCAGAAAGAAAACTACACTGTAAGTTAGGAAACCAAACATTAGAAAATGTAGACCATTACAAATACCTAGGCCTTGAGTTGGACAGCCAACTAAATTACAACCTATGTATAAACAAAATTATCCAGAAAGTAAACCACAAACTGTGGCTATTTGCAAAGCTAAGAGACTACATGGCACAAGAAATGTCAATAAAAATCTTCAAGGGCATGGTGCTCCCCTATTTTGACTATGGAGATGTAAACTACATGAGTGCGAGAAAAGAACTACTAAAGAAACTGCAAATACTGCAGAACAGAGCCCTAAAAATCTGTATAAGAGTAAAGAACAGGGATGAAAGTAGTCTCCGGGAAAAAAGCGGAAATGCTGATATTCTCCCATAGGTTTAACATGGTCAGGGAATTGCGGAAAATTCCCGGAAGTCAGGTTTCATATATATATGGGTATATGCTGATAGTGCTGCGCCATTTGAAGCACGTATTAATAGTATACGCTGATCGTGCTGTGGCATTTGAAGCATTTATTAGGAGTATATGCTGATAGTGCTGCGGCATCTGCACCACATATTAGTATACGCTAATGGTGCTGCAGCATAAAACAATGTATTAGTAGTGCCTATAAGGTTGATGATGCTGCAGGATTGCAGTAGGTACATACTAAATCCCGGAAATCCGCGAAATCGCGGAGATCTTTCATCCCTGAAAGAAGCTGCACCCCACCTATGACATACACAAAAAAAAAAAAAGTGAAATTACTAGAAATTAGGAGAATAATTCATTTGAAAACATTAGCATATAGCTATAGTCAAAACAATAAACTCCTAACAAAACCGCAAAGGGCTACTAGAGCAAATAATGCCCCACTACTGAAGCAGACCAGAAGCCAAATAAAAGCTCATGAGAGAAGCATGCTGGAAATGGCTGCCAAGGTGAGGAATGACCAAACGGCAAAGGAACGACAAATTCCGGACCTAAAAACTTAAAAAAAATATCTGTGCAAATTAGGCTAGGAAACCCCCACTAAGCTGCACTGCAAAGGTGCATGTGATATGTCACAGCCCACCAGTGGGATGCCCAATGGAAGGTAACCATGCCAAGAGTAGCCAGATAACACACCACACAGATATGTACAAGCCTATGATATGTAAATAGGAGTAGGCTAGTCTAGTAATAAGAGTAGAACAAAATAAGATACATATATGGCAAGAAACAAAAAAAAAAACTAATATAGGCTACTAACCATACCAACCAATTATCTATCTGCTACTGAAATGGAGGCAATCAAATAACTGATGTGTGGTGGGGGTCTAGAGATGTGGTGGGGGTGTAGGTATGTGGTGTTTGTGTGGTTGGGGTGTATGTGTGTGGTGGGGGTTTAGGGATGTGGTGGGGGTGTAGGTGTGTGTGTAGGTGTGTGGTGGGGCTTTAGGGATGTCGTGGGGGTGTAGGTGTGTGGTATGTGTTTGGTAGTGTAGGTGTGTGGTCGGGTGTAGGTGTGTGTGCTGAGGGTGTATGTGTGTGTATGGTGTAGGTGTGGTGTATGTGTGATGAGGGTGTAGATATGTGGTGGGGGTGTAACTGTGTGGTGGGGGTGTAAGTGTGTGGTGGGGGTTTAGGTGTGTGGTGGGGGTTTAGGTGTGTGGTGTGTGTGGGTTGGGGTGTATGTGTGTGGTGGGGGTTTACGGAGGTGGTGGGGTGTAGGTGTGTGTGTTGGGGGGCTTTAGGAGGGATGTGGTGGGGGTGTAGGTGTGTGGTATGTGTTTGGTGGTGTATGTGTATGGTGGTGTGTGATGGGGTGTAGGTGTCTGTGGTGAGGGTGTATGTGTGGTGGTGGTGTAGGTGTGCTGTGTGGTGAGGGTGTAGATGTGTGGTGGGGGTGAAAGTGTGGCGGGGGTATAGGTGTGTGGTTTGGGTGTAAGGGGTACTGGGGGTATAGGTGTGTGTCATGGGGTGTAGGGGGTATAGGTGTGTGTGGGGGGGGGGGTGTCATGGGGGTTTAGGGATATGGTGGGGGTGTAGGTGTGGCGGGGGTTTACGGATGCTAAAGATTGTGAGGTGCCGCTCTACAAGACACCCCTACACCTCCACCACAAACCACCTACACCCCCACCACACACACCGTCAACCCCCACCACACACACCTACACCCCACCACATCCCTAAGCCCCCACCACACACCCCTAAATCCCCATGCACCCCCACCACACACACCAAAATTCACACACTTGACAGTAGAATGAACTGCTTCTATCCAATCAAAGCATTACAGAGACCGGCATGGTGCGCCATCTGACGAGAGACTAATACAAACTGAAAGGTCCCCATTGTGCTATGATTTTGAATGTCTTCTGCTATTATTGGAAAGTTTTCATTTGTTATTTCCATGTCACACATGTGATACAGTTTCTGAGAGCGACGCATATACATATATCCGGCCTAATCACACCCTTTAGTCAGCACCATCTGCACCTGGGTGCACTTGAGGGAGAAGGTAGGTGAGGAGACAGGGTGGTACATACCACTACCTCTGCCAAAAAGCACACTCCCGTTCCCAATGCCGACACTTGGCATTTGTACACCAGACTCCAGCTACCAAATTCGGGTCAACTAGGGTCACCAAACTTCATACCTATACAGTGCAGCATGGCCTTGAAATGTACCACTGAAATCCATCGGGGGTTTCCCAAACACATAAGCCTTATCATAACCGAAAGATTGAGGATTTCCCAGTGTTGAATGGATACTAACATAGTTTGGAACATGTTCAAACAAATATTTCAAATGGCAACCTCCTAATAAATGGGGTCTGACCTGAGCCGTTACGATGGCATAAAACTACAAACAATTGATGCAACTGTAGAAGAAAAGAAATAATGGTTGCCCGAATGTTACTGAAACAAACGATTGATTGGTGGTTTCTTCACGCTGTGTCGGCAGCATAGGCCATATTCACGGCGGCTGAAACAAACAGCTAGTTATAACCCACCCCCAAGAATTTTTTTGGATTTTGAGCTCTCATAGAACTAGTTTTTGTACGCGATACTGTGACCCTCAATGATGCAATCACACGAGGACATAGATTGTCAGATCGGAACAGAAAGACCAATGCTGTTTAATGTTTAATTGCAAAACATAAGTACATGCATCTTATGTGGGGTTTTTTAAATGACTTAATTTAGTTACTGTTGCTAGCTTATGCTTTGAAGGGAGGGTTTAAATTGTTTTAAAATTAATTACTTATTAATAAATTAAATATCGTAATAATCGGACCAATCGCAATGAGAGCGCAAATATTGTAACGAACACACCTAAATCGCACCTGTGATCAATGTCATATTTCTTCTCACTTTCAAGATCACCGAAAGTTAACTTCATACCCATTTGAAATTTCAGAGGTTTTCAGAAGTGCTATTCTATGGGATTGTGCTGAGCACGTTATATTCCACGATAATAGCTGCTGCAAATTCTATTCGGTTAAAAGCTGACTGCCTAGAAGGTGGCCAAAGATGGGCATATGATAGCCATGCCAACGCCGTTGCGGCTGCCTGCCTGCCTGCCCCCACTAACCCCCCGTCGCACTTTTAATACAACGGACGCCCCATGGTCGGCCCCGACAGACGCCCCCCGCTTCCAGCTGCGCGGTGTTGCCATGCCAGCGGCCCTAACAACAAAGCTGGCCAGCAGTGACTGCCGTCCCTCCGACACTGACATCTGTTCGGCGCCGGGCCCGAGTCGGCGGTTTGCGTCGAAACCCGCCCGGCTCACCTGGCTGGGATAGGCCGGGTTAATCAGGATGGCCCTCGTGGGCACTCGGCATAAACGCCATTTTAATTAGAATCTGCCAGCTAAGCCAAGCTTAAATTCACCCAGCAATAAACGTGGTTGGCTAAATACTAGCAGACAACCGGTCAACTCGTCAGTTTGCTTTACAACTAGAGTGCACACACACATTCACACGCTCCACCCTGTAAGCTTAAATTCACATACAGCTTAAGGGTGATTATATTCACGCTCTTCTCTTTATTGTAAACCTAAGGGTGCGTCATAAATTCACTCTTGTTCCTTTTAAAGTGTGTGTGCATGCCTGTGCCTGTGTGTTTGTGTGTGTATATGTATGTAAGTCTGTATGTGTGTATATGTATGTAAGTGTGTATGTAAGTGTGTATGTAAGTGTGTAAGTATGTATGTATGTATGTATGTATGTATGTATGTATGTATGTATGTATGTATGTATGTATGTATGTATGTATGTATGTATGTATGTATGTATGTATGTATGTATGTATGTATGGTTGTATGGTTGTATGGTTGTATGTATGAATCTATGGATGAATCTATGGATGTAGACTTCAGGACAAGCTAGACTTAATGCATAGACATTTTGAAAAACGCATTAATATACTGACTATACTGGTTAGGAAATAGACACACGGGAGTTTTCAGTGACAAAATACCACACCAGTGCACCCTCCTACTGGCTACTCCCTGTTTACTTGCGCGCGCACTTAAATCTGCATAATCCGACGAAAGCATCAAAGTTTCTAAACCAAAACAGATACTTAAATTTGATCCTAGTTATCCAATTTCAATACTACTGCACTCATTAAACGTTTATTGCTGCATAGAAGGAATACTAAATCAATTTAACAGGACATGTCATTGCTGAAACCTATCTAATATATTTATCTACAATTTTAAAAATTAAAAGAAAGGAAAAGCGCATGGCAGAAACATAAACCCATTGGACGATGCAGCATTAAATTAAAATGTCCATAATGTTATGCTTAAGTTAAAGGTATATAATGGACACGACACATATTTTCAAAGTTATTATTGAACGCGCATGGCAAAACAAGCATAGCAATTTGCTGGCTAAACTAAACCTCTTTATCGCTGTTAAAGCTCATTAAGAACTGACAATCCCGCCATATGGAGGGTAGTTTGCCATGTAAAGCCACTACTTAGTGGGAGAATAAAGCCGACACGCTCTCGTCTCAGCCGTGATATTGTGATTATGTGAGTGGCCACCCGGCAGTGGCCGTGACATTGTACACAAACGAGTGCAGCTCGACTCTGACGCCCAGACCCCAGTCCAAAGTATTAGTCGAGCATGCCGCGGCCTGTTTACAGCCGATCGATCTGAGCACACATGCAAGTACAAACACGAGGCAAGGAAGGAGCCGACACACTCTGGTCAATCGCGCACCCCGCACCGCACCGCCCCGCCCCGCCCCGCCCCGCCCCCTACCTCCACGTTTAAAGATCTACACAACCACCGACAGTGTTCAACAATCGCGGTGTAAAAAAGACGAAAACTGTCCGACTAACCCATTTCTGGCGAGCCCCTGATGAGTGGTACGGGAGGGTGTCCTGGACCATGGCGGGTGCGAGTGCGGTGTGAAGTAACTGAGTAACTGTGTGACTGACTTTGAACAGTCGGGGCTGCAGTGTGCTCTGGCCGGACGCCGGGCGTGGACTAAAAGACGGCCGCCGGGCGCGCTGCCTGTACAGGCTGCATGCCCGAGCCTGGCCCGGGGTGGGGTGGGCGTGTGAGCGGGTGGGAGGGAGGGTGGGAGAGTGGGAAAGCGGGAAGGGGGTGCAGCGGGATGTGGCGCTTGTGTCACTTACCTGTTGCACCTGCACGCTGGTGGGGTTAATGGCCTGCATGTCCGTGACAAACGTCTGAGTGGCCATCACCATCTAGGCATTCGTCTACAAACAAACAAAACAACAATTAACTTTCGCGTTCACACCCTTTTAATTACTTCTTTTAAAAAATAGCTATTATTATTATACGTCACATAGACGCAAAGGAGAATTACACGTGACGTCACAGCCCTTAAGATGGTGACACATTTTTTTGTAGCAGTGGGTGGGTGAACCCCTCCCCACTGAAGGACTCGCTCCATTGCACCGGGCTGAAAGTGGCATGCAAGGCAAATAGTTATGCACATCGGAAATGTCCAACTCCCCCTAGGAACTTTCAGATTCCACGCAAACAAACGGCGCGCGCTGTTTAAACGCAGTAGTGGCGTATTTACTGAACTAACATTCCCCGCGGAACAACAACAAAACTGGTTGTGGGCGTGGACAACCACATTCGTTGTGCACGTTACTTAAAGTTGCATAATACAGTGCCTTTGAGATTAGGTTGATCATTATTAAAATCTGTTTTATTTTAGTTTGATTGAAGCAACTTTTATATAAAAGTGTTAACTTTATATATAGAGGCATTATGAAGTGAAAACAGACAAACATGATTTAATTGTAGTCCGATGAAAGTATAAAATTTCCTAAACAAAAACACTCACACAGATTTGATCCTACATACCCCATTTAGATATTGGTGCACTTATTAAATGTATTGCTATTGGGAAGGGAGATACTAAGTCAATTTAATAGAACATGTTACTGCTAGACCTTATGGTGCCCAACATTTTCATGTGCACGCCTAAAGTAATTTTGCATGTTTTCACTTGAAACATCTCCAAAGTGAGAACCAGGCGCGGTCGCCGAATCGGTAGAGCGCGGGCTTTGCTTGCGGGAGATCAGGAGTTCGATTTCCGGTCTAGTCAAACCAATGACTTATCAAATTGATACTTCATAGCTCACCGCTCGTCATTAATAGGATAGGGCAAGGACTGGCTAGCTCAGTGTCAGGATAATGTGACTGAGTGGGATATCAGGTCATGGTCCCGGCGACCTGATTCAGTGAGGCAGCACTATAAAGTTACCATGAGTGCACACTGTCACAAGTCAGTATCTGTCCTGATACGACCGTAGATGTTGCCAGGACATAAAACGCCAACAACCAACCAACCAACCAACCATTTATAATAAAAGTTACTGCCGACTATGCAACTGTTATATCGAAGATGAAAATTTAGGTCAGTAAATGTTTTGATTTCGAAAATGTTGACGCTTTCATCGAACTATGCAGGCAGCTTTAATCAGTATATAATATTAGTTTTATAATTACATAGCCGACCAGTAATCAGGGCTTTGACTGAAATTACTGCACCAAGGACTAAATTGATTGTGCAAACCTTGGAGTGGTGAGAGTGATCATCTAACTTAGGATGGCGCCCAGTCAGGGAGGTGGCAATTGGTGTTGTAAATGTGTTACCTAAGCGGCAGGTGCTCGAGCGGTGCAGTGGGCTGCCTACGTCGGCCATGATGCATACAGCTAGCTAGCTAGCTGGCTCGGCTGTGGAGGTGGAGGTGGAGGTGGCTGGCAGGCCCGTGTCACAAAACTTTGCTCTCTAGTCTAATTGATAGCTGCGGGTTCCATGGCGATGCCGGTGCCGGCGAGTGAGACGGAGACGACTCCGGGCGGTAACTAGGGAGAGGGGGCGGGGCAGGGCGGGGCGGTCGGCTGGGTGTATGTATTCACACTGCGGCAGCCTACTCAACCCCCTATCTCTCTCTCCCTCTCCTCTCTCTTTCCCTCCTTCACAACCCCACACCACACCTGCGGGCAGAAGGCCGATCAATGATGACACCGGCCCTAGCAACCCACTGGACTGGGCGTCGTCTTTGTCCGGCGTCCCCCTCAGGCGTCCTGGACTCCGCTCACTGCGCGCACCGTAAGGCAATCTTATCTAGCAGCCCACCCCGGCTCGGCCCATCTGCTGACGGGAGCGGGCCCGACCCGACCGAGAGGCGCTGAATTATTGACATTTGGACACAGTGCAAATTCCACTCGGCAGCTATCGCCGGTCCGTGTATGGCGGCCAAACAATGGGTTGTCATGGTAAACTATGCCCGGCCGACGCCAAGCACAATGGCGGCCGGCCCGTGTCAAGCTCATTCGGTTGTTTGTGCACCACGGCAACATACCAGCTCCATGGTTACGGCTGTGTACCAAAACAAATCTCCTTGGAGACGGGACGCCACAATCCATATCATGTTCTATCTACGCTCTCAACCACCGGTTGGGTAATTATTATCGACTTTGTCCGAATTTCCATTTTAGGTTGTTGCGCGGAAGCATTCGCGCACAGTACAAAGGAGGCTCATTTAATCAAAAGTTCTGCTCGGGAGCAAACGATAAAAATTCTCCTTGCTCGTTGATGGCTCTTTATCCGGGCCCGACCATCCTTTTCCCCGCCCGCCACTCACATTTCCCGGCCCTCCCGGCCCCTGCCTACCGCTCCGAATGGAATTTCTATTTCTATTAGAAGCCGTATCAATCAGTGGACCAGTCCGCAAGTAGTTAATCACTTCTGCAGGAAATGCGCGCCAAGGCCTACCTACACGCACCACCACAAGTAATTGGGTGTTAACAAAAAGAAGAAAAGAATTAGTTCTATTGTCTCTAGAAATATCTACGACGTGAACAATTCATTTGGGGCTTTTCTCATAACTAAAAATGTCAGTTTTAACCAAAACGAAGCAGTCAACGTGCGTTTTATCAAATAAAATAAAAACATATGTAGATTAAGCAGGGGAAATTTCAATCGCGGACAATTGGGCTTCCTCATTCCACTGTTTCTTGTCCCATCTTTATGATGCCAAACACCAGGTTATGTAGGTTTTAAGTATATATATTTTTTTAAGTCATTGGTTTGACACCGCCAAAGTTAGATATGACCGCTCAACTCATTTTGCATCCCGTCTGGTTCACTCAACAGGGAATGTTGCCCACTACCACTAAAGGTGGCAGCAGCAGAAGGCTGCACACAGGCATACACCACACCATCTTAGCCTCACGTCGCCTTTAATGGCCGCCATTTCAATCATATCTGTTCCGGACGAAGAACTGCACCAATTAGACCGTGAAGGAAACCCACCTAGGGACCACCTATACAGTACCAACCAACTGCCCGCAACGAGAATCTTTAAGAATACACTTTGTATCCATTTTGTAGATTTAAATATTGGTATCCGCTATGTGTGCCCACGTGTTAGCTAGCTATCTCATGAAACACTTACATTTGATAACACAATAAACTCTAAAGAAACTAAATTCGGTCTATATACATCCTGCGCGGGGTGGCCACTAACACCCGCCCCTCCCATCCTCCTCACACACTGAATAACTGCGGAGGAGCGTTGTAGTGGGGTTAATTAATTACATATAGCCACTCCCCGTCAGAGCATCCGCATAGGAAGATCAATAATTAATCATCAAGCTAATATTAAAATAAGTCATCCACTTGCTAAAACAAAAATATTCCAACTAACACCCAAATCCTACTGCGTACAAAACACAAGGAATAAAGGAATATGGGTCATTTCATGGTAAATGGGGCCAATTTATTTTCTAGTATGTAGTGGTAAAAAAACAATTATTGAAAGAGTAGAGGAGTTATTTTCTTTACAGAACTGGTATTCGTTACACTTTGGAGAAGAGATAGATATGATCAAATGAAGACCTAACATGACCTAGTTTAAAAAAAACCAACATGTTCATTCCAAAATTATGGTGTTCCATGGGCATGAATGTGACATGGAGAATGTAGACTTTTCTACAGCCCACTAGACCTTTACTTTACATAGAGCATTACTTGTTAGTCAATGAAGTAATAAAAGGACACTCTCACTTGAAATAAATGTCCATCTTGAATGCATATGTTTGTATATTTATCTAAAATTCCATGGTGATTAAATTTGTTTCGGAAGTAACTGTATTGTCCCCTTCTTATCATGTCAGGGAATATGCTATCCTAGGAACACCAGAGCTTCAGGAAGAAAACACTTTGATACTGTTGCATGTGTAAGCCTATTTTATACCATGACTAGTAATAATCTAATTTCATTTTCCTACACAGAAAAAATTGAAGTTGAAGTCACTTATGTTTTTTTGTGTCCCCTTCTATTGTGTTACATCCACAACTCAAAATTGGGAAGAAAATAACTTCACTGTACATATATTTTTGTATAGTGCAGTTGTGTTCTTAGAGGTCATAGCATAACAATGAATTGTTTCATGCAATAATTTTTCTCAAATAATTGTTAATAAATCATGTTACATCCACACTTGGGGCTGGCTACTCAATTAGTTCTTCTTATTCTGACAAGATGGTAACCTCAACTATCTTTTCATTCACATTACTAGTATACATATGGACAAGAGTTGGCTACTCAGCGAATAAAATTAGGAAATAAACAATATTAATTTGTTACCCTCATTGGCCCCATTTACTATGAAAAGACCCATATCTGACCACACTGATCTAAGACATAAGTAGATGTACTAGTATCTACTGAATTGGATATATATACTAAACCAACAACTAAAACCTTTTATGTAAATGTAAAATGAGTTAATGGACCTCATACTCATTACTTGGTGTAGTTTGGTCCATTGAAAATAAAGAAACGGACGGGTTTTTTTTGGGGGGGGGGGGGGGGAACCTGATTTTTCATTGTTAGTGATATTCGTGTGTGGTGGATTCGGAGTCCGCCAAAAAAACACAGACACTGATCTATTTTGGCGAGGTTATCCACGTTATGAGTTTCAGATTTATGACCGTGCCCGAAAGCACCCCGTAGAGTGGCCGCCTGCACATGACCCGTTGCTAGGGAGCGGTCAAGCCGCGTGCAGCACGACAACGGGGACGCCAAACCCAGTGCCGTTGGCCTGGTTATGGTGGGCGCGCCGGTTGCTAGGGACGCTATCTAGCCTCGCAGGTGGCGGAGCGGAGGGGAGGGAAGGGGGCGCGCGCTGGTGATTGGCAGCCAATGACGACTGAGGCAGCCGACATTGCATACCTCACGCGAGATAATGGTTAGCGCCTAGACCAAAGTCACAAGTACAACTCCAGCCTTAAGGCGGGTGGGGTTATAGTGGAGGGGGGAGCGACGTAAATGCAGCAGGGCGTCCCAACCTTATTCATCAACAATCAATTATGAAAACGGAGACTAAACTAAAAGCGACTCGTTAAATAGCCGTGCTTGTAAGTAGACCGCTGTGAATGTGCGGAGTCACTGTAGGCAGTCAGTGTTGAACCGCGATCAGGTTTCCACTGAGTGTAGTCGGTTACTTATACCCCAGTCACACAAGGCCTGCGTTCACTTACGATAGATTAGCGATGACCATACATCGTCCTCACGACTGCCTTATACCCCAGTCACACGAGAGGCAGCGTTCGCCGCCAACCTCCCTACGCCCAAAAGGACGCCAACCACCCAGCGTTCCATTGGATATATTGATTCAAATACATTTTAGGCGCCATGTCGGCACCAACCACATGGTGACTGCAGCATCGCATGTTTGGGCACCAACCCAGGACAGCACCAGGGCGCCAACCATTTTGAATGGCGCCGCCGGAACAGGGCGTAAGGAGGTTGCACGTGCAGCAGCAGCAACCTCCTTGCATCCAAAATTCTCGAAATGGACGCCGGGAGGTTGGCGTCCTCGCGGCGACAGCACTCAATCAGGACGTAAGGAGGGCGCAAGGAGGAGGTTTTGACGTCGCGAATCGATCGTTAGCGAATGCAGGCCTCGTGTGACTGGGGTATCACATGCCGGTGACGAGAGATCGTCGACCACTCCGAGACCATTTTGGAAATTGTGGTCGGTGCCGGATCACCATTGGTTGGCTCAGACCAATAGCCGCCCTCTCATTTCCCACCATTTCGGGACCGTGGGAACCGTGGTTGGCGCGTGGTCACTGACCTGGCGCCGACAATACGTGCAATGCTGCGCTCACCATGTAGTCGGTGCCAGGTCGCCACCCTTTCTCCGACCTCGCACCAACCATTTTCGCGTTTCCCATAGACTATGAAAGGTAATTTGTTGGCGAGTAGCTGGATGCCTTCTTCAGTGTGGAACTCAAGTCAAGGCATGATGACACACTCCGGATGACAAGATGCAAATTAAAAACCAAAACAACAACAAGTTGCTTTTATACACCGACAAAGCAAGTCATCAACCTGTCTCCGACCCGGCGTCGACCAGTCTGCGGCTGCATGGTTGAGTCGACGACCCGGTGCCGACCAGCCTCCGACCGCGTTTTTGAATCAATGTACCGAGTGGGATGCTGGAAGGTCGGCAACATTTTGGTCATAAGGCGGTCAGAGGCCGTCGTGTGACTGGGGTATTAGGATTTAATTAGGCTGACATCTCAAGGTGCAAAGGGACAATTAGCTTAATAGATTGATTGATTGGTGGTTGCTTTACGCCGTATCGGCAGCATAGGCCATATTCACGGCGAGAAATGTTTGTTTTTGTTCAAACCATCGCTTTTACATGTAAAAGCATAGTATCAATTTTGTGTCAATGAACAGTCATCAATTTAGTAAACTCACAATCATATAGTTTCTGGTCAAGCTAAATAAAATTCTAAATGATAGTACTATTCACTGATGAAATTTGTCTAAAAACCTATATGAGATGGTACAAACCAGCTGCCCTCAAAAAGGCTAAAATGTTTTCTTGTTTTACTTTAGTAAAAAGCTCATCGATGCTGTTTGCAGTATAAAATTGTTGGCGCAGGGCCATGAAATCCACACAGTTTAATAATCCGATGATTTGAATATATATGGGTCGGTTCATGGTAAATGGCACCAAAGTGTTACATGAGGTCAAAAATTAATATTGTGTATTTTCCTCTTTTTTTCCGCTTAGTCGGCAACTCTTGTCCACATATATACTGGTAACGTGAAGAAAAAGATTATTGTTTTGTCAGAAAAACAAGAACTAATTAAGTAGCCAGCCCCAAGTGTCGACTTATTAATTAACAAGTGTGGATTTATTAAACAAAACAATTATTTAAGAAAATGTATTGCCTGAAACAATTAATTTTATGTTGTGATCTCCTAAGTATAGAAATGCACTGTAAAGAAATAGGCATAGGATGATTATATTCTTCCCAATTTTGAGTTGTGGACATAACACAATAGAAGGGGACACCAACAATAATATGGGACTTCAATTTCAACTTTTTTCATACAGCTTAGTAGGAAAATTATATTACTAGTCATGGTACTCCAAAATACGCTTGCACATGCAACAGTACCAAGTGTTTTCTTGTTGGAGCTCTGGTATTCACAGAATAGCATATTCCCTGACAAAACAACCAGGAAACAAACAGGGGACATGACAGTTACATCAAAAACCAGTTTTAATGACCCTGGAATTTTAGGAAACGGGATGATGATTTGCATGCATGATGTGCATTTATTTCAAGTGAGAGTGTCCCTTTATTATTTCATTGACTAACATGTAATGCTCTATGCAAAATTAAGGTCCAGTGGGCTGTAGAAAAGTCCACATTCTCCATGTAACATTTTCATGCCCTTACAACACCATATTTTTGGAATGAATATGTTGGTGGTTTTATTATTATGCTGTTAGGTCTTCATTTCTTCATATCACTCTCCAAAGAGTAAGAATACCAGTTTTATAATTATAAAGAAGATAACTCGTCTACTCTTCCAATCACGGTTTTTGACCATTATTCACTAGAAAATCCATTGGCCCCATTTACCATGAAAAGACCCATATACACTACGCCTCTGGCTACTCGTAGTCCAGGGAGAATTTTACGTAATCTCATTTTTTATCCTCTAATTCTTAATATTTAAACATCCTATAATGTTTTAGTACAAAATAGAATATTGTGTTTCTCACCCGTCTGTAGTCGGTGAGTAGGCGAGTCGCCAGGCTGCTTAGCTTTTCTAGTCGCTTGTTGTAATGTTTTGCTAGCCGTCTTCCAGCCCGCATGCACTTAACTGAGATTCCTAACTGTCTTGCTTTGGAGACCATAGCTCCACGCGTTGAGTGAGAAGCGTAGCGTCCCGTATTAACGCCTGCCTCTTTGAGCACCTTAATGGTCCATCTTGCGAGTGTCTCTCTCGAAATAGCTTCATGTGGTTTAAAAAAGCTTATCAGAAGCTGTCTGGAATTCCTTATTCCACACGACTTGGATATATGCCCTAATGGCTGTCACTACCCAAATCTGTTTATCATCCGGAAAACTATTTACATGTACTGTGGAGAGTGGGTCCCCTGTACGATTCGACTTTAGTAATGTCTCCAAATCGAATGTTGCCTCATCAATATCTATCTCTTGTCCGTCTAGAGACAATGCCACAATTGTTTGGCCTCTATGTCCCGTCACTAGCAGTAAAAGGACTGCTACCTTAAATCCTAGTTCCTTCATTGATAAATGTCTATTAGTATTACTAGGCCATGACTTGAATAGCTTAAATACTACTGACACATCCCAAAACCTATTATATTTGGGTTAGGGTGAGTTTCTTTCATACACTGATCTAATAAACCAGTGTACTAACTGATGCTTTCCAATCATTTGGTAGAAACGGTAGAAAAACTGAAAGTGCACATCTTGCTGCATTAATCACACCAAATCCTAACCCCTCATCTTCTAACATTCTTAGAAATCTTACAATTTGAGCTATTGTAGGTTTTAATGGCTTGACTACTTTAATGAGACAATGAAGTCCCCATTTCTTCAAATAACTCATATATAATTTCACAGTTCCTTTTCTCCAGGCATGTGAAATAATTCTTTCTTGTGTAATCTTGTCTAAGCCATATTGTTCTAAGTGTTTTCTTAAAAAAAGGAATGCCAAAAGGGGTGTCGTTGATACGTCTCCGTGAACTGTCAGTGGGCCTTGATATTTTAGGTTGTTCCTTTCTCGTGGAAACCTGAGCATGTCCTTTGCTTGTGAGGTTACCGCCGCTAGCCATGGTTGTGTGTCCCATGCTGGCACTATCAGTACTGCGTGTGAGTGATCCATGTTGATCTTCCTGGCCACTCTGCTAATAATGCTGAATGGTGGGAATATATAATAAAATTTATTATTCCAGATAAGCGAAAATGCATCTACTCTCCAGGCTTCTGGCTCTGGATGCCAAGATACATATTTGAGTAACTTTCTGTTGTTACGTGATGCAAATAAATCAATTTCTGGTTTGCCCCATTTATGACAAATTTGGTTTAAAATACTCTGATTTAATGACCACTCTAGATGGTTGTGAAAATGTTGAATTTTCTTGTCAGATAAAGTGTTTTGACTGCCTGGGATATGTGCTACTGTTAGCCATATGTTGTGTTCCTCTGCCCAGTCCCAAATAAGTTTTGCCAACTGGTTACATGGTTTGGAACGGGTCCCTCCCATATTGTGTATATACGCCATAGCTGTAGTGTTATCTGTTAACACCCTTACATGATTTTTAGATAGCCGAATGAATGAATAAATGAATGAATAAATGCTTAATGGCATATCAGCACACTAAGGGCTATACAAAGCCATCAAAATGTCTTAAAACCGGTTTAAACAGTCCAATGTGCTTTAAAAAACGATAAAACTAAGGCAGTACTAACAGTGTCAAATAAACATTTCATACTTGCTACATTAAAATACTGTGCTCGAACATTTGCAAAGTCAATGCATTCAATCAAAATATGTTTTTCACAGTCAGAGGCACTCCACGTGGTATGCATTCTGGCTGGTCTTCTGCTTTAAAAAGATAACTATGAGTCAAATAGCTATGTCCAATTCGCATACGTGCAACAACGGTCTCTTCGGGTCTATTTCTATGACAAGCACCTGAAAATTTGCCAAGGGTGGGCTGAATTGCATGAAGCTTGTTCATGACAGCTTCATCCCATTGTAATTTCCACTTTTTCCTTATGGGCAGCCACGTCTGCAGCCTCATTTCCTCGAATGCCAACATGACTCGGCACCCAATAAAAAAGCACAGTTTTCTGAAGTCCTGAACATAAATAATGTAGCCTTTCTAAAATCTTGCGGATCAGAGGGTTCTTCCAATCCTTGCTCTGAATAGCTTGTAGGCATGATTTTGAATCCGAACATATCACAAATTTTCTATGGGAAGAGGTTTCTACATGGTCCATTGCTAAGAATATGGCATCAAGCTCTGCTGAATATATCGAAGCACCCTTTGGTAATCGCTCCGAGAAGGTGTGCATGCCCATGACAGCTGCCGCTGCAGCCTTGTCATCCTTGTAAGAACCATCGGTGTAGATGAACTTATGATCAGAATGTATGTCTTTCACCTCCCTGAACATACTGTTGTAGATCAGAGGGTCAGTTGAGTCTTTCCTTGCTTCAGAGATTGCCAAGTTCACATTGACAGCGTATGTCCAAGGTGGTGTGTCTGGATATTGGAATTTTGCAATGTTATCTACATCAAGTGTTTCTAATGATTCCTTAATACGTATACCGAAAGTTGGAATGGCCTTGGGTTTATTGGCAAAGAGTGTTTCATTGATTGGGTTGAAAATGCAGTCATAGGCAGGGTTGCTGGGATTTGCTGCGATCTTGGATGCATACTGTAGAGCAAGCTTTTCTCTTCTCAGCGCAAGTGGAGGTTCCTCTGCTTCTACACTAAGACTCTCCTCAGGCGAAGTTCGAAGTGCTCCAAGACAGAGTCTGAGTCCTTGATTTTGAATGGGTTTCAACATTTGGATGTATGACGGTCTGGCTGATCCATAGACCATGGAGCCATAATCGAGCTTTGATCGGACCAGTGCACGATAGAGAGAAAGAAGAGTGGCGCGGTCGCCCCCCCAATTGGTATGAGCAACAACTCTCAGGAGGTCTAGAGCTTTTTGACATTTCTTTTTGACATATTTAATGTGTGAAATAAAATTCAATTTCTTGTCAAAAATGACACCCAAGAATTTGGTTTCTTCAACCACAGGAATCTGTGTTTGGTTGAGATAGATCTCTGGGTTTGGGTGTACACCCCGCTGTTGACAGAAATGCACACACACAGTTTTGCTGAGAGAATTTAAAACCATTTTCGTCAGCCCATTCGGCTACTCAGGTGATGTTGCAGTTTTCTTTCTATAGCTGCCATGTTTCTAGACCTGTAACACAGGTGGAAATCATCTACAAAGAGAGATTTATCAATCTCAGGTCTGACACAACCCACAATGCTATTAATTTTGATTATGAACAGTGTAACCGATAAGATGCTCCCTTGGGGCACACCCATTTCTTGGTCAAAGGCTTCTGAGAGAGTACTTCCGACACGGACTCGGAAACTCCTATTTAAAAGAAATTGTTCTATAAAGAGAGGTAGTCTGCCTCTCAATCCACTATCCTGAATGTCTTTCATAATGACATATTTCCATGTGGTGTCGTATGCCTTCTCCAAGTCAAAGAAAAGTGCAACGACATGTTCACCCTTTATAAAACCGTCTCTCACAAATGTCTCAAGGCGTACCAGATGGTCCATGGTGCTTCTGGTCTTTCTAAAACCACTTTGAGAAGAGGAGATAATAGCATTCTCTTCAAGAAACCAAACAAGCCTTTCATTAATCATGCGTTCCATGGTCTTACATACACAGCTTGTGAGTGCTATTGGTCGATAGTTATTGGGATTGGTGGAGTCCATTCCCGGTTTAGGTATCGGGATTACTGTGGCCTCGCTCCAGCAAGGGGGAAAGTTACTACTCATCCAGATGGTGTTGAATATTTCTATGAGGTGCATCGTGGTTTCAGCTGGCATATGTTTAAGAATTTGGTAATGGATCTGATCTGGTCCAGGTGCTGTGTCGTGAGATTTAAACAGAGCAATTTGTAATTCTTCCATGGAAAAGAGCTTATTATAATTTTCTAAATTCTGATCCTTTCTTTCTTGCCTTGCCTTTGTTCGTTGGAATTTAGGAGTGTAATTATCAGAAGAGGAGTTCTGGGATATAGATTCACCTAAGGTGTTGGCTATATCCTTTGGATTTGAGATGCTTTGGCCATTTTTATTAAGATGTTTTATTCTTGCGCCTCCCCCATTACCACTGATCCTTCGAATCATATCCCAACATTTCTTAATGGGTGTTCGGGTGTTCAGTTTTGATCTATAATCTGACCAGCTTTTCTTTTTACTACAATGAATGATATATCTGGCGTTGGCTCTTTTTATTCTGTATTGTTGTAGATTGCACTGTGTTGGCTGTCTCTTGAATTGTTTTAAAGCTTTCTTACGAGCTTTTACAGCCTTCTTACACTCCTCTGTGAACCATGGTTTTTCTAGCTTTTTAGGGTTAGGATTTGACTTAGGGATACAATTGCTAGCAACGTCATACAGTGTGTCTGTAAAAGCTTTAATGGGATCTTCCAGATCTTGCAGAAGATCGCCTGTGATCTTTTCGAGGCAAAGAGATTGAAATTTGGCCCAATTGGCCTTTTGAAAGTGCCATTTAGGCACTCTCTCATCAGAAGGAGAAAAGTGGCTGGACAAAACAATGGGATAGTGGTCATTACCCCATTGGTCTTCTTCCACCTCCCAAGAAAAATCAAGGAAAACTTGGGGCGAGCACATGCTGAGGTCAATTGAAGTTAAGGCACCTGTACCTGGATGGAGATATGTGTGACTATCACCGTTCCACAGACAGAGATTCTGCCTGCTCATGAAATCTACAATGCGTCCCTTTGGATGGGTATTGTCTGTGATAGGGTTGGGCGAATTCGTAATGTGTGCTAGCCACCACATAATATCATCTAGACCTTCTGGCGAAATGGTCATAGGTCGTTCAAAATTTCCTTTAGTGCAAGCCAATGATAAGTTCTTATCTATTTCTACCGATTTAATATGTGCCTTTCCGTAAAGAATAGCTGGTGCATATGCTATCATAATTCCTATCAGTATTGCCACTTGCATTATCTTTGGCTTGTTCAATTGTAATAATTGGTTTGCTGTTGTTATAAATTCATCAACCCTTTGTTCAGTTAATGAAATGGTCATTTCTGTGGTATCAATAAAGAATCCACACTCTATGTAAAGTAAAGGCCCATCTTAGGCCAATCAATTTTCCAGAGAGCAGCAGATACATCAATGATCACAGCAGTCGGTGAGCCCCAAGTCCTTAGGGGCACTTCCACAGCAAGGTTTTTCTTAAGCAATCTCATGCTTCCATCTGGATGGAACATAGAGGGTGGGTAGGCTGCCAGCTTGGTTGAGTACTTACTTGTGGTAGGTTCTGGCATATATGGCTTCTGGTCCAAAACTTTGTGCTTTCCGACAAGATGTTTCTTCTGGGAAGCGAAGGTCACCACATGCTTGGAGAGCCTACCATAAAATCGCTCTGGCCAGGTGCTCTCAAACTGCTTAAGCTGCTCCTTGCCGATATCTACTGAGCAGTCAACGTTAACTGCAGGCTGGGCGATTTGTCCTGTTGAGACATTAAGTAGAGATCCAGCTTCATGTGAATCAGGATCAATCGGATCAACGTAGGTTTTGAGGGTTTTGTGTATTGAGCATCTGCCTTCTGCATCTCGTCGTATACGATAATTGTCCTCCTCGTGTGTCATCTGCCCTGAATCCGAATCGCCAGGCATTCCTACTATGCACCCATTGTTAGAGCATTTTGGGTGTCACCGATGACCCCATCTGGGACGTGTCCTTTTCTCATCCAGGTGGTTTCTATGAATTGGTCTGTCGGCATTCCATTCCACAAACCATCTAAGTGGTGCATGGTTTGTTTACCTTTGATGAATTTCTCAAGTTCAGGAGCCAGCCACATCATCGAAGGAACATAATACAGTCTGTATCTTGCGTAATTGTGGTGTTTGGCAGCAAACATGTATGGCATCATTGCATCAGCAGTTGCAATGTGGAGAGCCCAGTCACCTTCATGATGTGATGCTCGCTGAAATGGCATCAGAAAGGTGGGCTTGACAATCAGCTCAACCCACATTTTTGTTGTACGACTCTTTGCACATAGCTCATTCTGTACAGCATCAATATCATCCATGGATTTCAGGCGCTCAGTGTGACGTTCAAAGACAGGTCTGAGAATTACTTCAGTCAACAGGCGGAGGGCTTGAACCTTCTGGGGATATTTTTTTGCCAGAAAGCATTTTATCAACGAACCCAAAGGTACTGGATAGAATGGCCTTTAGACCGTTTTCTGCAGCCATGACTCCTAGGCAGCCAACAAAATCCATGAGGAAGTGCATCCCACCAGGCACAGCAACTACCGTATTGAGAAGATCTAGTGTGTGGAATGTGATATCGACAACGACCTTGTAGTAGGTACCGGCAGCACCATGCAAAAGTGTAGGAATGGTGCCTTTTTTCATCAATATTCACATGCTTGTAACTATTTCTGTATGTATTTGATTTTGATGACATTGCATAACCTAGAAGTTCAACATATGTTCTATTCGATCTTCTTGTTCGATTGAATATATAATAAGTTTGTATTTAAGTCAAATCCATGAGTGTATTTAGTGAATATTCCTTCAATACTGGTGTCAATGTAAACGACTTTGAAAACAGGGGATCTTTAATGGTCTCTGGATTCCTTGCACAACATCGTAGAAAGTCATGGATGGTACAAAAAGAAGCGCAATCGCCTCACCTTTCTATCCATATGTAGTTTGCCATAGGTAAAATAGGGTCAATCGGGTCAAATTCTGCAATTTAAATTATTTTGAAAGTTTAAAACCCATTTACTGAATTAAAAAATATTTAAAACCTAATAAAATTTGGTATGGATAGATAGACAATTTGATTCCCTTTCCAATGATACCAATTTTACTATAGTGCTAGTTAGTGCAAGGAGCCGCAGAGAGAATATTGACACCAATTTGTTTGGACCTTTGCTGACCACATTAGTTTCACAATGGTACCACCCACGTAGAAACATGTATATATGACATTGATGTCTATTGAGGTATATTACAGAATATATAATCTAATATTGGGCCAAATATGGGGAGGATCAAACCATTGCTCTCGGCACAGTGAATATTTAAGTCTTAAGACTTCCTAAGTCTATTCGTTCAGAAGTTATTTCAATTTCTAGTATTTTGGCGGCCATTTTATCCACCATCTTGGATTTTATCCACCATCTTGGATTATGAAAAAGCCAAGCTGGTGTGAAGTTTACACCCACCGGATTCTGTTTCTAGTGGACATGTACCAATCAAAACTGCAGAGAACTGCTTGTAAGGAGACATTTCATGGTCTTCTGATTGAGCCACTGGACTACAATAGAACTGACCAAAGGGCATCGAATATCCAACATCACATACACATCGGTATATGACATCGTCCTGATGGCAGAAGTTTCAAAACCGCCAGACTGCAATTTTAATCAATGAATGTAAAACAAAATATATTTAAGAAGTACAATTACCCAATTTGATTAATTATATCAATAGAATTGACCAAATAGCATTGAATATCCAACGTCACATATACATCGGTATATGACATCGTCTCGATAGCAAAAGTTCTAAACCATCAGACTATGCAATCTTAATCAACGAATGTAAAATATAAATATACATATGGGTCGTTCACATGGAAATATGGAAATAATTAACCATTTCTGGAGTCATTAGCAAAGTAATATTTCGATTCCACTTTCCCACAATGTGAAATTACCCATCAAGCACCGAGTATAAACACAACACAGGAATTTCTTTCACTATTTAACCCATGACACATTGAGCTGATTATGGTAAAGTTAAATCCTGAAGTTGCTTCAAAACAGTGAAATTTGAGCTCAATGTCTGTAAAAAAAAAAATTTAAAAAAAAGTAGATTCCCATTTGGAATGTTCACAATCTAATTCAAAATCACACCATCAAATTAGTTCAGGATAGAATAGTGGCCTACTTTCATGTGAATCACTATGCATAAACTGCGGGAAAGGCAAACAAACAAGAGTGAGCAGTTCATCACGTCCATTATTTGGTAAAAGTGTGATTTTCTATTTCGTTTCTTCTGTTACATATGTTTGTATGTTAATAGGTTGTCCGAGCTGATTTTGTTCCTTTTATGAAGTTAATTTGCAAATTGTACAGTTAGAAAGACCTCATCAATCATTCTGATAACGAATATATATAATAATGGTAAATTGGGTTTTTAGTCCCTAAGTAATGGATTTCGTCATATTTAAAGCATTTTGAATTTTGGTACTGATGTCACGGTTTTGCTAGTTTCTGAGAACAACCCATATATTTAAAAAGCAAAATTGCCCAATTTGATTAATTGTCCATGTTAGCATAACATGGCTAATTCATGGAGGAGACTTGAAAACTACACCAAATGACTCAACCTGATACCAACATGGCGCCCTCTGCACTAACCGGCCACACTAACCTGACCTCAGCAGCCACCATCCATATGGTGGCACCACCTTGAGGAATCGCCCACAGCATTGACTTCCCTAACTACAAAGACACTGCCAGGCGGTGACAGGAGACTTTCCCGCCATTTGGTCACGTGACATAACGAGTGATTCAAACCCCGTCGAAGGCGCCATGCCATCATCACCACCTTTCTTCATGTAACATAACGTCCAATTACGCTGCCAGCAAAGAAGTGAACACGCAGCAATGCAAACAATATGCAATCAGCCACACCTAAACAGCGTGGTCAGCCGAGGTCGACCAGGTCAGAGAACAAAGGCACATCGGAGAATAGTAAGGAGACTTCATAGCGTGCGCAGAAAAGTGATCTGAGCCGCATGGATAAAGATGACAGGAGAGTCACCGAGCCCGCTAGCGATGGCGGACCTAAAAATTGATCTGATGAGCCACATGGACTCGAGGATGGATGCAATGGAGATAAATAAACAGAATAAAGATGATGACGAGGAGGCTTGCATGTGTCACCGAGTGTCAACGGCAACCCTCCCATGACACCTGCACCGGATTACCCAAGAACCAGGAAATTGCAAACCCCTGGAAATTGCACACCCCGGCGTTTGCGATTTCCTAGGAAATCACAAACCCCTCCTGGAAATCGCTAACCCCTCAGGCGTTGTAGCATTTTGTAATATTCAACTAACACACTAGTAAATAATGGTTTAAAGGATGGATGAATAAGAATTTGGAACATTAAAATGGTCCTATTTACTGTATGCATTGACTGAAGTTGGCACTAAAAAGGCTATTTTGCTGACGACATTGTTTACATTACCGATCCCGAAACTGGGTAATAATACCAGGATATTGCTGCACCTCTTTACCTGGCCACATCTGTGAATAAAGGCCGTTTCATTGCATGTGCGGTCAGAATTACCAATGGGACTGCCATAATGAGCTGGCATTAGAGGCCCATAAGGGCCTAGGTCAGCCAGAAGAGGATCTGTAAATTAATCTGTAAGTTAAAGATGTTTTCATTAGGATAAAGACTGCCGTGGGGGGGGTTTGCGATTTCCAGGAGGGAAATGTGATTTCCTACGAAATTGCAACCCCCCCCCGCAATGCCCATATATGGCATGGGGTTTTGCGATTTCCTAGAAAATCACAAGTGGGGGTTTGCGATTTCCTGCAATACCAGCTCCGAGGCGTGCGATAATAGCACACCCCAACGACCCCAGGATGTTCAAACAGCAGGATAGTGACTACAACAGCATATATGACAGGTGGCAGTTACAACAACCCACGAGGACGATTTCACCCCACAAGTATCACCGGCGACGTCACAGACAGTGAACACTCGGAGGCTATCAATGAGATCCTCGCAGCGGCAGAGATGGTGATCGGAAAAAGAAGAGATAAAACTGCACTGTTACCTCATTTGTTTGTGATGTGGGGAGAGAAGAGACAGAAGGTGGTATGGGCGGAAGCCACGATGCCAGAATATTTTGCAGCACTTTGTAACATTACTAAGGTGGTTTGAAGTGCCCGCCAACTGGCATGACCCAATCATCGACCATATCCACCAGCTAGCCACCGTGGCATCTACATGGGAATGGTAGACATACCGACGCTGGTCGAAAAATGTATTTAACATGATTGACAATGGCCCACTGCCGTATCGATGGAATTACCAGTACGCTATAAAGGATGCTGAACATGACGCATTTGCAGTCGGGACCAGAGCCGCGTTCAGGGTACGCCTCCAAGACGTCTCGGGGAAATCCCTGACGTCACACTAGTCTGAACCGCAAAAGCAGTTGGTCGTCTCGAAAATGCAATGAAAAAGAAGCGCTCTGATTGGCTGAAACCACTGAATACGACAGCCATTTTCGAGGCACTTTTTGTCTCCTATCTGAAAAGGGAGACGTCTTGCAGACGCACCCTGAACGGAAATAAGCCAAAAAGCATCACGGAGACGTCTCGGAGACGCACCCTGAACGCGGCCCTGGATCAGCATCTGAAAAGGGAGACATCTTGGAGACGCACCCTGAACGGAAATAAGCCAAAAGCATCACGGAGACGTCTCGGAGACGCACCCTGAACGCGGCCCTGGATCAGCAACTGATCTCAGAATTGGTACAACAGCACCACTACTCAGGAAACTAACAACAACCAGGCGCAGACTACATCCACCTCAAACAACTACAGCAACAGCCACCAGAAGTTTACCCGGGAGACGGACGGGAAGCCGTGTAACCCATAGAACTGGGGGAATGAGTGCACCTTCCAGTCATCTCACGGTGAAAACACCGACAAGAAAGCTCCCATGAACTTAGATACAAGATTCACCCCGTACTGCTGCAGTAGGGGTACAAACCAACCATATATAAAAGCTGTCGAAAATGCGGGTCAAAGAATTGAGAGCCTAATTTCACAATCTAAGATGCAACATTTATTCTTTACATATGTCTTATTAATAGCCCGCTATCTTTGAGTTGAAAATATAATATAATAGCTAGTTTAATCAGATTTAAAAGTGAAATCGACGGCGTTCTGCGGCCGCCATCTTGTCTTTTTGCATTCTCTCCAATTTCACCAACTCTGTGCCAATATATGCAGCCACGGTTTCTAGTTCAGATTCCATACTAAACCTATTTTCGACCGTATTTATAGGGTTGGTATTCACCCGTGTACTACAAGAACCGGGTGAATCTTTTATCTACCATGAACTGTGCAACACCAGCTGAAGTGACAGCCTGCGCACAGATTTACAGGCGAGTTAGCAATGAGGCCGCTCGTAACTGACACGCCACGACTAGTAACGATCTTAATGATAGTTCATGCCATGACTGTGATAACTGTGAACTACAACGAGACCTTGATAATGAATGTGACAGCAACACAGGGAATAGGATATGTTGTGTTAAACCACATGTGCAGCCGGCCAAGGACAGGCATTGACACAAGATGGCGCACCAACGGTCCAAATCCAAGATGGTCGACCCAACCCCAAGCGGTGGCGGACACCCCGGTGGTCGCCAAGGCGACGCCAACCCAGGAGCAATGGACGCCGCTCAGCCAAACAAATGAAAGTGGTGTCCGGCAAAAAAAAAAGCGGAAATGCAGATATTCTTCCATAGGCTTAGCATTGTCAGGGAATCGCGGAAAATTCCCGGAAGTCGAGTCCAATGCATATAGAGGGGGTGTAATGACGTCACAAGACAACTTTCGGTGGGCATACTGGATGACACACAGAAGGCTTGAAACTGCCTACACTGTGCTTATTTACTGATTTGTTGGTTTATTTGTCACTGTTTTGAGCAGTTTGGCCTCGGAAGTTGTTGCCAAAGTGCTGTAAGTAAACACATCGGATGTAAACTGCCCAGAACCTCCCATAATACAAGAAAACTCTGTTTTACTGCATCTGCATGCATTCACAACATGGCTAGGGAGGGTGCTCGTAATCCAAGATGGCAGCCCGCTGACTGCTAAGTAATGATGTCACGTGCACTCCCTCTATTGGTATACACTGATAGTGCTGCGGCATTTGAATCACGTATTAGTATGGGGGGTGTAATGACGTCATGAGAGAACTTCAGGTGGCCATATTGGATTACATACGAAAGGCTTGCAACTGTCTACATTGTGCCTATTTGCGGATTTGTTGGTTTATTTGTCACTGTTTTGAGCAGTTTGGCCTCAGAAGTTGTTGTTAAAGTGCTGTAAAGTCGCTACATTGAGCACTAGCAGTATAGCTTCAAAAGGTGTTGCTAAAATGCTGTATGTTGACACATTGGATGCGCTTTCAAAGAATTAGAAAGGTTTGGGCAGTACCCGCTAGGTGGCGCCACTGTACTTCGGTGGCCGCCGCCCGGGTAGGCCCAGTGGTGGCCGTAGTGTTCTTGGTATAAGACAGGGAGCGCCATAGGTGGTGTCAAGCGTAATCCAGGATGGCTGACCGCCAAGTGTTGACGTCATGTGCACTCCCTCTATACGCTGAGTGTGTTGCGTTGTCTGAAGCACGCATTAGTAGTATACGCTGATAGTGCCCCGGCGTCGGCACCATGTATTAGTATACGATGATGGTGCTGCGACGTTAAATGACATATTATTATGTGCTTATAGTGCTGCAGGATTGCAATAGGGGCATACAAGAATTAGAACGGTTTGGGTAGTACCCGCTAGGTGGCGCCACCGTACTTTAGTGGCCGCCGACCGGGTAGGCCCAGTGGTGGATGTAGTGTTCTTGGTATACGACAGGGGGCGCAATAGGCGGTGTCAAGCGCAATCCAAGATGGCTGACCGCTGAGTGTTGACGTCGCGTGCACTCCCTCTATTGTCAACAACAAAGGCCGACCACATTGTCAACAACGCCGACCAACACGTTGCACATAGCAGCACTACACTGCGACACCAACCACGCCCACCGCTCAGCAACAACAGCAATACCACCGTGACATCCCAATGTTAGCATAACATGGCTAATTCACGGCGGAGACTTGACAACTACATGAAACGACTCAACCTGATACCAATGTGGCGCCCTCTGCACTAACCGGCCACACTAACCTGAACCGATCGGCCACCGTCCATACGGTAGTGCCACCCTAAGGAATCGCCCGCAACGGCCACTCCCCTAACTACAAAGATGCTGCCAGGTGGCGACACAAGACTTTCCCGCCATTTCGGTCATGCCTAACGACTGATTCAAACCCACGCACAACCGCATCACCACCTTGCTTCACCCACACCGCTGAGAAAAGAGTAAGCGGGAGGGTTGAGGGTTCGAATCACACCCAGTCACACCAGAAGGAAGACTCACGACATGGAGAGATAATAAACGTTCCGGTTAACCATTATGTACATGATCAAACCCTTTCCTGAGATGATAAATAAACCACTATAAACCACTACTGTCTCCGCCTTTGTGAATTATATAGATCTATAGATTTGACCAAACAGCATGGGATGAACAAAATCACATATACATATATATGACATGGTCCCGATGGCAGAAGCTCAAAACCATCAGAATATGGAATTTTAATCAACAAATGTGAAAAATATATGTATTAAAATTTCCCAATTTGATTAATTTGATCCAAAGAGTTAACCGAATAGCATTGAATATACAACATGGGGTAGGGGTGCAACGTCCACAACCTTTCCCCTTCCACTCTAGCTAAGGCCCTGCACAGTACTTAGGAGGGTTAATGGCCTTCCTGCCTAATGGTTGTCTCAAAGTTAGGGTTCAAAGGGATGGGGTTATAAATTCACTGATTATTCTGCATGATGTCCCAAATCATTAATTAATGCACCAGTACATAGGTTGAATATATAGGATCAAATGTAGGTAGTTGCTTTGATTTTGACCAAATTATATTTCATCGATGATCCAACTTTAATCTGAAATAACTTCGATTATAAATTGCTAACATTGAAGATATTGGAAGTTGAAGTGAAAACATGGAAAATTAACTTTGGCGTGCACTTAACAATTTTGCCACCATATACTTCAGCAGACCGGGTTTAAACAAAATTGAAATTAGTATGCCCATCTATGTAGCTACATGTTTAATAATGTATCGGTATGTAAAGGGCCTGTCACACTATGACGTCCACCATTAGCGCGTGCCCAACGTACGACAATTTGCCAGTACGTCGGCATTCATCAAACTTTTCAGGGGTGGGGGATAAAAATGGGCATAGACATAACGTACGTAACGTATGCAGAATGTATCTCTGACCTATTGCTAGCATATGAGAACGTATGTGCCTCGCAAAACGTTCGCATATGTTCACGGTACGCTGACCAACGTTACTTCATCGATGAAGTATGGCATATGTGTTAAGTACGCTGGAGATACGCCAGGCATAGGTTCGAAGTACGTTATGCATCCGTTGGCTGTACGCGGACTGCACGTTCCCAACAGGCTGAATGTATGGCTAATGTGTTCCAACCTATCCCAACCTACCCCTAACGTGTGCATAACGTACGCCGAGCGTATGAGAAACGTTGAATTTTTTTTTAAACATGCACCAACAATTTTTAGCGTCTCGACCTATGATGCTGTATCCCGAGCATACTCGACGTATGCCCAACGTATACATAATGTATGATGCCATATGCCGACGTGTTGGTCGAAAATCGCATACGCTAAGGCCATACGTCGTAGTGTGACAGCCCCTTAAGTTGGATACGTAAAATCAAATCTTTGGTTGCGATAATTGTATGCAACCTTAATCAGCCTTTTCGCATTCAAAGAAAGAGGTGTCATGCGCATGCAAGTTAATGAATCTGTAATACAGTCACACATAGCATATGGCAAGTCTATAACTTTCATTCTGTAAGATTTGTATTCAACCATCAGTAGCTGTACACATCCAATCAATTATGTGTCAAAACAGTTATGAAATTAAAAACTCACAATTATACCAAATTGTGTCGCCTGGGAAAATAAAATTCTAACTAAGTCACTGGTACCATTCTTAAATTGATCAAATTGGTTTGATAAACTATGAGGTGATACAACCCCACTGCAATCAAAAGGCAATAAAATGCATGTGGATGGAATCCTGAGAAGAAAGTGTCACCAGCTCCACCTTGAAAAGGAGCTTTTAAACCTATTTTTAAGTGACATCACGTTCCTTCTTTACCTAAATACTTTCAAAATGCTTTCATTCACTACATAATTAATAGACAGATAAACCACATTTCTAGGTAGCCTAACAAGTAGCAGTGTTAACAAGTTCGCATAGAGGGGGCGGTTCCCACCACGTAATTAGATACTGGTAAACCAGGCAGTGTATCATTGTAATATATCAGGTGAGAAACATGTGGGGTTTTTTTTGGGGGGGGGGGGGGGTAGTTACCCTGTCCATAACGAGTAAGTCGCATCACGGCTTGTTTTCATCACTGAACAGCAATAGTCTAATAATTTGGTAGCAGCCTTGTCATCTGAGCTGTTAGTTGTCATTTTTTTGTGGGGTTCCCATTTTTTGTGTTTTTTGTTGTTTTGTTATGCCACATTGCAACATTTTGGTATATACCTACCCCATTTTACTAGATATTTAAGTGTAGTATTTCAAAACATAACATGGTTCACTTAGCAAATAAGACAACTCTTTTTATTAAAAAAAAAAACATATATATAAATTTTTAAGTAAAGAAAGTGAGGCCACAGTAATACAACTTAAGTTTATAACTTGAGCTGCAGCATGTATAAAGTGAAGTAAAATATATATGGCAAAGTGTTCTGTTCTTCCACAACAGTTGGTGTAACGGGGCTGTCAACCTCGACTGTCGGCCACAACTCGACTGTGCAATCTTAAAGTTGCACAGTCTGATAAAAGCATCAAATTTTCAAAAGGAAGACACTCATCTGGATTTGAACATACATATCCAACTTACACACTGGTACACTTATTAAGGGGACACAAGGGTGATCGGAACATGAATTTGGGTCAAACTGGGGATTTCTGGTTTTTGGTGTATTCATATAGAACAACTTCTTGTTTTTTTGGACAGATAATTACTTGACTGGATATTTGTGTATATAATATGGAATTCTAGATGATGATACTAGACTTTAACATTTGAAAGAAACACTTTGTGAACTTTGAAGCTCATTTTCCCAGAACTGCTTTTCCCAGAGTTTTGCCAATTTGCCCCCTCTAAAAATGTAAGTTATAATTGTAGCAGAAAGTTGAAACTTGACAGTCTTATCTTTCATAGTCAAAGAGCTAGGGATGGAGACACAAAAATTGACCATTGAATTTTTGTTTACCTCTGGTTCATCATGTAATGACATATATATAAATTCACAAACCACCTTATTGCACTCAACTGGACCAGTTCTTCATATAATAACTTGATTCAGGAAAATCTAGGCACATTCAGTATACTTCCTGGAGGGGGTAAAATTTTGATGATTTTTTTTGCAAGATCCTTCATCATATGACCCCTACTCAAGATAGAGCTTTGAAACTCTGCAGATATGCTTCTCTTGGTACAAAGAATGTGTGCTCCAATTTTCAAAGCTCTATCTCTAATAGTTTTTGAGATACGGAAATCACCCAAAAATCACCCGTGTCTCACCTTAAACATTTGGTGCTACATAAAAGGGCATAGTAAGTCTATTTAACAGAACCTGTTAGTTACTGCTGAAGCCTACACTGCAAGCTAGGAAACCAAATATTAGAAAATATAAATTACTAAAAATAGCGAGGCCTAGAGCTGGACAGCCAGCTAAACTACAACCTATGTATCACAAAAATCATCCAAAAAATAAACCACAAACTGTGGCTATTTGCAAAACTAACAAACTATATGACACAAGAAATATCAATAAAAATCTTTAAAGGTATGGTGCTCCCCTACTTCGACTATGGGGATGTAATTTACATGGGGGCTAAAAAAGAATTACTAAAAAAAACTGCAAAAACTGCAAAATAGAGCCCTAAAGACCTGCCTCAAAGTAGACAAACTGCACCCCACCTATGACCTACACAAAAGAACTAAAGTAATGTTATTAGAAAACAGAAGAATAATCCACCTAAAAACCCTAGCATATGGATATAGTCGGGACAATAAACATCTAATCCAACCACTAAGGAACACCAGAGCAAACAATGCACCTCTAAGGCAGACCAGAAGCCAAATCAAACCTCACGAAAGAAGCCCACTGAAAATGGCTGCCAAAGTATGGACCGCACAAACAGTAAAGGAACGACAAATTCCTGACCTAAAGACATACAAAAAATATCTGTGCAAAATAAAACCAGGAAACCCCCTCTAAGCTGTTCCACAACGGGGCATGTGATATGTCATGGCCCACCAGCTGGACAGCCCATGAGAGGTAACCCCCTGCCAGAAAACATCAAATCCAAACATAAACCAACTACCTATTACGTACAAGCCTATAATATGTAAATAGTCTAAAATTAAGTGTAGGAAAAAATAAAAAGAGGAAGACTCTTACTAAGAAAATAAAAAAAAACTAACATAGATCACTAACCACAAACCATAATCTTAAGAAACATAGACTGATAACTGCCCAGCATTGAAAACAAGCTCGATCATCTGAGCTTATATGCTATGGACAACATAAACACCCCATCAAAAAAAAAAAAATAGGTCAGAGTTTTGACAAGCACGCCAAAATTTATTTAATATGTTTACACTTCAAATATGTCATAAGTTGGTCATTTTAAAGTAAAGATACTTCAAACTAAAGTCATCATCATCATCATCATCATCATCATGCTGCTGTGCGGTTGTACATTTCATGAAAGCTGCCTGCAAAAGTGTTGAAGTGCTGCTGGCTTTTGCAAGTTACCAGCGGCACTCTCTCGGGGAGCAAATAGAGGTTTCACACCGGCAAGAACATGTCAAGACAGGGCAAACTATTTGTCCCTGCAGTGGCTGGTCGGGAGATGTTGGGAGTTCCATACATCAACCGCCCTTAATGCTGCCACAGTGAAATGGTTTTCTGTTTCGGGTTTGCTCCCTTAGCCTTCGGTTCTGTCAAGAACCTGTACCACAAGGCAGTGGTTTACAGCTCTGCAGGGCAGGGGCGTCAAACTCCCTGAGGTATTGCTATACCTGCAATACCTGCATACTAAAGTAATGTAGATTATAATGATCAACCTAGTATATTTATCTCAGAAAATGACAGAAACTCAAAATCATCGGACCATTCAACTTTAAGGGGAGAGGACTGCACACTGCAATCCAGCTACACAGTACAGCCATGCATTGTAATATTATGAGGGCTGAGTTTTTTTGTGTTGGATTTTGTTTTATTTTTAACAAGGCATTGTGGTTTAGTTGATAGATTATGGATCAAATTCCGTGACTGCACATGACATTGCATCGGCCTCAGGTAGTAGAGAAATGGCTCGTAGGAAGCAAAGTGGCATGGGGTGTGCGGGCAGTGAGTGGTGGCTTCGGTTCAAGTATGGGTTCACAATACTGGTTCTAAGGACTGACCCGGATGTGACTGAACAGAATGGTCCCAGACTGGATCTCGGCTAGACTGCGAGGAGGTCCGGACAAGGTACCATGGTGAAAGCTTGGTATGCTGAGTTAGATTGATGTCAATTCACGTTGCTTTACTTGTGGTGATGCTCGTGGAATATCTCATTTCCCCCAAGGGAGTTGATGGGAATATTATACAGAAGGCTGAACCAGTGGTGTACTTCGCAAATAGGGAAGCTATTAGAACTATCATGCCCACCTCTGGCGCTTCTTTTGAAAGAAATTAGATCAAAAGTATTTATTGTCGTAAAAGTAGTATATGAAATAATTACTTAAGCCAGGCCCGCTGGTGCCTATGTGTCGTTCAACAACTAGACCCTAGAGGATCCCTAGAGCCGTCACCATCAAAAACTTTCAGCCGAATGGTTGGTTGGTGCACACATCTAGCCAGCGCACATTCATTGATTGTATTGGGTTTGACCTCCAAGCAACATCTGAGGTAATATTCGGTCAGATACCAAGTTGTTCCCATTGCCGTAACCAGTGGTATGTTTGCACTGCCGGGTTTGCTATATTATTCCGACCTAGTACTAAGTAGTAGTACATATTCCCATTTTTCCGAAAAATATCATGCTCTGCCCCCATTCCCCGAAATGAGAATATATCACTATATGGCTATGCCAGGAATTGGGTTCGGTAGGAGTGTAAACCACCCGGTACCTGCCAACTATGGTTGGTTGGTTGTTGGAGTGTTACGTCCTGGCAACATCAAAGGTCATATCAGGACGGGTAACGACTTGTAACAGTGCGCACTCATGGCGACTTTATAGTGCTGCTTCACTGGGAGACCAGGCCACCAGCACCATAACGCCAACTATAGTTTGTTTGTTTGTTGTTTTACGTCCTAGCAACATCTAAGGTCATATCAGGAGGGAGCCAACTATAGGGTTCAGCAGGAGTGCGAACCACCCGGTACCCTCCAACTGTAAGATTCGGCCAGCGTGTGAACCACCCAGGACCTGTCAACTACAGTAAAAACCTCTCCTAAATCGACCGACCATGGGACCGACTTTAAATGGTCCATTTAGGGAGGTGGTCGATTCGGTTCCGTAAAATTGGTGATGGGTACCCATTCTTGAAACAGTTAATTTAGTAGGAGTATATTTTGAACACACCTGTGCAGAAATTGTACATACACCTTTAATCATCTACAATGTAATGAAAACAACCGTCTGTAGCATTTAATTTAATTTTTTTTAAATTAAATTGCCGTGCATTTTTATTAATATCATGGGAAATGTAATTCCGGTTCCGTAGTTTCCCCAGCATGGTAACGACATGTTACTGGTAACGATCGTTGCCGTGAAATCCTAGTCTGCTATAGGGTTCATCAAGGGTGTGAGCCATCCAGTACCTGTCAACTATCGGGCTCGGTAACTTGTAAACTATAGTGCTCGGTAACTTGTCAACTATAGGGGCCGGGAACCTGTGAAATATCGGTCTCTGTAACTTGTAAACTATAGGGCTCGGTACCTTGTAAACTATAGGGATGGGTACCCTGTAAACTATAGGTTTCGGTAACTTGTCAACTATCGGGCTACCTTGTCAATTGTAGGGCTCGGTAACTTGTCAACTCCAAATCCACTGTAGACGCATAATATACTGTGCTTTCTATAATTTATCAATTCAAGCTATCATTTTATTGGTCATGGATTTGAACCACAAACAACTGATCGACAACAATTACTAAATTAATCTACATAAAAAGCGTAAAAACATACCCTGAAATGAATTGTGTCTACCACTTGCTGTGGTCGGAAAAGCTAACTGATCAAATACGGATATATACAACTCTACAGTTCCCCTCCCAGAACCAAGTCAAGTGATTTTATAGTCTTTTAAGTGGGTGAGTTAAACTAATAATGCACATGATGGGTTCTTCGGATTCAGATAATGTAAGACATATAATTACACAATTGTGTGTTGTTGGGGGGGGGGGGGGGAGAGAGGGGTTATATTCTAGCAACAGCTAAGGTTATATCAGGATAGGCACTGAATTGTAATAGTGTGCACTCATGGCGATTTCATAATACTGTCCCATTGGAAGACCAGACCACCAGCACCATGATCTGATATACCACTAAGTCACATTATCATATACTGAACAAACCAGTCCTTGCCATACCCTATGCGTCAGGCTAGGTAATGGAAGTATCAATTTGATAAGTTATTGGTTTGAATCAAGTAGGATTAAACGCCCAACCTTCAGCACAGAAAGACAGCACTCGTCTCGATTCAGCCACTACGCCCAGTTTATGATGATGGTGGTTTAATGCCATGTCGGCAGCAAAGGCCATATTCAAAATGAATAAAGGATATTATATAGGAATACATAATCAATCATTTCTGCAGTATGACTTAACAGTTGTCTATGGTAATATAAGTAATTAGATCACGCAGATAATTAAATTAGCAATTTGAGATGGTATGGGTTGATTGATTGATTGATTGATTGGTGGTTGCTTTACGCCGTGTCGGCAGCATAGGCCATATTCACGGCGAGAAATGTTTGTTTTTTGTTCAAACCATCGCTTTTACATGTAAAAGCAGACAATCAATTATGTGCCAATAGACACTAATTAAATTAGAAAGCTCACAATCATATATATGTGGTCAAGGGAAACAAATTCCCATAGAAAAAGAAAAGTTTCATGGGAGAACCTGTCAGTTGTATGTGTATATATATGGGAATTAAGGAGAACATTGAAACTAATCACTTAGAGGTATGGTTAACATCATTGGTTAACTATCGATGGTGAATTATGCGTTGTGTTGAACAGAATGAGCTCTTTGTTAACATTTTCATCTTGGTTACCGTAAGACTGTTATTATGCATTGAAGCACATTCCGATTTTACATATGGTGAATGCTAGAGTGGTAGTAATACTAATAGGCATTGCTGATCGCGGAGGGAGAGGGCTGAGTTGGGGCTGGCGTGTGTGTGTGTGTGGGTGGGTGGGGGGGCAAATTGACTTAGGCTTATTACGAGTTTAAATTCTATTGCTACCTATCGGTCTTGGCATTCTTTCAATTTTAAAATCTCAGCCAGCGGTTGCAATGGATATGTTGGGAGGCTAACATAGGTAATTTGCTCAACGAGGCAACTAGGCCGCTTACGTTTCTTGCTGTATCGCGACACCGCAAGTAGTCACTTCTCGCCCGACCGCCGTACCAGCAGGTTCGCTCTACTACTACTGAGCTCACCTATTCAACTACACGTGGTCGTGTCCTGCACTGCTACACTATGCCACCTCTCAAGAAAAGACGGGGTCGGCCGCCGATGAAGCGTGCGATTGAGGTAGTTAGCCCGAGAAGACAGCCAAAAAGGAAAGCTAGTTCGTCTTGTAGTCAACCACCGCCACCGTCGGATGATTCTGACACAGAAATTGTCTCTCTACAGGACGAGCCGGCACCGGGGTCTCTGCCAGCGACGCCCGGGATGCCGGTACTGAGAGAGCTTGCACAGCAGCAAGGCACTATTCTACAACTGAGGCAGGACAATTCTAGAATGACTGGTTTGCTTGCGAGGCTGAATGCTTTGGAGCGTATTGCTGCATTGCCAGGCCCACCCATGCCACACCCCGTGCCGACTCCAGCGCGCACTGGACTTGTGGTCCCAGCTACACCTCCTCCTGCTTCGCCTAGGCCGGTGTACGCCCAACCTCCACCGCCTATCTCTCCGCTGCCCATGGGCCCGCCTTCAGTGTCTCGGTCCTACACTGCAAGAGCCGGCTCAACCTGCCCGCTCCCTCCGCCGCCCCAGCCGTGCACACCGCGTCCTGGGACACCTGCTGTCCGCCCGAGGCACATGGCTTCTCCTCTACTGCAGCCTCAACAGGCCCCTGTCTACGCTTCTCCACACCCGACACCGCGCTATCAGCTCATGCATCCGCCACCACCAGTTACTACTGACTTCCTTATGGAGTCAACTCAAGCACTGCAGTGCTTGAGTTGACTCCATAAGGTACGGGCCTTTTCCCCCATAATTTTGTCACTAGAGGGGATGCGTGTAAGAAAATTGTGCTAGGTGAAGCCACGTGGGCAGAGTACTTTTTTGCCCTGAGGTTACTTGTGGCCCAGCCTAACTTTCCCCAAGCTTGGTTCCCGGCTCTGCTGCAACATGAGGAAGACCTCTCGCTGATGGCTATCACCTGGGACTGGCCTACCTGTAGGCCTTGGTCAGAAAAAGTATTTCAAATGGTGGCGGATGGTCGGTTACGGGAAGGTTGGAGCAATTTGGCTGCCATTAAGGACATTCAACGGGACGTGTGCACTGAGTCTGTGAGAGCGCTTCAGGCGCGCGCGGTGGCACATTCGCACGAGGCGCACAGGCAGCCATACTCCCAGCCACGAGCGCAGACAGAAGCACCAGCAGCAGCGGCTGCCTCTGCGTCAACAGCCGGTAACCCGATTAACCCACGCGAAGAGTTCAACAGAGAGAATGATGGAAAACTTTGCTACCTGTGGAATTGGGGGAAGGACTGTGGAAATGCGACTTCGCATGGCGAAATGCCGGATAGGTCCCCCCACATCTGCGCCTGGTGCGCATACAAGTTCAAGCGCGTTCTCTCACATAGGGAGCAAGATTGCTTGAAGAAGCGCAAGTTTCTCGACAAGAAAGCCGCTGCAGATGGCTCTACATCAAATAACGCTGTAAGTTTTGAGGCACGCCTGCCTTTGAATGATATGTTGTCTAAAAAAAAACATAAATGCTATCGTTGTCTCTAGCTTACCTGACCACGTGGTGGAGTCTAATATGCCGCCAAAGCTTTTTTCTGATATTAGTCACCTTACACAGCCGTTACCTTCAGATAATTCTGTGCTACATGTCTCTAAAATAATTGCCCCTGTCATTAGTAATAATTACGCTAATGTCAATTCTGCCGTCGCCATGCGTGACCACGTGACTGGCTCGGGTGAGGGGTCATGTGATTTGGCGGACCACGTGCGACCGCTGCCTTTGGTTGGTCATGACCTACTTTCTCCTGCCATGTCGTTGCGCAGTGGTGACCTAGTTAACTGTAGCCCTGGTGACGCGGGGGTGGTTAGTGAGGATGTTACGACTGTTGTAAATGAAAACACTGGATTACTGCCTAAAATTGACGCTCTGACTACTAATGTTCCATGCACAGCTGTTGAACCTGTTGGTGGTGTCTCTCGTGACGAAGGTGAGCATGTTGTGTCGACGGTGGGAGACTTTGTTTCACTACCGCATGTCTCGTTTAATTGGTTTGATGCTCCGATTGAGGTAGCACTGTCACTACATAGTCCTCCTTTGACAGCGCAATTTACGCCACCCCCGTCCCTTATAATGTTCAAGGAATCCCTTTTGAATTTTTGGCCCGTGTCATCAGACACGGCATGGTTCAATTTGGGAATTTATAGGGATATTTTTGATAAGGTGCGGGTAACTGGTTTGCCTAATTATTTGGGTGCCCGTATCTCGGTGCCTTCTGGGCTGAATATTCCAAAATGGCGTTCATTACTTCTTGATTATCCTGACACGCTGTTAGTGGACCATTTAGAGTTTGGGTGGCCACTAGATTATACCTCTACGAGGGTTCCGACCCCTACATATAAAAATCACTCGGCGGCAGCGGACTTGCATATCCGTAAATTTATTAATACTGAGCTGAGTCACGGTGCCCTATTAGGTCCTTTTGATTTGTTGCCGTTCGTGCCTTGGACTCAGCTTAGCCCTATGATGACGAGGCCGAAGAAAAATTCGTCGGATAAACGCATTATTGTAGATTTGAGTTTCCCGTTGGGAAGAAGTGTTAATGCGGGTATTGTCAAAGGTTATTATTTGGGGGTCCCCTTTAACTTCTCATTGCCATCAGTGACCACGCTGACAGATAGACTCACGTTATTAGGCACTGATGCTTGGATGTGGGGGGCTGATTTGGCTCGGGCATACCGGCAGCTACGGGTTTGTCCACTATCTACCCCCCTCCTGGGGATTTCACTTAATGGAAAAATGTATATAGATATTGCGCCTCCTTTCGGGTGCAGGACCTCTGCACTTGCCTGTGCACGCACTACGCGTGCTCTTGTATGGTTGCTCAGGCAGGAGGGCTTCTTTGCGCTCTGCTACCTGGACGATTTTGTTGGGATTGAAAAGACGAGGGAAAAGGCATGGCAAGCCTATAATAGATTTATGGACCTGACTCAGCAACTTGGCTTAGCACTGGCGCTTAACAAATGTTCGGAGCCTGCCACGGACATTACTTGGCTGGGTTTCGTGATTAATTCTGTAAACATGTCTGTTACTTTACCTCCGGAAAAAATTAAAGACGTCCTAGTGGAATGCCTGCGCTGGAGGGACAGGTCTACAGCTTCTAGGAAGCAGATCCAGAGCCTAGTTGGTAAATTACAGCATTTAGCGAGATGTATTAAACCCGCCACTAGGTTTTCTAATAGGGTTCTTGAGGCGCTGCGAAATTCTCCCTATGTGGGGCAACACAAGTTTGCGCCGGACTTGCTTCTTGACTTGGAGTGGTTCCAGAAATTTGCCGAATTCTATAACGGATTACAGCTCTTGCCCAAGAAGCCCAGGGAGGTTTGGGTAATTGAGTGTGACTCTACCCTTAAGGCGGGGGGTGCTTTCTCACCTCTGAATTTCTATGTAGCGGAATACTCCGATGAGCTGCAGTTATCTGCGCTAGCAATTACACAACTTGAGGCCTTAAACTTGGTTCATGCCCTTAAATTCTTACTCCCAGTTAATCCGCACGAGTATCTTGTTAGAGTTAATACAGATAATTTGTCATCGCAGCAAGTGCTTGAATCCGGCAGGGGGAAGGATAGGATGCTCTGTGCCTGTGCGCGGCAGATTTGGCTAATTGCTGCGGAACTGAACTTTGAACTTGAGATATGCCATAAGCCTGGTGAGACCTTGATATTGGCCGATGCACTTAGTAGGGCGCCCCACTCCGATGTTAGTAAATTGAGGGCAGATATTCTATGTAAGAACTTGAATCTTAAACAGATTAGCGTGCGGGTGGACTTGAGTACTTTAGTGTTTTGATTTTCTTGTTACCTGGAAGATAGTAAACATTTTTGGCTCTATCTTCCAGGGTATTCGGTAAAGCACCATCAACGACTGATCAACAGCTATATAAGCGCACTTGCTCCTAGAACCTGGAAGAACAAGGCCGCCCACATCTCGCTGTTCCTTAGCTTCTGTCAGCGGCACAATGTACAAGCTCATGATCCAACTGTATATGACCTGCTCTCTTTCCTTCTACTCCTTAGTGATCGCTTGAAGTCTCCAGGTGCTGTAATAAACTATCGGTCAAGCTCTGGGTAGAGGCTGGTCCTGGCGACGCCTCGGCCTTCAATGCGCAAGAAATCAAAACCATGAAAAGAGGTTTGTTTAAAAATTTGACGCACCTGATAATCCGTGTACCACCTATCACATGTACTGAGTTCAAATCACTGATTACCTTCTTATACACTTTAAGACCCGTACCAGTAGTCTTAATAGCTGCCTTGATTATAGGCTACTTTACTCTAATTCGCCAAAGCAACTTGGTTCCTAACTCCCTTTCCCTTCAAGATAACCCGCATATACTCAAATTCAAGGATGTAAAGCCTAAACTTGACTCACTGGCGGTCACTATAAGATCCACAAAGACTAGATTTGCCTCTGCCTCCCCAGTTGTCTTTAAACTGCCTGCCTTACCTGGTTCTCTGTGTTGTCCGCTACGTGCCTGGCTTAATTACATGAAAACTGTAAACCTAACTCCAAACTCGCCAGCCTTTGTCATGCCGAATGGCCTTCCGCTTACCAATGCTACACTGTCTAGAGCTCTGAAACTAGCTTCGTATCAAGTCTTTGGTGTCAACAAAGGGTTTACACTACATAGCCTTAGGAGAGGTGCCGCTCAAGCCTGCCAAGGCACTGGTTTAACGTTAAATGATATCATGGCAGCCGGTACATGGCGAAGCTCTGCCGTTAATGTCTATTTGCGCAACATACATATTAGTGCCGCCCCCGCAGCGCTCGGACAATTGTTGGGTTGAGCGCTGGGTGTCGTATAAGTCGTTATCGTGTTATCTTTCTGTTATTGTTACCTATCATATCCAAGTTATTATTGCACTACTCCTGACTTAGCATTTGTATACTGTTACTGCTGACCTATATCTGGTCGTCTGATACTGCTTACTGTTATCTTATATGTACTAGTTAAGATAGGCCCTGTCGCCGCATAAGCTCAGTGATTCGCGACTGCACAACTTCATTGAAGTTACGGACTAATTTTATTGTTATTAAACCTTGTTATTAATTATAAACAATTATTCGTGTGTTGGCTTGTTTGTCTCGTTGAGTGAATTACTTACAAGTTACACTCTGCATAGTCTGATGGTTTTAAGTTCTTGTCATTTAAAAAAAGATTGTTTTATAGATAAGTGCTTCTGTGGCTAAGTTATATGAGTTTAATCGCTATGATCACCAAAATTGAGTAATAAATTACTAACTTTTTGAGATATTTGAAGTGAAAAGATGTAAAATTACACGTCAGAATGCATTTTTATTTAACGACGCCCTTAGAGCACATTGATTTTTATCATCGGCAATTGGACGTAAAACATTTGGTCATTCTGAGATATTTCTTTCAAGGAAACCTGCTGCCACCACATAGGCTTCTCTTCCCAATAAGCGGCAAGGGGTCTTTTATATGCACTTTCCGACAGACAGGACAGCACATACCACAGCCTTTGATGAACCAGTTGTAGACCACTGGTTGGAACAGAAAAATGCCCAAACTGCAAATGTGTTCACTGAGCAGGATCGATAGGATGACCCACACCTACACAGCTGGACACTAGTCTGAGCTACGTCCTGCTCCTGCTCTATTGAAACAAGTATTTAATAAGTGCATCAGTTGTTGTCTTTTGTACATTAGTTTATTATTACTTTGTAAGGACATTGAGGTACTTTGCTAGACAGATAATTGTGTGCATTTGTATCTGGTATAGGTGTAGATAACCATGTCATCATAGTCAAGGAATTTGATGTTCCTAAATTAAATTCAAAGCGTTTGTTTGCTTGTTTGTTTGAGTTTTACATCCGGTCATATCAGGACTGGCACCGATTTGTGGCACAGTGCACTCATGGTGATGTTATAGTGCTGCCCCACTGGGAGATCAGACCGTCGGCACCATGACCCGATTCCCCACTGTCACATTATCCTCATACAGTATAACCCCGTCAAACTAAACTTGAAGGGACCATAGAAATTTGTTTGGATTAACCGATCATTGGTTTAACCAGGCTTTGGCTTCGACTTTGACTTGGGTTTGGCAAAAATGTGAGTGCATTGTGAATGTAATATACAATGATTGTGGACACTTTGATTATTGTTTTTTTAATGTATAGTATAACCCCATAAAACCAAGCTCGGATAAACCAAACGATTGGTTAATCCAAACTTTTGTTGATGGCTCGGCAAAATACTACCATTTATCATATAAAAATCTCAGATGACCTTATAACCACCTGAAAGTTTGGCTTAACTGTACCGGAAGTGGCCTGGGGCCTGACAATTTTGTTTGGATCAACCGATAATTTGGATTAACCGACTTTGGTTTAACCAACTTTTTTATATGATAAATGGTGGTATTTTGCCAGGCCGCCAACAACAAGTTTGGATTAACCGATCGTTTGGTTTAACCGAGCTTGGTTTAACAGGGTTGTACTGTACTGAGCTAACCAGTCCATGACATATCCTAGTAATGCTGAGCGCCCTGCTAGATAGTGACAAGCATCAATGGGGGACATGTGGCGTAGTTCATTTTCCGACACTTGGTGGCGCGTCGGTACTAGTGGGACTACACGGTCATTGACAATGCTTTGAGTTTGATGGTACGCGCAGTGCAACACATATATTTTATTCAAAATTAATAGAAATACAGAACCCTAACGTTATAAATTTAATATAATCTATTCGTTGTATGTTTTCTATATGTATACCAAGCGGTTTGTCTCTAGGTGTTGTGGTTTTAGAGATATTTGAATTCTTCTGTATGAAGATTGCTCACGGCCATTGACAATGCACTGAGTTTGGTGGTACGCCCAGTGCAAAACGTTTATTTTATTCAAAATTAATAGAAATACAGAACCCTAACCTTATAAAATTAAAATAATCTATTCGTTGTATGTTTTCTATATGTATACCAAGTGGTTTGTCTGTAGGTGTTGTGGTTTTAGAGATATTTGACTTCTGTATGAAGATTGCTCATAGCCATTGGGTTTGCAGTGTGACAGTGTGCCGAATAGGCCCACTCGTTCAGTGGAGACGCGAACGGCAGGAATTTGAACTAAAAAGTCGGAGGTCCCCCATTGTCTAAGTCATTGGTTTGACTAGTAGGTCAATGATTAGTAGCCCCTCATAACGATCAATTTGATATATTTATCTAAAGAATAAGACAAAAATTCAAACGCGATCGGACTATGCAACTTTAATGTCCTGCTGTATTGAAGGACCACTGAGTCAAACGATTTCATTAATAAAGATTTTGAAGCCTAAGGGATAACAAATTTTGACACCCGCTAAGGTTGACTTGCAGGTTTACATTTCAAATATCTCGAAAATGAACATTTTAAAATTAGTTATTCCAAGCAAAAGGAAAGTAGAAATTACAACGGCGAACCTAATGCGTTTATCTTCTTTTTTTTTCTACTCAAAACCGTTAGTCTATGCAACTTTAAGAGTATTGAACATTAGGAGATTATAAGCTATTGTAGGTAGATCATATATGAGTTGAATTGAATGAGGCCAAACTGACCCTTGAAGAACATCACAATTACTAATTAGGAAGCATGTCAGATAGTTTGTTTAGATGTAAGTATACGGAAAAATATTTGAAATCATTAATATCTCAAATTCCCTTGCATGCTGCTCGCAAAAGTGTGCGGGAGGAGAAGCCAGTCGGTCACCAATTAAGACCTTGACAGTCATGCTAATGGACACCTGTTCCCATCTATCAAGGTGGAAGAACAGTGCCTCGGCACTGGCAGAATATGTGTTCAGATGAATACAAATATTTACCTAAAAGAAAGTTGACTCGTGACAATATGTGGTTTGTGGTCATGTGATGTCTATTCACAAAACTAGGGATAGTTGTTATCGTGACTGACCTGTGAATCACAGCTTTGATTGGTTGGGTTGAAATTAGATACAACTAGGATTTAAAATCATTAGAGAAAACTATATCGAATCATATAGTTATTTATGTAGGATTAACACATGGATCTCTAGAGCAAATTTCTATATTTATCAGGGATGAAATTGGTCCCCGTGAAAAAAAGCGGAAATGCTGATATTCTCCCATATGCTTAGCATTGTTAAGGAATCGCTGAAAATTCCAGGAAGTCGGGTTTCATACATATTGGTATACGCTGATACAGTGATAGTGCTGCAGCGTTAGAAGCAGGTATTAGTAGTATATGCTGATAGTGCTGCGCCGTGAAGGCATTAGTAGTATACGCTGCTAGTGCTGCACCATGAAGGCATTAGTAGTATACGCTGCTAGTGCTGCTGTGTTTGCACCACATATTAGTATAGGCTGATGGTGCTGCAGCATGAAACAACGTATTGGTTGGTTGGTGGAGTTTTACATCCTTGAAACATCTAAGGTCATATCAGGACGGGCGCAACTTATTAGTGTACACTTACAGCTACAGGAAAAATCCCGGAAATCCGCGAAATCGCGGAGATCTTTCATTCCTGATTCATAAGGAGGCGAGATACAGATCAGCACGGTTTTGAAAGTAAGGTGGAGGTGCCAGACCGATTTCATGATTGTATGGGTCTACAAAAATGTTCAAACATTTTAAACCCCATTTCTCCCATTACCAACTGTGGCTTGATGACTGGGAACGCTATGAAAAAGTTTTATTAAAATATATATGGCTTAACAGACACAGAGCTAGTCTTGACAGATGTACAAGCACTTCTGAGCTGCTACAATATTTGTTTCATACGAAATTGTGCACCTCCCTTTCCTTAGCGATTGGGTTATGGGTCGTTCTCAGAAACTGTGTACCACTTGATGTAGTCTACTTAAATTCATATTTCAAAGAAACCCATTATTGGACTGTCAATATTTAGATTTCATCATTTAGCCCAATAATGTGGGAGATATTTTAGATCAAAAGTAAAAGTTAATACTGTGTATTATGTATCTTATTGGGATGGATGTAGCTAAATAAATAGAAAATTACATCACTAATTTGTGACATTGTCAACAGCATTGAAAATAAAGTGTCACAAACTTAATGAAAACCTCTGAACAACAGCACATTTCACTTCAAATGGTCATATACAAGGTCTTCATTAATTTGAAGACATTTATTTCTATAAAAAAAATTAAATGAAATAGTTAACCTTTTTTTTGGAGTAATTAACATCGTAACAATTCGTGTGCATGTTCAATTTATTCAAGTTTCAAACATTAAAAGAAGAAAACTTGACAAACTGACTGCTGAAGTTTTCGCTACCTGGGTAATTTATGAAAGTGTGATGATAATAATAATTATAATAAGATAACTAACATCATTGCCAGTAGTACATCTACACATCATTCTACATTATGATATATCCCTGAATATTGTTGGAGAGGGAATATGGGAGATATAGTATTTTTTCTTAAACTCAAAGCTAAATACGTTATAATATGTAGTCATAGAAACGAGTACGGGAAGAAAGAAATATATGCTAATAAAACTTGAATATAAGGCATAAAAACGGATATTGAAACCATAAAATATATTATGCTCACGTACATTTGTCTCTATATTAGGGAGTGCACGTGACGTCATTACTTAGCAATCAGCGGTCAGCCATCTTGGATTACGAGCACCCTCCCTAGCCATATTGTGAATGCATGCAGATACAGTAAAACAGAATTTTCTTGTGTTATGGGAGGTTCTGGTCAGTTTACTTCCAATGTGTTTACTTACAGCACTTTAGCAACAACTTCTGAGGCCAAACTGCTCAAAACACTGACAAATAAACCAACAAATCAGTAAATAACCACAGTGTAGGCAGTTACAAGCCTTCTGTATGTCATCCAATATGGCCACCGAAAGTTGCCTCGTGACGTATTACACCCCCTCTATAAACACAAACCAAGGAAATCAGTAGACTGAGTAGTATGGTTTGCCGTTTGGTCTTCATAATCATGATAATGTAGTAGATAACAGGTACTAAATCTAAGACTATGTTATTTTATTGTTAGTATATCAGCCTGATGTTACAAATATGCATCAATCCATTATGTAGGTATGTTGACATCCACGTGCTGCGTCGCCGCCGTGTTGTCCCCGATCGCTGTGATCGGGAAAGCGCAAACGGTTCTAGACATCTCTATCAAAATCGCTTCTCAATGGCTTACGGTTGGGGGGATTGGGTAATCCTGATCACCATATATAAAGGAAAGATTTGTGAATGTCAACATTTTCGAATTTTGCATTTCTGTTGATTCGTTCCTTTGTGACAAAATTTCAAACATTTGCTTACTTTTCACATGTTCAAATCGGTTCAAAATCACTTTGGACGTAAATAAAAAAACATATAGACGCAATTATTAATGTCTTTTCTCACTATATACCAAATATTATCACGCTCCTATATGTCGAACATGGTTAATTTTGAATGGGAAAGTGCCATGGGTTGCCAGACTTTGGCGCAGAGCCCATACAGTAGGTATGTGCACGTCCGGGCGCTACGCGACGGCCGTTTTCTGTTGTCACACCCATTCCCTTTGTTTCAGTCTAACTACAGGACAAAAAAACATGCGATTTAAAATAAATAAAAAATCTTAACTTTCTTAATACTAGGCCAATATGCATGATCGTTGTGTTATTTAAAAGCATTTGTTTGGCTCTTTACAATGGTATGAGTATCATTTCTATATGGTAATTTTATTTTTTTTCCAACATACCTACATTATGTAAATCAATAACCTGAACTCAAATATTATTTAGCCCGAGGCTATGCCTATGGCCATGACGATGATGGACTACCCATGTTGATAATTTTCATAACAATGACAGTGGCATGATATGCGATTACTTCGCTGTCACACTGTCAGTGCCACTCACTCACCAAACACTACGCTTGGTGTGACAGTGACAGTCACTGAGTCAGAGCAGTCGCGTATTTAATCGCGAGTAAGAATGTCAACAATGGTCAATACTCAGCAGCAGGTACATAGCCTGGAGTAAGATCAGTTCGACAGCATATTTCGCATCAAACCAGGATGGTAGCAGCAGAATAACTCGTTCATAAACATGATTAAAATACGCCTCTTATCCGAGTTATCGGCGTGTCAAAACGACATAACCGGGCGGCGATAGGCAGTTCTCAGAAACATCAACTTCCGTAGCTAAGACAGATCTTGGTTGCGATGCAAACACCCCCAAGACGAACATCCCACACAACACAGATGAAGCAGACACGCCACCTATCCACGTGTTATGGTGGTTATCATATGATAGAGAATACCCGAGAGCCATCATATCAGCGTGTTTACATGTCACCCTGGTTTGATAGGTGTCATTAGTGACCGATCGAGCAGCGGTGCATGAACAATCCGATGAAATTCATACCGCTTAGTGCCACCTAAACTCGACAAAAATTCGAAAACGCCATGTTCCCGTACGAGTGAATATTGTTGGGTTTACAGTACGATCAATTTCCGTTGATTATAATCGAAAAGATATCCAAAATTCTGCAACAATCAAGGGTGGGAGACTCTCTATTAGTGTGACCAAGTGTATGCAGTGAAATGTAAAGGAAAAATCACCTTAGTAGTGTTGGCGGGTAACAGTCGTCACAGCTACCGTGGCTATGGCGTTTATTCCTACGGCAACTGTTGCCAGACGCTCTACATAAGCAAATGGCGAATTATTGCGCGGGGCGCACTATTTTCGACCTAAATTTATGAGTAAATGGCTTTGTTTGTGCGCTATTTTACCAGCAGGATCTATGAAAATTAGCATCCAGTCATCTCAATTTACACATAGCACTTAAACTAGCAAGAATATGTTAGAATATCCTTCAACTAGAGAGATATAATTCGTTGCACGGAATAATATCATGCGTAAACAGGCGTGGAAGCCATGTTGCTTCGAAGGACAACTATAAGACAAAATGGCCGCGGTTGCACTAGTTTTAGCGTCCTGACAACAAAAGCCGTCGGTGTTTTCTGGCACGGTGAAGGCTAAATAGTTATGATTTAATAGTAATAAATGTTCATCACCTTAATGAGATATACTTTAACACATGTTAAAAGGTATATTACTATACTAATACATGAAAAACGAACAACTTTTGCTACGAGCAGAGGAAACCCCGTTGCCACTGTGGTCAAACATTTCCCATCATGCATTGCACCGGCCGGTTCTTGAAACGGTAATAGGTGCCCTGGTGTTGTTCTGACGAACTGATTCCCGCCGCGTTTCCATGAGAGGGCCAACAAATCTATTAGAATCCTGTCCGGATAAGTGGGTGTGAGTGACAGATTTGGGATTCGAGATAGCTATTTTACCTAATGTCGTTGCATACAGAATATGAATGTGAAGTGCTTAAAATGAAAACGCAGCTATCATTCAGTTCTGACAATACTCAAGGAAACAGGAGGTGAGCGATACATGTCTATAACTTAAAACTAAGTATAACCCATGCTGGCCACATTTTTGTTGTTGTACATTAGTTGTTTAAGCAGGGTAAATTTCAGTTGCCGACGACTGGTCTTCCTCATTCCACTGTTCCTTGCCCTACCCTAATAATGCTGAGCGCCTGGCTAGGAAGCGACACGTATCAATTTTAAAGTCATTGGTTTGACTCGACCAGGATTCGAACCCATGATCCTATGATCTACCAACACGGGAGACGGATGCTCTAACTCATTCACCATGAGATTAGTACCACCACATCTATAATTCTTTCTATGTTGAATTATCCATGCAGATAGACTGATTGTTTCCTCGTAGAACTGAAGGTGTACACTATTGAGATCATTTCTAATTGTATATATCTATCAACAATATTTCCATATATTGCCACTATATGTTTGTTATCTAGCACGATAACGATAAGACTTCTTAACAGTTAAAAGCTCAATCAAGTTATGTATCTAGAATTTGAAATAAATAGTTGTTTTTTTGTTAAACACGAATAAATAAGTCAGTCCACTTGGCATATCTATCTGAATTGAAATTATATTTAACTAATATTGTTATGTAACTTATTTATAATTATATGGGTCGGTTCATAGTAAATAGGGCCAAAGTGTTACATGAGGATTAAAAATGAATATGATGTATTTCCCCTTTTTTTCACTGAGTAGTCAACTCTTGTCCATACATAATGTGAAGGAAAAGATAGCTTAGGTTACCATCTTGTCAGAATAACACACATTACTTGAGTAGCCAGCCTCAACTGTGGATGTAACGTATGATTTATTAATAACAACAATTATTTAAGAAAATGTCCTGAATGAAACAATTAATTTGATGCTGTGACACCCTAAGTGTACAACTGCACTATACAAATATCTGTACAGGGAAGTTATACTTATAGTCACCCCAATTTTGAGTTATGGATGTAACACAACAGGAGGGGGACACCAACAAACATAGGGGACTTCACTTTCAATTTCTGTCCAAACAGCTTTGTAGAAAATTTATATTACTAGTCATGGTACTATAAAATAGGCCTACACATGCAACAGTAGCAAATGTTTTCATACTGAAGCTCTGGTATTCCCAGAGTAGCATATTCCCTGACATAACAAACAAGGGAAAAGCAGGGGACACCACAGTTACGTCCAGAACCATTTTAATCACCATGGAATATTAGAAAAAGATACAAAGATATGCATGCAAGATAGACATTTATTTCAAGTGAGAGTGTCCTTTTATTAGTTTATATAGTAACAGGTAATATTCTATGCAAAATAAAGGTATAGTAGGCTGTAAAAAAGTCCACATTCTCCATGTAACAAATTCATGCCTTTAAACACAATATTTTTGGAATGAACATGTTGCCTTTTTTTTACTGTCACATTAGGCCTTAATTTTTTTCATATCTATCCCTCCAAAGTGTAAGCATACCAATTCTATAAAGAAAATAACTCCTCTAATCTTTCAATAATTGTTTTTAACCATTACATAGGGGAAAATACATTTACCATGAAACGACCCACATGTGCATATCAAGCTCACTCGCTTCACACATATATATAATTATATATGTACACACACACACACACACACACACATATATACACAGACCAGGAAAATCTACAGGGTCATAATGAGCGCCAGAGCAGGGGGACTCTTTATAAGTCTCAATCCGGCTTTTGATTTGATTGTTGTTTTACATCCTTGCAACATCTACGGTCATATCAGGATGGGTACCGACTTGTGACAGTGCGCACTCATGGTGACTTTATAGTGCTGCCCCACTGGGAGACCAGGCCGCCAGCACCATGACCTGATTTCTTTTTCTTCAAGATTTATACTGCCTATTATGGATAAGTCTGAATAGACTTGTTTTCACCATTAGACAGTTTATCGATAGAAAGCCCGGGCCTACACTTTCACTGACCCAAGGGATTTTTAAGCTCCCACACCACATAGACATGGTATGAGAGCAACTTGCCTTTGATGACGCTGTAAGTTATACACAGCGGTGGAAATCCAAATTGGCAGAACCGCCAACTTTCAGATTAGGAGTCCGACCTAGAAAAAAAGTCAGACACTCTAACCACTCCCCCACAGAGAACACCACAATATCCCACTCAGTCACATTATCCTGACACTGAGCGAACCAGTCCTTGCCCTATCCTAGTAATGCCAAAACGGCAGGCTAGGAAACGACAATTATAAATTATGTGATTGGTTTGACTCGACCAGGGTTCAAACTCGCAAACTCATGGGTTTGGATCCCCCGATCTCCCAAAATAGGGGACGAACGACCAGCTCATTCAGCCACCCCGTCTGGTCCCGGCTTTTGAGGACTGAAAGCGCGTTTAGATTGATGATAGGTGTGGTGGTATTAACATGGAAGCCTAAAATTCTTTTTTCGTTTAGATAAAAATTATTGATAGTTTATTTACCGTCCATAACATTTAAGTTCATGGGAGAACATGTTTTCAATGCTGAGCAGTTTGTCGCTTATTGCCTTATACGGTTTGTTAGGAGCTTCCTGGTCCAGAATTACCATTTTTGATCGGAAACATGTCTACACTCCGTAACCATTTTCCATTGGTTCTTTGTCTAAGTCGTTTTGTTTTATGTAGGCATCAACAGATTTTATGTTTATGGCTGTACTAGGTTGTTCATTCCAACTCCATGGGCGAACAGTCAAGGATTGGCTTGACATGCTTTTCAAACGTTTTCTACTCTACAAATATTTCGTTTTGATTGAATCTAAATGGTGGATAATTCGTCGTCTGAATGTCACTGTTCCTTGTCCTATCTTAGTAATGCCGATCGCCAGGCTAGGCAGTGACAAGTGTAGTAGTCTGTACATGAGCTCTACTACCACACGATTGCAGCGGAGATTAAGCCGTACACCAGCGCAGTACCACTCCACTGCGCCAGGTGGTGGCACGGGTAGCCACCGGGCAGACCCCGACTGGGCTGCCCTCTACTGTGTGTGGCTGACCGCCCCCCCCCCCCCCCCCCCACACACACACCTATAGAGTCGATGTGGGATCTGGTGAGTCAGGGGGCGGGTCAGACAATTATTGACGCCGTGGAGAGCAGATGGTTCAATAAACCAGGTTGAAACGTATACTAATTGAATCTTGGTGTTCTTCCGTGTGTGAGCGTGCGACGGAGAGTCGGAGGGCCATGGGCCATTACACAAGTATAAATTTGTTTGACTCGGCTGGGATTGACGTCTTACAGATGGGTATGAGTGTCCCAACGACATTGTAGTAGTCTGTACATGAGCTCCACTACCACGTGGTGGCGGCAGACACTATGACGCAGTTACATTGAACTGCACTAGGTGGTGGCACACTAGCCACTGGGCAGGGCCCCGACTGGGCGGCCCTCTACTGCGTGTGGCTAGCACACACCCCCACCCACCTATAGAGGCAATGTGGGACCTAGCGAGTTAGGGGGTGGGTCAGTTGACTGTTAGCACCACGGAGAGTGGATAGGTTTACTAATAAACCAGTTGAAGCGTACTGTCTCTGAATCTTGGCGTTCTTCCGTGTGTGCATGATGAAGAGTGAAAGACCGTGTAACGGCAGACATCGGGCCTACCACAATATTAATAGTTTAAACAAAAATAATATCACCTTGCATAATATCGACATATTGTACGACATATCGACATATTGCATGATAAAGCTGTTGAACTGTTACTGTTACTTAGGGGTTCCGTGGGAGTACAACGTATAAGGCATCAGATTTCCAGGTAATCTAGTATTATAAGTTATGTTAACATATAAATAAGACTTGAGGACAAGTTCAATTGGATGTACATAATTGTGATTGGTAGTAACTGTTTTTAAATCACATGTTTACTAATAGATAGGTATGTTTGAATGAGCTCTCAACAATGATATCAAAGATAAAAATGGGCTCAGCGACAAAAAAACAACAAAAAATGAAGCCGAAATTGACAGTGAGATAGGCAATAAGAGGGTCACAACAATGACAGAACACTCCAAACAGAGTTTGTAATGGTTAGTCATACTCATAGGCATGGCATGGAGAGTACTACCTGAGATCTGACTTCAGTTGATTTTCCACAATTGTCTGACAGTACAGTTAACTGTTTCAAATCTTCTTGGAATTGTGTGGTGATATTTAAGTAATATATGTAGAACATAAGCCGACATAGAAGTGTTCCGATTTCTTTTTCAAATATATAAATCGCAAATTTATGACAAAACATTTATGAAAATCCCCGATATCGCATGTCCTCTATCCCTATGCTGTTCAACATATAGCAAATATGAAATTCATTTAACTTTGAAATAGTGCATAGAAATAAGCCCTTCAGATCTCCCAGAAGAATAAAATCGTTCTCTGTCTCACAGTTAATATGCATGTTAGAATAATTAGGCCGTACTATCAATTTCAGACCAATAATATATGCAAGTTACAATAAAGGAAACACGGGTTTTAATTCTACTTTATTTAATCAACAAACTATACATACATATATAAACCTATACGACAATATACCTAATATATACATTGCCAATTTGTGCACTATAGCTATTACATTTTGTTCAGTTATCAAATCTTTTAAGCCTTTGGGTACTTCATCTAAGTAAGTCCTTCGCCATACAACTAACCATTCCACACAATAACAGTACTTCGTTATCTTCACAGAAAAGCATCAACATATTGGTCATATTCAAGCTCAACAATACCCTCTTCACGTGGCAGTTATTTACTAACTTTTAAATTAGGCCTAGGTATCTTCGTTTGTTCAAGGATACTTTTGTACATACTGAAAGAACCAGTGAAAGCAACCTCCCTGGGTTTGACCACCCCACACCCCGGCGACCCCTGACTTCTTGATTGTCTACCGTTTCACTGGGAAACAGACGCAGTATCCGAATCTTTAGAGCCCAGGCTTTATATGCGGAAGGTAGGGAGTTCGAATCCAAGCCGAGTCAAACCAATGACTTCCTAAATTGATTCTTGTAACTACCTAGCCTGGTGCTGAGCATTGCCAGGATAGGATAAGGACTGGTTAGCTCAGTATCAGGATGTGACTGAGTGGGGAATTGGGTCATGGTACCAGCGGCCCGGTCTCCAAGTTGCACTGTCACAAGTCAGTACCCATCTTCATACAACCTTAAATGTTGCCAAGATGTAAAATCCCAACAAACTTCTTCACTGGGTTTTGGATGTGAAAAGAAAGCAAGAGGCCACTACATGTGAAACCTATCCACCCAACCCGTTCTGCTTCCACTGAGGTATGTGGGTGGGTGGAGGGAGGGGAGAGAGGGAGTCTAGTACAGTTGTGGCGGTCAGGAAATACAGGTGATACAGGAGAATTTGTTAAAACATTGCCTTAGAAAAATTTACATTAATTAATGAATATATAAAAACATTTATTTGAGAGTACTTTTTAAAATATAAAAAAATTCTGAAAAAGAATTCCAGGTCTTTTACAAAGCAACAGATTATCTATAAGTTCGTCCAAATCCTATCTTCAGCGATCTGTTTGATCGCCAAACCCCTGCCATGTGCCAACAATTCTTCAATGTACAAACTGTTTTTGTTGCTTTTGATTACCCCTCCACTGACAAGACACACGCAATGTAAGGACATTAGCATCGATATTTTCTGCTTGATTGATGATGATTTAATGCCTATTTTCCAATGCACAAATTGCTTTTTTTTCATTTGATTATCCCTCTGAAGACGACACCTGGTGTTGGTTAATCTGCTTGATTGATTAATTGATTGGTGATAATTTAACACCAATTTGTCAACATATGAACTGTTTTACTTTCATTTCATTGTCCCTCTGATGACAGGATATCTAGTATAACAGGACATTGGCCTGTATGCTTGATTGATTAATTGATTTATGATCAATTAACACCAATTTGTTAATGTATAAACTGTTTTTGTTTCATTTCCTCTCTGATGATAGTATACCTGCTATTTCAGGAAAATATTGCCATATGCTTGCTTGATTAATTGGTGATAATTTAACACCAAATTATCAATGGATAAACTGTTGTTTCATTTCATTTAACCCTGAATTGAAAAATGGCTGGAAGACCAGTGCTTCGGCACTGACAAAAGACTTATTCAGCAGAATAAACATATTTACCCCCAAAAAATAATTGTCCCTCTGACGACAGGATACCTGCTATATGAGGATATTGGCCTGTATGCTTGGTTGATTAATTGATTGGTGATAATTTAACACCAATTTGTCAATGTATAAACTGTATTTGTTGCATTAAATTGTCTCTCTGAGAACAGGATACGTGCTATATTAGGAAAACATTGGCATGCATAATTGGTTGATTAATTAATTGGTGATAATCTAATTTCTAGGACAACATTGACCTTGCTTGATTGATTGATGATAATTTAATGCCAATTTGTCAACGTATAACCTGTTTTTGTTTCATTTGATTTTCCTTCTCATGACAGGACACCAGTCCTGTTATGAGAGGGAAAACATTGGACTGGGTGTTTAAATTAATAATTGAATAATGATGATTATTTTTATTATTATTAAACGCCATGTTCCCTACAAAGTCCATATTCACGGCGTGGTTTAGATGCAGAGTTGTCCGTGGAAGACAGATACCACTGTATAAAACCCTCACCACTCCCTAGATCACTTCATACTCAGGGGAGCTGGCGGCGTTGTGGGTAGCTGGCGAGTTCGCTGCGCTGGCGTCAGAGCTGAGTGGGTGTCCAAGGATGATGCCAGTACTCACAGCGCTTGTCTTGGCGTCATCTTCGGCACGCCGGTCCTTGTCGTGCTTGTGTTTATGCTTGTGTTTGTGCTTCTGTTTCTTCTTCTTTTTCTTCGTCTTGTGCACTTTGTGGGCTAGGCTGCCCTCGTCACCGGGGCCGGTGCCGGAGAGCGGAGAGGCGGTGGCGCCACCTGACGGGAACATGGAGCTGTCGAAACGGGTTGCCATGAACGGGGCAGCGGCACTGGGGGCAGGGGGAGCAACTTCAGGAGTGCCTGTAAAAAGGATGTTGTTGTTTGTTTGTTGTTGAGTTTTACATTCTGGCAACATCTATGGTCATATCAGGACAGGTACTGACTTGTGACAGTGCGCACTCGTGGCGACTTTATAGTGTTGCCCCACTCTGAGACCAGGTCGCCGGCACCATGACCCGATTTCCCATACTGAGCTAACCAGTCCTTACTGTATCCTATTAATACTGATTGCCAGGCTCGGACAAGTATACATTTTTGTAAGTCACTGGTTTGACTCGACCAGGATTCAAACTCCCGACCTTCCATATAGGAAGCATGTGCTCTACCGATTCGGTTGTTATTGCTGTTAGAGATTATCCAGAGCTCTCAACATTTTCCTGGTTGAACAAAGCATATAATGGTGTGGAGGTTGAGGGGGAGCGGGGTGTTCAGGGTGTGGGCATGCTATGTACAACTTTTATGGTTTATTAAAATGCTCTGTGATAAAAAAAAATTGTGCATACTACTTTGAGGGGGATGGGAGGAAAAGTAGTACTCTTTGTACGACCGTGAAAGTGTTGAAAACATTGGATGAGGAAACACAAGCACAACCTTAGTGAATGAATATATTTTCACAGAACGTTAATTAATTAAAGTTATGGTTAAATCGGCAATTATGAGTAAAAGGTTCTTATAACAATGCACGCTTTAAAACATTGCAGTACAGACACCACAATAGATATTTGTCTAAAGAATGTTTAGAGAGTGAATAGTATTCTAAAAAGTGGAACAAGGTTATATACTATATTGAACATACTATATAGAACATGAACTAAGAAGCATTTCGAATCAATCAAATAGTGAATACGACTCAGGAAAAATCGAATTCAACTCTTCTTCCAGAACCATCTCAAGATTGACCCAGTTTCAGGAGAACATTTTTCATTTCTAGGGCCTGTATGCACGTGCAACATAGCATTTATGACAAACAGCAATTCCCGAAATGAAAACATTTTGCAACTTTAGCATTCATCTAAGATCATCCTCAGAAAATATGCACAATATAATCAGGTATAATCATGAGAGGTGTTCTAAATGAAAGAAACATCGCACCTAGAACGGTACTCGAACCCACATTCCTGGCATTCCAGGATGACTATTTATGCTTACTGATACAATCCACCTACCCACACATACCCTTGCTTGTGGCATTTCACCTAAGGATGTGAGTACACTTTACTATAATAATATTTGCTAACATCTGGGTATGTATAACATTTTTTTAAAAGGAAAGAAAATATTAATACCAGCCATGTTTTCTGTGTTTTTGTTGTTATTGTTGTTGCTCAAACCTCAAAAGTATTTAGTTCCCCCCCCCCCCCCGCCCCAAATATGTGCATATATATATATCATAGAATGGCCTGACAAAAAAAGAAGAGGTAAATACTTCATGAATTTTTCGGACTTCTAAAGTGACGGGAGAAGTCGGAATGGCCACAAATTTTGAAAATATCCCGAAAAAATCGGGCAGAACAAAAATCCGGAATTCCGGAAGATTCTCATCGATGATATACATAGTTATATATATTCTGCAGGACTGAATGCCTGTATGTCTGCGTTTAACAATCATAATACCTTCACGCTTGGCAGCATCAGTGGTTGAGATGACGATCTCCGACTTGACAAACGAAGATGGGGCTCCCAGACCAAGTGGGTCATGTGACGGACTTGAGTCACCCGAGTCCTCCGACAGGCGCGACATTATCTCCCCTACCGGCTCAATGCGTGAACTAGATGTGTGTGTAGGGGAGAATGCCCGCTTTGGCGGTGACTGAGAATTCTCTCCACCCTCGTTTGAAAACTGGAAGAAGAAAAACGACACAAATGTTCACAAAAGTCATAGCAATAGGCAGCACAAATAACAATATATTTGAATCACATTTGAATCATGAAAGAGTGATTTAAATATTCTTTGAATAATGTCGATCAGATACACCTTTCCACAATTTCCCTCCAAATCTCTAACAATTGTCCGTCTTACTGAATGTTGGCAATACTGTACGAAAGTAATATCACGCCTAAAAAGCGCTCATGTGGTACTTAAGCAAAGACTAAGCTTTTAAAATAAATAAAATAATTGATTGATGGCGCTACTTAGCCTGATGCTCAGAATTACTAGGATAGGGCAAAGGAGCAGTTGAATGAGGAATACCAATTGTTCACAGTTGAAATATACCCCGGTTAATCACCCCACAAATGAAATAAAACAAAAACAAACAAAAGAGAATTTGGTGGGGGAAAAAAAAGAGCCTTTGAGTGAACCTTATAAAAAGCAGATGACATTTGTTTGGAGCAGACTACAAATTTCCGGTGACTGGCTCTAAGTACTTACTAGTTGAAGGGGAAGACTGGAGCCCACGCTGGAGTAATGGAGGAACTCGTCGTTGAAGGACTTGGATGAGGCGAGTCCCATTGACGGCAGAGGGGTGGAAGGGTTGGGGGTGTGGGAGGAGGAGGAGGACATGGTGCCAGTCGGGAAGGATGAGATCCCAGGTGTCGCAGCCTCCTCGCCTTCAGTCACCTGGTGATCACCAAGACAGCCATCTTTGTTGAACACAAATCAGAATCCACTACGTTTCTATAAATGATTATTTCTGTGTTCAGAATGAACATGACTTGATTTAATTAACCTAGCGATCAGCAAGACAATCATCTTTAACTAAGTACATATCCGAATCCACGGGGTTTCTATCAATAATTATTCCTTCATTCAAAAATAACTTGTACACAGGGAGCACATTTTGTGTACGGTGCACTGGAGGAGCAGTAGTGAATCCTGATGCATGTACAGAGGGGTGTGCGGGGAGCCGGGGGGGGGGGGGGATTACCATGGTCAAACCTCAGAACCTCAGCGGTCCCATACTAGGTTACAACTATCGTATACGCTACTACAGACAGGTTGGCCGAATGCTTTGAGTGCCCGCCTCTTGTTTTGGTAGGTCATGGAATTCGAACCCTGGTCCAGTCAAATCAATGACTTAAAAAATTGATACTTGTCACTACCTAGCCTGATGTTCAGCATTACTAGGATAGGGCAAGGAGCAGGGGAATGACGAAGACCAATCGTTGACAATTGAAAATACCCCTGCTTAATCAACTAATGCACCCCCCCCCCTGAATTTCTTTTTAATTACAAAGTCTTGAGCCATCCCTGTGATCAGCGAACCCGGCCATGTGTGGACAAGTTCTCAATGTACAAACTATTATGTCTCATTTCACTGTACCTCTCATGGCAGGACACTGGTTATGTCAGGACAACATTGGTCGAGATGCAGAGTTCCCCTTTGAAGACAGGTACGACTGTACATTAATCAACAAAGATTCACCCCTTTGTGTTCGATATAATCACAAAAACGCACCTTTCAACACAGTAAACAGATACACATAACTACATCAACAGGAATATTTGTAAACACGAAATAATTAAACTTAAAAAGAGAAACGAAAAATATCAGCGTAACTCGTAAATTTACAAACCTGTAATAAATAAATACAAACGAGGTAAGTAGGTCACATGTTTATTATGAATCCAGACCTGCCAACCATTCCGACTTCCACAAAATTGAATGAAAACGTCTATTTATCAACGAAATTCTGAATGTTTATTTCTTATTGTTCATCTCGTTATATTACATAGAGAAATTATGCAGACTAAAGTCCATATTTCCCCAGTAAAAATTGTCATGCTATTTTGTTTGTTTTCTGTGTGTGTGTGTGTGTGTGTAAATTATGTGAATGTGTGTGTATTAAATAAAACAATGCTGACTGAAGGTACACAATATGGATTATTATGATTTCCATGCCACTTTTTCTTTTTTCTTAATAGGACATGCCGGAAGGTCTGTGAGTGTAGTTATGTACCTTCATTTCTAAAGGTAAGCCACTCATTTTGATATGCAGTGTCTGAAAGAAATGATTAATCTATGGTAGAGTCGAAGAACAACACCATTTAACATAATCGAATATGTATGAGCGATCATCTAAACTGGCTCTCCAACTTCACATAGGTGATTAGAAGACAAGTATAAACAGTCTCTATCGGTGAGTATAAATAGGGGAGTCATCGATTAAATTCAGCAATGTTTGATTATTGTCTGAGGTCTGCTTGTACAAATTGCTTTGGATTTCAAATACAGTCTAATGCATAATATTCTAATATATTAATATCATATCGGAGGAACAAAAATCGCTGTGATGGTCCTAATATATGATTTCTTGTCTTCTCCTATTTTTCTTATTAATGGTATTTTTCACTAATATTTAGCATTATACTTGATGACACATTGGGCAATTAAACTGAGCATAAATATGAAATATCTTTTCAATCATACATCACTTATATTATAGAAATAAAAGTACATGTTTCTAACTTTTTAGAAACAATTTCATTTGTTCCTAAAAATACTCATGCTATAGGTTTACAAAATAAAATTGTTTCAGTCTGCATATACACTTCGAATATGGCTCTCCCCGGATACTTAATGTTTTCCTTGACGAAAGATGGAAGTAGGAACACAATTAAGCTGTGTAGGCTTGAGTGTGTCTGTGTGAAGGAGAGAACAGCACATTGGGTAGTGTAGATTATAGTTCCATATATTAATTATATCAAGTATACATTCCAGACGCTACTACAGCAACTGTACTCAACAATGAAACCACACCCATTCGTATACACACAGAGTAGGACGGTTTAAACACAGTGCGGCGGTGCGAAAATTGGCAGCAGGACAGGCTGAGCTGAGAGAATTAGCGTGGGATGCTGCAAATATGCTATTTGATTGGTCGAGACCGACGTTAGTTTGTTTGTTTGTTGTTTTACATCCTAGCAACATCTAAGGCCATATCCGGACAGGCACTGACTTGTGACAGTGCGCACTCATGGTGACTTTATAGTGCTGCCTCACTGGGAGATCAGGCTACTGGCACCATGACCTGATTTCCCAGTCACATTATCCTGATACTATGCTAACCAGTCCTTGTCATATCTTATTAATGTCGAGCACCAGGCTCGGTAGTGATAAGTATCACAGGCTTGGGCCACACCCTGCCTTAGGCTATGAAGAGTGAAGTTCTTGTGGTATCCAAACACAGTAAGTGAGGCAGCTCGGAGCGCGTAAAGGAGCACCTTGGATGTCATTGGCTTAACTCAGCTGGGATTCAAACTCCGGACCTTCCACACGGGAAGCCTGCGCTCTACCGATTTGGCCACCACGTCCAGTCCGAGACCGACGTAGATATACTATAGTGTCTACCATTTATACTTCTCCACCTATGTACAGCATCGTTTTCATTATAATTCACACATTCGGACAAAAGGGGAAGAAAGGCAGAACATGGTTTAATAATATTTATTCAATAACAAAAAGTAATCATAACCGAGAAGCGGTTGAGCAGTCATGAGTTGAGTTGGGTGCAGGGAACGAGCAATCAAGAGCAGTTCAGGCTGGGAGGTCCATGACGCAGGAGGGAAGAGTTCGGCTCATAGTCATTGAAGAGTAGACGACCCATGAAGCGCTCAAACCAAAGTCTGGCCTAGGTAGGCGAGCACAGTATTTGATTTCCAGGTCCCGGCTTCCATGATACCGGGTAGAGGTAAGCCGGCTAACTCACAGGCTTGGGCCACACCTCACCTTAGGCTATGAAGAGTGAAGTTCTTGTGGTATCCAAACACAGTAAGTGAGGCAGCTCGGAGCGCGTAAAGGAGCACCTTGGATGTCAGCGGCTCCCCAGAGGGAAGCACCAGGGAAGGCGACACGGGGAGAAGAGCAACAGTCCTGGCATAGCATCTCCAGGCTCCGATGAGGCAGCAGGAGGAGAGAGGAAGGGCTGGGATGGCATAGCTGAGGGGCAGGGCGGACTGGGATCTGGTATTTGAGGATTTTAACGTAATATCTAATTTAGTAGAATGGAGACAAACATCAGCGAATTTGAGAACATGAGGCCAACGGTGGACGAGGCTACTAAATTACTTTGCCGCATAAAGGTTAAGAAACCAAACAAAAGCACTACAATAATTACATAAGGAACAGGGGTAAGGGTAACTAGAACAAGATAATACTACGAAGGTCCCCTGGGGTAAGAGGGGGGCTCTAGACACTACGTGGGTAGAAATTTTAATAATAGCTCTCTTCATAATACTGATCTCGTGAGAGGCAAACTCCGTTCGTCACCCGGGCTCCCCAAGAACCAAATCTTAATTGTACTAAAATAATTGAGAACTGGCCTGCCGACTTTAGGTTATCTGCTAGAAACATAATGAATGAAAGCAGGTCATAAATTGAGGGGGCTACGGGGGAGACTCCATGCTCTGAGCAGAAGGCAAAATATTTCCTGAGGTGCGCTGCTTTGTTTTGCCAGGTTCTGAACGCTAGCCCAGACTTATATCACTTAGTTCACTGAGTAGCCTGGAAGATAGATGCAAGAATAATACTATCTTCCAGGCAACGACAACTAGGCGATTACAGTGTGAAATCAAACATATCTAGTGACAAGTTTGGAAATGTTTGACTTAAATTATGGTATTTACAGAGCATAGTAGCTTTAACTTTGAGTACTGAATCTGAAAAGGAGTGGCTGAGTGCGTCCACAAGAATCAAGGTTGAGGCTGGCTTGTGGAAGATTTCAAATTCAAAATTGTGAGACGCAGACAATAACCAGAGTTGCCGGGCAGGCACAGAGTACCCTGTCCTTTCCTTTACCCGATGAAAGTACTAACTGAGATGCTTTTGTTGGTTGTTGTTTTACGTCCTAGCAACATCTAAGGTCAATCAGGATGGGTACCGACTTGTGACAGTATGCACTCATGAAGATTTTATAGTGCTGGCCCATTGGGAAATCAGGCTGCTAGCACCATGACCCGATATCCCACTCAGTCACCGAGCTAACCAGCCCATGATCTATCCTAATAATGCAGAGCACCAGGATAGGAAGCGACAAGTATACATTTTTAAGTCATTGGTTTGACTCGACAGGGAACCAAATTCGCGAACTCCCGATCTTCCGCACACGAGGCCTGTGCTCTACCGATTCGGCCACCGCGACGGTAACTGAGATGCTATATTGTCTGTTAACTTGTACGGTAAAGTTGTCGGGGTCGTCAGGGAGGAGCGTGGTGACTGCGAGGACAAGGTTTAGTGCTTCTAGCTGTGTAATGGAGAAATGTTTAACTATTATTGATTTTAGGTATTTGAGTGCGTAGTATTCCTTGTTGGAGAAAGCGCCTCCAGCGATGAGCATGGAGTCACTCTATTAGGAATGGCTGTCTAGGCGAAGAGGGTAGGAGCTGAAGGGCATTATATTTAGCTGCAAACTTTCCAAACCATTCCAAGTCATCTAAGAGGTCACATGCAAAGATATGCTGTCCAGTAAAGGGGGTATTACGGAGGGCTTCAAGGTCTCTTATTTGTAAACCTAAGTGCTGACTTAATGCACTTTGAAACATGCTGTAATTTACCTGCGAGGCTCTGCAATTGTCTCCTGGAAGCTTTTGTTTTCTTCTTCCAGGAGCATTCACTAACAATCTCTGACAATTTGACAAGTGGGAGAGAAACAGACATAGAAGGTGCATCAATACAGAAGCCTAACCAGACTATCGCTGTTACTGTAGGAGAGCATTTGACTACCGCTAAGTCTAGTCCTAAAGTACTAGCTCACTGATTAAACCTCTCATACGCTTTAAGTGCCTTATCATAGGAGGACTCTAACCATACAAAATCGTCCAGATAACACAGGTCAAAAAGCCCTCTTTCCATAGCAGCCAGACCAACGCCCCAGTTGTAAGGCACCCGAAGGGGGGAGCGATATCCATGTAGACTGACCCGTTGAGTGAGAAACCGAGGAGAGGAACCGACCACGGGTAGACCCTCAGCTGCCTGTAAGCACATGCCAAGTCTGCTCCCCAGAACCACACTGCGGAGTCGAGAAGTGATAATCTATATGTGAGGGTAGAGAGTGATAGGAAGAGAAAAATTTAACGATAAACCCCTTCATGACACCTGCATTTACACTACGTCCCAACAGAAAGCTCAAATCGATTATTACTCTTTATTTTATTACTCCGAGTCATCATCAGACTCAGCTGGCACCACGGGTGAAAGGGGGGGACTACTAAAAGGGCCTAATAACACCCATAACGTAACCTCTTTATTAACAAGCATGTTTATATGTATATTGGTATCTGCAGCTGGGTGTGGTTAGTGAAGGTGGGAAGTGGGATAGAAGTCGACGTATAGTCGAGAGGCCAGCCAAACTCTAAATGGTCAATCTAGGAGAAGGGCACGCCATGCAGGAATATTCAGCCCGGAGGGCAGGGGTACTCTAGCTGATAATAGTTAGGGAGAGCTGTGGCTCTTACAGTATTAATGATATCCAAATAAGAGCTATAGTCACGCCAGAGAGGCTTAGAAGCGAAAGGCCAGAAACCATCTACTGACTCCTTGAACATTACCGGTGAAGGGGGAGAAATGAACTTAGAGTTAGAGACAAGCGGAGAAACATCATCTGACTGCGGTATAACATTAAACCAATCAAACACAATATCAGGCAGCGACAAATCAGTATCTGAGGAGAGCAGTGACTGTTCAACTGTGTGTGCATGGACCTGTGTGGTATGTGTGTGTGAGTGCACATGTTGACCACGTGGCGAGGAGTGCGCAGGCGTAGGAGCGGCAGGGGCCTGGTTGGAGCTAGCACAGTGGGCGGGGCGAACTGCGCCACGTGCGTGAGCGGGGAAAGGGGGGGCTGCAAGGTGGGCTGGGGGAGGGGAGGAGACACTTACTGCTGTTGTAGATGTAGAGTGATCAGACTGTTTCTTGTCTAACCATTTCCGCTTCTTCATGCAGTCTTGCTCACAATGTGGCAAGGTGCATTTAAACGGGTACGCACACCAGGCACACACATGTACATATCTCTCAGGAAGAGAGCCATGCGCAGCCTGGAAACCGCACTCTTTCCCCCAATTCCATTGATAGCATGCTTTGCCATCAGTCTCGTTGTTATAGTCCTCCCTCGGGTTCAACGGGTCTGAGGCAGAGGATGAAGGCGTTCCGACCACCTCCTACATGTGGGCCAATCCCAGGTGATGGCCATACGAGCTAGCTCTTCCTCGTGCTGCAGGAGAGGGGGCCACCACTCCTCTGGGAAGGAAGGGTGGGCGGCCAGACATCTTATGGCCACAAAATACTCCGCCCAGTTCGCCTCCCTGGTACTAATCTTCTTACACCCGTCTCCCCTAGTGATAAAGTTATGTGGATGAAAAGTCATACCTTTGGGGCGCTGTAGTATGGGCATGGCGTCGACGAAAGCTGCTGGGTCTACCCGGTAAGCACAGGCAGGCCTGGGAGGTGGAGGGGGTGAAACCAGAGGTGGAAGGCAGGGCTGAGGGCAGGGCGGGAGACGGACACGTGGCAGGGGGAGGGGCTGCGGGGCGAGCTGAGGGGTGCATGGCAAGTGAGGAGAAAGCGCAGGCATGGGGACGTCGGGAGGGGTGAAGGGGGCAAAGGGGGCAAGAGGAGACAAGGGTGGGTGGGGGGGTAGGAGGGCGAGGCAGCCTTGGCGGGGAGGGAGACACAGGCCGGGGAAGGTGGTGAAATGGTCCGACAGCCCTCTCTAGCACATTCAGCCGTGCTGTAACTTCGTCCAGCTTCTTGTTCTCATGCCTGAGCCGCCTTATGGTCTCCTGGTCGGTCTCTTGGTCCGAGGAGTAGGAGGTAGACGGGACCGGCTGCTTGGGCCTGAGAGGCATGGAGACGGTGGAGTGCGGCGAGTCCGGATGCAGGAAAGGGTCACATGAGGAGCAGGCTGCTCTGTTGGGCTGGAACCTACTCTGAGTGGGCAGGAGAGGTGGGCGGCCCCTGCGCTTCTTGATCGGCGGCATTGTCAGGCGTACTTGGCAGTGAATGTAGAAACCACGCGGCAGGCAGCGTGTAGTGTGTGTGTGTGTGCAGGGCTGAGGTGAGCGATGTGCCCAGAGCACCAGGTGGTGGCGAAGTGACGGAGCAGGCGTAGTGAGATTCAGCAGGTGGACTAAAAATAGATAGCGCCTTGTGTGCAAATTACCCATGTTAGCCTGCAGCCAACATGCATAGTTCCTGTTGCTAAGTAACCTAACACTCTGGGGGGGGGGGGGGGAGGCTGGATGTGGGCTGGATGCGGGGAGCTGCGTGCTAATGAGCGCTAGCTATTCTGCTTCCGGCCAGCCGTAAATTTAGATTTAAGTCTGAATAAGAAAACCTACCTTCACCTTGAACCGGAATGGGTCTGTATGGTGAATGGCTGATTCGACCTTGACGCTGGGGTTGGTAGATGACTGCAGGGCAAGGTCAAAGTTGATGGGTGACTGGGCGCGCCTCTTGACCACCTCGTGGTAGGCCGGAATGGCACTCGCCATATCGAAGTCGATCTCTGGCTGTAAGCATCCCAACATGTTGTATTTTGGAAATTCTGGCGAATGGAACATTTATTCTGAAATATGAAGAGGATTTTTGTTCTCCCAACTCTTTTCTTTTTAAAATAATAATACTCGAAATAAAACCTACGTGAAAAGAACATATTAGTTGGGGTGTTTTGTCAGTTTTTGTTTTATAACTGTCACAGATTAGTAGATCAAAAATATAATACATACGAAAAGAATATTTGTGGTTGTTACTGTCTTTGCAAGTTTCACAAATTTACATCACCTTGAATAAAAGAGGGATATACTTTTCAAACAGTTTCCCTTTCTACGAAAACTAAAATAAGATTAAATGTTGAACAAAAATAAATAGTGGGCATCCAATCAAAGATATAAGGTACATATCTAGTGTCAGGTGATGTGGTTTATTAGAATGTGCATACGTGTGGTGGCGGTGGCTGGTGCGGAGACTGGTGCATGGCGAGAATCGGTTGCTGTTGTTGTTGCTGCTGTTGCTGCTGTTGTTGCTGCTTATGTTGTTGCTGCTGTTGTTGCCCCGGTTGTTGCTGCAGCTGCTTCGGCTGCTGCAGTGGTGGGAAGCGATGTGCGTCTTCTTCCAGCACCGACTGGTTCATGGTCGTCCGACGCTCCTTTATGTTAAGCAGCATCACTGTCTGTGAGTGAAAGACGTGGCAAGGCAACCCAAAATTTATGCATGAAAGCTTCCGTCCGTACCCAGGTTAGCGCTCCCGGCTACAGCAGCTTTCTGTTCCACACTACAGGTCTTGACAACTCCATGCCGGAGCAGCTTGCTCGTTCCACGCCACCTACCAGGTTCTTGCACCCCAGGTTCGAGCTTTTGTCCGCCACCTCAGGTTCAACCCCCCCCCCCCCCCCATGCCTAGAGCAGGTTTCTCGTTCCACGCCACCTACCAGGTTCACCGACAACCCCCATGCCTACACAGCAGCTTTCTCATTCCACGCCACCTACCAGGTTCATTGACAACCCCCATGCATGGAACAGCTTTCTCGTTCCGTACCACCAGGTTTAGCCGCCTCCCCGGCCTACAGCAGCTTTCTCGTTCCATGCCACCTACCAGGTTCATTGACAACTACCATGCACGGAGCAGCTTGCTCGTTCCACGCCACCTACCAGGTTCATTGACAACCCCCATGCCTACACAGCAGCTTGTTCGTTTCGTGCCACCTACCAGGTTCACCGACAACCCCCATGCATGGAGCAGCGTGCTCGTTCCGCGCCACCTACCAGGTTCATTGACAACTACCATGCACGGAGCAGCTTGTTCGTTCCGTGCCACCTCCCTGGTTCACCGACAACCCCCATGCATGGAGCAGCTTGCTCGTTCTGCGCCACCTACCAGGTTCATTGACAACTACCATGCACGGAGCAGCTTGTTCGTTCCGTGCCACCTCCCTGGTTCACCGACAACCCCCATGCATGGAGCAGGTTGCTCGTTCCGCGCCACCTACCAGGTTCATTGACAACTACCATCCATGCTCCGCACCACCTACAATCCATTAAATCCAGCTGAAGTTCCTGAAAATCTCGAATAAGTCATCTTTGACCGAATAGATCCAGACTAAGCAACTTAAAGGGAAGAACTTCTTAAACACCGGCCATAGAAAGCATCCCATCGCATCTCAACCATTATAATCCACCTCACCTCCACTCAAGTGTCCCAGACGTGTCTTAACTACTCATATATTATGCATCGTACACTATATAGTTGTAAGCATTCATATATATTTCTAAGATGCAATAACCTATGTAACTACTGTATGATCCATCACCTTTATTATCTTCATAACCAATAATTTCCAGGACATCTATATGCACCCCATGTCATTTCATAACTTGTGGTTTATCTCGATGTTCTTGATAAGTGGTCAAATTGCTTAGATATTTTGCTAGTTATTTTGACGAAATGCATTTGGGTGTACAAGCAGGAAGATTACTCCCTTGGGGGATGCCAACCAAAAACACCCTACAATATTTTATAGTCAAATAAAATTCACTTCAAATTTTCCACCCAGACACACTACACTCAAAAGACATTTATCTCAGCAAACAGCAACCACAGAATCTTATCTCAGCCTGAGAAGGGCTTCGAAACTAATAACCAAATAACCAAAATATATATATAAAATAGAGGTCTGCAGTAATAACCAAATAAACAAAATATATATATATATATAAAATAGAGGTCTGCAGTAACTGGTTTCAAACGCATACACTAAAGTTGATTCATAAAATTAAAATTAAAGAATAAATAAAGGTCAACAATGACTGGCTTCAAACCACATACACCAAAAAAAGAAATTTTAATTGAAAAAATATCAAATAAAAGTTCAGTGACTGGTTTCGAACCGCATACACCAAAAGACGTAAAAGAATAAATAAATAAAGGCCAGTAGTGACTAGTTTCAAATCACATGAACAGACACCAAAAAAGTAAAATATAATAAAAATAAAAGCCAGCAGTGACAAGTTCCAAAACACATGCACAGACAAGAAAAAGGAGCAAAATAAATTGAGGGCCAGTTGCAAACCGCATGCACCAACAAATAAATTAAAGGCCAATAAAGACTGGTTTCGGGCCGGATATACAACAAATAAATACATAACGGCAAGTAGTGACAGGTTTCAACCCACATACTCAAAACTAACTGATACCCCTGTCACACTACGATGTAACGGGCCAACGTAAGCCTGACGTGTTCACGTTTCGTCATTATGTTGACGTACGTTGGGTTACATTATGATGACGTCAGAATGACGTTAGACTGACGTCGAGCTACATCACATTACGTCGTGGTACGTCGCCGCGCATCAAGGTTTTGAACCTGTTCAAAACTTTTGACGTAATGTGAACGTAAGGGTTTACGTTCGCCGAACGTTCTGTACACGTTCGGCAAACGTCAATGACGTTAAACGGATGTTAGTCAAATGCTGCTCACTACGTTCCACTACGTTCCACTACGTTCCACTACGTTGACCCACATTAAAGCCGGTGGAAACGTCCACGCGGCATAATGGGAACGTCAGGAGAACGTACGCTGAACGTACGTCCAAAGTATGTTCAGCATTTCGCCATCTTTTAATGACATTCATAACGTAAGGTAATGTAAAGCAACGTAGTTCTGGCGATGGAATAACGTTCATAACGTTCCGTGAGTGTCATTACGTTGTCCTCTCTCGTTGAATGATGTGTGCCGAAATTTGCATACTACGCCGAGAAGTTTGACGTTTTTCACGTTCTCCCTACGCTGACGTCGTTACGTCGTAGTGTGACAGGGCCTTAACTGAAGGGGAGCAGTGACTGTCTCAACCCACATACACAACATACCTCGGGAATAGGCAGGCATGTGGGGCGGTTCCTACCATATAATGCATGGTAGAAGTCGGCAATGTCACACCGCAGGCGAGCGTCATGTGACAGGTTCGAGCTGAAACCGGAAGTGGACGAGGCTGCACAACTTAGATTATATGAACACATGTAAGGGGGTGGGGGTGGGGGTGGAATTGAACTAGTAGGCGATATTATTAGCAAAAATTAAAGCTGCAGTTTGATGAAAGTATCAACTTTTCTAAACGAAAAGACTCTAGATTCGATCCTTATATTCAACTTATAATTTGTTGCTGCACAGAATGAAATACTAAGTCAATTTTATAGAACCATGTTACTGCTGAAACATACAGGGTGAGAGTTTTGGTGTGCACACCAAAATTAATTTAGCATCTTTTCACTTCAATCTCTCGAAAATTAGCCATTTAAAATAAGAGTCATTTCAAACTAAAGTAAGGTAGATTATCATCATGCTGTCGGTCGCGATGCGACAAAGACTGCTTTCATTACTTGACTGCCGCTCTCCATTTAGCTCTCTGCTGTGAGAGTTGCGTCCATGAGTCGGTCTTAATGTCTCTCAGCTTCAGGTTTCTCTTGATGGTATCCTTGAACCGGAGGCGAGGTAGATTATAGCAAACAACTTAATATATTTTACTTTTTCTTAAATGGCAAAAAATCAAAACCATCGGACTATGCAACTTTAATTGTTATTGTCTGGTTGTCAAAAGTATCAGGAAAATGTGACATGAATGGAATATAGGGTCATGCTGCTGGCGGAAAGGTATCTCCGTGGGGAAGCGCTATAAAGTCACTTCACCATCAGTGCACATTGTATTTCATGATATATTAAACATTGCTAGGAATTCCAATAAACCAAACAAGTCAAGTCTTACTGACTTTTCGCAAGTTAAAAAAGCTAATCTCTAGTGATAATATCCACATCATAATTATTGCTATTAGATAGGAAAAGCAAAGCATATAGATACTAGTTGTGATGATCTATTGGTAATCATTACCTAGTTATTCATGCTATATTATTTTTACATCACTGTCTGTTAATTCCACCAACCTGCATTTATTTCTTCTATCCTTGGCATTGCTACATGCTTTTCGCCAGTGTATATCAAAGAACATTATATAAAAATAAAGATTAAAACCAAAAAAAGTAAATAGTTAACATATCTGTTCCAAAACTGTGTAATATATATACATATATAATGTATATATATATATGTTTATACATATGTAGGTAGGTGTGGACATGCTATTTTCATCAGGGATCCTAGATAGTCTAATGGTTAGGAAGCTAGCCCTGGAATGGAAAGAAGTGTGGGTTCGAATCCCACTCTAAGTGCAATTTCCCCTTCATCTGCCAATACAGCCCAGTCCATTCACACACATATAGCATGTACATAACACATATATATAGCGTATATATATATATATATATATATATATACACACACTCAGTATATACTCGTATATATGCGGGTGTAGGTGGGGCGCGGGCCCCTTCTTGGTTTTAATATTAATTCGCGACAATGTTATTCAATGCTATCTATTGTCACTTTTTAGTTAGAAACCAGCGCTAGACGGCGCTGTGTCGCCGCGAATGCTGAACTGGACAAGCAGTGTCGATTCTTATTTGGGCCGATCTGCCAGGTGGCGCTTGGATCGCCGTATATAAGGTGTGTGCGAGTCCCGAGACCGCCTCTCCTCATTGATCACGCGGACTGCAAATTTTTGTTGTTATTTTTGTATTATTATGTTGTTGATTCGGTTGGGCCCAGCCAGATACTGTAAATCACATTAGTTTCAATAAACCGTATTACCCACACTGGTTTGTCGTTGTTGTTTAGTAGTAACCTTACATATACACATATATATATGTATATGTGTGTGTGTGTGTGTGTTTGTGTGTTTGTGAGTTTGTGATGTGGAATGAGGTAAACCAATGTTTCACAGTTTAATCAACGAATGTAAACAATAATTCATGACAATACGCATGCATAGCTACTTTATCCAATGCAAATGAAGCATGACCATCAAGGAAGGCTAAGTAGGTCAGGGTGCACTCACTTCATCATGCGCCAGAGCCGCTCCACAAGCTGCTCGCTGCTGAGCACACTGTCCTCACCCTTCGTGAAGGGCGGGTTGTCGACGAGCAGGCACGCCAGGCGGTGTCTGCGGACAGACAGGTCTTTTACAGCGAGTGTGGGCATGTGGAGGTGAGGTTGGGGGAGGCATAATCAATCAAATATGTGATGCATAAGTCGTTATACGAATATTATTATTATGGAACCGCTTATATATGTATGTTGGTCGAATATTGATTATTGCTATGAATTTATTGTTTATTATGTGTCTCTGGGATCAAACCCGTGTGCGCGGCTTACCTCGGGACAACCGCTACAGGAACCTGGGGACACGCAGGCACGCACTATGTTCGGATTAGTGCACCCGGTCCCAGCGTCCACCTTCCCCCTCCATTGGCTCATTTCGTTGGAAACTTTTAACTTTAAAATTGTGATAAAATGGTACGTCTTTTGGGACCTGAGTGTCGACTCAATCCAGTTACTGTATTGCCTTGTTGTGTAATAACTAATAATATAGTAAATTCTCACTATGCTCGGAGATATTCTTAAGGAAATTTTAAAGTAGGTAGATCAATGTTAATGATTTTATTGTTATTATTATTAGTTATTTTCTTTATAATTATGCTCACTGTTATTATTCTTATTACTGTCATTACTGCTAGCATAACAGTGAAATCTAAAATGACAATCAGTGAAACTAATAAACCACATAACTAGTATGATAAATGACGCAAACAGAAACACACTCATTCTACTACAATATCTCCCTACCACACAATCATTCTACTACCATATCTTATCAGCACACTCATTCTACTACCATATCTCATCAGCACACACTCATGCTAATACCATATCTCTTCAGCACACATTCATTCTGCTCCATATCTCATAAGCACACATTCATTCTACTACCATATCTCATCAGCACACACTCATTCTACTACCATATCTCATCAGGACAAACATTCATTCTACTACTATATCTCATCAGCACACATTCATTCTACTACCATATCTCATCAGCACACATTCATTCTACTACCATATCTCATCAGCACACACATTCATTCTACTACCATATCTCATCAGCACACACAATCATTCTGCTACCATATCTCATCAGCATACATTCATTCTACTACCATATCTCATCAGCACACACATTCATTCTACTACCATATCTCATCAGCACACACATTCATTCTACTACCATATCTCATCAGCACACACAATCATTCTGCTACCATATCTCATCAGCATACATTCATTCTACTACCATATCTCATCAGCACACACATTCATTCTACTACCATATCTCATCAGCACACACAAGCATTCTACTACCATATCTCATCAGCACACACATTCATTCCACTACTATATCTCATCAGCACACACATTCATCCTACTACCATATCTCATCAGCACTCATTCATTCTACTACCATATCTCATCAGCACACACACATTCATTCTACAACCATATCTCATCAGCACACACATTCATTCTACTACCGTATCTCATCAGCACTCATTTATTCTACTACCATCTCATCAGCACACACATATTCTACTACCATATCTCATCAGCACACTCATTCTATTATAATATCTCCCTAGCACGCAATCATTCTACTACCATATCTCATCAGCACACACACTCATTCTACTACCATATCTCATCAGCACACACTCATTCTATTACAATATCTCCCTAGCACACAATCATTCTACTACCGTATCTCATCAGCACACACTCATTCTACTACCATATCTCATCAGCACACTCATTTATTCTACTACCGTACCTCATCAGCACACACTCATTCTACTACCATATCTCATCAGCACAGACACATTCTACTCCCATATCTCATCAGCACATGCATTCTACTACTGTATCTCATCAGCACACTCATTCATTCTGCTACCATATCTCATCAGCACACTCATTTATTCTACTACCGTATCTCATCAGCACACACACATTCTACTCCCATATCTCATCAGCACACGCATTCTACTACTGTATCTCATCAGCACACTAATTCATTCTGCTACCATATCTCATCAGCACACACATTCATTCTACTACCGTATCTCATCAGCACACACACATTCTACTACCATATCTCATCAGCACACACTCATTCTATTACAATATCTCCCTAGCACACAATCATTCTACTACCGTATCTCATCAGCACACACACTCATTGTACTACCATATCTCATCAGCACACACACTCATTGTACTACCATATCTCATCAGCACACACACTCATTCTACTACCATATCTCATCAGCACACACTCATTCTATTACAATATCTCCCTAGCACGCAATCATTCTACTACCGTATCTCATCACCACACTCATTCTACTACCATATCTCATCAGCTCACTCATTCTACTACCGTATCTCATCAGCACACACACATTCTACTCCCATATCTCATCAGCACCGTCATTCTACTACTGTATCTCATCAGCACACTCATTTATTCTACTACCGTATCTCATCAGCACACTTATTCTACTACCATTTCTCATCAGCGCGCATACATTCTACTACCGTATCTCATCAGCACACATACATTCAACTACCATATCTCATCAGCACACATTTGTTCTACCATATCTCATTAGCACATAAACTCATTCTATGACTTTATCTCATTATTGCACAAACATTCATTCTACTATCTCATCTCACCAGCACACATGCACCTTCATTGCACGACCGCACCATCACCACACACACTCATTCTACAACTTTGTCTCATCAGTACACAGGGGCCTAGTTTCCATGTATGCATGTACGTAGCTGCATACCACCTGAGAAAAAATTATTATTAAAAAATATGATGCTTTAAAGAGTTTTATTCTGATAGCGTTTTATTCCATCTGCCTACCACCTAAAAATCTCAAGCTAGGCCACCGAGTACATGCACTCATTCTACAACCACATTACGAGCACACATTCATTCTACAACATTTTCTCATCACTATACACACTTATTCTACGACCGAATCTCGCCAGTACACACATTCACTCTACGACATTCTCTCGTCAGTACACACTTATTCTACGACCTTATCTCACCAGTACACACACACTTATTCTACGGCCTTATCTCATCAGTACACACACACACATTCTACTACCTCACCTTATTGCGTTAGCACACACTTTCATTCCACCATAACACACATACCTCATTTACTCATGACCATTTTTTACACCAGTTATAATCAGTAAAAGAAAAAAAGTCCAAACTCAACACTTGAACTAGAAGAGCAGACGACAAAATGACAGCTTGTGACGACTGAGTAATAGTGCTTTACCTGATGTAAGGCTCGGGATCCTCTTCCAACACATTGAGCAGCCACAAGAGGGTTTTACTACACTGTGCCACTGCAGCAGGAAAACAACACACAAGTACATCTTTACTGAACATTGCACATATATTACTTTTGTTTGTTTGTTAGAGTTTTACGTCTTGGCAACATCTAAGGTCATATCAGGATGGGTACCGATTTGTGACCGTGCACATTCATGGCGACTTTATAGTGCTGCCCCCCTGGGAGACCAGGCTGCCAGCACCATGACCTGATATCCCACTCAGTCACATTATCCTGACACTGAGCTAACCAGTCCTTGCCCTATCCTAATAATGCCAAGCACCACGCTAGGAAGTGACAAGTATCAATTTTGTAAGTCATTGGTTTGACTCGACTGGGAATCAAACCACCGACCTTCCACACGGGAAGCCTGCACTCGACCGATTCGGCCATCGCGTGCAGTGTTACTTTAATCCAAGCCTGAATGTTGCCCAGTTAAACTTTTAGGTCACAACAATATACTACCATGGCGAATAAGACAAATGGCCAACTATCACACTTTCATGACGCCACTTAACCATCTATCCCTCTAATCTGTGGTTATATTATCGCCCATACGTAACTATTTCTTGTTTGGGTTTTATGTCCTAGAAACATCTATGGTCATATAAGAACGGGATTTGAACTAACCGCCTGTTGTCACATACATCCTGATGGCTTGGCGTTTTGCTTAACGTTAATCGGTAAATATCACAAATCTCAGAAATCCGCGAAATCGCGGAGATCTTTCATCCGTGATTAGTTGATTAAGCGGGGGAAATTTCAGTCGCGGACAATTAATCTTCCTCATTCTACTGCTCCTTGCCCTAACCTAGTAATGCCGATCGCCGGGATAGGTAGCGACAAGCAACATTTTTAAAGTCATTAGTTTGACATGGTCAGGGATCAAACCCTGGGGATTAGAATTCCACGACCTACGAAAACAAGAGGCGGACGCTCAACTCATTCATTAACCATACCCGCCTGAGGTTAGCTGACATTGCATGACTTTGGCGACCACCACAAAGTCAAATAGCTGCACTCACCTTGTGTGTAGTCAACGAGTGCGGCCAGTGCAGCCATGCGGACAGTCAGGAAGTTCTTGGCCGAGGCATAGCTCTGGAAGATTTCGGCGTCACTCGGGATATGCCCGAACTTCTGCATTTTCCGAATCGCTTCGAGACAGCTGGGATACACAGAACTCATCCATTAACAACTAACTATATAGTTAGCTCTTTAGTATGATATAGTGTGAAGATGGCGCAGTGTGGCGGTTCCAGTTGAGGAATCACCTGATATTGGCTGGGGCTATGACTCTGCTAGGATACCGAGACTGTGTGTATCTCAGTGCCATCTCAGTTCTCCCCTGCTATATTTATATACTCTTAATGTAATGAATGATGTTATAGGTGGGATTCCCTCATCACATTACCTACAGGATTTCGCCACAGACTGGGGAACCCCTTTTGCATTGAAGCATACCATTGATGGAGAATGCAAAAAAAGAAAGAAATGACAGCCACTGAAAGCTCTCATTTCGACTTTTAAAGTCTAGTAATCTACATTATTTCATCAATTATTCACCCCAAACGTAGTGGTTTATGTTAAATAAGCATTTGAACTATATATTTAGCACATTAGATTACAAATTCCCGTGGTTATTTCCATAATCCAGCCTTCCAACACATTTTCTCTAGGGTTGTCTAGCAGCCCTGTCACATAGGCACCAGGAGCAACTGACCTCAGCACTCTCCCCCACCCCCATCCCATACTCTGTTGCATAAACTGATAAACAAGGCAATGATGTGCTTGGAGAGCATTTGTCAGAGAACAGCTCCAGTCTCAGCGGCCTATACCAGATCGCTTTAAACTTCATAACTGTGGTAGGACCAATTGGAAAGGAAAACACAAATAACCAAGCGCATTTATCAAAGCAATAAGGCCCGTTTATACTTTTGACGGCGTGTGACACTGTCAACTTGATGCCGGCTAGCGCCGTGTAACGTCGCAAAATGGTGGGGAGTGGGTGACGTGTGGAAGCGCTGACCTTGAAAGTTCAACATAGTTGAACTCTGGTCAACACATGTGCCCTGTTGCGCTGTCTAACGGTGTCAAGTGTCGATGTAAAGTCTAAATGGGAACGTTGGCTTGCGCAGTGTTGCGCCATCACATGCCGGCAAAAGTATAAACTGGCCTATACAAAGGCAGATGTCAACGCCTACCTGACGGTAATGGCCAAGTGGTAGCAGGGCAGAAGCTTCTCCAGGTTTAGGTAGCGTGTCACTTCCTCCAGCACGAGCCGGGTATCAGCCGTCAGCATGTCCGTGCTGGGGATCCCACTGTCAACACACAGCACCCAATCAGCCATCACTCCAACAGTTTGTAAGTCATTAGTTTGACTCGGCCGGGATTCGAACTCCCGACCTTCCACACGGGAAGTCTACCCTGTAACCGATTTGCATTGTTAGCATGCATCTATACATTCTTGTTGTTAGGATCTATACATTTTGTTGCAGTTGTTCAATACCAGTTATTATGTCCAGAAATAATGTCATGGTTATTTAAAAATGACTCAATAGTATTGAAGATGGATGAAGATAGATCATTATGCCCACCCGCACCCAGACACCTACACTTTTGAACCGGTGTCGCAGTTTCCGCCGTCCGCCAGTTTCCGCGGTACACATCGCTTCTGCGCATGCGTCAAAATCGAACAGCATTGTCACTAACCTTATAAATTTAATATAATGTTTTTGGTAAAGATGTTTTCTATATGTGTACCATACTACCAAGCGATTTGTATCTAGGTGGTGTGGTTTTAGAGATATTTAACTTTTTCTGTATTTTCTGTATGAAGATTGCTCACGACCATTGACAATGCCTTGAGTTTGATGGTACGTGCAGTGCAAAACATTAGTTTTATTCAAAATTAATAGAAATCAAGAACCCTAACTGTATAAATTTAATATAATCTTTTTGGTAAAGATGTTTTCTATATGTGTACAAGGCGATTTGTTTCTAGGTGGTGTGGTTTTAGAGATATTTCACTTTTTCTCTATGAAGATTGCTCACGGCCATTGACAATACATTTGAGTGAATGCGTACCGCGGAAACTGGCGGACGGCGGAAACTGCGACACCGGAACTGAGAGATCTGGCAGTGGTTAGTCAACAGGAAATCCTCTAGGTGTCAGTAGTGGCACAAGTAGTTGAAACGGGACAAGTGCAGTGAAATAAAACCTGGTAGAGATAGAGGTGTCCAGGAACAGAGCAATACTAAATATGTAAGTACCGTTGCTATTTATAATAAATGATATAGCGCATGTATGTGATCTAAAATATATACCTGGGGAAAATAAACTGACTCACCTCCCCTCTCCTTAGTTCCTCTCGGTTTATAACACACATATTTATATATAGAGAGGGACAGAGAGAAAGGGCGGGGAGAGGGAAGAGAGAAGAGAGAAGAGAGAAGAGGGAGTAAAATTAAAAGACAGCCCATTACACTGAATTGCAATAATTAAATAAGACATTTGATTGAATTTGATGTTCCAGTTTAATTTTAATTGATGTCTAAAGTTAAGATATTTATTGGATTTAAGAAACGTGAAACAGTGGTAAGGAAAAGAAAAAAGAGGAAAAATACAAATTTCTCTAATCAAATAAAAATTTCCCCGAAAATACCAATGTCCCAAATTTAAACATTATATTTATTTTTGAATTGTTTAATATAAAAACAACCCCCGCCCAAATGTTGACAAAATGTGATTGAGGAATAAGTATGATGCTTTCTTTTCTTTGTTTGGCCTGACCCTGTAACTGTCACGGTGGTCACGGCGGGCGTGATGGTGTTGGCCAGCGCCGTGATGAGCCTGGCCCGGTAGTAGTTGTCCGAGTACTTGTTGCGGCTGTTCTCATTATATTTGAACAAGTCCAGCAGGAAACGCAGCACTTCCGGTGGGCAGATGTTGTGGAAGGTTCGCAGGTTCGCCATGGCAACCGGGATTGTCTGCATATGTACCGCACAATGTGTTATGCTAATAGCAAAGGTGTCAACAGCAATACCGGATGGACCTCAGAGTTCAGGATACACTAAAATTAAAATCAGCAAATTCAAATTTATTGCTGCACATGACAAAACTGAACAGAGCATCCTCACCACATGTAGTGGGCCCCTAATGGTGGAGTCTTGGCCTGAGCATACAGCTCACTCTACTCTAATTATCACTCAGGACACGGATCAGTATATAGTGGGTAATTTTAATTCGTTCAAGGTTTTTCGTTACAGAGTGGATGGTATTCTTGTTACATATGTTTGAGTCAGGGTGATGTTCGAGCGCTCAGCCTTTGTTATAGATGGGAGGGTGGGATGGTTGAATAATCCAGGCTAAGGCTCGCAGCAACCACGCGGCAGGTTCGGGTTCACTGGCGGAAGTGAGCTGCTCCAAGCTCCAGGTTAACGCCAGTGTAATCCGCTAGGGGGTGGGAGTTTGCTGGGTTTAGAATATAGGTGGTGCCACCATCGCATAGAGTTCAGTGGTTAACGTTTGAGCGGTCCTGAGTTCCAAATTACCCATGTTGCTCCGCAACATGAACAATTATCACTCAGGACACGGATCAGTATATAGTGGGTAATTTTAATTTGTTCAAGGTTTTTCGTTACAGAGTGGATGGTATTCTTGTTACATATGTTTGAGTCAGGGTGATGTTCGAGCGCTCAGCCAAAGGTAGTGGAGAGCGTGAAGAGACATGCCCTGATGGCGTTACGAGGCACATATTGATGGACCGCAGACGATGTCCAAGTGCCGAATGTCTGGATGTCGTCCAGGGTGGCACCGAGGGCCGCGCACGCCTGTGCGCCCCCTCGGCGGAGGCTGTGGAGGGTCACCGTGCATGGCGCAGGGTGACCGGATGAGGCGAGTGCCAGTCGTATGACGGCCAGGAGTGCGTTGGGGCGCAGGGGCATGTCCGATGTGGTGATGAAGGCTGGGCCTTGTTTTTGGAGGGGGGCGTTATCGGCATAGGCACGCCAGGCGGCGACCGGGCAGAAGGGCGACCCGGGGATCGCCGGCACCGCTATGTCGACATGCTCGCCAGATCTCCATCTCGTCTTCGTCACGTGGATGTTGATGCCTTCGTCAGTTAGTGTAACGTCGGCTGCCCGCAGTGCGTGTCTGGTCGTCCGGGAGGCGTTCGGCTCGAGCAGGTTGGACTGCCTTAGTATCGTGAAGTACGCAAGCACTGTAGCGGCCTTCAAGACACGTCCGTTTGGTCCGGGCCGTGATAGAAACTCGACAGTGTTCTTGATGTCGCTCGGTGTTAATGGCGGGGCCTGGGTTGGTACATGTTGTGACGATCTCTGTATGCCCCTTTTCATGAGTCCCACGGGGTACGTGTCGAATGCATCGTGCACTCCTCCGACCGCGCGCACCCACGTGCGCGCGCCGCTGAGATAGTTGAGTACCGCGCCGGGGGTCTTCAGCACGTCCGATAGATGTAGTATGTATAACAGTATCATGTACTGTGTTGGCCGGGATGGTTGCGCTGCGTGTCGAGTGAGATATGCGATATACGTCGTCACCTGTCGATTCTTGTTCTTCCAGGTTCCGGGAGCGAGGCCGTCATGGATCTTCTTCATGAGTCGCTTGTGATGTTGGTCGGAGAAACCTGGGGATGAGAGGCAAGATGTTATGGGGAAGAGCCAGGTTTATAGGCCTGGGGTGAGTACGTGGTCGAAGTCGACATGGACCTGTACTAGGCTGCGGTGCGCCAGCATGACTTGGGCTGTCTGGCGAGCCGAATCGTCGTTGTGGTGCCTGCTTAGGGCGTCCGCTAGCACAATGTCCTTTCCAGGCTTGTGATGCACCTCTATGTTTGTGCTTAGTGTGGCCTCGAGGAGCCATATTTCTCTGGCGCACGCCATCAGCACCGGGTCACGGCCCTTCCCGTCAGCCATCACTTGTTGTGACGCCGAGTTATCGGTGCTTACTTGTATGGTGTGTTGGTGTGGTCTGAGTGGTAGTAGGGCCTTGATCGCGGCGACGAGGTTAAATGCCTCTAGTTGGGCGATGGTCATTGTCTTTCTCGTGACTCTTTCGGGATACCTTTCGGCATAGTAGTGGGTCGGTGAGTGGGCTCCAGCCCCAGTGAGGGATGAGTCGCACTCTATGCACTAGTCGTTCTTGGGGTTTTGGTGCAGCAATACCTACCCGTTGGAGGCCTCAGCGAATTTGTCGAACCATGCGATGTCCTGGAGCATCTCTTCCGGCACGGTGTGCTTGCCGGTCATGGGTGCGTTCCTGAGTGCGTCGAGGATCCTAGAGATGAACCTTCTCGCGGGTCTGACGCACTTTGCGACATGCTGGAGCCTGCCAACGAGTCTCTGTATGTCGCGCCTCGACGCCTCTTTCCCGGCCGTCCACAGGCGGCACTCAGTGAGCACCTCGTCAAGTTTGTCTTCAGGTATCTTGACCCACATTCGGTCGGTGTTAATGTGGAAGCCCAGCCACTCGAGCTGTTTCGTGGGTGGGACGCATTTCTGGGGTGACAACTCGAGGCCCAGTGTGTGTGTGGTGTGTAGGAGGTCTTCATACGCGTGTGCGGCCTGGTGTTCGGTTGCGGCGGCCCCGACAAAATCATCGAGGTAGCACAGTATGTGGTGTCCCTTCTTTCTCATGAGGTGGACCACTGCGTTGGTCGTTCGGGCGCAGGCCATTGATGATGTCCTGCATCCGAATGGGGGCGCGGCGTCGATGTAATATCGTCCAGCGTATTGTATGCCGAGTAGTGGGGTTGAGAGGGGGCATGTGCGCAGCTGCCTGTACGCCCTTGCCAGGTCGGCGCTCCATATGTATGATCCGGGTCCGAGTCGTGTGACCTCCTGCGCCAGGTCAAGCATGCTGGGAAGGATGTATGACATAGGGGCGCCCTGGTACTGCGCTCTCCTTATTCCCGCGCTCACGCTTGCTTTCCCTGGGTATGATAGGTCCACGACCACTCGCCTCGATTGCGACTTCCGCTTCGGCCTGGTCATTATTGGGCTGATCTGTGTCCATGGCTTGAAGGGGGGTTTGTCGAATGGGCCTAGGAGGGCACCATGTTCGACCTCCTTCCTCACGTAGTCGGCAATGTGGACGTCGTGTGCAGGGTCCTCTGCATGGTTTGCGGTGGCGGGGACCGGTGGGAGTGGTGATGTATAGTCCACCGGCCAGCCGAACTCCAAGAAGTCCACAACCTGTCGGTCGTGGTAGTCCTTAAGGAGGTGCCGCCACGCGGGTATGTTCAGGCCTGATGGTACCGGTATGCGCATCCCCATATAGTTTGGGAGCGCGCATCTACGGACAGTGTCGTATAGCCTCATGTACGTGGTGTTGTTCGTCCATAGTGCTGTTATCGTGTGGGGCCAGATGTCGTGTAGTATGAATCTGTAGGCCGTTGGTGTTAAAGGTGGGTTGTATGGTGGGGCGAGGTCGTCCCCGTCATCGTTCAGTATGGTGTCTATGTCATCCGGCTGGTGGTGACGTAGTAGTCCGTCCGTCTGGTTGGGGGGTGTGTCGGTGTTGCTAGTGTATCCGTTTATCACTATCGGTGCTAGCGGGGTTGCGGTCGATCGGGAGTGTGCCTCCGTCGAGTGGTCGTTTGTGTGTCGTGTAGATGTACTGGTCGCTGCGAATGGTGTTATGGCATTGCAGGGTCGTGTTGTGTTCGTTCGTGTTTTTGTGCGAAGCCGTTGGTTTCTGATTGCTTGTGGTTGTGGGGCGGTGTGTGTGTACGTGTGCATCTGTCTGATCGATTACCATCAGTCCATGGTTGCTATCGTCCTCTGCAGGTTGGTCGTTGTTACCGCTTTGGGTGTGTGGTTGGTTAGTAGGTGCGGGTGCCGCGTTGGTTGCGCCGTTTGTTGTGACAACAAGCGCACGTGGTTGGGGGGCTCGGGCGGTGGCTCCACCTTGCGTCACGTGGTGGCGTGCGGGTGTGGCTTCCTCTGTAGCGTGGTGCGGTGTGTGTGTAAGTAGGTCAGTGTTGTTGTCGTGAGTATTTTTTGTTATGGCAGCAAACGCACGTGGGTGGGTGGCTTGCGCGGTGGCGCCACCTTCCGTCGCGTGGCAGCGTGTGGGTGTGGCTTCTCCTGTGGCGTGGTGCGGTGTGTGTGTAAGTAGGTCAGTATTGTTGTCGTGAGTAGTTTCCGTGTGGGTTGTTGCCGGGGTGTCCTCGCGGTACTCGCCGTCGGCTGTATGTGCTGCGGTATCTATGCCGTCACCAGTTGTTGTGTCAGTTCGGCCGCCTCTTAAAAATCCGCCTTGGTCGTACCTTTTTCCGTGCTGTTCTTCCGATCAAAGAACCATCTCTTATTCTGACATTCTTTTTCTGGATGCGTGTTGGCCTTCGCGTACTTCGTGGCGCACCATGCACACAGGTGGCACTTCCTGTCGGGCTTTATTCCGTGGGATGTGGTGAAGCCGCATTCTTCTGCCCAGTTCCACTTTGGGCATGGCTTCCCATCCGTGTCTTTATTGTATACAGGGCGGACGTAATCCGATCTCTCCGATCTACCCGTCGTGTTGTCATTCTTCTTTGCCGTGTTGTTGTCGGTGTTGTTTCGGTATGTCTTTTTACCGTCGAGGCGCGTGCCCTCTACACACGCGTCCCGTTGAACATCTTTGATGGCGTATTGGTCTGCCCATCCGTGCGGCAGTCGCCCATCCGCGATCATTGTGAAAATGCTTTCCGACCACCGTCGGCATGTGGGCCAGTCATAATGGGTTGCCATGGTCGCGAGTTGTAACTGATGGTCCAGGAGGGGCTCTCTCCAACTAGTGGGCATCGCCTGATCCTTGATCATGCGGCACATCGCGGCCACATACTCAGCCCATGTCGCCTGGTCGAGCCCTACTTTTGTACTCCGGTGGCCTCTTATGACATACCTATGGGGTGCAATGACGTTATTACCTCGCTTATCTCCTAACGCGGTCCCGGCTGCCTCCAGCAGTTCATTGACCACGTCGCTGCGATCATTTTCCTCCTGGTCGCCAGTGGACGCAACATCATAGAAAGGGTTACGGGTTGTAGCACGATCACGGGCAATGGCAGCGGGAGTACGAAATGGGTTGACAAATGGAACGAACTCACGTTTTTTGGTTGTGTCACTTGGAGTGGCGTAGTAGTAGTGTTCTGGGCGGGTAGTGGCCGGTGGGTAGCCGTCGTTGGTGCGGTCCTCCTCCTGCTGCGGTCCTCCGCGTCCTCCTCCTGCTGCTGGTGGAGCGGCGCCTGCTACGGCTGTGGGCCGGCCATGTGGTCTGTGGACGCGTCTCATGGCCGCCATCTTGAATTCCCGCACGCGCCGTGCTGTTTCGTCGCTTGCTCGTCGCCGAGCGCTCGATGTCGTCGAGCCGCTCGGTCATCTTTTCTAGTTTCTCGTCCATCTTCTCCTGGAACCCATTGAATGCTTCCAGTAGTGCAGACGAGTCGGATTGCCTCCGCTTTCCGGCTGCCCTGTCTGGGCTGTTCGGTGTGCGGCCTCCCTCGTGGCGTTCCTCGGTGCGGCTGGATCTCGACTGTGTTTTATTCATTGTTTTTTCGCGTAATACTACTGATTTGAGTCGTCCCCAGGTCCTCTTAACTGTGGGGGGAGCTGGTGTTGTCGGTGGAGTGTCCTCCCTTTGTCTTTTGGTGCGTGTAGACGGCATTTTCCAGGTGTTTTGATGAATAATCCAGGCTAAGGCTCGCAGCAACCACGCGGCAGGTTCGGGTTCACTGGCGGAAGTGAGCTGCTCCGAGCTCCAGGTTAACGCCAGTGTAATCCGCTAGGGGGTGGGAGTTTGCTGGGTTTAGAATATAGGTGGCGCCACCATCGCATAGAGTTCAGTGGTTAACGTTTGAGCGGTCCTGAGTTCCAAATTACCCATGTTGCTCCGCAACATGAACAATCTAATCGCATGTGAATTATCACTTGCAAAATAATTGTTATGCTTTGCTACCTTGTGCTGCCCCACTGGGAAATCATGCCGCTGGCACCATGACCCGATATCCCACTCAGTCACATTATGCTGACACTAAACTAACCAGTCCTTGCTCTATCCTATTAATGCCGAGCGCCAGACTAAGAAGCAACAAGTATCAATTTTAAAGTTATTGGTTTGACTCGACCAGGGTTCGAACTCGTGGGTTCGAATCATACGATCTACCAAAACGGGAGACGGACGTCAACTCATTCAGCAATCGCGTCTGGTCAAACATTTATGTGCTCATTTAATTTATCCAGCCTTTGACATTTTTTCTAATGGGCTGTTCAGCAGCCATGTTTCAGGGCTGCGGGAGTAACTAACAACTAACCTCCAACTTCCGGTGTGTAAACATGCTGCGTCACAGCTTCAGTTCTTTCTCAAGGACCAACAGAATACTCGTATCAATAAATCCTCCTTCTGGTAATTCATTGCTCCTCAACACATATTGACATTTTCAGGACTGTCAAACACAAGAAATAAACCATACCTTTTGGAGATGATAATGTTGGAAATTTGAGAAGTTGTTCTGTCGCACAATTTCCGGGCATGAGTGTGAGCCGAACATCTTTCTGAAAATTGTCATCATGGCGGGTGGTCCAGCCCATGTTCCTACCATTGCATTGGCTACCTGTAAATCCAATTGTTTTTAAATATGTTTTATTGCTAGATGTGTTGATTAAAGTTGCATCATTCAATGAAAGCATTACATTTTCAAAACTGAAAAACTGATATAGATTTGATCCTACATATCTAACTTAGATACCGGTGCACTTATTAAGCATTTGTTGCTGCATAAAAGGGAATACTAAGTAAGTGAATGAGTGAGTGATGACAAGGCCACATTGAACAGAAAAACATTGAAAAGAAGCAGTTTTTCTTTTATTTTTTTTTCTTAACCCCCCCCCAACTCTATCTCAATCACAGTAAAATATTTCCATTCAGATTGCCTTTTTTAGTTTGTTTTGATTCAATCGCCAACAATTGATCTTCCCCATTCCACTGCCCACTGCCCTATTCCAGTAATGCTAAGCACTAGGCTACATAGTGCTCTAAGTCATCGGTTTAACCTCTAAGTCATCGGTTTAACTCAGCCAGGATTAGAATCTGAAGTTCAAATCCCACATGGGAAGCTGGCTTTCAACTCATTCAGTTATCCAGTACGATACCCGGTAGAAACTTAAACTCACAGGTCTGACGCCTCCGTGGTTATTACAAAAAAACATTTTTGTTTGAAATTTCAGTTTTTAGGATAAATCAGAGTAGTCTGTAGCCTACCTTGGAGAGGCAGAGAGCCGCCTCCATCCTGATCTGGTAGAAGCAGTGGTCATTCTCTATGGTGTCCGTCAGCGCCATCCGGGTGGCCGCCGTCGGGTAGCGTTCCAGTGCCCTGATAGCCTCGGTTTGGGCGATGACATCACGCTCGTACTTGAGCATGTACTGCCACATGTAGTCGGGCTGCGCCAGGCTGACGTGCCGCATGGTGGTGATTTCAGGGTCAACGCGCAGCCATAGAACCGGAGAGTCGGGGCTGTGGAAATCACACAGTATTCGAAAACAGGATGGAGGGGTCAAAAATTATCTCGGATTTAAAAACTGAAGAAAACAGTATTATGATTTGCTAATCCCTGAAGGTACCCGCAACTCGGGCGGTCGCACAGGGCGCTACGTGCTAGGGGGCGCCACCTGCTAGGGGGGGGGGGCGCCACCTTCTAGGTTAATTTATTACAAATTTCAATTGTAAGGGCACCAAAGTTCAGCTTGCCTGGGGCGCCAGCAACCCTAGGGCTGGTTATGCTAACAGTCTACCCCACAGACTGTTCCTGCTAGCGTGCTGCCACCTGTTGCTATTTCTTAGCAAACAGGGATCAGTGATCAGTGTAGCCTCCGCCTCTGCCTACCACCACCTGATGGTGGTGGTGGGTCTCATTGCGAACCACCAAATATTCAATATAATCTATTATAGTACCAACAGTGGTATCTAACAGATCAGTTTCTAACGTGCCAGCTCTTTGGTGAACCATTTTACACTGGTCAACAAACACTTACTCCATTGCACTGAGATCCATATCGACTTCTTCTCCGGTACATAAAGGGATCTTCTTTTTCTTGTTTCTGAAATAATGAACGTCAGCTATTAGTTCCATTGATTTACCAATTTTATGCGAAGAGAATAATAAAGTTCATCTTAGGTGGCTTTCTCATGGCTAAATGAGTAGAGCAATTGTTTCCCATGTAGGAGTTTGTGGGTTTGATCCATAGTCGAGTCAAACCAAAGCCATACAAAATTGATACTTGTCCTTTTCATACCTAGTGCTCGGCATTACTAGAATATGGCAAGGAGCAGTGCAATGAGGAATACTAATTGTTCACAATTGAAATCTCCCTCGCGTAATCAAAGCCTGTACATTTATCTAATTTAGGTTAACGCATGAACATAATGATACATATTTAATATACAACCCTTTAATTATGTAGCCCCTTTGTGATAAACAGAGATACCCTACCTTCGACTCTTGGAGTGGCAAGTGATTTCAAACTTTGTCTTATTCTCCTCAATCTTGAAGTTATGCGTGAATGTGCCATCCAGTTCCTGTATAGTGACTGTCAGTGGACCCTGGAGGGAGATGACCGAATTAGTTAGATTTATTTTTCCATTAAGTCACATCAATAATAAAAAGAAGGAAACCAAAGGGGCAGACCTAAATATTTTAGATATTTGAGATTTTATATTAACTCTATAATCTTGGAATGTGTCATTACCATGCTCTTATCAACTATTATGTCGACAAATAGTTGCTCAGTTAGCTTTGCTCTAATCCAATATTACTATTAAAAATACAGTCTGTCCAAACTAAAATAATTCACTAGAAAAGAGCAACTACTACTTATGTTGCGATATGATATTGTAATAAGAGATATTGTATATTTTTATAACTTCTTTCAATAACCAGTAAAGTTGTCATGCCATTCCTTAAAATGGTCCAGTCCAGGGAAAGTAATAATGGAATTGCATAAGCCACAATGAAAGCATTGGCCAAGCGATAATGTATTTGACTAAGTGATAATGAAATTGACTAAGCTATAGTGTAATTGGCCAAGCGATAATGGAATTAGCCAAAGGAAGCATATGATGTCCAGAATTTTAAATCTTGCATGTTTTCATTTCAAATCTCTTCAAAGTTTTTAAAAGTTTTTTTTGGGGTACATTAGTTGTTTAGTCAGGGGAAATTTCAGTCGCAGACGACTGGTCTTCCTCATTCCACTGCTCCTTCCCCTATCCTAGTAATGCTGTGCGTCTGGCTAGGCAGCGACAAGTATCAATTTCTAAGTCATTGGTTTGACTCGACCAGGATTCGAACCCATGATCTACCACCACGGGAGATGGATGCTCTAACTCATTCAGCCATCCCGTCTGGGGATGGCTGAATTGAAGTTAACCAGTAAAAAAAAAACTACTCAAAACGAAAGTAAAATGGATAATAACAATCAACTGAACATTTCTTTATTTTAACAGGATGGGAGAAACTCAAAACCATCGAATTTCGCAAGTTATCCATAACATGTGTAAAGTGCCTGTCACACCTTACCGGATTGAGTACCGGACACAACCAGACAAAGAATTTCCTAGTCCGGTGGTGTTTGGTTTCAAAATGTACCAAAATGTGTCAAAATGTTGCGCTTTCCGCCAGACGAAACGGCCGCTAAACGGACAAGGACAAGGAATGTACATTAACGAATACTCACCAGACGATAACTGGACGACAACCGAATGTCAAATGGACGGACCAAACTTTAATGAATAGCCACCGGACTGTCACGGACGCGCCGAAAAGACCGACGGACCGAATTCCCCCAACAGACTATTCAAGAAGCAAACCGGAGACGTAACGGATGGGTACCGGACATGAAACGGACCTAAACCAGACACCAACCGTACATGTCAGTCCGGCGGTGTCCGGTACAAGTTTTGTGCACGTTCAAAACTTGCCACCGTACCCACCGGACAGATAACGGACACGCCGGATGCGTACCGTACATAAACCGTACATTGCCATATTTCACCGGACAGCTTCCGTTTCCTATCCGGTACCCCAATCCGGTATGGTGTGACTGAGCCTTAATTCACGGCATGGGAAATGAACTCTCACACACACGCCACCTAGCGGTACCGCCACCAGCTTCCAGTTTCCTGAGTGGATCTCCCACTCGCCTCCTGCCCCTGAACCAACACGGTCAGAACAGGCCTTACTCCGTCAACTTTGCAACCCACCCTCCCTACAATCAAGAGCTATGAATGAACAATTAAGACAAAAGATAAAGTGCCAATGAATAACAATAACTCATCTTCAATAACAAAGAACTCATCTTCATAACGATGCTGAAATAAAAACCACTATGTACCACCCAGACTTCCACTTCATCAATGATGCAACTTTAAATGCTACCCTGAACTATTTCCCCCTCCCCGTTCCCCTCCCTTCGTCGCTCTCCCCTTCCCCTCGGGTCCTCCCTACAAAAGCTTACCACATATTTGAGCGCTCCCTTTGCCATGAGGTCTTGCTTTATCTCCAGCTCCACCACATTCCGCTTCCGGTTGAAGTCGAAGCTGCCAACAAAGTTGGCGCATCCGCCCTGGTGTCTGAGGGCGGCAAGTCATGGATCACAGAACACAGATTGGTGTGGTATTATCTTATCATCACCGGACACGGTGGCCGAATCGGTAGAGCGCAGGTTTCCCGTGCGGAAGGTCGGTTGTTTGATTTCCGTTTGAGCCAAACCAATGCCATACACAATTTATACTTGGTGCTACCTAGCCTGGCGCCTGGCATTACTAGGATAGGGTGACGACTGGTTAGCTCAGTATCAGGATAATGTGACTGAGTGGGAAATTGGGTCATAGTGCCAGTGGCCTGGTCTGTCAGTGGGGCAGCACTATAAAGTCACCATGGGCACACAAAGTCACAAGTCAGTACCCATCCTGATATGATCTCAGATGTTGCTATGACACAAAACTTAAACACACAAACAAACATGATCACAAAGGACAGATAGATGTAGTATTATCTTATGATCACAGACCCAGCAGTTTGCGTTGGGAAGTGGACCGAAGGGTGTGACAAAGGTGTGCGAGGATTATTTTTATTGGGGGTTTGCGTCCTGGGAACATCTACGGTAATATCAGGAAGGGCATCAACTTGTGACAATGTGCACTCATGGCGACTTTATAGTGCTGCCCCACGGAGAGACCAGGCCAATTTCCCACTCGGTCACATTATCCTAATACTGAGCTAACGGGTCCTAGCCCTATCCTACTAATGCTAAGCGCCAATCTAGGTAGTGACAAGTATCAATTTTGTAGGTGATTGGTTTGATTCAAGCAGACGAACTCTAACACAAAAGGCTAGCCAGCGATTTTGCTGGACGCCTTTTCTATGAGTTGGCATCGGAGGGCTATATCGAGATAAGTTTGCCAACAATACAACCAGCATACTTTATTCTCAGGAAATTGAATTGAATTAAATTGAATTAAATTAAATTGAATTAAATAGGATACGCCCACTGCTCCAAAAACGTCTTGACATCTTTTCCCGTCACAGTAGACAGGCCCTTTAAGAACTGGAAGAAAAAGGAGAAGAAACTATGTCAATATACTAAGAAACACTGAGAAAATTCCTTTTAATTCTGGTTGAGTTCAGTTCCACAAACAGTGACTAGTAAACATAGAAATTCCTTTGACCCGGCCCCCATGTTTCCCCACCTTTTTAGGGAGGGAGAGAGGGAGAGAGAGAGAGAGAGAGAGGGAGAGAGGGAGGGAGGGAGGGAGGGAGGGAGGGAGGGAGGGAGGGAGGGAGGGAGGGAGGAGGGAGGGAGGGAGGGGGGGAGGGAGGGGGGGAGGGAAGGAGGGAGGGGAGGAGAGAGAGAGGGTGGTATTTATCGATCTTAATATATCAATTGTCAACGCTGGGCACTGGTCTTACTTCTAGCCGTTAACGTTTACAGCTGACAACTATTTACATAATTAGCTTTTAATGAATGTAGTCAATAAATCAATGATGGACAAAAACACTTCGATTTATATATACTTTTTCAGGAATATGACATATCTAAGCGTGGTTTGCTTGACAAATTAATGTGTTTATGTGTGGAGTTAAAGTTGCATAGTTTTGAGTTTCTGCCATACTCATTTAAAGACAAATAGAATATATTGATCGTCATAATAATTAAATTGACTTGGTATTCCTTTCTATTCAGCAATAAATATTTAATAAATGCACCAGTATCTAAGTTGGATATGTAGGATCAAATCAATTTAAGTGTTTTGATTTGTTTAATTTTATGCTTTCATCGGATTATGTAGCTTTAAATGTACTGCGACTGACTTACCGAGTTAGTAGACAGCAGCATGTTGGACCAAGAGTTTGAGGTGAACTTCTGTTGGGCTGCATTCTGAGCCAACGCCAGTAGTTTATTGAATGCCTGCTCGCGTTGAACGGGCAAAACAAATATCATTAATTAATCGTTAATTATTTATTAATCATTAATTTGCCATCTGCTCTGAGACTGCGGTCAACTGCGCTCAATGGACTTTGAATCAAATTTCTATTTTCATGCTATTGAGATTTGTTAGTTCATTAAAAGAGTAATCGGGGAACCTAACTGGCATCAGTTATTAAGAGTCTACGGAAAATGCTATAGATGAAAAGAACTCACTGAATATTACCGTAATGAGTTAAAATAACACATATGTGTTTTAAGCACAATTAAATAATAATAATCAAAATAATAATAATCAAATAGTATCCTCACTAGCAAGAACCATTCTAAGGCGCTGCACAATAAAACCATATGTCAAAACATTTACTAGTTGGATAAAAAGGTTGAAGGATAAAAAAAATTACATTCACCATAAAAAGCTACCATAACGAAGTGAGTCTTGAGTCATTAAGAGATGCCGCTTTTCTTACATCATCTGGCAACCTATTCCATAAAGTGTGACCTGCCACATAAATTGATCACCATTTAGAAAAAAAACTAACTGACGGTAATAACGTAGTGAAAACTAGACACAGCGCTGACCTGTAGAAGGAGTTCGCGACCAATGCGTATCTCGAGCATGCGCACCACGAGATGGGCCTTCTTTTCATGCACTTCTGCAAACTTTGGTGAGACCGTGAAGGAGTGCTTCGGTGAGAAGTACATGGAGTTTTCTTTGGACATGGCTGGGTCCAGCACAATGCCGCCAATAGTAGTTTCGTAGTCCTGTACCGCACAGAGCTCCTTAACAAGCATGTAATAACATGTAATAATGTAAATTTAATAGAGCACCCTCACGAGCAGAAGCCATTTTAAAAGTACAGTATGACATACATTTACGCATTGGTTAGAAGAGATTGAAGGATGCAGACATTTCCATTTTTGAGTAAAAGCAACCGTAATGTTATATAATATGGTGGTTTTACATTTCTGCCATTTTTGTCCTACAAATAATATTGTATTAAGTTGATAGTTATAACCTACCTTAATTTAAGTTGAAGTAACTTGTATTACACATGTTTAACTTTGAAGATTTTTTAAGAGGAAAAAGAAGTAACATTTATTTTGGGCATACACGTCAAAATGCTGGTTACCATAGGCTTCAGCACTATAAATTGACATAATGGCCGAATGAGTTAGAGCGTTCGTCTCCCGTGTTGGTAGATCGTGGGTTCGAATCCTGGTCGAGTCAAACCAATGACTTAAAAATTGATACTTGTCGCTTCCTAGCCAGACGCTCGGCATTACTAGGATAGGGCAAGGAGCAGTGGAATGAGGAAGACCAGTTGTCTACGACTGAAATTTCCCATGATTAAACAACTAATGTACCCAAAAAAATAAAATAAATAATAGTGCCGTCTATGCAGCAACAAGGTGAATACCTCAGAGATGAAGTGTCGATAGGCATTGTTTCCAAAGGCCTTCTTCTTATATAGCGCCGACAGATATGCAGAGATGCCCTTCGGGAGCCACGCGTCGCACCTGCGCAGTAAAGGTTTGTTGGGGTTTACATCCTAGCGACATCCAAGATCATATTAGGACATGTACCAACTTGTGACAGTGCACGATCGGGACAACTTTACATAGTGCTGCCCCACTGGCAGACAGAGCCACCAGCACCATGACCCGATATTTCATTCAGATACATTATCCCGATACTGAGGAAACCATTCATTGCAATATCTTATTAATTCCGAGCACCAGGCTAGGTAGTGACAAGTATACATTTTGTAAGTCACTAATTAGACTCGGCAGTCAGGGTTCAAACCTATGACCGTTCACATGGGAAGCCAGCCAGCCAGTCGACGCTCTTACTAATTCGGAATGAGTGAATAAATACAAACCATGAGTTCATCGTAATGAAACCGCCAAAGAACTGTTGTGCAATGGCGTGGGCCATGATTTGTCGCGACTCGGGCACCTGGTCGATTATCTTCTTGTGGTGAAGCAAATTGGTGCTGTAAGAAATCAAGAGTGAAACCGAATGAAGTAGTCAGTCGAGGGGTGAGTGATGGTGTCCATCTCACAGTGAGTGAGAAATGGGTAAACATTTTCTGTATTTAAAGCAGACAGGTCCTCACAGGTTTGATTGAATTTATTTAGTATTTCTTCTATACGCAACAAATACAATAGCAGTATCTAAGTTGGATTTGTAGGATAAAGTCTAGCTAAGTGTTTTGTTTTCATCGGATATTGTAGTTTTAAAAATAACTGAAATAAAGTGTTTGGTTACCTGAATATCGTCATGGTGGCATAAGGAGAAGATTGAGTGTAAGCCTGGTCAACAAACACTTGTTTGTAGCAAGAGTAAGGGTAGCGGGCAGACATCATCTCCTCAAAAAACTCAAACACCTGGTGGAGAAAAGAGTCAACATCATCAGAGTGCTAATTCTGTCTACTGAATAACCTAATTCTATATTATAAAATTATCTTAATCTGTAATAAAATCTATATTATACACACGCACAAAAATAAATTCAACAAAAATTAATAATATGTCTTGTCAGTAATCATGTCTTGTCAGTAAACTTCAACGGTTGTTAATTGGACTGTCAGTACTATTATTTCTTAAATTGGAAAAATTGTGTAATTTAAGAGTAATTACATCATTACTGCATAGAGCGAAGGCAGTCTTGTTTTTATTGTTACAAACATGCACTTTCCAAAAAGAAATCATCTAAAAACTATTTGTCCAAATATATTATCGTCCCCTAATTCGATGCTGCTTTTAAGGAGTAGCTGTAATATAAAGTGTTCCCTGTGGCAGAGTGGTTAGAGTGTCTGACTTTTTTCTAAGTCAGACTCTGAAGGTTGGTGGTTCGATTTCCCATGCCAATTTGGATTTCCACCGCTGTGTATAACTTAGTGTGTCATCAAAGGCCAGTTGCTCTCATACCATGTCTATGTGGTGTGGGCGTTTAAAAATCCATTGGGCCGGTAAATGTGTAGGCTCGGGCTTTCTCTCGACAAAGTGTCTAATGGTAAAAACAAGTCAATTCAGACTTATCCATGATAGGCAGTATAAATCTTAAAGAAAAATAATGATTACCATTCCCATAATTATACCAGGCTTTCAAAGAGCATTTGCAAGAGCTAATAATAATTAGCATTACCTTAATTATAGGTGGCGTTTAAAGAGTAGCTGTACTACAATTAATAATGATTATTATCCCTTTACTTAGATGTATTTTAAAGAGTACATATAATAATGACTATCATCTGCTTCATTAAGTGTAGTTTTAAAGAATAGTTGGACTAGCATTAATGATTATTATCTATTTAATTAGAAGAGCATTTTAAAGAGTAGTGGTAATAACGACTATCATCCCGATAATTAGATGCAGCTTTTAAATAGTAACCATAAAAGTTAGTAATGACGAGTCCAATTACTTGGCTGCTTTTAAAGACTAGTTGCAATAGGGTTAATAATTATTATCCCTTTAATCAGACATGACTTTATATAAAGAGTAGCTGTAATAATATTAATAACGACTACCATCCCCTTAAGTAGATGACACTTTTTAAAGGTATATGCAATGGGGTTAATAATGATTATCGTGATTGTCCCGTTAATTAGATGTGACTTTTAAAGAGTAGTTGCAATAAGGTTAATAAGGTTAAATTAGACGACTTTTAAAGAGTAGCTGTAATAATAACAATTGTACATGTTATAATTAACATGCGTAATTCTCGGCGGAGACTGGACGAAATGATGCCGCCACCTGGAGGAATATAATTTAGTTCCTGACCAACTCGATAGGTGGCGCCATTGACCTGAACTCTGCCGGCGAGATGTGTACCTTATCTGCCTCACCCGTGCAAAACGCCCAGAACCATCGCAGCTGCCGTCCGCCTAACTTCGACCCGACTTTCTTGCCCACCCACCCACACCAGTAACATAAAAGACAATTGATAGGGCTGAGGGCTCGATTCCCGCGGTGCTGGTTCCTGTACATTGACTTCAACTAAACTGTAACTGTGAAATTCTGAAGATTAAAAAACCCATTATACCAACTTTGTCTCCGTTCTGTGAATTATGACTACCATCTCCTTAATTAGACGCGACTTTTAAAGAGTAGCTTCAATAGGGTTAATATTGATTATCGTCCAGTATTTACCTCGTGCAGGAAGCTGACTGTCTGCCGCAGGATGGGGAGGAGGTGGGGCAGGCAGAAGTGGGTCACTTCATGCATCTGTGGGTCCACAAACACTTCAAACGGCCTGTAAACCAAGACGGGATCACTGTCATACAAACATGTTTATATAATGCAGTATAGACTACATCACGGTTCCGACTGCGCATGCGCTGAAAACGGCGTTGGGAGCAAAGCAAAGGCATACGGCCATTGGGTTTGCCAATGCGCGCAGTGAAAAACGTTAGTTTTATTCCAAATTAATAGAAATCTAAAACCATAACCTTATAAATCTAATATAATCTTTTTGTTAAACATGTTTTCTATATGTGTTCCAAGCGGTTTGTCTCTAGGTGGTGTAGTTTTATCAATATTTTACTTTTTATGTATGGAGATTGCTCACTGCCATTGACAATGCATTGAGTACTCTAGCTATGGCTCTAACACTAGTCTGAGTGCCTAGATCTTTCTAAATCTAAATGCACATGGCATAAAATGTGCTGATTATATTGATGTAAATGCAATGCTGGATAAAAGATTAATATCTTAATTTATTATATATATTTTTTTAGTTGGTATTCTATGTTTCAAACAAGAGCTGAGATGAGCTGAAACTAACACATTTGATAGCTGCACCCAGTGTATTAGCATGTGCCATGTGCTTTTGGGGGGGTTGTTTTGCTCTGATGCATCCCACAATGCACCGCGCCGCTGGAACCGTGATGTAGTCTATTGGTAAATGAATACATTTTTTAAAATGCTTAGGAGGTCATCCAAAATTGTCCACATTTTGAGAGTCATATAAAGAGTAATACTTTGCCAACCACCCACATCACTCATGAAGTAGTATACCCGTCTATATTTTATCACAGAGCATGACGGTAGTTTATGTTATATAAACATTTGATTAAACCATACAAGTTGTACATGACTGACACCCTCTCTCCCTCCTGTTGTTCGCCTTGTCTAATTTGTGAAAATGTTGAAAAACCTTCGATGACCTCCTTATATGATGTAACATCACAAGATCTTATACGAAATTATATATGAAAATGGAAATAGAGCGGTATATGTGGAGGGGACAGAGTGCATCGTATCGATTTAAAAAGAAAATTGAATTTCGACATTTTTAATATTAGGGTCAGGCGGAATCTGAACGAAGAGAATCATTTTAATATGCATCCAGAAAAAAACTATATCGCCAATAATTACTCTGTCTCTATAGCAGTGACAGCCCAGCTAGTTTGGTAGTTAGGTAGGAGCAATATATTCAGTCAATGCTGGTTGTACTCTCATACTTCACTTATTCATTAACCTTTCAATCATTCAATTATTTTTCTAATACACCTTATTACGTGTAGTAGAAAAAGTGCAAATAACTGTATGCATGGCAGGAAGACAAGTCTATTGGGGCTGGCTGCCACAAAATAAATTAACCAGACCGGATGGCCGAATGAGTTAGAGCGTCCGTCTCCTGTGTTTGGTAGACCGTGGGTTCGAATCCTGGTCGAGTCAAACCAATGACTTAAAAATTGATACTTGTCGCTTCCTAGTCAGGCGCTCAGCATTATTAGGATAGGACAAGGAGCAGTGGAATGAGGAAGACCAATCGCCCGCGATTGAAATTTCCCCTGCTTAAAAAACTAATGTACCAATATATATATATATATATATATATATATATATATATATATATATGCTGTATAAGACATTATACGAGTATAATAAGGCCGGAAGCTTCCATCTTCTCCCCAGCCTATCTTCTCTCCCCCCAGTCCACTACTGCTGGAGCCTGCTTAACCTACAAACTTCCCTCCTACTTTCACTCAGATCCGTTGGGGGGGGGGGGGGGGGGGGGGGGGCACAGGTCTGTGCACGCACCACTGCCCCCCACCCACCACCCCCCACATACACTCACTGTACCGCCGGAAAATTTAAAATAAATTGGTCTTCCTCATTCCACTGCTCATTACTGTATCCTAATATTGCCGAAGTCTAAGCTAGGTATCAATAAGTATAATTTTTTAAGTCATTGGTTTGACGCGGCCAAGGTTCGAACCTAGAGATTCAAACCTTGGGTGGGTGCTCAACTTATTCGGCCACCCCATCTGGTTTGCTGTAGTAATGCCGGTTCAGACCCACCCGACAGCCAGCGCGATGTTGGGCGCGGCGGTGGGGATGGAGAGGTAGTAGTGGTAGGTCTTCTTCCGCAGGTCGGCCGTGTACACCGTCTCGATGAGGTCGCCGCACGAAACGGCCGTCATGTACATATCGACGGTGAACTCCAGCTTCCACGTGCACACCTCCGAGTAGGAGTCGATGCAAGGGAACCATAACCTACGTGTGTGTGTGGAGTGAGTGAGTGAGTGAGTGCAAAAAGTAAGAAAGAAGAGCGCGCACATGTGCCATAGAAGGAAAGAAACGGGGAAAAGTAGAAAGAAAGAGGATGAGAAACAAATGGAACGAATGAGGTAGGGAGGGGAAGGAAATGAGGAAGGGATGTAGGGGGTTAGATGGAGGGGAGAGGGAGAGAGGAAAGGAGGCAGAGCGGTGAGGGAGGGAGGGAGGGAGGGAGGGAGGGAGGGAGGGAGGGAGGGAGGGAGGGAGGGAGGGAGGGAGGGAGGGAGGGAGGGAGGGAGGGAGGGAGGGAGGGAGGGAGGGAGGGAGGGAGGGAGGGAGGGAGGGAGGGAGGGAGGGAGGGAGGGAGGGAGGGAGGGAGGGGAGGGAGGGAGGGAGGGAGGGAAAGAGAATGAGAGTAAAGGCAATAGGGAATTCTATGTTTCAGCATGCACTTAACCAGAAAAAAATTGACAGCAAATGAAACACAAGAAGTATTTTGACAGAGGACACTGTGACGCAACCCAGCTTGTTAATGTAGGATTTTATAGCATTTGCTTAGTGAGAGCATTCGTTTATGCAGTCTGCATAAACACAAATGAGCAGCAGTAGGCAGGGGTAAGATCTAGAGGGTGGCGTCATCTAGTGCGCGCGACGAGTACCAGCAGAGACGCCTGAATGGCGTGTCAGCGCTACCTATCGGTTAATTTGTAATTGTGGAACCTTATTGACAATCAATGTTTTATATCTCAACGCTTTCTTTATTTGTTTTCACAAATAAAACTAATACTTTCAAATCTAGATTTTCAAAATGAACCATGTGTTCTTGTAAGCTAGCCAGCAATTATCCGCATCATTTTTCTAGAAATGCTGCGACCTTACGCAATAGCCAATGCCATATGCAGAGGGAGAGTGTAACCGGTAGAGAAATAAGGCTACCACAGTTTACCTTCAGTAATTTCGGCATCCTTAAATTCTGGGAATCATTCTTCTAGCTTGTATCTTTAGCAATAAATAATTCTAACTATGGAAACAACACAAGTCAAACTACCAGCGTACGTCACGTCACACCCATGTGGAATTAAATAATCCCAAGTAAAAACAGAACATCCTGCAAAAAGATTCACAACTGATTAAACTATGGTAATATATTACCAGTACCATGCATATTTGCATGTTGGGTTTGTTCACACCCTTGTTTCACGTGTCATGCGCCAAGCACTGGAAAAGGAGTCGTTGAACAAGGCGTGAATTTATAATCGGATGCATTCACACGCACTCAATTATCACTGCTTCTAATCGCCATGCTTAGTTATTAAATACTATACCCTTATGAATACAATCATCGAAACCGTCTGGATACAAATCTTAGCTTAACCATACCGTAGAAGATCCAAATAATTACAATCAGTCCGCAAAAAAAAAAGAGGTCAATGTAGCGATTCTGAAATCAACTAACAATTTTAGATTTAATCAAATAAGCGTCACAAGAAATTCCTAGTAATCAAATCTGCACTTCTATATTTGAACCGTATAAAATAGCGTACAATGTTACCTCAATAATGTACCACATTTTGACATCGTCGTTATTTGTGTACATTACAACATCGTATCTCAGATATGGCTACACTCCATGAAAACGGTCAAATAAATTAAGAATGACCGATAACAAATATCCAACTATCAAAGAATGACAGATTTGTGTTAAAATGTGGGTCTCTCATTAGTGTGAAATGTGTAAACCCCGCGTTATGCTCGATTAGAGCTGAAGCGCGAAAGGAACCAGTGACACGTACTCGAATGCGCAGCGCGTGAACGCAATAGGTGTGACACGCGTGAGTTGTGAACAGGCAGTTCACGCCTCGACGGGTGTACCAGTATAAAAGAGGCACCATCTGGGGTTGTCTTCATTCGTCACCAGACATTCAACCAATTCCAACACAACCAGAAGCAGCTAGCCACCACCCGCACAACGAAACCACCATCGTCACCATGCCTTCCCAGAAGTGTATGCCGCCAGTTTCTCTTGTGATCAAACCGGAAGCTCCTGTGAAGCAGCAGCGCCGGCGCAGTGTGCAGCGCAGCGACGGTGCAGTCTCGTGGGCTGACCACGTACTACAGACCCTGATCACTGAGGGCCGAGGTTCAGTGTGTCGCCGCCTGTTCCCGGCGACCACCCGCAGGCAGAGACCGGCGGCTGCCGCCCGCACGGTGCTCCCGGTGCCAGTGGTGACCAGCGCCGTCGCTCCCCGTAAGGCGGCGCGCCCAGCCCGGGACGAGGCCCGGCGCCTGCCTCTGCTGGCCGCCCGGCGCCGGCTCTTCTAGGCTGCCGACCACACCATAGGCAGACACTGCAGTCTATTCAGACACCAATGGTCCTCTTTAGGACCAAACTCTCTCAACAAAGTTAATGTCTTCTTTAAAAAGAGTTATTTTTTCTTTTTAGGACATGATTGTGGCGTTGATGTTGATATTGATATTTCTGGGTGATGCGCCAATTATTGTCGTAGGTGCATTTGTGCCTTGAAGCATACCAATTTGTAGGCTTTCCTAGATCACAAATTTAGTGTTCGCCCATGAGGATCACCGTTTAGCTATTCAAAATCTTTAGACCGAAACACATTGATCCTAAACTTAGATATATACTCATAAACAAGTAACCCACCATCCCTAGTACATTTTGATGTGCACACCAAAATTAACTTATCATGTTTTCAGTACTATTTCGATTCAATACTATTGTAAAACAACCATATTTATTTGTTAAATATAGCAGAAGCCCAACCTTCAGAACCCCCTTATCCTGCTAGCTGTTGGGAAAGGGGATTTTCACTGTGATCAATAAATCGACATACCTGCACATGTAACGCGGTGTTGGCAACATATTCACGGCGATGTCACCTACCTCATTGCATATTATTGTCTTTTGGAGCGGTTTTGCAAACGAAGAGAAACATCACAGATCTAGAGCAGTATTCGAACCCCAATGGGAGCTAGCGTAGTCGACCTAGGCCCCCTCGTGCAACCTATACACGCCTCCATGTGTAGGTGGTAATTCACCTGAGGTGAGTGGACTATGGTTACCTGGACGAGTTCTCGTGTCCGTACGTGAAGAGGTGGGCGGCTCTCTCCAACATGGTGCCGTCAATGTCGGGTACGACGAACTTCACTCCACCCGCCGGATTCTCCAGGGAGAACTCGATGCACACCCGAAACGGCTTCATCTCTGTTGGGAAAACCAGCAATATTATTTACTTTCGGTGTGAGTGAAACTGCTCTTTTATCTAGGGATGGAAGTGGTTACCGACAAAAAAACGCGGAAATTAAGCCGAGGACATGTGGCTAACGGCGAATTTCCGCGAAAACGCCGATTTCCACCCACTGTCAGGGAATCGCGGGGGAAATGCCAGATGTCAGGTTTCATCTGTCCTTGATATGGCTATATTATCGCCCATAGCTAACCATTTCTAGTTTGGGTTTTATGTTCTAGTAACATCTAAGGTCATAGAAGAACGGGATCCGAACTAATCAATTGCTGCTATATATATTAATATTTTGCGAACGTTAATCAGTGAATCAACAATCGCGGAAATCTTTCATTTGTTTATATAGTTTGATCATTATTACTATTATTAATGTAAACATTAACTCCATTTGATTACCGCTTCAGGAAATGCAAAGTTAGTTGTGAAATATTCTGGAAGAAGCTTATGGTTTTATAGTGATAAACTTAGCCAAAGTTATGACTAATTCAATTATGAACTGTTTTTAAAATTTGTTTTCCAATGCTGACACAGCATCGGTTAAATTAATAAAACAATAATTATTCAGATATGACAAAATATCGCCACCTACTGGCTGTGTCCCAAATCTACGTGCACATCTAAACTGTTCCAATTTCCAGGAAAGAAATAATACCACGCTTGATTTTGGGATCTACTGGGATCAGCCGACAGCAGGTGGCACCCTGGCCTGCTGGACCTACCCATGACGAGCGGGTAGGCCTCGGGCGGGACCCGCACCGTCACCTCCCCGTTGCCCGTGTCGGCGTCCACAGCCTGCATGGCCGTGAAATGACATGTCTCAAAGTAGTCGAGGTTCCTCCTGCGTGAATAGACGTAAGCACATGTAGAGCATATTAGCAACAACACATTATACAATTTAAAAAAACGGCCGGTTGTAATTCAACCATGGGTAATTGAGTGTAATATCCCATAGCGCTCCATTCATACACAAATGAATTAATCAGCAAATTGAACCGCTTGGTTATGATTTGTTTGTTCAAGTGATTTTATTAACTGAATCACATGCTGTCAGTGCCGAAGTATTGGTCATCCAACCCTAATGACAAATACTGCTACACACTAAACGCAGTTATAAGAATGGTGTGTTAGGAATTTACGTCCTAGCAAATTATTTCAAGTCTGGTACTTATTTGTGGCATGGTGATTTATTATGCTGTCCCAGTAGAAGACAAGGCTGTTGGCACCATGACCTAATATACCACCCAGTCTAATATTGTGTCAACCAGTCCATGACCTGTCATATTAATTAATGCCAAGCGCCAGGCTCAGTGAGTAAGTATATATTGTGTAAGTCATTAATTTGACTGGGTGGCGGGTGGAAGCCACAACCTTTCACATAGGAAGCCAACCAAAAATATGGTTAAAATAAGGAAGCATACTCGTACTCACTGTTTTGTGTCACCCTGACAGATCTCCAGTGTTGGGTCATTGTAGTCGAAGGTTGCTTCCCACAACTCATTAATAGCCACACGGTAAATCCGTACATTTGCTAAGGAAATGACAACCTTTTATATTCCTATCATGGCATGTGTTTTTGCAAATGGGAAAGATTGCGCCTAGAGTGGGCTCGAACCAACACTTCTGCCATTCTTAGTCCATATAGACTACCAACCAATCCATTATCCATACCCAACTGGGTATCTGACATTTCAGATTGGATAGCCAGTGCACCCCTCTACACCCACCCCCTTTGAATTGTAATTGTCATACTTACAATTACAACTATCTTGGTGATACACAGAACAGGTTCAGCACTACACAACATGTACATAATCCTGGTCACAGCATCAATGTCATGGGTGGGATTTGCAAACGAAGGGAAATACTATGCTTAGAGTGCAATTCGAACACACACTTCTTGCCATGCTGGGGCTAGCGTCCTAACCATTAGCCTCTATAGGCTCCCTACCACGCCCAGCTGCGCATGTGGCAATTCACATATGAGCCGGTCTTCGTTTTTTTGTCCATAGTAACGATTGACACAAAACAGGACAGAAACAGTTGCACTGAAAACACAAGGACATTTGCTTCAAATCAATATGTATTCTATTGGGATTATGAAACACCATGTAAAAAAGTAATCAGTTTATCCTGAGCAAATGCATAAGTAGATAGTATGTTGATCGTTACAATGGACAGAGTTTTGTCCCATATTGCTTAGCACCTTTTGAGACAGTCTCATATAGAGGTCAATGCACCTTACTACCCTCATCCCCCTGGGATCGTAAGTCTCATATAATCTATATTTACTATAGTATAACTTCATGACTTTTCAGATCATACAACTGGCTTCAGTTCCTCCAATGGTTCATAAGTTAGAGGGATATCAGAGTATCTGTATCGGATCACAACCCAACAGATACCAAGGACATTCTCAATAATATTCGCATAAATAATATTTATACTACACATCAAGCAGTTTTATATGCATGAAGAATTTATTTATGTTAGATCCGACTGTCATGGAACATGGTCATATAATGGGTTTCAAATGACACCTTTTCGAAATGTTAGTTGTAAGAATTCGAATATTCTAAATTGTTATAAATGTAATTGGTAAAGTAGCAACCCATATACTTTTAATTTTATGAATTTATTTTATGTTCGTTTTAACTAAAAAGAATCCGCGATGTTGTGAAAAGGATATGACATTGCTTGCTGTTGATTTTGATGCGTCTGAGATCGGGTTGAAGCGGATGAATCAGTAACTCAACATATCCCTGGAAGAAATTGAAAACAAGACATTTATTCGCCGATTCTTTAGGCAATATTTTGGTAAGGTGAATACAGTGAATATATTCGCAGTACAAATGTGCAGGAAATTGAAGAATCACCATTTCAAAGGGACTTTATAATAAATCTGCAATACACTTCTTCATAATAAATCAATAATATACGAGTAAAACTGAAATCAGCATGCCACATGAATCTGATTTCAGTAACTCTTTGGCCAGTCATTGGTCAATGTAACAATATAATTATGTTCATATCTTTAAGTTTATGAGACATATTAAAACCCCACTAAAACCTACCACAAGTGAAGCTCTTTCAAAGTTGAATCCAGTGATGCACAGTGTTTGATGAGCTGAAATTACATACAGGTTATCAACATTATTTACAGAAAATCCCTTATGAGTTTCTCACAAAAATAGAATATACAAATTTCGGTAATATAATTTTTCATGGCCAAGCTATGAAATTGTAAGCTTGATACCTTGATACCAAATATACAAAATTTGGTAGGTGGGTTGCCTGTTGTTGCCCGTTGTAATACCAGTCTTACAAAATATGGTTATGGTTATGGTAATCTGAGTGGTTCTTGTATCCATAACTTGTCAAGTTTGGATTTGAAACAGCGATGGCTTGGGCAGAAACAATGGATTCAGGGAGGGAGTTCCAACTGGCCATAATCCTCTAGCTGAAGCTGCGTTTCCTCAAGTCTAAGCGGCATATATTTGGTCAATTTCTTTATAATGTGATATAAATATAAATTATACCATTATAGTTGTTAGCATGAAGTATATTTGATCAAGAGATCGCTGTTTTCTTTTAGCAAAAATTAAATTAAATAGACACAATATTAGGAGTGAACGATGACCATATTCAAGTCCAAGCAAAAACTATGTAAACCTGTGAAGGTATCGGCTCCAGGTAGCATTGTTTGTCAATAGTCAAAATTAGCATAGAGTTTAGTATAAACTCCGAGTTCCTGAACTGGAAGAGAAAGCCACCATCCCAAAATGATGTTCACAGGATTCTTTATATTCAACTTTTAAAGTACATGTATATTAATCTACATTTAAATACAGTCTGCACTTCAAACGTAGTGGGCCATGAAATATAAGTATCATATTCATAATCATTAGCACGCAAGTAGTATATTTAGCTTCTTAGATTGGGGATTGATGTGAATATGTTCAGAACCCAGCAATCCAATTTGTTTTTTACCCGGTTGTTTAGCAGCCTTGTCCATGGAACAGTCATGGAATGTCGGTTGAGGAAGTAACTAGTAATACAAATGAAGTTGACTGCATTGCCATTGTGATTGTAAATAAACATAATTTTACATTGATTTACAATTGGAAATGCACAACCATGAAAATGCATTTACTATGATTTAGTCTAAACATTAGAATACTTATTATATGGATAGTTTCATGGTAAATGGGGCCAATGTACTTTCCAGTATGTAATGGTAAAAATCAATTATGGAAAGAGTAGAGGAGGAATTTTCTTTATAGAATTGGTATTCTTACACTTTGGAGAGATAGATATGAACAAATTAAGGCCTAATGTGACATAGTTTAAAAAAAGCCAACATTTTCATTATAAAAATATGGTGTTTTAAAGGCATGAATTTAATACATGGAAATGTGGAATTTTCTACAACCTAGAATATTACCTATTACTATGAAATAATATAAGGAGACTCTTACTTGAAATAAATATTCATTTTGCAGGGATGAAAGTGGTCTCCGGGAAAAAAAAATCGGAAATCTATGGTAACGTTATCTGTAAATAATGTTGCGCCAATAATAGCACATTATCCTAGTAATTATTATTACTGTTATTATTAATAATAGAATGGCCATAATTATGGCGGAAAAAAACCTACTATTACTGTACTAGTTTTATCCATGAATATGGTCTTTGTTGCTGATACACATTAAAACAGTTGCCCTTCTTTAAATAATAATAATAATAAATATACCACTAGCTTTTCGCCGTTATATAACCACTCTTTTCGACACGACAAATTTCTACGAAAATGCGGATTTTCCCCCCATAGGCTTAGCACTGTCAGGGAATCGCGGAAAATTCCCAGAAGTCAAATTTGGTACACTACTCTCCTAGCACTATCCTAGCTCCGTTCCACTGACCAGTCAGTACAGGCTAGCCTTGGAGAGTGTGCCATTGTCCTTGTTGTGACCGTATTATCGCTTGTGGTGCCAATCCCCCTTTTCTCTCTCCGCCCTCAACACTTGCTTTGCTGTTTGATTCGCGGAGAACTTTCATCCCTGATTTTGAATGCATATATTTTTTTTTCTATCTATATTTCCATGGTGATTAAACTAGTTCTGGACGTAACTGTTGGGTCCCCTGCTTGTCCTTGCTTGTTAAATTAGGAAATATGTTATCCTGGGAATACCAGAGCTTCAGTAAAAAAAACATTGCTATTGTTGCATGTGTAAGGCTATTTTCTAGTACCATGGCTAGTAATATAATCGTTCTACAAAGCTGTATGAACAAAATTGAAGTTGAAGTTCCATATTATTTTTGGTGTTCCCTTCTATTGTGTTACGTCCACAACTCAAAATTGGAAAGAATATAATGATCATATGCCTATTTCTTTTACAGTGCATTTCTACACTTAGGGAATCACAGTATAAAAATTAATTGCTTCATGCAATAAATTTGATTAAATAATTCATTAATTGTTTTGATTAATGAATCCGCACTTTGTGATTAATAAATCCACACTTGGGGCTGGCTACTCAATTATTTCTTGTTTTTCTGACAAAATGGTAACATATGGAAAAGAGTTGGTGACTCAGTGAAAAACTGAGGGAAATACACAATATTAACATTTTACATTCATCATGTAACACTTTGCTTTTGGCCCCAATTACCATGAAACGACCCATATACATTAATCATAATGTTATTGTTAATGATCATGCCACTCAATTCTTTTATTTTAACTCTCTGTAAGGTATGTTTACAATAAACTGAGGTGATACAATAAATGCATACAAATTTCTTTTGGACAGACAGGATCCCAGAAAAGTGATGCTTATCTAGCTCATCTCCATGATGTGAATGAACAAGTGATGACAATAACAAATGATTAAGCTTAAGCTACATTTTTAACTCATGATTATGATGAGATACTGATGCGTCTCTTCAGAGGTAGTAAAAAACTAAATAATGATAGGAATATTATATGTATATTGTGTCATGGATTCATGTACTTACATGCAGTATCAGTATTTATTTTGCATATATGTTAATAGGGGAAATTTTATGTTCTTTGCCATAGCCACTTGTAATTGATTTAGTATGCATTGAGATAGCTTCTTAGTATGCATTGAGATAGTTTTTTTCAACAGTTTTTGATAGTTTTAGGGTTTCTACTTTTTACTGGTATTGAGTTCCAGATATTGGTTACTTGGTTTTCAGTTGTTATTTTGCCATATTTGTTTCTAGTGTGTTTGTGATGTATGTTATTTATCTGTTGTGTGTTATGGGAATGGATCTGATTGTTTTCTTTGAACAGATTATCAAATATTTCATGGAGGAGACCATTCTTTTGCTCATAAACAATTTTTGCAATGTATATATATTTTTTTATAAATAACAGTTACCATAAGTAAGTCTAGGTCTTTATGAAGTGATTTAGTTGGGGTGAGATAGTCTTTGCATTACAGTATTTTCACTGCTCTGTTTTGTTGTGTCTGCACCTTTTTTAGGGTTGATAACAGCGCTCTCCCATACACCTCTATACCATACTGAATTTTGGGGTAAACATAGTATAGTAAAAATTGTTCTCCTCACGTACCCATCGTCTGATTATTTTAAATGAGTTAGCTGTTTTAATGATTGAATTATTTAAGTTATCAATATGTTCATCCCAGTTGAGGTTTTCATCTAGAATTATACCTAGGTATTTCACAGATGGGACTATTTTTATTGTGTTATTCTTTATCTTTATGTTGTTTAGGTCATCAGGAATGGTTGTACTTCTGCTTTTAAATATTGTGTAGCATGTTTTGTTCAGGTTTACTGTTAATTTGTTATCATTACACCATGTAAATATATCTGAAAGGCATGTTTTAATTGAATGTTTTAGTTGTTTGGGTGAATTTGAGGTTATGAAGCCATTTGTAAAGTCAACAGCTGGCAGCTGTGGTTGTGTAGGTAGGCTAAACATGAAATCACTACAGGCAAGAGAAAGGTAGAGTAGAAATTGCACAGAAAGACAGAGAGCTTACACCCTCATGTTTATTATTATTATATAGTTTCATGAATCCAAGATGGCCGTCACACCTGATCAGCTCCTCCAATCAGCAATAGGCATTCTCCAATCAACATTCAGTATGCTTGTATCCAAGCCTTCGTTGTTTATGGCTACAGTGAACTTATATTCCGTGGTTTAGCAAATACCTACCTAAGCACTTAGTAAATCTAGGTTAGTAAGTTATCGATACAAGCTGAAGAAGGAAAGAGCAATAAAACCAGTCAGACAGCTATTCTTCAGTAACAGGATAGTAAATGCCTGGAACGCACTGCCTGAACATGTCATAGAAGCACCTTCCGTCAATGCCTTCAGGTCTAGAACACCATAAATAGTACAGAATTGAAGTCCTTCCAACTCTGAGTTGAATACACCTTTTTTTTTTTTTAGCTCTATAACTTTGTTAATAAAATAGTTATGATGATTTTCATTTCACTCTTTTGTCTTAATTCCTGGACACTTTACTATGGGCGAACTTGGTGAAACCACATGCTAATTGGGGATGACCTACATTCATTATTTGGTGTGATGGATCTTCCATTAAGTAGAACTACCAACTATTGATGGGGAAATCAATTACATGTTAACAACCTCTTAATAGAAAACAATATAATTTTTTAATATAGTTAATTAACCAATCAAGGGGGCCATATAAATATCATGTAATGCTAATTGGGAATGACCTACATTCACTTTGGAGTAAAACTATCAACTATTTTTACATAATAGAAAACAATATAAGTAAAACTATCTATCAACTATTTTAATGACCTCTTAACAGATAATACACCTTTTAAATATAGCTAATTAACTTTAAAAAAGGGGCCATCCAGATATTACATAACCCTATTTTTGTCAAATTTTGCCCCCCATACCCCTAACATAAGACCATATGCCATATGATACTAGACCATATACCACATAATAGAAAACAATATAATTTGTACATTTAGTTAATTAACTAATTAAGGGGCCATCTAGATATAGGCATATTTCGATAATGAGGGGTAATTTACTGCCATGATTCTCATTGTTTAATGAGTATATGCATGGGTCCATTGTAACTACTTTCATCCTTACCTTTGTATTGGTAGATTCATAAGAATCTCATTAATACGTCAACTTACAAGTAAAACTACCATTGTAATTACTTTCATCCTTACCTTTGTATTGGTAGATTCATATGAATCTCATTAATACGTCAACTTACAAGTAAAACTACCCAAGGTACATAGAAGGTGGATGTGCAGGTACCTACTATGAGGCTAATTCTTGTTTTATTCTTTTCCGATTTCTAAGCTCTCAACATGACTTACATTCTAAATTTCTATAATGATCTCCAAATTCCCATCCTTATAGTTCTCTATGAGCTTGTAACCATATACTGCTTCATCATTTTCATAGATAACATTGAACCACGATGGGAAGCCTGGTACTTGTGAGATGACCCTGCCAAACCATGTTGTGTCATCTCCTTCTGGATCTGCGAATCAATGCCAGATTCTTTTCCCTGATAGCAGAGGGATAGTCCTTTTCTCCTTCGCACACTTTGACACTGTTTGTGAGGAATCTACTCCTGCTGCAGAATTAGTTAAGAACATGAGATTGTCCGTAAGTTCATTCCACGATTTGTTCTTGCGACTGGTACTGTTCTCACACTTCCTGCTTGTCACAAAAACATCTCGTTTCCCCATTGGATTTTGTTGGAGTTTTGTCTGAATCTTATTTGTTTTGAAAGAGCTCGAAATCTTTCAGCATCAGAATCACACTCATTCATTTTCATTTCAACAGCCTCTTCACTGTACTAGTAAATGCCTGGAACGCACTGCCTGAACATGTCATAGATGATAGAACACCTTCCGTCAACGCCTTCGCTTCAGCCTTTGAAGCCTGAGACTGGATTAGACATTAGTGGATAAGCATTGGAGGGGGCTGCAATATTGCATACATCCGATCCGGTACTCGATGCGTTTAATCCTAGTAAATCAAATATCGACAGGCATCGACCTGATACAGGCTTATAAGTCTAACAAAATCAGAAGCGTATGAGTATGACTGAGTTATTGTAGGTATGTTGGGAAAAAAATTAAAATTACCATATAGAAATGATACTCATACCATTGTAAAGAGCCAAAAAAATGCTTTTAAATAACACAAAGATCATGCATATTGGCCTAATATTAAGAAAGTTATGATTTTTTATTTATTTAAAATCGCATGTTTTTTGGTCCTGTAGTTAGACTGATACAAAGGGAATGGGTGTGACATCAGAAAACGGCCGTCGCGTAGCGCGCAGACTTGCACGTACCTACCAGTGCATGGACTCCGCGCCAAAGTCGGGCAACCCATGGCACTTTCCCATTCAAAATTAACCAGTTCGACATACAGGAGAGTGATAATATTTGGTATATAGTGAGAAAAGACATTAATAATTGCGTCTATATGTTTTTTATTTACGTCCAAAGTGATTTTGAACCGATTTGAACATGTGAAAAGTAATGCAAATGTTTGAAATTGTGTCACAAATGAACGAATCCACAGAAATGCAAAATTCAAAAACAGGGAGATTCAGAAATCTTTCCTTTATTATAAAGGAAAGATTTCTGAATCTCCCTGTTTTTGAAGTTTATATGTGGTGATCATGATTCCCCAATCCCCCCACTGGTTACCCAATGAGAAGTGCTTTTGATAGAGATGTCGAGAACGGTTCATGCACTCCCGATCACAACGATCGGGGACAACACGGCGGCGACGCATCGCGTGGATGTCAACATACCTAGTTATTGAGTAAGTTAAGATCATCCAACCGGCTGGAGCACTCGTTTAGTTCAATGCTCGCCACGGCGCGCCGGTTCTCTCTATGATGTACTTAAAAAAGTTAAATGGTGTGTGACGCTCAAGTCAAACAAACACAGCTACATTGACAACAAACCGCAGAGGGTCACGAACTTACCTAATCTGAACGGTCTAAGATTCTCTTGTGATTTTGTATCCTTCTTCATTGTTATATTCAGTCAGATATAAGCTATGTGAAACGATAATTGCTTATATACTACCACTAATAACAGTTACTGAAGGCATTTTAAATGGTTCAAAACAATTCCAGAGGAGGCTGAGGCCGCCAAGCCGCCATGCTGCATTAGTCGCTCGTTGCAAAATTACTTTAGTATGCCAAATTATACAGATTGTATACTGTTTAATATGGAAAATATGCTTACAACAATTGAAATTGTAAACTATTCTATTATTCACCGAATAGCTTTGTATATCTTTCAGGTGAAACTAATGTCTGGATGAGCTGCTACATCAATAATCAAAGGTGAAGGTTGTTCATACATTTTCGTTCTGCTGCCACGTCTATTTTTCATCATCTAAAGTCTTTTAATCAAAATAGAATAAGCTTATATAACAAATACATACCGAACGCTTATACCACGGAAGAGCAGTGTGTATAATTGTTTAGGAATCGGTGTGTTGTGGTGAGTGACAAGAAGGAATAAAAATGGCCAGTCCCCGTACGAGAAGAGTTCTGAAGGAACTGAAGGCGAACGACGAAAATAATGTAAGTCTCTCATACCAGTCCACATACATTATTAACTGACAACAGTTACATTGACAATATCCATTTCCGAATAACTCTAGATTTACCTTACCAAGTCTGTAAATGTTGCAGATATATATGACATTATACGCCAGCTTCACCGTAAGCCGGTCAGTGCCACTGGCACTGAGGTAAAGACTTAAAAGAGTGTTTTTAACAGTGACTAGAGGTCTAGTCAGAGTTGTAGACCACTGCCTTGTGGTACAGGTTCTTGACAGAACCGAAGGCTAAGGGAGCAAACCCTAAACAGAAAACCATGTCACTGTGGCAGCATTAAGGGCGGTTGATGTATGGAACTCCCAACATCTCCCGACCAGCCACTGCAGGGACAAATAGTTTTGCGCCTGTCTTGACATGTTCTTGCCGGTGTGAAACCTCTATTTGCTCCCCGAGAGAGTGCCACTGGTAACTTGCAAAAGCCAGCAGCACTTCAACACTTTTGCAGGCAGCTTTCATGAAAACTATTCGCAGATGACAGTGCACTGGTTGCCACTCTGCTGAAGAGATCCAGAAAATAGTGGATGCTTTCTCTGATGCATCAAAGAAGTTTGGCCTGAAGATTAACATCAAGAAGACGGAGGTGCTGTACCAACCCAACTCTACAAGAACTCGAGAGGAGGAGATCATGGTTGACGGAAACAAGCTGAACTCTGTTCCGGAATTCACCCATCTCGGAAGCACTATATCAAGTGATGGATGCATTGATGCTGAAATACAGAGGAGGATGGCCAAGGCTAGTGCATCTTTCGGCCGACTACGCCAGAGACTCTGGAACAACCACCATGTGTCCATTCGGGTCAACGGTAAGATCTACCGTGCAATCGTGCTATCCACCCTAATATACGGAGCCGAGGCCTGGACAGTGTACAGACGACAGGTGAAAAAGCTGCATGCCTTCATGATGCAACATCTGCATTCAATCATGAGGCTAACCTGGAAGGACAAAGTGACAAATAAGGAAATACTCGAACGAAGGGGGCTGCCCTCTATGGAAGATCTTCTGATCAAAAAGAATCTCCGGTGGACTGGACACCTCATGAGGATGTCATCAGACAGGCTACCAAAGCAGATCCTCTGTTCTCAACTGTCTTCTGGGTACAGAAAGAGAGGGCGCCCTCGTCTCCGGTTCAAGGATACCATCAAGAGAAACCTGAAGCTGAGAGACATTAAGACCGACTCATGGACGCAACTCTCACAGCAGAGAGCTAAATGGAGAGCGGCAGTCAAGTAATGAAAGCAGTCTTTGTCACATCACGACCGACAGCATGATGATGAGAGGTCTAGACCATTGGCATTGTAACTATTTGGGTGGCATCTTAGTAATGCAGTATAACTATAAGACATTATCAAACAATTATCACATATATGAAAATGATTGTATCTGACATGACTGAACAACCCGACTTTGGACTTGATTAAGTTACTGACTTACTGAATGAGTCATGGGTAATTGTGTTATTCATTGTTCAAATCATAGACATAGTATAGGTTAGGTAAAGGATTCACCCAGTACTCGCAGTACACGGGTGAAGACCAGCCTTATATAAAAACGGTCGAAAAATCGGGTTAATGAAATGAGTCTTTATGAGAGCCTAAATTCACAATCTAAGAAGCAACATTTATTCTTTGTGTATGTCTTCATATTTCCCCGCTACCTTTGAGTTGAAAAATCTGGTTTAATAAGATTTAAAAGTGAAATCGACGGCGTTCTATGGCTGCCATCTTGTCTTTTTGCATTCTCTCCCATTTCACCAACTCTGTGTCGATATAAGTAACCATTTGACACTGGAGCCAGGCATTGTACTTCCTGTTCCATACTAAAGCTATTTTCGCCCGTATTTACACTACGTTGTCGTTCACCCGTGTACTACAAGTACCAGGTGAATCTTTTATCTAAGTATAGGTATGTGGACATCCCCGCGATTCATTGCTGCCATTTTGTTCCCGATTGCTGTGATCGGAAATGCACGAACGGGTGTCGACATGCCTACTGAAATCGCTTCTCATTGGCTAAGGGATGGGAATACCAGGGAATTCCGATGACGTCATATATAAGGAAAGCTCTCTGAACGGTCTCGTTTTCGAATTTTGCATTTCTGTTGATTTGTTCGTTCGTGACAGCATTTCAAACATTTGCACTCATTTTCGTATGCTCAAATCGGTTCAAATTCACTTTGGACATAAATAAAAAATATATAGACCCAATTATTAATGTCTTTTCTCATGTTCTACCAAATATTATCATGATCCCTTTATGGATTTTGATCAAACAAAAACTGAAACCTGTGTAATTTAGTGCCCTTCAAAATAGCAGCAGATTCACAACAATTGAGCAGAGTTAAACCCCCAAATCTGCATTTTTGTGCGCGATGAAAATTTTGCGAATTTAGTGCGACCAGATAACACCGCACCATGCCTACACGATGGCCGATGTGCACACAAATTTCTAAGTAATGTCTGTAGTGACTAACCTAATGAACACAAATACACAAAATAGGTATCAAATGAAAGATAAATAACTAAATATTCATATTTTTCAGGTGCTAGAATGATTTGTGATTTTGTTTAACTTATTTTAGGCTTTTTTTCAGCAGTGGTTAACTTCAACAGCTTGTAAAACCATGATTTTGTCCCCACAAAGTACTACAAACTGTTCCAAGATGTAAACAAGGTTGTGATTGATCAATTATGATGTCATTCTTTATGGAAAATTATTTGCATAGGATATGTGAATGGATTTGAAAGAGCACCACTGAATATAAGCATACAAAAACCAGGTTCAACTGCAGTAGTGAAGACCGCTATACTGCAGCGCCCCACAGAGGAATTGATGTACCTACCACTGACACTACAAAAGTGCAAGTAATACTTTCTAAGTCTAAGTCAAGACTAAGTTTCTTAGTTTCTATGTCTATGAGTGAGTCTATGACTAGTCTGTAAAGTGTAAGCCTGCCACCAAACTATATATCTGATACTTTATGCCAAGTAGTAAAAGGACAGGAATCTGGTTCAATGGTTGGTTAATGAGTGAAGAATAGAAATCTTCCCCGAGTTTAAGTAGTTAGTCCCCAACTCGAACCCCTCAATTGCAAGTAGTCTACTTACCGATTACATGACAAAATACAGTGTTTATATGGTTTCTACTAGGTCAGTATCCAGTCGACCGTTAAAAAAAAGGTTATTCCTATATAGAGGGGGTGTAATGATGTCACGAGACAACTTCCGGTGGCCATATTGGATTGCATGTAAAAGGATGGAACTGTTTACATTGTGTTTATTTACCTGTTTTGAGCAGTTTGGCCTCAAAAGTTTGGGGAAAAGGGTTTTTTGATGGAGGGGAAGTATTTTTTGTTATCATGCAGCCTCACATCATTGCTAAAGTGCAGAATGTTGACACACTGGATGCTCTGTCAAAGAATTAGAAAGGTTTAGGCAGTACCCGCTAGGTGGCACCACATACTTCGGCGGCTGCCGACTAGGTAGGCCCAGTGGTAGCCGTAGTGTTCTTGGTATAAGACAGGGGGCGCTATAGGTGGTATTAAGTGTAATCCAAGATGGCTGACCACTGAGTGTTGACATCACATGCACTCCCTCTATTGCTTGATTCCATGACACTTCAATGGTAAAATAACATTTTTAGTGCGAAAGCTTGTATGAGTTAAATTGATTGCCTTTAACTTAAAGTTTAAGTAAGTTCAACAATTTCGTTCAGACATAATATCTTGAACATATTTTAGGTTTTTAAGACTTGCATTCAAGCTATAACTAGGTACTCCAAACTGATTTTTTAAATGTATATTTGCATTTCAATTTTGTGATAATCAGATAGAACTTTATACACCGATTTCAGTGGTATAACATTTATCTTGATATGATAATCAGTTCAACAGTTATATGCATTTTAAAATGTAATTTTTAGGCCTTTTTTCGTTTAAAGAGAAAACACACGAAATTGGCCAAATTAGAAAATTCACAAAGCCATAGAACATGTGCAGATACTTGGAAACCAAAGCTAAGCACATAATCAAGTTTCATATATCATATAGATTGCATTTATTTTTTGGGGAAGAAAAACAAAAGAAATAACATACATATATACAACTTTTAAAACAGCTAAAATATCAAATTGGCCCAGTGGTAAAGTTAACAGTACCTATTGACTACCTAACAATAAAAGTAACATTTTCATGGAAATCTCAAAATGTCATATCTCAGCTTCTAATTATGATACAGAGATAAATTTAGTATCACTAGAATCAGCAAAACTGTATCTATAACTTGCAATGTAGACAATTGAACACTAAAATTGTGTTCCAACTACCATTCATGACACATGCCAAATCGGTCTCACTTCTTCAGCCTCTTCATTTGCGTGCCATGAATGAGTTTACTATTTTTTATGCTGATTTAATAGCAAAAACTTGCTCTTCAATTTGACGGGTGTTGAACCTGGAATCTTTGTCTTTGTCACTGTGAAATCTTGTCTTCAACTTTTTCTTTTGAAATTTCCCTCACTTCAATCACATGTATCTCAACATGTTTGGTCTCAAAATGAGGCTCAAACTGTCTTCTGTTCTGCCATTGTTAGATAATTGTAGTAACTGTTTAACACGCCAATCACTGCCACACAAAAGACATGGGGTTCAGCCAGGTTTCATGCAGCCTGGCTGAGTCATTGATGGCAGCCTGTTTGGAGTAGCTCCTATAACTATAACTAAAGAACAGAAACATCTTGACTTTACATGAAAACGGCCTGATCATTTGAGACTAATACACAGTTTGCACAGTGTCGACTGTCGTGAAAACAACACACAAATGAACATATCATTTGGAAAGGTATCAATACTTTTGCTAGATGAGCGTAAAGTAATATGCACTTATTGAACGATATTTGATCTGTGTGGGGATAATTTTGTTGTTATACATCATGGGTGGAATCATTGTTTTAAATATCTTGCTCATGGAGTCCCGACATGCACGGCCGTCATTGTGCACCTGCCGTCAGGTGTGGACCTGCCTTCAGGTGTGGACCTGCCTTCAGGTGTGGACCTGCCATCGGATGTGGACCTACCATCAGGTGTGGACGCTTAACCTACTATTCCTTCCTTGAACTTCATCATTGAGAAATGCTGTGACATGTTTAGAACTGCTTCTTCACTTCAGAAATGCTTTGAGTGCTCAACACATAACCCGCAATGGGCGAGCGTCACCTATGGCATCTGGATCTGCCTAGAGTGTTCAGGCAAACACCGTGGCCTTGGAGTACACCTCAGGTGGGTGCAAAGACCTTTTTATGTATTTATGCATATCACTAAAGTGTAATTCTGATGTCTTTATTATTTTATTTTTCAAACTGTATTGCTTATTACATTTAATTGCTAAAGATCTAACCAATGCAAATGAATGTAAGCCATATGTGGCTTGCAGTATGTTTGGTTAATGATTAAATTACGTAGCATGTCTGTTTGTTGTTGTTTTTTATATTTAATATGTTAAATAAGGCGCTGAACTCCAAAAGAATTGGAACTGGTTATGGATTTTTAGCGACACATCTGAAAAGTTGAGAGTCATTATACCACAGTCTATCCATCCTCATCATTGTAAAGAGTTGGGTCGTTCTCAGAAACTGTGTACCACTTGGGGTAGTCTATTTGAAATCTGTATTTCAAAGCAACCTTTCATTGCAATAGCAATATTTTGATTTCATGTTGTAGCCAATTAAGGTGAGAGATAATAAAGATAAAATTGAGTGCCAGTATTGTGTATTATGTACGTTATTGGGATGCATGTGACTGAATCAATAGAGAATTGTGCCATCAATTTGTGATATTGTCAATATGATTGGAAATAAAGTGTCACAAACTTAATGAAAACCCTTGAACAACAAGGCATTTATGTCAAATGGTTATATTCAACATCCTCCTTAGTTGGAAAACTTTTTATTTTTTAAATAGTATAAAAATAAGGAAATAATTAACCATTTCTGGAGTCATTAGCAGAGTAACATTTTGATTCCACTTGCCCACACTGTGAAACTACCCATCAAGCACTGAGTATAAACACAACACATGAACTACTTTCACTATTTAACCCATGCCACATTGACCTGATTATGATATAGTTAAATCCTGAAGTTGCCTCTGAACAGTGAAATTTGAGCTCAATGTCTGTGTAAAATAGTTGATTCCCATTTGGAACATTACCATGCTAATTCAAAATCACACCATCAAATTAATTCAGAATAGAATAGTAGCCTACTTTCATGTGAATCACTACACACAGACTGTGGGAAAGGCAAATGAGCAAGAATGAGCAGTTCATCACATCCGTTATTTGGTCAAAGGGTGATTTTCTATTTCGTTTCTTCTGTGTGACAGGTTTGTATGTTAATAGGTATTCCAAACAGATTTTTTTCTTTTCATGAAGTTAATTTGCAAATGGTACAGTTAGAAAGATCTTATCGTTCTGATCACAAATATATATAATAACAGGAAATTGGTCTATTATCCCCTTAATTATGATTTCTTTAATATTTAATTTGTGTAAGTTTGTACTTTGGTTTCCATGTTACATGATTAATCAGATCATAAGATGCATTTATTCAAGGTCAAAACAAATCAAATGTTAATTATTTTGTACATCCATGGCACTATCTTATCCTGTATAATTGTAATACTACTGTAACATTTTTTATTTACTCATGTACAGTACTTTGCACACACACACACAAAACATTTCTAACATCATGTAAAGCACTAGTTTAAATCTGATAAAATAACACACCAAAACATAAATTTCAACTTATTACTTTTGCTGCTTATAAATCAAGTGGCATGTAATATGCCCTAAATATGTCAAGCTTTGTGAGGAAAATATACTGCTTTGGAGTAAGTTTGGTACCCATATTACACTGTTAATTAGTGGTAAGACTCGTCATTTGACCTACTTAAATATTGCAGAATATGGTGGGGGTTTTTTCTTCAAATTTTCAGATGCAACAGAATATAAACATTGAGGAAACTTGCATATCAGGAGTTTTAGAGCATTTTGATTTTTTGGTACTGATGTCACGGTTTTGGTACACAGTTTCTGAAAACAACCCAGTTCTCTCCTACTGAAATTGGTGGGCGAATCAGTAAGAGCGCAGGCTTCCCAGTGGAAAAGGTCGGGACTTTGAAACCTGCCTGGGTCAAACCAATGACGTCCAAAGTTTATACCTGTCACTACCTAGTCTGGTGCTCAGCATTACTAGGATAGGGCAAGGACTGGTTAGCTCAGTAGCACTATCAGAATAATGTGACTCAGTAGGAAATTGGGTCATGATGCCAGTGGCCTGGTCTCCCAGTGGGGCAGAACTGTAAAGTCACTATGAGTGTGCACTGTCTGTCACAAGTCGGTAACCATCCTAATATGACCTGAGATGTTTCCAGGGTGTAAAATCCAAACAATTCTCTCCTCTGTGCTTCCCTCTCTCCCTGGTTACTTATCCATATCTTCCCGTGGCTCCTGAAAATCATTGAATTTTTTATTTTTCTACATTAAAATTTAGAATTAATTTACTTTTCATTTCTATTAAGAGTGAATTATATTTACTACTGACAAGTATACATGCATTCAATAGATTAATATATTGCACTCTTAAAGCCTCTAGCCTTCGTTTGACATTTACTTGTTAACACAAGGTGAGATCAAGCTTCACCATTCGTTTTTATCAATGCATATATGAAACTTCTGAGTATCAATTATCATGCGTTTATTTAATGGCAGAATGTGCAGGAACACTGTTAATAATGATGATAATAAAATGTGTTAACTGTTCATTTCTAGCTTTGTGCGTTCGGTAACCATGGACAAGTGGAAGGACCTAGAGCTGGAAAAGATGAAGGTTGGTGGTAACCGCAATGCCCGAGTCTTCTTTGAGATGCAGACAGACTACAACGACAAGATGAGCCTGCAGGAGAAGTACAACAGCAAAGCGGCGGCCCTCTACAGAGACAAGGTAATGCCGTGTGCCTTGTGGTAGTTGGCCAGCTTAAATTTGAAGATGTCTCTTGAAAAGCCTTAAATTTGAAGACACGCTGACAAAGGCATGGACAATTGCCTTGAAAAACCCATCGAATTTTGACAAATTATATATATGGATCGCAAAACAAAAAAATGATGCCAGTAAACCTATAGTTGAGAAGTTGTAAGCCTAATTGATTGCCCCGGATTTGCATAAGTGTGGGTTCGAATCCCATTCGCGGCACACGGTTTGCAACACTGCTGTGGTAATAATCATCGCCATTTAATAGCCCTGTCACACTATGATGTACTTCGCCGGCACGCCGCCAACGCGCAAAGTCACTTTTAATCGCCAAGAGACGTCAAACTTTTCGTCATTGTGTTAGCGTGCGGCCGACGTTGTGAGAAAAAAAACTAAAAAATTTGGCGTGCCATCCTGATATGACCTTAGATGTTGGTAGGACGTAAAACAACAACAGACAAAAAAAGCGACAGTTTGGCGCAACGTGTGGGAACGAGCCTCACGCGCGTGGCGTCAGTGGGAAAAAGTATACGTACCTCCAACGTGCTCCTAACGCATCTCGAAGACCCCCCTAACATTGCCATAACGTTGGCACCCACGCATTGGCGCACGTTGAAAGTTTTGTGCAAGCGCAAAACTTCACCGATTCCCTGACGTGCGCTGTCAACCGTCACCATAGGTGAACGAATACCAATGCTTCCAGACATAAAAAAAATTACACATGTCGACGCGCGTTGGCGAGAAACGTAGTAATGTGACAGCACCATAAACAAAACAAAAAAGTTAAATGTGTTTATTCATCTGAATGTATAATTTGTCAGCGCCAGGGCACTGGTCTTCCTTTTGTAAACCTAAGATCCACTTTTATTTTTATAACTTCTCTCAGATCGCCACTGAAGCTAAGGGTGAGGACTGGTCAATTGATACCTCCCCGGCCCGCAATTACGTGCCGCACACACTGATGGCGCAGAACAAGGTGACAATGAAGCAGTCGGGCGGCGGGTACAGCTCGACGACCAGCTATCAAGGCAGCTGTGGGGCCGGCGACATGGCCAGCATTGAATCCTCCACCGGCATGTCAAAGTAAGCCTCCATTGTGAGAGGTACAGGAGTCATGTCAGATTGAACACATTGCAAGGCTCGCACTGCCTTTCCCGGTGTTCATCTGTCGTGTCTTCTTGTTAATTAAGATGCTAAAAGAGAAAAAAGTAATCATTTTGTATATATTTTTATTTAATGTTAATTTATGTATTATTAGTATTGTTATAATAATATATTTTTGCTATGCCCTTTATTGTTATTTCTTGTATTATTATATTTATTATTCGTAGTATTATTATATATTTTGTTGTAATCATTGTTATTTCTTTATTATTATTATTATTAGTAGTAGTAGTAGTAGTAGTAGTAGTAGTAGTAGTACTAGTAGTAGTAGTAGTAGTAGTAGTAGTAGTAGTAGTGGTAGTGGTAGTAGTAGTGGTAGTGGTAGTGGTAGTGGTAGTACTGTTTCTATTTATTTAATACTTAAATACAAAATAATGAACAGCAACAAAAGCGCATCTGCTCTAGGGCGGAATGACGGAGCAGTCCCACTAGTAACTGCAGACGAATTTGAATCAAACTGCTAGAGCGGCACACCTAGAACTGACCCTCCAACAATATTAATGACAACTGTTTCATTGGTATTGAATAATATATTTTCGGTACATTATATTCCTTATTATTAGTAGTATTATTAGTATTAGTATCATTATTAGTATGGAAGAAATGGTGATTAAACAATTTCTTTTATGAACTGTATACGGTTTTGAGCTGTTGAAGATTTCATAAATAGCATGTAAGTATGATATCTTGTGGCGTCATCTTGCAATAACTCATTTACACCATTTTCTTTCTGGTTAGTACACGAAGCACGAGCACACTAAGCGAGTCCCACTCATAACCACTTTTATACTGTAATTAATTAAATTTAAATACATAATTGTTTCTAATGTTATTTTAGGGCTGAGATTGATGCATCAAAGGACGATTTCTTTTCAAGAAAGCAACATGAAAATGCAAGCCGACCAGAGTAAGCTTATATATAAATCAAATTGTGATATCCGGGTGTACTGTAATGCTGAAGCACTGCCATTTCCCATTTATGTCGTTTCTAACTTATCTAGGACATAAATCCCTAATAAAGGAACAATTAAATTTTATGTTTTTTTTTCTCCCATCTACTACCTAATATCTACACAAAATTTCCCAAATTACTTGAATCCGATATTAATAGCCGATATCAATCTGTGGCCCGTGTTGGGATGATGGCAGGCCCTTGGTGCGATGACGGCATGCCCATGTTGGGATGACGGCAGGCCTGTGTTGTGATTACGGCTGGCCCGTGTTGGGATGATGACAGAAGGTCTGTGTTGGGATGACGGCAGGTCTGTGTTGGGATGATGGAAGATCTGTGTTGGGATGCCGGGGGGCCCATGTTGGGATGATGGCAGGCCTGTGTTAGGATGACAGACAGCAGGCCCATGTTGGGATGATGGCAGGCCCATGTTGGGACGACTGGCGGCAGCCCCATGTTGGGATGACACAGGTCTGTGTTGTGATGACAGCAGGCCCATGTTGGGATGACGGCAGGCCTGTGTTCGGATGACTGACGGCAGCCCCATGTTGGGATGGCGGAAGGTCGGTGTTCTGTTGGGATGACAGCAGGTCTGTGTTCGGATGACTGACGGCAGCCCCATGTTGGGATAATGGCAGGTCTATGTTCGGATGACCACTGACCCGTGTTGGGATGACAGGAGGTCTGTGTTGGGATGATAGCAGGCCCATGTTGGGATGATGGAAGGTCTGTGTTGGGATGATGGCATGCCCATGTTGGGATGATGGCTGGCCCATGTTAGGATGATGGCAGGTCCATGTTCGGATGACGGAAAGCCCCTGTTGGGATGGTGGCAGGCCCATATTGAATGATGGCAGGCCCGTGTTGGGATGACTGACAGCGGACCCTATGTTGGGATGATGGGTGCCCTGTGTTGGGATGATGGCAGACCTGTGTTGGGATGACAGCAGGCCCGTGTTGGGATGATGGCAGGTCTGTGTTGGGATGATGACAGAGGCTTGTGTTGGGATGACATCATGCCCGTGTTGGGATGATGGTAGGCCTGTGTTGCAATGACAGGAGGCCCATGTTGGGATGATGGCAGGCCTGTGTTGGGATGATGGCAGGTCTATGTTGGGATGACAGCAGGTCTATGTCGGGATGACAGCAGGCCAGGGTTGGGATGATGGCAGGCCGGGTTAGGATGATGGCAGGTCTGTGGTGGGATGATGGCAGGTCTATGTTGGGATGACAGCAGGCCCATGTTGGGATGATGGCAGGTCTGTGGGGGGATGATGGCAGGTCTGTGTTGGGATGACCACAGGTCTCTGTTGGCATGACAGCAGGTCTATGTTGGAATGTCAGCAGGCCCATGTTGGGATGACGGCAGGCCTGTGTTGGGATGATATCAGGCCCATGTTGGGATGATGGCAAATCTGTGTTGGGATGATGGCAAGTCTGTGTTGGGATGACGGCAGGCCTGTGTTGGGATGATGGCAGGCCTTTGTCGGGATGATGGCAGGCCTGTGTTGGGATGATGGCAGGCCCGTGTTGGGATGATGGCAAGCCGGTGTTGGGATGATGGCAGGTCTATGTTGAGATGATAGCAGGTCTATGTTGGGATGACAGCAGGCCAGTGTTGGGATGATGGCAGGTCTGTGTTGGGATGATGGCAGGTCTGTGTTGGGATGACGGCTAGTCTGTGTTGGGATGATGGCAGGCCCGTGTTGGGATGACGACAGGTTCATGTTGGGATGACGGCTGGAGTTGGGTCAGGGGTCGGAGTGCTATGCGTTTCCATGGGGCCCAATTTCCCGGAAAAACACAGACATTCTCTCATAGGCTTCACTATCACTGTCCGGGAATCCCTGAAAAATCCGGGGAGTCAGGTTTCATCCAATAAGGATATCCTTGCTACATTTCACTGTTGGGTCAATGCATCCTGTCCTTGGAGAATGTTCCACTGTCCTTGTTATGATCGTATAATCGCCCACCTCGCCATCGATTTAACCTTTTTTCCCTCTTCATGCTTACTTTGATTTTAGAATTTGTATGAAATTGGAGAATGTATGTTCGTAATTACTATAATAAGGATACTGTTATTGCCGCAACCTTCCAGTGTCCTGTCATCCGATGAACACTTAAGTGAGACAAATAATAGCTCATATATTGGAGAGGGGGGGGGGGGGGCGGAAGGCACATGGTAGGGGTTTATCGATTAAAGAAGATAACCGATGACATCTCCTACAATACATACATACATACATACATACATACATACATACATACATACATACATACATACATACATACATACATACATACATACATACATACATACATACATACATACATACATACATACATACATACATACATACATACATACATACATACATACATACATACATATGTGATGGGGCCCCTTTGTTGGCTGCCCGGAACTTGACCTTCACATTGTAGACCCCCCAAGCAAGCAGGAGAACGAGTACGTTTGCTTCTGACGTCTTTAATCTCCGCAGACTGCGGCATCCATGATCAAGTGACCCACCTCTGCCCTGCCGGGTCCCACGTCAACTTCCTCTGGGGGAGGTTATGCTAGTCGCACGCTGTAGGTGGGAGCCCTGCTGCGGCGCTGCCCGACGACTACTGTACCGCCACCTATCGCTGTAAACTGCGACTGTGACAGAGCAGTCCTTGCTGCCACCGAATGGTAGTGGAGGTCATGTCTGGACCACTACTCATACATACATGCATGCATACATGATTCTAATTCTTTTTGTAAGCATTTCTATTCCTCGGACGGGTAGGGTGAGACAGGTGTTCGCTAATGTGTCCAGATTAGGGGTCAAACCTCCCACATGGACTCTAAGCAATAATTTGATTATACATACATGATTATACAATCATGGTTGTACGTACATGGCTAAACATATATGGTTATACATACATGGTTATACATACATGGTTATACATGCATGGTTATACATACATGGTTATACACATGGTTATACATACATGGTTATACATACAAGGTTATACATGATTATACATACATAATTAGTGATTGGTTTTACGTCCTATCAGGACCGGTACCGACTTGGCGGCAGTGTACACTCATGGTGCTTGATAGTGCTGCCCCACTGGAGTACAGTGCCACCTTGGTGAGACCCATCTCCATTCATGTGTTTCAGTGACTTGCCCCCCAGTCAGGGCGGTAAGTACGTTGGGTTCGGCAGCACTCCCTCAGAACCAGACACTAACCAGAACGACACGGGCACGTGGTCGTCACTGTCCTCCGTAAGTACCATACGCAGCCTTATTTACTTTCTTTCTTTTCGGTAAATATATATATTTTTACATCTGAATACAATCTGTCAAGATACTGATCCCCGGGCATGTCCAATTTAAGCTATATATTTACTAGAATCAAATTATGAAGATAACTACAGACCTGCCTACCCATACGATTTTTGCGTATTGTTTACATAGTTTTAAAGCCGGAGTATGCCAATATGCAAAATTTAAATTTCGTACGCCAACGAATTTCTTTATAAAGTACACTTTTCTTCTTCTTTTTTTTCGAAGGTACACAATTTTCTTTCACTGGAAAACCCACGTGGGAAATTTGGGGAAGGCAAAACCTGCCTACCTATGCAATATTTGCGTATTTTGTACAAAGTTTTAAGCCGTAGTACACCGATGCGCAAAATAAAGATTTTGTGTGCCAAAAGAAGTTGGAAAGTACACTTTATTTTTAAGTACATAATTTCTTTCACTGGAGTACCCAAATAGGAAATTTGGGGTAGGCAGCTCTGTAATTTAGTACAAAACATAAGTCGGGTCGATGTTAGGCGGACGGCAGCTGCGATCGTTCTGGACGGTTTGCACTCGGGTGAGGAAGGTAACGTACACATCTAGCTTAAAAACAAAACACTTAGATTTAATTTTAAATATTCAACTTTGATCATTATGTACTCATTGAGCATTTCTTTTAGGGCCTCCCCTCTTTGAACATCAATGCTCAACATGACCTAGTTAAAAAAGCAATTGTGTATTGCACTTGGCTTTAACAGGTGTGCGTACCCAAATTATTTTTGATGCTCTTGCATAAAATATTTCCAAAATTGTGCAAGTTATATTTAATATGGGTAATTTACGGGCGGGGACCAACCACCCGATAACACTGATCCGAACCTTGACGCCAACTGGCGGACCGAACCCACACTACCCCAGCGGCTACCGATCTACGGTGACACCCCCTGTAGTAACTTGAGAGAACCACAGGCCGCCAGGTGACGCTTACGTTTGAACTTTCCCGCCAAAAACCATCACATGACCTAACGACTGACTGACCAGCTTGCACAACCGATCCAGCCACCGCCATCACTGCATCTAACCACCTATCTTCTGTCACCCGACAAATTCAACATGCCGCCCAACAAAAAATCCACCAAGAAATTCAGCGCCTACAAGCAAATGAACTCGCAAAAGACGAGGGGACTCCCCACGAAAACTAGCGAGTGGGTGGAAATATCCGATGAGGAAACGGATGATGATCGCCAACACCAACTGAGGCGCAAGACACCGGTGCAGGAGCACTCCCAACCCCCCGCGGCCACACCGATGCCGGCGGCAACACTGACACCGGCACACATGGCCGTGGCACCTGCACCAGCTGATGCCATGATCAAGGCCATGTAGCTAGCAATGGCCGAGCAGATACAGTTATTTCAATCGAAGATGACATCCAGGATGGAAGCGCTGGAGACAAAGAAGCAAGCTGAGAGCACCACAACGCTGGAGTCTGTGACAGTGGACGTTGACAATGACACCACCGTCGGACACCGACAGCCGTTCGCACAGATACTACACCCGAAGACGTTGGAACTACCTACTTACAGGCCACCCCCCCCCCCCCCCCCCCCACACCAAGGAGGATACCTCGAGAGGATGTGCACATGGGCAGGCAGCTCACATACGATGAACAATACCTGGACTTCTACCATGACACCGACCCATTCCCACAGATTACCGCCCGCACGCAGTCAGCAAGCCTCAACGGAGACGCACCAGAAATCGAACAATCCGACGCCATCAACGAAATACTCACCGCTGCCAGAACGGCGATTGTCAAAAAACGAGGTAAATCTGCTCTGTTATCCCATTTATATGTTGTGTGTGGTGAAAAGAGGGAGAAGGTCACACGTGGTGAGGCCACGTGGGCCGAATATCTGGCTGCACTCTGTATGATGACCAAAGTGGTGGAGGTGCCTACCTCGTGGAAGACCCCCATATGGGAGCATATTCATCAAATTCTATCCATGGCGTGCGAGTGGGAATGGCCCACATGCCGGCTGTGGAGTGAACGCATTTTCTCAATGATTGACGACGGCCGCCTGCCATACAGGTGGGCCGACCAGTACGCCATCAAAGACGCCCAGAGGGACGCATATGCGGTTGGTGTCCGCCTGGGCACACGTCAGCAACAGCGGGTAAACAACCCCCCGCGCAACTACAGCAACACAGCCACGACCGAGCACACCAGCAACAATGAAGGAACAAACGTGGACACCAGGCAGGAGATTAACCGGGACACGAACGGCAAGCCATGCCACCCCTGGAATTGGGGTACCGACTGTGGTTTCTCGGCGACACACAGTGATCTCCCGGACAAACAGGTGCATGTCTGTGCATGGTTTGCAAACAAATATCGCTGTGCCAACATGCACCGCGAGAAGGATTGTATGAGCAAAAAGTGGTTCTTCGACAAGAAAAGTGGCCGGGAACTGATAAACATCACTACCAACACACCAGTGATGATGACAATGTCACTTTTAAAAAAAATGCCCCTTTTCGTGTTTATAAAATTTGCCATGTATGGCCAGTAAGTGGGATGAGTAGTGATAGTGACGTAGCGGGCGATGGCCCCAATGGCCAAATTCCAAGATGGCTGCCCGACGGAGCCCGCCGAGCTGATCCTGGAGGGGGGCCACGCCACACAAGATGGCCACCCCTCCATGGGAGACGCTTGTGACCCCAATCCCAATATTGGCAAAGGCGGCCCCACCAGTGGATAGGCTCCCCGCCCCCCCCCGACCGGGGTTTCCCTCCCTGGAGACCCAGCCCGTGACGTCATTCAAGATGGCGGCACCTCCCATCCCCTGGTGCAGGAGTCACTTGTGCCAGTGATAATATGCCAGGCGGCGCCACGGGGGGTGGGGAAATCCAACATGGCCGAATGACCAGCTATCCCCGACTGGGCACCTCACCAGTGACGTCACACAAGATGGCCGACACAACCACCATGACAGCACAACAACAGCCCATTGTAAAGTCCACGGCTGGCATCTGTGGTTCTGTAGGCAGGCTATAATGAAATCAATACAGCCAAGAAGAGAAAGGAAGAGTATAAAGAATGAAAGTTTCAGGTTTATTATTATATAGTGGTATATGGATCTGATATGGCATACCACCTGACTGTGTTCTGCAATGAGAATCAAGCATTTACAGTTCCACCAATGAATAGTAAGCATTCCTGGGTGACCATGGCTACCATGATCTGCCCACCACCACCATGCGGTGTGGCTGCTTGGCCACCACCTGCCTGAGCTGAGTGTGTGGTGATCCGTGACTAACAGTTGGGGGTGAGGGGGTAGTGAGTAGGGCTCCAAAGGCCCCTTACACACTATCACTAGTGCCTCTTTCACACTATCTACCTAATACACAATGACTATTGACCATAAGTAAAGCAACTACATAAATACATTCATGCACCTGGCACTATATATCATTTACCATTATAGACCATTTGCATTCCATTATAGACCATTTGCATTCCCCCACCAATGCGTTTTATCGGAATATTTTACACCGTTACAAGCCCACCCCCAGCACAGGACATGCACACGATGACGATGCAACACAGCCCAGGCAAGTGCCCACAACCGACTACACACCAAGGCGGTCATGGAACACCTGACACAGTCACCTGAGGCTACACTGATGGACACAGTGAGACACACCCACCACTCACCCCGATAGCATACAGGCCGATACTTGACAGCTTCTGGCCCCTCCCCATCCCCGGCGTCTGGGGAAGACACAGTGACTACAAAGTGACATACGACACTTGTTAGACGAACTGTCCTCCCAAACCATGTGAGTGCGAAGATTCCTATCCCATCAGGCCTAAACATTGCGAAGCGCGTTCAGCCTGCCAGACGATTCATGTCTAGGATCTTTGCTTGTCTATGCGATGCCCCCCCCCCCCCCCCCCCCCCCCCCACCCCCCACACCGGAAAGCATGATGTCACAAGCGGACTGAAGAGTGACATAAAATGCTTCCTACAGTTCGCTGCGAACACCAATGGCATCGTGCTCCTCAAGGCATGTGAGAAGCCAACATGGACAATACAGTGTGATTCGTCAATGAAGGCGGGAGGGACATTCTCCGAGTCACACTACTACTCCCACACTTACGACGAGGCCATGAACCTCATCATGGCACGCCGGGCGCTGGCCCCCCCCCCCCCATGCCCACAGGTCTACAAAATTGTTGTCGATACCGACAACTCTGCCAGCCAGCAAGTCCTGAGCTCAGGTGCTGGCAGGGACGGGATCCTCACTGCCTGCGCACACAAAATCTGGCTATACGTCGCTACCCACAACTGCCAGGTGGGCGTGGGCCCATAAGCCAGGCATGGACCTGGTCCTTGCAGACGCCCTCAGCAGGCGAGCCCACAACCCGGCCACACATGAGAAAGCAAAACACATGACCGAAGCCATGACCATATCTGAGATACATGTAACATTCACTTCTGACCTATAGATAACCTGGGAACATCGACTAAAATTGGCTCTCTGTTCCCCATGTTATCCCGACCATCTACACACCAGAATCCTGGATGTCTACTTCGCCGGGCTAGCGGTCGGCACTTGGAGGAACAAGGCGGTACAAATGAAGAAGTACCTCCTGTTCGCCTCCTACAACTTCATCCCACTGGGCCCGTCCCAGTATGACCTGGCATACAAACTTCACCTCAAGGACACCCTAGCAACACCAGGGACGGTAATGAATTTCCTAAGCGGGGCGAAAACCGGCGTTGTCCTACTGTCCGGATCCTCCATCGCATTTGACAGCTACCCACTGGCACTAATGAAGAAAGGAGTGCAAAAGATGTCCAACCACACACCAAGACAAGCAGAGCCCCCTCACCCCCGACAACATCAAAGGAGTAGTGGCCCAATTCACCAAATACGGCCCAGAGGCTGCCGTCCTGACAGGCCCTCCTCCTTGTCTACCACACGCTCCTCAGACAGGGCAACCTACTGCAAACAAAATCACCCAATGACCCGGGACATGCCATCAAAGTCCAAGATTTCATCAGGACCGACATCGGTCTCCAGGTGGTGGTCAACTCCACCAAGACCCGTTGGAGGCCCGACCAGAGATACACCATCAACCTCAAGCCATCAGCCGGTTCCTCCATCTGCGCAGTTGCCACATGGGACTGCTACAACCGTGTCCGGCGACCACCACCGGGCCCAGCCTTCCTGCTCAGAGGAGGCGCCTAGCTGCAGCCCCACACCCTTCTGGCTGTCCTCAGGGCGGCACTGGCTGCCCTGGGCTACCAGAACCCCGGAGCGTACACTCTACACAGCCTACGAAGGGGCGGGAGGCTCATTACAGCACATCATGGTGCTTGGGGCCTGGACCTCCTCAGCTGTACACATCTACGTCTCCCAGGACCTGGTCGTGGCCAGGATTCGAATCCTCCTGTAATTGGCTGAGGGTTTGATTCCCGCCCGCCCAGATCATTGACACAGCAGGGAAGTGACTTGATGAAAGGTGGTTCCGGATGATAGTAAATTGTGCATGTTATATTTAACATGGGTAATTTACGGGGGGAGATCAACCACCCGATAACACTGAAGCGAACCTTGCCGCCACCTGGCGGATCGAACCCACACTACCCCAGCAGCCACCGATCTATGGCGACGCCAATGTTTTAGCTTTCCTGCCAAAAACCATCACGTGACCTAACAACCGACTGACCAGCTCACACAACCGATCCCGCCACTGCCATCACCTCATCTAACCACCTATCTTCACCCACCCACACCGCTTAAAAATAAGAACTCTGTAGGGCTGAGAGTTTGATTCCCGCCCTGCCAGATCATTGACACAGCAGGGTAGTGACTTGATGAAAGGTGGTTCCGGTTGATTCACTAAATGACTTGATAATCACCCTTGATGAAAAATAAAGAAAAGAAAATCTACCATAACCGAATGATGTCTCTGCCTTAGTAAATTACCCAAATTATCCTTTTTTTTAAACACCAACAAAAACTCCAAGCTGTAGTTTTGGTTATAATGGTTATCCAGGTCTTTAAAGTCACCGTTTCTTTCGCTAATCAGCTGTGCAACATGTGTAATGGTGTTCTTTTGCATTCACAGGGGTGGACTTCCCTAGCTTCAGGGGCAACTAAGTTGGCTAGTTTGACAACAGAGAAGGTAGGTCAACTCTCTTTAGTGGATATAATGACTATCGTTAATGTATTCCACAGATAGGAAGACAAGAGAGGGATTGGGGAAGGCTCTGACTAGCACTCGGACTCGCCTGAAATACCCATATCTTTGCATTTAATAACAAGCCAAATTTGTGGTGAAATTAAATGATGGTGGTTGGGGGGGGGGGGGTGCAGCCAACCAGAATGTGGCACCTGAGATGAAGGCTAGCCTGCTTTTGTTATAAGGCATACTCAATAACCTTCAAATTTACTTTAGTGATAGTATGGTTTGCACTTATTTCCAAGTCTACCTTTGCCTATGTCTCTACGGACAATCATTACGGCTGAATAACACTAATGGCAGAGGTACCAAGTCTCCCGATTTGGCGGAAAATCTCCCTAAAATATTGCAAAATAACACAGATTTCCCGCTTTTAATTTGTAATCTCCCGCCAAAGATTTTATTTTAGCTTCCTTAAAAATTAAAAATGTCATCAGAATGCACCATTTTGTATCACTTCTTTTTATGTTCCCTTCCCCTTTCGGCCATGCTAATTCTCCCTATTTACAATTTCTGTATTAGGCATATCTCCCTACTCACACTCTTATCTACTTGGCATTCTGTAATGACCACAGTTTGATCAGAGACCATCAGACCATGACTGGGCCCTAAATAACTCACAGAGGTTAATAAGTTGTCAAGCTATTCAGTTTATGACTAGTCATGTATGATCATAATAATTGTAGTTAATTTAGTTCACCCTGACACATACGTATGGCTACATGAAGCGGACTTGCTATTGTTTAGTTCGTTTCCGCTAGGTGGCGCCACCACAATATAAGGAACCGCTGACTGGCAATGGATACACTTGGGCTCACTGATGTTGAAGACATGCAATGTGACTAACGATTAATGTTCCACACAGCGGGGAGTATGATGTGACATGCGCACCCTATAACGGTCTGTGAGATTGGAGGATGCACACCGACCTATCTAGATTAAGTCAAACTTACACAGCGCCAACATCTACTTCCACCGTTTCTCACTTGGTGGCGCCACTACCATGCTCACCGGCTATGGTCAGTAGACATGCTGGCGTAGTGTAATCCACAACCAACCATCTGTGTATACAGGGTTCGCATACGTTTGGGAAAATATCGGAAGGTTAGCAAATTGATGAATGTATTTTCCAGAACTTTCGAATTTTAATTTTATGTTACAATATAATATGGTAGGGTCTTTTTGGTTCACCATAGTAAAATCGCCATGAATGTGCAGTCACAAGTTGGTACCCATCTTTGTATGACCTTAGAGATGTTGTTACGATACAAAATCCCCGACAAACAGCCTTTACCCATTATAGGTATAGCCATAGGTATAAAGCACAGACAATGTATTCACACATCACTGCTCATTCTAACCCAGCCATGAGTATAGTGTCTCGGGATAATTGTTTTGAAATGTTTTCCAATATATAAAACCAGCTATAGTTTTCTTGCTTTTTCTCAAAGGCCATCTTTCTCGTGTCTGATTGGTTGATTTGATGTGGTTAGCATTTTAATTGCACTAAAATATCAGCATTGCGGGAAAAGAACAAACTTAGTCACAATAATTGTCTTGAAATGTATTCCAATATTTATAGATTAACATAACTGTAACAAAATATATGGCTTTCTGTGTCTTTAGCAATGTGTTTTGGCAAAGGCGTTTGCAATGTTGTCAGTGGGGGCATTCGACTGGGCCTCTATGCGAATACCAAAATATTTCCTAACAAATTCCTATTCGACTGGGACCAGAAGTGGGTTTATATACACATGATTCGGATGTGTGTTGTGGCTCCATCCGATCCATCCGTAAATCTTGCGGGTAGAAAGGGCCCAGTCGAATGCCTCCATTATTCAGTCAGCTCTGAAAAAAAAACCTGAGAGGACCATGCTACCAGTTCTTGTTGCAGTTATTTATAGAGTGTAGCGCCATAATAATAGCTTCATTGCATTTTATTTTATTTTATGACAAATGATACTTTCAAATGTATCTGATTGATTGGCTGAAATTAGCATTAGAAATAGCAGACAATATTTATTTATTCTATTTTAAGAATAAATGTGAATATTTAACAGTGTGATAGTATATTTTCTATATAAAGTATGGGGCTACCTGTTGTAGCAATTAAAGACGACTTCTCCACGAGCATGTGGGTGGTGACTTGGAGTTTGGTTGTGTCTAGATAAAAGATTCTCCCTGTACTTGTGGTACACGCGTGAACGACAACGTAGTCTAAATACGGGCGAAAATAGCTTTAGTATGGAACAGGATGTAGAATGCCTGCCTCCAGTATCAAATGGATATGTATATCGGCACAGATTTGGTGAAATGGGAGAGAATCCAAAAAGACAAGATGGAGGCCATAGAACACCATCGATTTCACATTTAAATCTCATTAAACTAGATGTTTTATTATATTCTTCAACTCAAAGGTAGCGGGTAAATATAAAAACATATATAAATAATATATTTTGCTTCTTAAATTAAGACATTATTCACTCAAATAATTTCCCCAGCATGTCAAAAATTTTCATCAGCTTTTCTAATGGGTTGGTTTTCACCCCTGTACTGTCAGTACCGGGTGAATCTTTTATCTAGGTTGTGTCCTGCCTGATAGCTCTATGCTGTAGCAGGCACTGGCTGGTGGGATATCTGCGTAACGTACATAGATAGGGGATTTGCATACATGGTTACATGGTTATATGCGGTAGTGTTAAACATTGGATTTGTGTCTAAACTGGTATGCTATGGGCAATAGTAAACGAGTAGTAGTATTCTTAATATTCGCATGGTCCTTACAGTGCCTGGAAAGTCTTGAAAAGTCTAACTTCATTTGCCCCATTTCAAGGCCTTGGAAAGCTTTAAATTTAAGCTATTTTGGGTAATCAGTCTTGAAAATCCTTGAATTCCATTAAACTGTCCCCACTGATCTAAATGAGTCCAAAATTGACATTCGGAATGGTGATTTCAGACTAAATCCAAATGAAAATAGTATTGAATCCCTATCAAAAACAGCCTTGAATAGCTTTGAATTCCATATCTTCACATCTGTACGGACCCTTATTCGGATAGAGTTAAAAATATCGAATTTGTAATAGTTGAATTTGGATTAAATATTTAAATTGAGAGAAGACAGGGACTACTTTCTGTTCCATTTCTGTTATTGCTTCTCTTCCCAACTGGTCTAAATTGAAAGTAATAGCGGTCAAACGGTACGAGTACCGTTAGGAGAGAGCCCGATTGATCACCTCGTATTGCACCGTAAAGCGGCCCAGTTCAGTATTTCCGATGTGATAAAGCACGCCCAGTTAGTACTACTGGGTACATTGTGGTGGTCCCGGCATGTTCCCAAGTACAGACGTAACTCGACACTAACCAATGAGTAATGTTAGGAGGTGATAGGAAATTATGCATGCTGAACAATGTGCACTTCTTTTGTGCATTTTACTATGAAATCATCTTTCAAAATACTGAAACCATATTAAATTCCTTCCCCCCCCCCCCCCCAGATAATTATGTCGCTGTAGATGACAGGAATCAATCAGAATAAGAAGGTCCATACTGAAGTGAGCCTGTTATATGCAACTTTCAGTAAAATCAGTGAATGTAATGCTTAACCCTATCAAATGTACGGAAGTGGTGTTTTTTTTTGTGGGTGTGGGTGTAATATTTTGTAGGCCACACCAACCCTTAGATTGATATAGGCAATCAGTGTAATGTATGTGTTTTACGTATATGTATGTAGTGGGGGTGATGAAAATGGGAAATATTGCACCTAGAGTGGGACTCAAACCCACATCTCTTTGCATTCCGGGCCAGTGTGCTAACCATTACACCACCTAGGCTCCCTGATATCACCATACTACCCACGCCTACCTGTCTATGCGGCTCCTTGCTGAGAGGTCAGTGCAGACCACTACACTCGTCCCCCTGGAATTGTAAGTCTTTTAATGCTTACAATTACATACATACAGGCAATGCACATACATATACATGGTAGGTTCAACAACTATACAGCGCATAGCTTGTAGAGGATCATGGTCACGGCAACCAGTGTCGTGGGGGTGATGAAAATGGGAAATATTGCGCCTAGAGTGGGACTTGAACCCACATCTCTTTGCATTCTGGGCCAGTGTGCTAACCATTACACCACCTAGGCTCCCTGATATCACCATACTACCCACGCCTACCTGTCTATGTGGCTCCTTGCCTGAGAGGTCAGTGCAGACCACTACATCTATATAGACCCCCCCCCCCTTTCAATGTTTATAAACATTGTGTTTGCGTGCGCACCTTGGCTGCAGAACGAAGGCACACTGCCATTGAGTTTGCCGATACCCGCAGTGCAATGTGTCGATTTTATTCAAAATTAATAGAAATACAGAACCCTAACCTTATAAATTTAATATAATCTTTTCGTTGAATATGAATAGAGAAAACAAACACAGTACTACTGGGTACATTGTGGTGGTCCCAGAAGGAAATGATGCATGCTGAACAATTACCCCAACTAAAATATCTTTCGATATAATAAAAGCTCCTACATTTCTACTAAATTCTAGTTCGCTTCTGGAATGAATTGCCGAAGCAGTACTTGATGGGTTCTGCAATGCAATTAAAAATTATGTAGTTAAGTTATATAATATATATACCAACATATATATAACACCAACATATATATATAAATATTTATCTTAGAATAATGTATTATACAACATATATATATATATATATTCTTTTAAAAAAAAACATGTACAATAGGACATTTCCTTCACAGAAAGGTCCAAACAAATGCCCGATTAATGACACAGAAAGTCGACTGTTGTTCGCCGGGCATTGTGTTGTCGGTGTGTGCGGTTCCAGTTGTCGTTACGTAGCTGGCCCGCTGGTTCACGCTGGGTGTGTGTCACCGCTGACGACATACCTGCAGGGCGGACCCAGCGATGGCCGACTTGCCTGGCCATGTTCTGTTTTTGCCGACCAAATACCGCCCTATGACACCGTGTAGACGTGCCCGTGGAACACATGCTGCCTGACGTGGTTACCGATCGCCTAGTGCATCACGTGGTACCCTGGTTTGAGCAGTTTGGTGGTTTTGGTGGTAAATATAGTTAGTGAAACGCGTAGCTGGACGCAGGTATCGGTGACCGCCCGCCCCGCGCCGCACCACACCACCACCACCACCACTCTCTCCTCACTCTCTGACTCTCCCCGTGTACACCGCCCCCCCCCCCCCCCCCCCCACCACGTGCACCCCTACTCTCTCCTCACCTTCTGACCCTCCGCGTATACACCGCAGTACATAGGCACCTATGCACACACACGCGGACCATCACACCTATACATACGCATTAAGGCGCACACGTACACACACGTACACACACGTATAAACTCAAACACATCTCTCTCAAACACACATATGCACACATACTCACACACACACACACACACACACACACACACACACACACACACACACACACACACACACACACACACACACACCTTCATGTAAACGCATTCACATCTCTCTCAGACACACACACACACACACACATACTCACACACACATACGCACAAACACCCACCCACGCATACGTACTCACACACACGCACCGGACGGGATGGCCGAGTCGGTAGCAGTGCTGGCTGGTTTCCCGTACGGGTGAGATCATGGGTTCGAACCACGGCTGATTCAAACCACTGACTGACACAATTGATACTACTACTACTAGTACTAGCCTGGCATACAGCTATAATATGATAGAACAAGGACTGGTTTGTTCGGTATCAGGATAATGTGACTCGGGTGGGCTATGGGTCAGGTCATGGTGCCAGCAGCCTGGTTTTCCAGTGTGGCAGCACTATACAGTCACCAGGGCTGCGCATTGCCACAAGTGAGTACACGCCCAACTAACCTTAGAGGTTGTTAGGATGTAAAAAACAACAACACCCAAACAACACAAATAAACACGGCTCGGCCATACACACGCACGCACACGCATGCATGCGCACACACGCGCACACACTCTCACTCACACACACACACACACACACACACACACACACACACACACACACACACACACACACACGATGAGAGGAACATCAGTTCGGAAGGTCAGGAGTTCGAAAACCCGGCGATTCAAACCAGTGACGAATAAAATTGATGCTTGACACTACCTAGCCTGGCTTTTGGCATTACAGTATAACCCCGTTAAACCAAACTGGAAGGCACCCTAGAAATTTGTTTGGATTAACCGATCATTGGTTTAACCAAACATTCATGTGGTTAGGAAGGTCATCTGAGACCCCACAGCATCTTACACCACCCTTGTTTGGATAAGACTGTTGTTTGGACTTTGACTCCCCCGCCCCCCCCCCCCCCCCCCACACACACACTTCTGCCCACACACACACTCACTTTCCCTGTCCAGCTCACCACCCCCACTCCCTCCTGCGCCCCCCCCCCCCCCCCCCCCCCCACACTCACGTCCTTCCTCCGACTCGGCTCGCTACCCTACTCCCAACTCCCCCCCCCCCCCCCCCACACACACACTATTGCTAACACTTATCCAAACAAGGGTGGTGTAAGATGCTGTGGGGTCTCAGATGACCTTCCTAACCACATGAATGTTTGGTTTAACTGTACCGGAAGTGGCCTGGGACCGACAATTTTGTTTGGATTCACCGACTTTGGTTTAACCAACCTTTTTGATAAATGGTAGTATTTTGCCGGGACGCCGACCAAAGTTTGGATTAACCGATCGTTTGGTCTAACCGAGCTTGGTTTAACGGGGTTATACTTAGATAAAGGATTCACCCGATACTCGCAGTACACGGCTGAATACCAGCCCTATATAAAAACAGTCGAAAAAGCGGGATAATGAAATGAGAGCCTAATTTCACAATCTAAGAAGCAACATTTATTCTTTGTAGGTGTCTTCATATTTACCCGCTACCTTTGAGTTGAAAAATATAATAAAATATCTAGTTTAATAAGATTTAAAAGTGAAATCGACGGCGTTCTATGGCCGCCATCTTGTCTTTTTTCATTCTCGCCCATTTCACCAACTCTGTGCCTATATGGGTAGCCATTTGATACTGGAGCCAGTTTCTAGTTTATGTTCCATACTAAACCTATTTTCACCCATATTTACACCACATTGTCATTTACCCGTGTACTACAAGTACCGGGTGAATCTTTTATCTAGGTTATACTGTACTAGGATATGCAAGGACTGGTTAGCACAGTGTATGTATAAGGATATTGTGACTGTGGGGTAATGGGTCATGGTGCTGGTGACCTGATCTCCCAGTGGGGCAGCACTGTAAAGTCGCCATGAGTGTGTGCAATGTCACAAGTCGGTACCTGTCCTGATATGACCTAATGTAAAACAACAAACAAACACACCCGCCGAGTGGTGCAGGAAGAGCCACTGGAACTGGTACACACACACACACACACACACATGCACACACACACACACACACACACACACACTCACTCACTCACTCACTCACTCACTCACTCACTCACCACTCACTCACTCACTCACTCACTCACTCACTCACTCACTCACTCACACACACACACACACACACACACGATGAGAGGAACATCAGTTCGGAAGGTCAGGAGTTCGAAAACCCGGCGATTCAAACCAGTGACGAATAAAATTGATGCTTGACACTACCTAGCCTGGCTTTTGGCATTACAGTATAACCCCGTTAAACCAAACTGGAAGGGACCCTAGAAATTTGTTTGGATTAACCGATCATTGGTTTAACCAAACATTCATGTGGTTAGGAAGGTCATCTGAGACCCCACAGCATCTTACACCACCCTTGTTTGGATAAGACTGTTGTTTGGACTTTGACTCCCCCCGCCCCCCCCCCGCCCCCCCCCCCCCCCCACACACACACACTTCTGCCCACACACACACTCACTTTCCCTGTCCAGCTCACCACCCCCACTCCCTCCTGCGCCCCCCCCCCCCCCCCCACACACACGTCCTTCCTCCGACTCGGCTCGCTACCCTACTCCCAACTCCCCCCCCCCCCCCCACACACACACTATTGCTAACACTTATCCAAACAAGGGTGGTGTAAGATGCTGTGGGGTCTCAGATGACCTTCCTAACCACATGAATGTTTGGTTTAACTGTACCGGAAGTGGCCTGGGACCGACAATTTTGTTTGGATTCACCGACTTTGGTTTAACCAACCTTTTTGATAAATGGTAGTATTTTGCCGACCAAAGTTTGGATTAACCGATCGTTTGGTCTAACCGAGCTTGGTTTAACGGGGTTATACTTAGATAAAGGATTCACCCGATACTCGCAGTACACGGCTGAATACCAGCCCTATATAAAAACAGTCGAAAAAGCGGGATAATGAAATGAGAGCCTAATTTCACAATCTAAGAAGCAACATTTATTCTTTGTAGGTGTCTTCATATTTACCCGCTACCTTTGAGTTGAAAAATATAATAAAATATCTAGTTTAATAAGATTTAAAAGTGAAATCGACGGCGTTCTATGGCCGCCATCTTGTCTTTTTTCATTCTCGCCCATTTCACCAACTCTGTGCCTATATGGGTAGCCATTTGATACTGGAGCCAGTTTCTAGTTTATGTTCCATACTAAACCTATTTTCACCCATATTTACACCACATTGTCATTTACCCGTGTACTACAAGTACCGGGTGAATCTTTTATCTAGGTTATACTGTACTAGGATATGCAAGGACTGGTTAGCACAGTGTATGTATAAGGATATTGTGACTGTGGGGTAATGGGTCATGGTGCTGGTGACCTGATCTCCCAGTGGGGCAGCACTGTAAAGTCGCCATGAGTGTGTGCAATGTCACAAGTCGGTACCTGTCCTGATATGACCTAATGTAAAACAACAAACAAACACACCCGCCGAGTGGTGCAGGAAGAGCCACTGGAACTGACACACACACACACACACACACACACACACACACACACACACACACACACGACACACGCACACGCACATGCACACGACACACGCACACGCACACACACACACACACATATTACCTGACCCACTGCGGCCTAGACGACTACCCATGTAGTCCCTAACCCCATTCCCCGCCTCCTGCCTCGTGTGGCTGGTAGTCGGCGAGAGTTGGCGCATGCGTAAATGTACATGCCATTACAGGCTACAGCTAGTAGGCTGTCATCACTGATACCTCTCTGACACTCACCTCCCACCTCTCACTCCTTACAACACTGGGTCATACGCTCAAACACTTGAGGAGTACAGCTTGCACAGCTGGGATTGTTGCCTGTTTTCAGCTACACACAGGCAAGTGAGTGTTTCCGTACCCACACCAATTAAATCCATTGACAGGTAGGGGACTGTACCTCACAGCTTCAGGATACACACCAGTGACAAGTGCCGGAAGCCGTGCCGAATCGGTAGAGCGCTGGCTTCCCGTGCGGAAAGTGGGGAGTTAAAATCCCAGCCGAGTCCAAACAAAATTGTTTAGTGGACTAGCCTAGTCCAAACAGTGATACTTCTCGCTATCTAGCCTTGTGCTCTGCATTACTAGGATAGGCCAAGGACTGGTCAGCTCAGTATCAAGATAATGTGACTGGGTGAGAAATTGGGTCATGGTGCCAGCGGCCTGGTCTTCCAGTGGTGCAGCACTGTAAAGTTGCCATTAGTACGGACTGTCACAAGACGGTACCCGTCCTGATATGACCGGAAGCGGTGGCCCAATCGGTAGAGCGCAGGCTTCCCATGCGGAAGGTCAGGAGTTCGAATCCCATCCAAGTCAAACCAATGACTTATAAAATGTATACTTGTCGCTACCTAGCCTGGTGCTCGGCATTATTAGGATATGGCAAGGACTGGTTGTCTCAGTGTCAGGATAATGTGACAGTGGGAGGTCATGGTGCTGGTGACCTGGTCTCCTAGTCACCATTAGTATGCACTGTCACAAGTCGGCACCTGTCCTGATATGACCTTAGACGTTGCCAGGACGTAAAACTCAAACAACCAACCACCCTGTAACTAGAAATGTCACTTTGTGGTACATTTTTCTGTCTTCGGCAAAGATGCGACAGGTGCTGTTGATGGCATCGGGCAGACAATTGATGAAAATCACAAACAGGATTGGACCGAGTACTGTCATTTATTATTATTAAATTTTATTTTTTATTTATAATAAATAAAAAATAAAGGTACATCAAATCCCGCTTGGGGCGCTGCGGTATATCTGTCTCCACTGCAGCATCTGAACTCTGTGACCTAGTTTCTATATGCCTATATTCAGAGGTGCAGTGTAAAACCATTCACAAATACTATGCAAATGATTTGCCATACATGATATCATCACACTTGACCAATCACAACCTTGTTTACATCTGGGGAAAATCCTAGTGCATTCTGGGATACCTTTCATGGCTTTGCAAGCTGTTGAAGTCAACCACTGTTGAAAAAGTCATCGAACAGATAAGTAACATTCAAGACTGATTCTAATAACCTGAGAAAGTTAGATAATTAGTTATTTATCTTTCATTTGATACCAACATTGTGTATTTCTGTCATCTCCCAAAGACACTTTCAAACACGTGTTCAGATCGGCGGGATCGGCACGGAATCGCGACTTTTTAATCGCGCACGAAAACGCATATTTAAGGGTTTAGCTCTTGTCATATTGTTGTGAGTCTGGTGCTTTTTTGAAGAGGATTGAATTGGGCAGGTGTCAGTTTTGATTGCATCAAAATCCATACATAATTGACAAAACTACAGTGATTTTAAATTTGCATTATGGTTGCCATGGAAACCTACATTTTTCTGTGATCTAATTTTTTGGGATCAGTTTTGATAAGCTGGGGTGATTTGCCATACGAAGAGGAACCTTGGTGTGAAGTTTGATCAGGATCTGACCATTAATAAAGATACTACAAAGAAATGTACCTATCCTGGAACACAAATGGTCACAACTTATGAGCTATAACCAATAGGACAAAATATTGATTTCTAGGAAAACTAAATCGTAGATAACTTTGGTATGACTAATCATATTTACTCGAATTAAAAAACCCTTTAATCTATTCAGTGAGCTCTGTCTGTCTACCGATTTTCAGTACTGTGCAACAATTTTAAAATTTTCATGTGATGTACCCCTTGGCCGATGCCACTCTTAACATGACTTCAGTCCGACTTCTCCCCTTCGACGACAACTCATTGCTTCCTTCCATTCAAGAAGCTTTTTATCCACTTCTGGAGGTTACCTTTATTTCCATACTTGTGACAGTGAACATTCATGATGACTTTATAGTGCTGCCCCAGGCTGCTGGTACCTTTACCCGATATTCCACTCAATCACATTATCTTGATACTGAGCAAGCCAGTCCTTGCCCATTCCTGTTAGTGTTAAGGCCGAGCACCAGGCTAGGTGGCGACAAGTGTCAATTTTGTAAGTCATTGTTTTGACTTGGTCGGGGTTCGAACTCAGAACCTCCCGCCCGGGAAAGCCAGTCAACACTCTTATCATTCCGTCTGAATTATATATAACAAAGATGACTGTTATTTTATTTTCATATGAGCTGCCTTACAACATAAAAAAATTGTTATTTAACAGGTCACAATAGAGTGTTCTTAAAATGTGGCTACATTTTAAATTAATAAAGAATTCAGTTTGGTTCCTGTCACTGGATGAGTCTAAGAAAATTAGCCCAACTTATAACTGAGAGTCGGTGACATTACTGTGTTGATTATCACTTGTAAGTTGTATGCAAATTTATATTCATCCAGGCTGCTCCAGCAGGATATACACCTATACACACTATTTAATATATATATATATATATATATCCTTTTCACAGTCATATAATGTCTAAATATATGCGGTCCACATCCTATAACATATGGTTGTTTGGCCGTAGTGCATGCCCAGCTGTCCAAAGGTGAGGAATTTGTATCCCATCTGACGAAAATATTCCACACATGAGGTCATGACGTCACGATGCACTCAGCCCATGCGTTGTTCCCATCCAGTGTAGGAGTGTGGTTCAAAAAGTCATCGCTGTGTTCTGTATCGTATTCTTTAATTTTAAAATAGACGGGTTGCACAAATGAGTTGAGCACCCACTTCCCATCGGCAGGTCATGGAATTTGAATTCAAAGTTTTTAAAAACTGTGGCTGGGTAAAGCCAACAACATAAAAATTGTATACATGTTCCTAATTAGCCTATCGCTCAGCATTATTAGGAGAGGGCAAGGGGCAGTAGAATGAGGAAGATCAGTTGTCCACGATTGAAATTTCCTTTTTAATCATTGAAGGCATCAGGAGCCAAGATTATCTAATGGTTATGGCACTAGCCTGATAATGGTAAGAAGTGAGTTTGAATCCTGCTCTGGGTACATTAATTCCAATTTTCATCCTCCTTACGACACTGGTGCCATGATGTGTATCCTGTACAAGCTACCTGTTGTATGGTTGCTGAAGCTACCCTGTGTAAATATATTGCCTGTATGTATGTAATTGTAAGCATTAACACGACTTATGGGTGTAAACGATTTAAAATAATTACTATCCCAAGGGGACGAGTGTAGCAGTCTGCACTGACCTATCAGGGAGGTAACCACATAGACAGGTAGCCTGTGGAAAGGTAGATAAAAGATTCCCCTGGTACTTGTAGAACACGGGTGAATGACAACATAGTGTAAATACGGGCGAAAATAGCTTTAGTATAGAACAGGAAGTAGAATGTCTGCCTCTAGTATCAAATGGATACTTATATAGGCGCAGAGTTGGTGAAATTGGAGAGAATGCAAAAAGACAAGATGGCGGCCATAGAACACCATCGATTTCACTTTTAAATCTTATTAAACTAGATATTTTATTATATTTTTCAACTCAAAGATAGCGGGGAAATATGAAGACATGTACAAAGAATAAATGTTGCTTCTTAGATTGTGAAATTAGGCTCTCAAATCATCTCCCCGCTTTTTCGACCGTTTTTATATAGGGCTTCACCCGTGTAGTGCGAGTACCGGGTGAATCCTTTATCTAGTGGATAGGGTGATTGCATCAGGGGGAGCACATAGTTTAATTGTTAGGATACTATAGATTGCCTAATGGTTAGGGTGCTAGCTCCCGGAATGTCAAGGAGTGTGGGTTCAAATTCTGCTCGAGGCTTTAGGCGTGAAGTGGGCGCGTCTACTCGCCCCGTATGCATTAAATCCATACGGTTAGAAGCCATACGGTTAAAAGCCATGCATTAAATCCCATTTGCATCACCTTCATGACACTATCACATGGCTGTTTAATCTCTCGATATCTAGTTAGGTCGCGGGGAGGTGATGCCTCAAGGCATTCACCTGACCCGACTTTAATTATCTTCTCGTAATTACATTGGAACACATTATGATGTGCGTCATGCAGTGCCTGTGGTGACCACAGTGTCTTTACATTAAAAAAAATTTAGGTCAGACATTTTCTAGCGTTGATGACGGCAACCTTTCAAATTCACACAACAGTTTTAAGGCTTCTTTTAAAAGCCACTTTCTCCTATCTAATTTGCTGGTTAAATTGCCATAAAATGTTGGCATTGCTGTAAAAAAACTAAAATTCTTTTTTTTTTTAAACTCATGCAACAACTTACTACAACTTTACCAAATGAATATAGAAGATAACTTCTGCTTACATTCTAAATACTATGTAAATACCCATATTAATCTAACTAATATTGATCTAGTTATATGACACTACTGTTACCATATTGCTATGGAACTTTTGGGTTACAGAATTTCATTTTGTTACATGCTGCAAATTGTGTATTCAACAGTTATTGTATACCTTATTCTATATACCTTTTGTGTAAATAACCCTGAATTGAAAAATGGCTGGAAGACCAGTGCTTCGGCACTGACAAAAGACTTATTCAGCAGAATAAACATATTTAACAAACAAAACAGAAAAATAGCAATTAATCACAATAAATATTTTGAAATACATTCCAATGTTTAAAAACTAAGCCAGTATATGGACTTTTGAGGCTTTAATCATATATTTGAGTAGATAAAAGATTCACCCCGTACTTCCAGTACAGGGGTGAAGACCAGCCTTATATAAAAACGGTCGAAAAATCGGGCTAATGAATTGAGTCTTTATGAGAGCCTAATTTCACAATCTAAGAAGCAACATTTATTCTTTGTATGTCTTCATGTTTACCCGCTACTTTTGAGTTGGAAAATATAATAAAACATATACTTTAATGCAATTTAAAAGTGAAATTGACGGCGTTCTCTGGCCGCCATCTTGTCTTTTTGCATTCTCTCCCATTTCACCAACTCTGTTCTGATATAAGTAACCATTTGACACTGGTGCCAGGCATTCTACTTCTTGTTCCATACTAACGCTATTTTCGCCCGTATTTATATAAGGCTGGTCTTCACCCGTGTACTACAAGTACCGGGTGAATCGTTTATCTAATATTTGAGTAGCTTTTAATGAAAAGCTGTTATAATAAATCAACTCGGATAAAGTCAATTGGACCAGACCCTCAAATCTTGTTGCAGTTATTTATACAAAGTGCAGTGGCAGCTTTATATTTGCATTTCACTCTGCTAATAAATTGGCACTAAACGATACTTTTTTACCTACACACTGTTAACTATTTACATTTATTTTTAAACGACTGTGCAATACCCAAAACATGTTTTCAGGGATGATATTTTTCTGTTTTAAAGCGGATTTCCGTGGGTTTTTTACAGCCTGGGGGAAATTTTGATATAGGTGTAAATGGAGACTTGTCATCGGGATAATAATCTCGGCTTGATATCTGTTTTTGTTGTTGCCTGAAACCACTATCATTCCTGGTCTTCTAATGCAACTTTCAGTCAACCAATTCTCTCGGAGTTATTTAGGGCCCAATCAAGACGATGGCCATTGTTGTCAAGCTGTGAGTACTAGGACCTTTCAGCCCTAATGACCCTTCTCGGCTGTTTGAGTGACGTAGACCAGGGCGAGCTTACATGGCTTGATAGGCTTTTTCTATCAAAAATATTCACGAGAAATAAAGAAGCACTTCACCATAATAGAGTTCCCCACGGAACTATCACAACGCCTACTTTGACTAATAATAAATTTGAAGCTCTCTAGCTGTGCCTTATAACCTGGGTAATTCCACTTATCTCTTCCTTGCATGATCTCACAGAATGACCTAATTGATCTCCAGCCCAGCATGTAGGGACAGATTTAGCCAGGACCATCAGACTGATTATCTCCGGGTTATTCATAGTAGTTCTAAGTGCTACACTTTCTATTTGTAGCATATGAATACTTAAAACAATATATATATATATATATATATATATATATATATATATATATATTACCTCGGTATAAAGCCTCAGGCTAGCCGCAGGCTAGGGAGAAGGAAGCACATTCGGGTCCAGTAATTAGCATAAACAACTCACGATGGGAGGGACCAGACGGGATGGCCGAATGAGTTAGAGCGTCCGTCTCCCGTGCTGGTAGATCGTGGGGTCATGGGTTCGAGTCCCGGTCGAGTCAAACCAATGACTTTAAAATTTATACTTGTCGTTTCCTAGCCAGGCGCTTGGCATTATTAGGATAGGGCAAGGACTGGTGTGCTCAGTGTCAGGATAATGTGACTGAGTGGGATACCAGGTCATGGTGCCAGCGGCCTGGTTTCCCAGTGGGACAGCACTATAAAGTCGCCATGAGTGCGCACTGTCACAAGTCGGTACCCATCCTGATATGACCTTAGATGTTGCTAGGACGTAAAACAACAACAAACAAACAAACACAACGGGAGGACGTTCATTGAGTTGCTCCGGCAAAATTTGTCTACAACAAGCTAAATAACTGTAAGTAGTAATCCAAACTTTGGTTTAGCTTGTTTATGATGCATTATAGCATCTAGATTTGAAAGTTCTGAACTTTCTTAGGTCCATTTAGGATGAGATTAGTGTTTTTATAAATACGGGTAGAACAATGCATTGCTTTGTGTTACGAACCGAAACCTTTGCTCTATCGACACATGTTTACACACGGGTAGAGATGTTGGCATTGTCACATCTCCTGTGGAGATTCTCTCGGACCCTAATAGAGGGTGTTGGGGATGATCATGGGTTTCTTTTATAGACTCCCCAATATATATTTGAGGCGTACCTCCGAGTTTCGTAGCATTTTCTCCAAATTGCTGGCGCAGAAGCCGCGGGAGGGAGAAGTGTACGGAACAGAGAGCGTGGGAGGTCCGAGAGGCCTACCCCTCATATGGTTGGTTTCGATACCAGACACCTACGACAATACACTTAGCTTACCACGCCTGTACTGAGAACGGTGTAAATACGTTACTCAATACCACATAGATCCTCAACCCGGGTTAAACCTGGCGTCACTTTTGTGTTCACGTTGAGTTGATTCCGGTTTATAGTAACAAATTATTTGGTTACTGACTACTGATGGCTATGAAGCGAAACAAGCCCCCACCAGCAGCAGCGGCGGGTAATGCGCCCACGGGCTACGACTCGTCACCCGGGCTAACGGCACCGCCGTCCCCACAGCCTGGTGCAGACGTTCCGTCTGACAGGGAAAGTGACGACGGGGCCACTTATCTGGTAGACCTGGACGCCCGGATAAGCCAGATGTTGGAGTTAAAGCTACAACAGATCCACCCGAATGCGCGCCCGACTAAAGGCCGGTCTCTCCCTATCCTCGATTCGGACTGGGAGGACTTTTCCGATCCGGAGGACACTGACTCGGCGGACGAATTGGTTTGTCCAAAGGCGCCAAAACCTAAGAAATGCAAGAAAGCCGTCAGCTCGTCTGGTGACGAGTTCACCAAGGCAAGTAAAGCCAAGCGAGTCAAAAAGAGCAAGAAGAAGAGCAAAAAGAAGAAGAAACATTCTTCATCGGATTCCTATTCCGACTCGTCTTCCTCCGAGTCGGACTCCGACACAGAGAGAGTGGGAGTTTACGCCAAAATTGGCGGAAAAGTCCGCAAAAAGTGCGTAAAAGATAAGGCAAAGAAAGTATGCATGACAACTATGATGCGAGAGACGATTAAAGGGCATTTTAACACCTTTAAGCCAGCAGATGTTATTACAAAACTGACCAAGCAGATTTCGGGAATCAAAGGGATTCCGAACACGATAGTGAAGGAGATGGACTCAGGAGTCCATCTGAGTGACGACAGACGCAAGTTTGAAAATGTACTGTTCACCATCCATAAGGCGGTGTTAGGGGCGCTGACGTCAGTGGCACCCTTCGCTAATAGGATGCAAACAGAGAACAAATTCTCCTCGCTAGCTCGCTCTATGGATAAGAACATTGCGTTGCTTACTGCAGCTAGCAACTTCCTAAGCTACAGACGATACGAAAATGTCTTTAAGGCGGTCATGACAGACGCTGGGAAGGAAGTAGCGAGATCAAAGAAGATCACAGCCAACGATGGTAAAGAGTACATGTTGTTTCTAGCGCCAAAGCCAGTGAAAGGGAAGCCACTCGACAAGACGAAAATGTTCGGTGGCCAACTCCCTTACCTCTTTAAAGAGGTAGAGGCAGATGCAAAAAGTGGAAAGAACATGGAGACGAAACGGAAACCGGATAATTCTTCCAGGTTTTGTTGACCCTGGATGGATTTTCGGAACCGCCGGAGAGCAAGAGCGGGAAGGCCCGGCCCCTCCTACGGCTTCCAACCAAGGGGAAGGGGAAGAGGAGACGGACAGTCATTCGGGTGGAACGACGGGAACCGCCCGTTCAGAAGGGAGTACACACCCAAACAACCGTTCCCACGCCCAGGGAACAAATAGAAACTCCCACGCAGACTCCGACGCCAGTGCCAGCAGACATGGTGACAGAGGAAACACAAACAGATGTATGGAATTTTAATGCAGGGAATATAGCTACACAATTTCCTGAATGGTGTAAAATAACAAATGACACGGACATTTTGGACATAGTTAGGGGGATACTGATTCCGTTTACAAAAATTCCAAAACAGACACGAATTCCTTTCCCATATAAGTTTAATGAGATAGAAAGGGAAGCCTTAACAAACCAGGTGTCTCTTTTCGAAACGAAGGGCATTATAGAGCAGGTTAACCACATGCCAGGTGAATTTATTTCTAATATATTTTCCCGGCCTAAACCCAATGGAGAGATCAGAATGATTCTAGATTTAACTAAATTAAACGGGAGCATTGTGTGTATTCCATCAAGGTCAGAACAGATCTGACCTGTCACTGCCTGTGAAAGTACAACGTCTGAACACTTTGACTTCTGGATACTGAATGACTTTATTCCCCTCCAGGGCTCAAATCATAGCTGGCCAAACTTGTCCATGATGTCATCTCATTTGCATATATTACAAATGTGTCTAGACGTCTATTACGCATATATCACATCCCCCCCTCAAAGTATTTCTGAGACATGAGAGCATTTGTGGGCCATCACTTCGGGCCCTATCCTCCAATCTGTCCATTCAGATATGGCGTTCTGCTTGCTTGTCTGTCAGTGGTCCGATCCTGTCTCGGTCAGCGAGCGCGATGGACATATTGGCGAAAACCTTTTGCGCTTCTTCGCCAGCGACGTGAAGAAAGATGCAGCATTGCACTCGTTCTGTCTTCAATATGACACCTGCAGCAGTGGCGTATATGTCATAATCTCTGATCCATGTTTTCCAGTTCGATCTTGCGTTGTTGCTGAGGACAAGCTGACCTGGCGGCCTAAGGCCCGGCAGTGTGTTAGCGGATGGCATTGTTCCTCATCTGACACCATGTGAAAGTACAACGTCTGAACACTTTGACTTCTGGATACTGAATGACTTTATTCCCCTCCAGGGCTCAAACCATAGCCGGCCAAACTTTTCCATGATGTCATCTCATTTGCATATATTACAGACGTGTCTAGACGTCTAGACGTCTAATACGCATATATCACACTGCCCAGCTGAGTAGCACGTAACCTCCCAGACGGGGTGGCCACGAGCCATGGGTGGAACAGTCCACCATCGCGATTGTTCTTGTTAGCGTGTTTCCACCTGTCGATACTTCTTATTAACAGGGGTCAGCATAGCCAGTACCACCCCGATGTGGTCGTGGGGTTCATGATGACTACTACAATAAATTTCTGTTAAAGCTGCATAGTCCGTTTGAAAATATCAAATTTTCAAAACCAGAACCCTACATATCCAACTTTGATGCTGGTGCAGTCGTTGAACATGTGGTGCTCCTTTGCTATGCTGCTTTCCTAGAAAATGGGTAAATAAAACTTATGTTCAGCATTTTGTTGCGCATACCAGAATTACTTAGATATGATTTAACTTCAAATATGGAATGGTTTCACTTCAAATATAAGCAAAGTTAACCCTTTGAAATAAGAGTTTCTTGAAGCTAAAGTAAAGTAGATCATAACGATCAACCTAATACATTTATCTTTAAAAATAATTGGCCGAAATTCAAAATCTGCGAATCATGCCAGTTTAAATTTGGACAGTATCACTTGATTGTTGAGGTTTTGTTCAAATTGAATACACCAATCTTTGCTGTATCCCTCTAAACGAACACCACCACTAGAACAATATCAGTAGAACAGACCAGACCTCCTGGTTTCCTATTAGCTGTATTCATGAATATATAAATATTTATATAGCTATAAAACTTTACTTTTAACGTCTGACCGCAATGAATATTCAATCACCCTATCCACGTCTGCCTCTCTTTTAAATCTATTTTTCTTAAAAAGGTGAATCCAAAATCTAAATGTGTCAATCTTTTTTGTTATCAAATATATATATAAGCCATATGCAAGGTTATCTCGAACATAATTTCGCGAGCATTAGGTTCTAACGATTTATTACACCACCAAAGCTGAACGGCGTCGTTTTCGCCACAGTATGTTGGTTGGTTGGTTGTTAGAGTTTAGCGTCCTGGCAACATCTAATGTCACAACATCAGGACGGGTACCGACTTGTGACAGTGCAGTGTTTGTATAGAGTCGGAGTATTTGACTTTCGTCGGATATTCACGTATTTGTCGGATAAAGTCATATAATTTGGCAGTATTTTTGGACGAATCCGTCGGATTTTGTTTACATTCCTTGTTCAAAACCTAATTTGAATGTCCTAAATTTGTTGGAATGCTAATGAAATAAGTTACTTTATTCAGAATATATATTGTTGTTTGTCTGACAGCTTAGTTTGTTTATATTTTAAGTGCTGGAGGAAAACTAAGATTTGGTTGCACAAAAGTAGGATTTTTATTTCTGCCTTGGTACAAACACTGCAGTGCGCACTCATGGCGACTTTATAGTGCTGTCCCACTGGGAAATCCGGCTCCCAGCACCATGACCCGATATCCCACTCAGTCACATTATCCTGACACTGAGATAACCAGTTCTTGCCCTATCCTATTAATGCCAAGCTAGGAAGCGACAATTATCAATTTTGTACGCCATTGGTTTGACTCGACCGGGAATCGAACTCCCGATCTCCCCCAAGGGAAGGAAGCCTGCGCTCTACCGATTCAGTCACCGTGCCCGGTCACTCCTAATGCTACCCGTTTGACCGGTACTACTTTCAATTTGTGTTTCTAACTATAATAAATATAATTTTGTTAAATTGTTTTTAACTATAATAAATATAATTTTATTTTTATTTTTTGTTTATGTACCCTCCTGGACACGGTGCCCAGGGGCGGCCTCTGCACCGGGTACCTCCGGCGTACATGTGGGTACAGGGCTTATTTATTGCAGACTGATAACAAACTAGGCGAGGCAGTGTCTATCTCGGTGTTTGTTACAGGAGTCCTACGTCATTGAATATATTTTAGCTAAACATTTAGACTTTCACCTGGGAATCATGAAATTTGATTGGTTGGTTGTTGGGAGTTTTACGTCCTGGCAACATCTAAGGTCATATCAGGACGGCTACTGACTTGTGACAGTGCACACTCATGCCAACTCTATAGTGCTGCCCCACTGGGATACCCGGCAATGAAATGAAGACATCAAATTGTCTGTGATTGAAATTGTCCCTGCTTAGTCAATGAACGTAAAAAGAAAAAGAAAATTGTTTTAGAATGTCATTTGGTGGTGGCAGTGGAAAGAACTACTAGATTATATGCTCCTAGTATATGCTCCGCAGAAAATGTCTATTGTGGTAGTTTGGTGGTGGTGTTTTGGGGGTCTTTTTTCAGGTAGGGGTAAGGGACAGTTGAACTTAAGTTTACTATGGGATGATTTGTCTGTTGACATCGCAAATGGGCATTGCCCTATCGGGATGGTTCATCAAGATATCCATAAAAGACAATTGTAGCTTTCCCATAACTGTGAAGAGTAATGTCCACATAGTCATTAGCTATCATGCCATAGCTGCTTCCCTTTGTCCATTCAATAAGGTGCATTAGTGAACCACCACATAATGTTCAGTCGTTGGTATTTTGTCCGAAACAGCATCATCTGAAGAACTACTGGAATGTTTATCAATTGTTCTAGCAAGTTGGAGTTTGTCTGCTTTCCTGAATATGTTGTTGGCTTCAAAGAGGGCTGGAGGAAAATGACAAAGTTCATAACTGAGGGCCTCCTCCAAAGAGACCTCCCCTGCTCTCGAAATGACAAGAAGCTTCCGAAACAACAGAGCATGGTCTATAGTGCGATAGTGCGCAAATACTGACTGTCTTGTCATTTTGTTCAATGACTGTTTTCCCGACTGATTGAAAAATCATCAACATTCACGTCATCTTTTGCAACGACTCCAGTTACAATATTTCGCAAGCTGGGATTCACTGAGAACGGTGTGCACGATTCAATTTTTCTTTAATCTTTGCTAGGTCTAGCTGCTCCCGTATCCAATTTTTTGGGGGTAAGGCCATTATTAATCATATATTGACCCGTCTATAATGAGAAAAAAGCTATTCATTTTGAGACAGTTATCAGCGGATTATTAAAAAAACTCTAATTTTGGGTCGATAGCACTTAACCATTCTCTCGCTGTAAAGTGTAAAAAGACCCTTGCAACATGTGGCTAGTGCAGGTCCTGCTACCCACCTCCTACTCCCCCCACCCCCACCCCACCCCTTCAGTCCCATCATAGCAGTTGGTGACTGATGGTGGCTTAATGCCGTGTCAGAAACAAAGGCCGCGGGGAATGGGAACAAAGTTATTGCGATAGCATTTTCACAAGATAATTAATGTGAAGTCACATTTGCAGCGATAAAAAAAACCTGCAAGCACAAAAAAACTGCTAACCTGCTGTGAGAACATATACATAACAACTCTTTAGCCTGATGTTTGGCATTACTAGGATAGGGAAAGGAGCAGTGGAATGAGGAAGACCAATTGTCTGTGATTGAAAAACATGTTCTGCTTAATCAATGAACGTACATTTTTTTTATTTAGAAAGAAGTTTTGTTGTAAAGCCTTTCATTTTATGGCAGTGGAAATTACTATATTGGATAGCCGTTCACTGTGCGTGCTCAATTGCTCCATGTGTTCTGAACGTGGGAGGGGGGGTGGTCCTTAAGGGCAGTTGGATTTATGAGAAAGTTATTAATTTTGACGATAGATGCTCCCTGATGCAATCACCCTATCCACACCTTCCTGTCTATGTGGCTCCTTGCCTGAGAGCTCAGTGCAAACTACTACTACACTCGTCCCTCTGGAATTGTAAGGCTTTTAAATGGTTTACGGCCGTAACACATTTAGCACACACACAGGCAATGCACTTACATATACTCAGGGTAGGTTCACAAACCATACAATGCGTAGCTTATACTAGATAAAAGATTCACCCGGTACTTGTAGTACACGGGTGAAGGACACCGTAGTGTAAATACGGGCGAAAATAGCTTTAGTATGGAACATGAAGTAGAAACTGTGACTCCAGTATCAAATGGCTACCCATATAGGCACAGAGTTGGTGAAATGGGAGAGAATGCAAAAAGACAAGATGGTGGCCGCAGAACGCCGTCGATTTCACTTTAAAATCTTATTAAACTAGATATTATATTATATTTTTCAACTCAAAAGTAGCGGGCTATCAATAAGACATATGTAAAGAATAATTGTTGCTTCTTAGATTGTGAAATTAGGCTCTCAATTTGTTAACCCGCTTTTTCGACCGTTTTTATATAGGGTTGGTATTCACCCGTGTACTGCGACAGCGAGTACCGTGTGAATCCTTTATCTAAGCTTATACATGATCTTGGTTGTGGAACCAGTGTCATTGAGGTGATGCAAATTGGAAATATTACGCATAGAGCATAATTCAAAGTCAAACCCTACACTAATTTCCATTCCTGGTCTAGCGTTATAACCATTAGACTCTAGGCTCCCTGATGCAATCGTGGTAACCTGTCTCTACGGCTCTTTGCCTGAGAGGTCAGTGCAGACTATTGCAGCAGTAAACATAGCCAATATTGCCAGTATATCCTTGTCACTGTCATCCCCGGCATTTATCGGGCGATATTGGAAGAAATACACAGGGAAATAGATGATTCCCATGGGGCATAGGCTCTCAGCTGATACCTGGGTAGCGGGTCAACTGTGTAACAGAGCTAAGTGTGTTTAGAGTTATTATTAAATGCAATGATTATTTGAACCTTGAACCTTCCCGTGCATAAATAACAAAGAATTGAACAAATTAAGAAAGTGACCATCAGTGTGTGATGTCCTGGCTTTTTTCTTTTGCCAGAAATATAAACATAAATAGCAACTAGTACATGAATTAGTAACTTTCGACTTATCTAGCTCGACATATCTAGCTCAAAATCTGAATAGTTTTAGAATTATCTAGACCTAAATACAGATAATGTTAATTTTGTCAACAAGACTTGCTTCGTTGGTTTGCACGCAATGACTGCTGAACCCGACCCAGTGTCTAGCTGTATGTGATATGAACCGTCATCAATAATGAACCATCTATGTGCATCAAAACGAATGTGTGTGTTTATTTATTGGGGTTTTCGCAAAAAGACCCTGTTGCCTTACAACGATCTCAAATTGATTGTGATGGTTATATTTTATAGTTGTTATTGTTTACTCCAATAAATTGTTTACTCATTAAAATATTGTTGTTGTTGTTGTTGTTGTTATTCTAAGCCCTTAGTTGTAAAGGATCGAAGGCCCGAGTTGTGCACTGCAGGAACCAAGCTTTAAAGAACAGCTTTCAACCTTGTCATAAATAATGAAAACATGAGTTAAATAAGAAAAACGTGACCATCAAAGCAACTGATCCTACACATCCAACTTAGATATAAGTGCAATCATTAAACATGTATTGTTGCATAAAAGGGAATACTACGTCAACATAATTGAACCTGTCACTGTCACTATGACAGGTTCTATTGAATTTATGTAGCCTATGATGTCCAGAATTTCAACTCACACGTCAAAAGTAATGTTATATGTTTCCACTTCAAATATCGCCTTAGTTACTCTTTTAAGATAAAAGTTACTTCAAAATAAATTAGAGTAGATTTTAGCGATAAAGTATACATACATACATACATACATACATACATACATACATACATACATACATACATACATACATACATACATACATACATATAATATATATTATTTTTAAATATTTAAGAAATGGCCAAATTCAAAGCGGTTAGACTATTCTACTCGAATTAATATATAACAACCATATAGATGAACGGTGACGGAAAACAAGGTCACGGTAAAAACCGTTGTTATTTACTTGTATTTACAGTGGTACATGTCAATCATATAAGCTCAGCACCGGTCGGGATAGCCGAATCAGTAAGATCGCTGTCAGGCTTCCCATGTGGAGGTCGTGAACCCTGACCGAGTCAAACCAATGTCATACATACTTAATGGATACTTGTCGCTACCGAGCCTGGCACTTGGCATTAATAATAATAGCATAGATCAAGGTTGCTAGGACGTAAAACAACAACAAACAAACAACAAACAAACATCAAGGACTGGTTGGCTCAGTATCAGGATAATTTTATCGAATGGCATATCAAGTCATAGTGCCATCGGCCCAGTCTCCCTATGAGGCTGCACTATAAAGTTACCATGAATGCACACTGCCACAAGTTGGTACCCATCGTGATGTGACTTCAGATATTGCTAGGATGTAAAGCCCCAACAAAGAACACACTATAACCTTAGCAGCAGTAACCCTGCCTGGTGTGAATATTGAGCCGTATGTTGCTTGTGCTATGAAGTATGTGGGTCAAACTATGATCCACATCCCACTTTGCAAATGTAACAAAAAATGGTATTTGAACAGGACAGGTCCAACATAATGGTATTGCTGCTGCTGTAAACATACCAACAGACTATCTATCTGCTACTGAAATGCAGACAATCAAATAACTTATCAGCAGCTACTGCTTGGTAAGACAACACCAAAACTACAGCTGGCCAGCATTGAAAACAAGCCTGGGTACCCGGGCTTACATGCTATGGACAGTATAAATACAGCCTCAATAAAAAAAATAAAAAATAAAATAAAAAAAGAGAGGGACCTTTTTAAACTGGTTTTGTCCACTCTTGCTCTATATGTATTATGCTCAGTAGCTGGGCCCATTGATATTTATTTATTTACCAGACTTTCTGTCCGTCTGTCTAGCTGTCGCTCTGTCTTTGTCTGTTTCCGCTCTGTCTGTATGCGTGTCTCTCTTCTCTTAAAAATATAAATTCTCTACAAATTATAACTAGTCATAATGATCGTAATAATTATGAATAACTAAAGTTGTTTTGGTATGTTACAACCCATTAAAGTATTAACATTAAAAGAAAATTGTGGGGTTTTTGTGGTTTTTTTTGCTGGCTGGATTAATGCTCATTTGTTTTGTAATGATACAAATGTCTCATATGCAGATGTAATGGTGCGACTGTGGGAGGGTGTGTGTAATATAATAAGAAATGATTACAGCACTGATTAGTTGTTTTTATCCTGCTGTTGTGGTGGCTATATTTATTATTTATAGGTGACATTACATTGAAGATACACATGGAATGTTTATTATATGCTGATCATATTTCCTGATTAAAATAGACATGTAAATCCATAGGTCAATTAAATACTGGGGGGGGGGCTAGTTTCATGTTTCAGTATCCTATTTGTGCGGAAGGTCGGGAGTTCGAATCCGAGCCGAGTCAAACCAATGACTTACCAATTTGATACTTGTCGCTTCCTAGCCTGGCGCTCAGCATTACTAGGGTAGGACAATGAATGGTTAGCTCAGTATCAGGATAATGTGTCTGCATGCGATATCCGGTCATGGTGCTGGCAGTCTGATCTTGTAGTGGGGCAGCACTATAAAGTCACTATGAGTGTGCACTGTCACAAGTCGGTGCACGTCCCGATATTAAAATATATGTTGTTATGACGTAAAACCTCAACAAATAAATAAACGAAGCATCCTATTTGAACCGAAAGGCATGGCCGACTAAGTAAGAAAACTCAATTCCCCTGCAGGTCTTAAGTTCATTCCTTGGTCGAGTCACTCTAAAGGCTTACAAAATTGTTACTTTCTCGCTTCATTGCCTGTTGCTTTACATTACTAGAAGCGGATAGGGACTGGGCGACTCTGCATCAGAATAATGTGACTGGAGTGGAATATCCAGTCATGGTGCCAGCAACAGCAGGATAATCCAGTGGGCAGCACTTTTATAAAGCCGCCATAGGTGTACACTATCACAGTCATCAGTTGGTGTTCTGTCCTAATATAATCTTAGATTTTTTGTTAGGGTTTGGGTTTTACGTCCTAGCAACATCTATGGTCATATCAGGACGGTACCAACTTGTGACAGTGCGCACTCATGGCGATTTTATAGTGCTGCCCCACTGGGAGACCAGGCCCTTGGCACCATGACCCGATATCCCACCCAGTCACATTATCCTGACACTCAGCTAACCATTCCTTTCCCTATCCTACCTACACTCACAGGAACTAGGAGTACCTCAAGGCAGCATACTGGCCGTGACCCTTTTCGGGGTCAAGGTCAATGGTATTGTTGCTGCTGTAAAGCGGGGGGGGGGGTCTCCTGTAGTCTTTTCGTGGACAACTTTGTTTTATATTACAGCGGTGTTAACATGAATGTCAGAGAGACAGCTACAACTAAGCATAAATGGGATCCATCGATGGTCAGTTCTGAACGGATTCAAATTTTCCAAGACCAAAACAGTCTGCATGCACTTCTGCCTGCTGCATAGAATGCATGCGGAACCGGAGCTGACCCTTGACGGGGATCCCATTAAAGTCGTTGAGAAAACCAAATTTCGACACAAAACTGTCTTTCGTGCCACATATAAAGTACATGAAAACAAGATGCCTGAAAGCGCTAGATATTCTGAGGGTGCCCGTCCACCTCAGAGTGGGGAGCGGACAGAGATGTTCTGCTCTCCGTATACAGAACCTTGGTTCGGTCACTAGTGGATTACGGCAGCATAGTATACGGTTCCACAAGGAAATCATATATTGGGCTGCTAGACACGATCCACCACCAGGGACTGCGCCTGGCCCTTGGAGCCTTCCGCACCTCATCGGTTCAGAGCCTCTACGTCGAAGCCAATGAACCATCACTTAACAACAGGAGAATCAAAATGGCCATGCAATATGTAGTCAAGATAAAAACTAATGCATTGAATCCTGCACACAATTGTCTATTCGAGCAACATGACGAATCCAGGTATGAAGCCAGGCCGAATTACATCCGGTCACTGAAGCTCCGAAGGAAACCTCATTTGGAGGCCTTGGGCGTGGATTTGGACATGTTGGAGGATGCCAAAGTCCCAGAACATCCCCCGTAGTCGTTGAGGAAGCCATCGGTTATCCTCCGACTCACGGAACTGAGGAAGTCTGGGACACATCCACTCAAGTACCAAGGACTGCATGCAGAGATTCAAGGCCAGTTTGCAGACCATCTCTCCATATACAGTGATGGTTCGAAAGACCAAAGCCGGGTAGCTGCTGTGGCAGTCTGCCGATTGGAAAAATATGGCATACGCTTGCCCGATCAGAGCTCGATTTTCACTGCGGAAGCCCGAGCACTCCTTCTCGCGGAATGTATCGAGGTATCCAACCACACTAACTATGTTATATACAGTGATTCGTTCTCTTGCCTCCTGGCTGTTGCTGGACTGAAAACAAATCACCCTATTCTAACAACGGTCATTTATAAAATGAACCAACTCATTAATAAACTTAAAGAAATTGAATCATCTGTGGGAAAACCAACACAGACTCATGCGGGAGGTCGGCGGGACTAAGTGGTCCTTAGCCACTGCCGTATTGGCCACTCGTGGCTTACACATGCTTTTCTGCTCAAGGGGGAACCTCCCCCTGAATGTATTGGGTGTCAGTCCCCACTGACACTCAAACACATTTGACTAAGTTGTGTTGATTTTTTGGCCCTGCGCCAACAATTCTACACTGCAGACAGTATGCATGACCTTTTTTACTAAAGTAAAACAAGAAAACATGTTACCCTTTTTTAGGGCAGCTGGACCGTACCACCTCATATAATTTACTAAATAAATTCTATCAATTATTAATAAAACTTTTCTTTTTCTATGGGAATTTGTTTCCCTTGACCACAAATATATGATTGTGAGCTTTCTAATTTAATGAGTGTCTATTGGCACATAATAAGTCATTGGTTTGACTCGGCCGTGAATTGAACTCCCGACCTTGCATATGGGAGGCCTGTGCTCTACCGATTCGGCCACCACGTCCGGTATACAATCTTAGACATTGCTAGCACACTAGACCCCAATAAAGAAACAAGTTTCCTATTCGGTGTTTTTCGGAACCTTTAGTCAGAACAGTTGGGCATTAATGTTTAGTGATGACTGGGTATAATATGTTTTTTTTTTTATACAAATTACACAGAGGTGTCCCCACTGCTCTGGCTATTGCCGTGCGTATATGTCAGCTGGCTAGTTTCATGCCAGGCCTGACACTCCGAATGCACCCCAACATCCCCATCTACACCATTTCACCCGACATGTATTACATGAATACCTATTGAGAGATTTAAATTAAATGCTCTCCACATGATGAGAGTTAAACACTGATTGGTATGGACAGAAACAACAATTGAGATTTAAACCCAAAACACTGTATTCTTTGCAAAGAAGATTTATGTTCTTTGATGATGCCAAGACCTTAAACAAGAGTAAAGCCCCAGTCAGACCTCACCGCATTGAGGAACCGGACAGAAACCGGACACTGTCCAGTGAAATATATGGCAATGTACGGTTTATATACGGTTGGCATCCGGTGTGTCCGTTTTGTGTCCGGTGGTGTCCGGTGTGTATGGTAGCAAGTTTTGAACATGCACAAAACTTGTACCAGACACTGCCGGACTGAGGTGTACGGTTGGTGTCCGTTTTGTCCGGTTCATGTCCGTTACCCATCTGTTACGTCTCCGGTTTGCTTCCTGCCCAGTCCGTTGATGGTGTTGTTTTTTTGTTGTTTTTTTTTGTTATTGCGAGAATTTGGTCAGTATATGTTTTCAGCGCGTCCGTGAACAATCCGGTACGTCCGTTTGACATTCAGTTTTCGTCCGGTTAGCGTCCGGTGGATATTCGTTAATGTACATTTTGATACCAAACACCACCGGACTAGAAAATTCTTTGTCCGGTGGTGTCTGGTACTCAGTCCGGTACGGTCTGACTGGGCCTTTAAGGACTAAACAGTACGGACATGAAGCTTGAAATTGAAACCCCAAAAGCTGTGCTCTTCGCAAAGGAGATGTTGTTTACATCTTTGACCTTGCTAGGATGTTAAGCCCCAATAAAGAAAGGATCACTAATCCCATTAAACAAACAAGCTTCCGTTTCACCATGCTTCTTAAGACCTTTAGTCGGAGCAGGTGAGAATTACAATTTGGTGATGACTGGGATTATTGTGTTTTCTGAGAATTGTGTGCTGTTGAAAGAGTGAATGTCAACACTTGGGGCGAGATGGTATAGGTGGGGGAAGTTGGGGCACACCCAAATGTCAGCCCTGGCATGAAACAAGACAGCTGACATATATTCCCCGGCAATAGCCACGACAGTGCAGACACCCTTTGTTGTTGGTATTTTTTAATTTAAAAAAAAGGGAGGGGGAGTGATGGGTGGTAAAAGAACCAAACAATAGGCACCACCTGAACAACATACATTTACCCAGGCCGCATGCACATATTGCAGAGGTTTAAAATTGAACGTTCAACACAGTATGAGAGTTAAACACGGAATGCTGTGGTGTATTAATGAAACTTGAGATTTAAACCCAGAGCGCTGTGCTGTTATGGCCCTGTCACACTACGACGTCAAAGTAGGGAGAACGTGAAAAACGTCGAACTTCTCGGCATAGTATGCAAATTTGGGCACAAGTTGAACGTGGATGCAGCGTAGTGGACGAGAGAGTAATGGCGGTAAAGCGTAGTGATAGCATCATTCAACGAGAGAGGACAACGTAATTACGCTCAGGGAAAGTTATGTACATTATTCCATCGCCAGAACTATGTTGCTTTACATCATGAAACGGTGGCAGAACGGTAAACGTACGTTGGACGTCTGTTAGGCGTGCGTTTTCCCGACGTTTTCATGACGCGGACTACACGTTCCCGCCACCTTTAATGTGGGTCAACGTAATTCAACATAATGCAACGTAGTGACCAGCGTTTCATTGACATTCACTGAACGTGTACAGAACATACGCCGAACGTAAACCCTTACGTTCTAGTTACGTCAAAACTTTGACGTGTGCCGACGTAACACGACGTAACGTGACGTAGCTCGACATCAGTCTAACGTCATTCTGACGTCATCATAATGTAATCCAACATACGTCAACGTAATGACGAAAAATCACCACGTCAGGCGTACGTTGGCTCGGTACGTTGTAGTGTGACAGGGGTATAAGCGAAGGACATTTTTTTCAGCTTCGGAATGCTTCTCACATGATGCTATGCAAGCTGGAGGCAGCCATAAACTAGATGTATCACACACAATGAATTTAGAATTGATACCTATCGTTTCCTTGCCTGGCGCTCGGCATTCATAGGATAAGGCAAATACTGGTTCGGTCAGAGTCAGGATAATGTGTCTGAGTGGGATATTGGGTCTTGGTGCCAGCAGCCTGATCTCCCATTGGTACCCGTCCTGCTAAGACCTTAGATGTTGCCAGGACGTAAAACTCCAACAACCAAACAACCAGATGCATCACATGTGATCCACATGTAAATAAATGTACTGACAATTTCCTGTGAAACCTGACTTAGTCGGATACTCAGAAGCCATGGCCCATTTATGGTTTGCATGATTAATGAGACTACCGGACGCGGTGGTTGAATCGATAGGAGTGCAGGCTTCCCGTGCGGAAGGTCGAGAGTTCGAATCCTGGTCAAACCAATGACTTTTATAATTGATAGTTATTGTTACTTAGCCTAACCTAGCTCGGCATTAATATGATAGCGCAAGGACTAGTCAGCACAGTATCAGAATAATGTGATTATGTGGGATAACGGGTCATGGTGACAGCGGCCTGGTCTACCCAAGGCCAGTGGGACAGCACTATAAAGTCGTCATGAGCGTGCACTGTCGCAAGTCGGTACCCTTCCTGATATTACCTTAGATGTTGCTAGGATGTAAAACCCCAACAAACAAACAAAATCCCGGATCAGATTAATACCGCCTTTGGATGACATCGATTGACAAACACTAATAAAAAATAGTTATAGTTATTCATTGCACACAGAAACAGAATGCAAATATGCATCGAACAAATACTCTCTTGAACGGTCCAACCGACCCCTCTGATCTTAATTTTTAAGGCAAAATTTGGCAGCAGCAAACGGGCTGCTTATAAACAACCTTCAAGCCTTGATAGTAGCCGTACCTTCCTGCAGACAGCAATGCACACCCATGCTGCTCAAGCTACCTCAGGCACACTAAACCAGACCAGTTGTTCAGGTTCCCAGAATTTCCAGATTCCATTGTCATAGTATTTATATAAAATTGCATTATATGTCACACATAGAGCTGGCTTTTAAAATGGTGTAGGCTTTCGGCGCCTGTACCTGAGAGTGACAGTGATGGGGAGGTGTTCAGTGACGTGGGTGTTCAGAGATCCGATAACCACCCATTAATCATCACGCACAATTAAGACAGATCGGTTTCCGGTTCTTTATTTTTTTAAGTGCCAACGGGAAGGAGTAAAAAAGAGGAGGCTCTGACTAGCAACAATAAAAGAAGAAAAAAGATACCCTCCATCTTCCGCTTAGTACTGACGTCGTCGGCATTGTTTGCTATTGTCATTGATTGATTAGTTATGGGTTATTAGCGCATTGAAGTCTTCTAGATTGTTTGCTATTGTCACTGATTGATTAGTTATTGGTTATTAGCGCATTCAAGTCTTCTAGATTGTTTGCTATTGTCAGTGATTGATTAATTATCAGTTATTAGTGCCTTCAAGTCTTCTAGATTGTTTGCTAATATCACTGATTGATTACTTATCAGTTATTAGCACATTGAAGTCTTCTAGATTGTTTGCTATTGTCACTGATTGATTAATTATCGGTTATTTGCACATTGAAGTCTTCTAATATCACTGATTGATTACTTATCAGTTATTAGCATATTTAAGTCTTCTAGATTGTTTGCTAATATCACTGATTGATTACTTATCAGTTATTAGCACATTGAAGTCTTCTAGATTGTTTGCTATTGTCACTGATTGATTAATTATCGGTTATTTGCACATTGAAGTCTTCTAGATTGTTTGCTATTGTCACTGATTGATTAAATATCGGGTATTAGTACATTGAAGTCTTCTAGATTGTTTGCTATTGTCACTGATTGATTAATTAGCGGTTTTTAGCACATTGAAGTCTTCTAGATTGTTTGCTATTGTCACTGATTGATTAATTATCGGTTATTAGCACATTGAAGTCTTCTAGATTGTTTGCTATTGTCACTGATAATACAGGGAATAACAATATATAACCAACAATATGGTGCATTGAATTGTGAAGTGTGTCTGTGTGTTTTACAATTATTTGGCTGTCTGTCTAGTACTATGGAACTATATGATCAGAATTTACTAAGTATATCTGACCTGTCATATCATATCGAGTATTAAGTTGCACAGCCTAGCTAGTATCTAACAATCAGTTGCAATAGAGATTTAGTTAAGAGATTTAGGCTAATTCAGCACTGCTACGTAACTTGCAGTTGTCAGATGTGATACAGAGATGGGAATGGAGAAGGGACGTGGTGGCTGAATTGGTAGAGCGGAGGCTTCCTGCACGAAATGTTGGGAGTTCGAAAACCCGGCCCAGTCAAACCAATGAGTTACAAAATCTATACTTGTCGCTATCTAGCCTGGCGCTTGTCATTGCTAGGATAGGTCATGGTGCTGGCAGCCTGGTCTCCCAGGGGGGAAGCATTATAAAGCCGCCATGAGTGCGCACTGTCACAAGTCGATACCTATCCTGATATGTATAACCCCAGGATGTAAAACACCAACAAGCAATACAAACAGAGATGAGAATGATATCAAAGTGGAGATTTTTTTTTTTTTGGTAAATATTTTTATTCATCTGAATACATATTTTGTCAGTGCCGGGGCACTGGTCTTCCAGCCGTTGGAGTGGTCGCATTTCATCTATACATAGTGGAAGTGGAATGTGTTGCATTGTGTGCAGCACAACCCATTCTGACATAAAAGACTTATTACTGAAGGAATACGAATATGTATATAACTCATTTTGTCCAAAAGTCTACTTAGTACCCGAATTGACGTGATTGGACACAAAATTAATTTTCATCAAAAGTAATTTCCATACATACCTTTGTTAGCAATACATTGCTCATTGTGCTACTTGCGAGGTTAGTGGCAGCATACAATGTTTACATGTACCAAACCTGGGAGTCCAAGTGTTATGAATCAAATACTCCCTCTTCCGTAGAAAGGTCTTCAATAGAGGTATTTTGAGAATTTAATGAGTTTTTTATATTTATTACATCCGTTGATTAAGGAGAGGACATTTCAATCGTGGCCAATTGGTCTTCCTCATTCCACTGCTCCTGGCCCCATCAAAGTAATGCCACACAGCAGGCTACGTAGCGACAAGTATTACATTTCTTTTTTAAGTCATTGACTCGCCTCGACATTATCTGACTCGCCTCGGATTAAAGTTGCATGGTCCGATGAAATATATTTTCCAAAACCAAAGCACTTACCTACATTTAATTCTATTTATCTAACTTAGTGATTGGTACATTAACTAATGATTTGGGACAGCATACACAGAATAATCAGTGAATTTACTACCTCATTCATCCCTGTGGACATCTACTAGACAGGGAGGCTGTTAATAACACTGAGTGTTAACCAATGAGGACCTTTCATGAGCCAATTCTCTCGCTATACACTTGGTGGCAGCACCCGTTCCCGGTCCAAGTCGGCCATCATGGTTGGATAGAAGGGTGTAGGTGTGTGTGTGTGTGCTGGTGGTGTAGGTGTGTGGTGGTGGTGGTGTAGGTATGTGTGTGGTGGTGGTGTAGGTATGTGTGTGGTGGGGGTGTAGGTGTGGTAGGTGAGTGGTGAGGGTTTAGGTGTGTGGTGGGGTTTATGGATGTGGTGGTGGTGTAGGTGTGTGGTGGTGTATGTGTGTGTTTGGCGGTGTAGGTGTGCGGTGGGGGGGTAGGTGTGTGTGGTTGAGGTGTATGTGTGTGTGGTGAGGGTGTAGCTGTGTGTGTGATGAGGGTGTAGGTGTGTGTGGTGTAGGTGTGGTGTGTGTAGTGGGGGTGTAGGTGTGTGGTGGGGGTGTACGGGTACTGGGGGTCTGGGTATGTGTTGTGGGGTGCAGGGGGTATAGGTGTGTGTGGTAGGGGTTTAGGGCTGTGGTGGGGGTGTAGGTGTGTGGTGGGGGTTTAGGGATGCTAAAGATTGTGAGGTGCTGCTCTGCAAGACACCCCTACACCTCCACCACAAACCACATACACCCCCACCACACACACCATCAACCCCCACCACACACACCATCAACCCCCACCACATCCCTAATCCCCGACCACACCCATACACACCTACCACACACCAAAGCATACAGAGACCGGCATGGTGCGTCATCTGACGAGAGAGTCATGCAAACTGAAAGGTCCGCATTAGCTAAATCTCGTGACCTGAATAGTATTTCCGTCATTCCCAGTACCATATATGGCTTTAGTCAGACATATAATGGGAGTTTGATGGCACCCCACCTAACCACCCACAGCTGGGTGCTTACCCACTCCTCCTCCCCCCCCCCCCCCACACTCTCTCTCTCTGACACTGATACAAGCCTCTAGCCTCCCTTCCACACACCCATCCACACACCCATGCCTGGCAATTACCCCTCCCCCCAACCCCTCAATTCCCACCATCACCCACAGTGGATAGTTCTGGGAGTGTGCTAATTGGATACACACCACATAGACAACCGCCCCCCCCCTCCCCACCAACACACACACACAATCACAGGGCACAGTGTGTGTGAGGGAACAGGGGTGGGGGTGGGCAGATGACACTTATTAAGTGGATGAACCTGACTTGGCCAGCAGAAAATGATAGGGGACCAGACTACCTACACATTACTAGGTCAACTCACATCACGTGACCATCATGATATGGCAATCTGGGGCATAGCTACAGGACTTTTGGCAAGCTTGCTGAAATTATATTGTGTATTTTCAGTTCAAATTTGTCAAATCTAGCCACTTTCCATCAAAGTTACTCCGGAATATTAAATAGCAGGTTATGAATGTCAACCTAATACATTTATCTCAAAAAGGAGGCAAAAATTTGAAAGCCATCGGACTATGCAACTTTAATCTTCGACCTCGCACATATGACGCAAGTGCTGAACTGTTTTGGCTATTTTGAAGGGGTAAAAAAGTAAATTTTAATCCTTGTCCAGACAAATTTTAAATGGTAAATTTTAGTTGAATTGGTACGTCAAGTAAATTTCATCCATTAATGTATTTAATGATATTATTCCCTTAGGACTATTTCCCTCATGTGCTCTCAACTTATCCTAAACTTGTACACTTTTATCACATATTTTTCTACCTATACCTAGTAATGTTTCTTGGTCTGTCTCATAGCTGTACGAATTTGTATCGTACATTCTCAGGTGAATATACACCACGACAAAGTTATTTATGTTGCCTCCGACGTCATACTAGTGTGATCTATAATAGAGCAGGTGGGCAGCAATGAAGCAGTGGCCTTTGCCGAGCCGAGCTGCCCCACTCGGTACCCGTACCACAGGTAATGGAGCAATGTGTGGGGTGCAGGATATGAAAGATAGTTCCATTCCTGGTAGTTCCCTGCTGTTATTCATCCAACCTATTTTGTTGTTCTTTTCTGGGTAGTTTTTGCATTTTATTTGTTATAGGACAATTTTGGGGTAGTTTTTGGATGTTTTTTTTTGTTACAGCAGGTACATTTTTTGAGTTCACTTTTGATAATTCTCGATTTCTGATAAAAAAAAAATTTTTAATGACAATTTCAATAGTTCTTAGCTTTTCTCCATCTATTACTTAAAGTTGCATAGTCTAGTGGTTTTCAGTTTAAGTATTTTTTCCGAGATTAATATATCAACTTGATTGTTGTGATCTACCTTACTTTAGTTTGAAGTAACTTTTATTTTAAATGGCTAACTTTGGAGATATTTGAAGTGCAAACATGCCAAATTAATTCTGTCAAGCTTGCCAAAACTCTGACACCATGGACTTATGCAGTAACAGGTTCTGTTAAATTGATTCAGTAGGCCCTTCTGTGTGGCAACAAATGCTTAATAAGTGCATCAGTATCTAAGTTAGATATCAAGAATCAGATCGAGGTGGGCGATTCGTTTTTGAAAATTTATGCTTCATCAGACTACACAACTTGAATTATTATCACATAATGTCAAGGATATGTTGTAGCAGTTGGCTGTCAGTGATAGGAGTTACATAGGTTATGGCATCCTAAAGATATATAATAACAATATGTACAAGAATATAGTATACAAGGAATAATACATGAGTCATTGCGCTCGGGCAACAAAGAAGGAGAGAGCAGAAGTGGGGATTACACAGCTTTATTTCCAGAACTGTTACCCGTGCAAGTAGTTGTATGCACATAATTGTGTGGGCGCACACAGATAGCTATTATGGACATTAGGCTATGCAAGAAGTATATGACAAATGATGCAGTTACAACGACGAGATTAACAAACGAGAGCAGTTATTGAACAGGTGAAGTTGGAGCCCCGAGACGCATGAAATAGAGAGTCCATTGAGGTTAGTAGTCTGACTCATCTTGGGCAATTTATGTGAATGATAGACTGTTTTTTTGTTTGTTGGTTGGTTAACAACAGTTGTTGGTAGCTGTTGTTGATTTGTCTTACCAATAAGGTGAGGTGTGGGTGGGTGGGTTGAAGCAGGGTGTAAAAATATACGGATTTTCGGTTCGGATTTATATATTGGGAGAGAGCATTACTATTCTCGGGCGACGGAGTGGGGACCAAGGTTATCTAACAGAAAGCAATGGGTGCCCCACTCGCTGTGTGACATAAGAGACTATGTGGAAAATATAACACATAGTGCCCGAGATTGTGACGTGATGTTCATATGTAAGAGACAGTTAATGTTTAGTGAATTTTTCCCTCTAGGCACCAGTAAGAGTGCAAGTGGGGGGGGGAAGGACATTTTTAATATATGTTTATTGTAACTGTCTGCAACTACCTGTTACTACAGGGCCGATGGGCAAGCACACCCCGCCATCCTGCATACATTATGGACACCACCTGCAGCTGGGGTTGAGTGACAGATGCCTCCTATTAGGGCGTAGACCACCAAGCTGTAGAGGGTGTCTGATTGGCTGGCTGTGGGAGGCCCAGTCACCTGCATCCCTTACACCTGACACACAGACCTCACTCTAGGCATTATTCATTCACTTCTTCTTGGCTAGGCACTCTAGCAGGAGGCAACTCTTCTCTGGTCCAGGAACCCAGACACTCTGTCTGAGGCTCCACTTTCTATACACAAACTAGCAGCAGCTATTCCAAAGGCACTGAGCTGTGTGCAACAACCATGGGACTCCGGTTCAATGGGCTGTAGGCACTGATTCTTCTACACACTAACAAGAGTAATGAGGATCTGTGTGGACAGTACAGTAAGGAGTGAGGGTGATAGGTCGCTAGTAGGTGAACAGGAGTTGATGCCAATAAAGCACAACTTCTTCACTGTTAATCTTGCATGACTTGTCTTCCCTTTCTTCCTTATGAGTTTATTGAGAGGGGCATCTGGTGGGAACTGACAGACAGTTGTCAGAACGCACCTGGGGAAAAGTAAGTGGTATCTGGGGCTCTGACACCCGAGTCCCAAGATATTACAAGGGGGTGATGCTCAGATGGCTTCCTGGAGGAGAGTGTGCTGCTAGTGGGGTGCTGAGGGAGGACAGGAGGTGTGGGGGGTGCACTGTGATTGGACTGGTGTGCGCCTCGATTGCACAATGGCGAATTAGGAGGGAGGTGTGTGCATGTGAGTCACAAGGAACGCTTGTATTATTTAACAATGCCTCTAGAGCGCGTTGCTTTTTATCATCAGCCATTGGACGTCAAACATATGGTCATTCTGACATATTTCTTAGAGGAAACCCACTGCTGCCACATAGGCTACTCTTTCTGATAAGCAGTGAGGGGTCTTTTATATGCACTTTCCCACAGACGATGATGACGAATGAGCACCACCCGCCCGCTATTTCCCCCAATTAAGAATAAGACTAAAGAGCCCTTATCTGAGAAAATTAAGTGGTGTTGAAGTGGAGCCAGCTAATACCTTCCAAAATGGTTGTAGCTACAAATCCGCGTCCAAGAACCTAAATTCACCGGCATGGACTCAGTCACAAGCAACCACTCATTAAACGAGATGGCTGACTTGTTGAACACCCACTTCCCATGTGGCTAGTCATGGGGTACAAACTTATGGGGTTCAAACCGTGGCTGAATCAAACCCAATGACTTAAAAATTGGTACTTGTCGCTACCTAGCCGGGCGCTCTGCATTACTAGGATATGGCAAGGAGCAGTGGAATGAGGAGGACCAATTGTCCGCGATCGAAATTTCCCCTGTTTAATCAACAAATCAAGGATCTGAATTTCCTGTGGATTAGCAGTTTTCCGCCTTTTTAGTTCTGACATGTTCTCATCCCAGCTGTGTACAGGGATGAGAATTTTCCACTGATTTGGTGGTTTCCCTCCTTTTTGGGAAGTGATCCACCTCTTTAGGTCTGGCCTGTTCTCATCTCTGACGAATGTAAAAAAACTGGCCGCATGTGGTTTGCAGACTGCTGTAACCACCTCTTTTCCTTCAAAATATTGAGTTAATAAATGATTGGTAGGCCTTTTCGTGGGTCCAGCTAGAGGATTTTGGTTATGGTGTCGGGATCGCATTGATTGAATAATAGCTACAACCATTCCCCGTGCCCTCATCTCTGCCAATTTGGATTTCCACCGCTGTGTATAACTTACAGCATCATCAAAGGCCAGTTGCTCTCATACCATGTCTATGTGGTGTGGGAGGTTAAAAATCCCTTGGGTCGGTAAAAGTGTAGGCTCGGGCTTTCTATCGACAAACTGTCTAATGGTGAAAACAAGCCTTTTCAGGCTTATCCATGATAGGTAGTATAAATCTTCAACAACAACAACAACAACTAATAAGTATACATAGGTTTCTTGTTTTTATTTTCACCGAATCGTCAAGCTGCACTTCATTAGTTGAAGATTAAGTATGCATCTATCAGGGAGGGAAGCCACATTGGTTATGTGCGCCCCCCCAACCCCCAACCCCCAACCCCATCACACACACACCCTTTCTGCTCCCCTTGGGCTATGGCATTAATGACACTGGCAGTTCGTCGTGGAAGTATCGTGGTTTGAGGCGGGCTTAGTCTACGCGTGTAGACCCCTCATCCATCAAGCCCTTTTTGTACAAATTCCATTTTGAGTTAATGCGACAGGGGTCTGGTTGTGGTGGTGTCGGTTTGCCCGGTCTCGTGGGGGAGTACGTTGGGGGAGGGGGTGGTGGGGGCAGGGGGTGGGGGGGGGGGGCAATCCTATCAGCTGTGCACAGCCCTCCATTAACGTGTGACCGCTCGTGCCCCCACCACCCCCAATCCCACTCCTACCACTCCCTCTCTCCATACCCTGACACCACTCCCCCTCTCCATACCCTCCCACCACTACCACCACCCCTACCACCCCCACTCCCTCTCTCCATACCCTCCCACCACCCCTCTCTCCATACCCTCCAACCACCCCCATCACTCCCCTTCTCCATACCCTCCCACCACTCCCACTCCCAACACCCCCCCTCTCCATGCCCTCCCTACCCCTTCCGACCATCCCCCCGAACTCCCCCCCCCCCTCATCATGCCCTCATACTACTCCCATTCCCACCACTCCCTCTCCATACCCTCCCCACCGTTCCCAGCATTCCCCCACCCCACCCCCCTCTCCCCTCTCCATGCCCTTCCACCGGTCCTGCTCCCCACATCTTCCCGCCATGCCATTCCACCACTTCACCCACCCCTCACACACACTCCCACCGCTCCCCACCCCCCTCTTCCCACCATTCCCCTTGCCAACACCCCTCTAAAACACCCTCCCATCGGTTCCACCACGCCACCACCTCCTTCCACCACCCCTCCCCTCTTCACCTGCTCCCTACCACCTCCTTCCACCACCCCCTCTTCACCTGCTCCCTACCACCTCCTTCCACCACCCCCTCTTCACCTGCTCCCTACCACCTCCTTCCACCACCCCCTCTTCACCTGCTCCCTACCACCTCCTTCCACCACCCCCTCTTCACCTGCTCCCTACCACCTCCTTCCATCCACCCCCCCTCTTCACCTGCTCCCTACCACCTCCTTCCACCACCCCCTCTTCACCTGCTCCCTACCACCTCCTTCCACCACCCCCTCTTCACCTGCTCCCTACCACCTCACCCCCTCTTCACCTGCTCCCTACCACCTCCTTCCACCACCCCCTCTTCACCTGCTCCCTACCACCTCCTTCCACCACCCCCTCTTCACCTGCTCCCTACCACCTCCTTCCACCACCCCCTCTTCACCTGCTCCCTACCACCTCCTTCCACCACCCCCTCTTCACCTGCTCCCTACCACCTCCTTCCACCACCCCCCTCTTCACCTGCTCCCTACCACCTCCTTCCACCACCCCCTCTTCACCTGCTCCCTACCACCTCCTTCCACCACCCCCTCTTCACCTGCTCCCTACCACCTCCTTCCACCACCCCTTCCGCACCACTAAGCCCTCAACACACCTTCCAACCACCCCCTCTCACCCACCACCCGCTACCACCACTCTCCCCAACTCTCCTCACCGTCATGCCGACCACGTAGCATGAGGCCTTGTCCAGGATAATGCTTCTGTAATTAAAAGAACAAAAACGAAGACGCCTTCATTTAACAAATTGACAGGATATGTGGCTTGTTTTTGTTGTTGGAGTTTTACGTCCTGGCAACATCTAAGGTCATATCTGGACAGGGATATGTAGGTGCTCCCCAGCAACTGCCCCCCCTCTCCCCATGCTATCTCCCTCCAAAGAAGCACAACAACAACAAAACCCATCAACTTAGCACTTCACCACCACCAACAAACGGCATTAAAATAACCAGCACAAATGTAATCACCTAATCTACAGAAGTGGGCGGGATGGCTTCGTGGTTAGAGCGTGGTTAGAGTGGCATTCCATATGGAAAGGTCATGGGTGTGAGCCATGGGTCCGGCTGAAGCAAACCAAGAATTTACTTAATTTGTACCGGATGGTAAGAGCGCTAACTAATTTTAATATAAAATGTAACCTGCCAGTGTATGTCGAGTCAAATGTGTCAAATATTAACTTGATCTAAATTACACATCGACCAAATTATATGCATGTTGCATATAATTTGATAAGCATGCGATTATTTCTCTTTAAAAAATAAATTGTAAACAGAATTATGGCTAAATAGGTCACTTTCGAGATCCCAAAGATACTGTTGTAGTCAGTAATGAGCCCCACTTCTACATCGTGGTGACCCGACGGGATGTCCAAATCGGTAACAGTGCTGGCTGGCTTTCCATGTAGGGGGGAGGATTTAGGTTCGAATTCCGTCAATGTCAAACATAAAACCCCAAGACTAGAGACTAATAAAATGTGTACTTGTCACCACTACTCAACCCAACACTTGCATTGCAAGTTGTTGAACCTTCCCTGTGCATGTACATGTAAATGCATTGCCTCTCTGGATGTAATTGTAAGCACTAAACGACTTATGGTCATAAACCATTTAAAAGACTTACAATTTCAGGGGGGGGGGGTAAGTGTAGTAGACAAGGGGGTTACATAGGTAGGTAGTCGAGGTCGGTAGGGTGGTGACATCATGGAACCTATGTGGTGTAGTGGTTAGCACACTAAACCAGAATTCAAGGAGTGTGGTTTCAAATCCTGCTCTAAGCGCAAATTACCATTATCACCACCCCATGACAATATAAAATAAATAATATATATTATTATCATTAAATAGACAGCACAATATTACAATATTATATGTTTAAAGCGACTCGATGATATCTGGCGGGCCAAAAGACCCACCTTCACTTTATTCAAACACAATTCTGCATGCAAACTGGCCTGCAAGTAGCGGGAACCCAACTGCCTGCAGCACCGGAACCAGAAGACAACTGTGCCCTCTTAGACACAGACCACCTTCTGTAACAGGTTGCTTAAGCCATCCCTGCCTCCCCGGTTTCGGTCAAGCAAAAAACTCGACAATTTCATCCCCAATAATATTCGCGTGAAACCTTTTATATTATACCTGGATTACAATATACATATTCACCCACATCTAGTTCGCATACCTTTATATTTATTTATTTATTTAATTAAAAAAATTGTAGACAAATTCAAATTGAATCTTTGGGCTCCTTTAGAAGTAGATCCCTTTTTTTTGTGACTATGGTCGCAAACTGTTTAGTAAAACGAGTCTTTGGCGTCAGCGGATTTAATGTGGTTTATTATGTTAGACATGCTGGAAATGTTGTGAAACCTCCCCCACAATTCCACTTAGTGAATCGAGTAGTGCCATAATTTGTTCCCGCCAACACGTGAAACCCTCTTTTCGGCCTTCTCTGGCTATTTCACATTCTTCTCATTCAATGGATTGCACGTCCGATTTTGTAATGGACTTTGTATTTTAAAAATTGTTGGAGAGCTCATCTGTGAAAGAAATTGTGACTTTGAAAATGTTGGTTAGTGTTTCGCAAACGGGTGTCTGATGTGAATAGAATCCTGAAAGTGATCTAATCCTCCTGAAATATTACTAACATAAAGCACAAAGAAATATTTAGGCTTCCTAAGAGAGAAAAAACTGGACTCTATCGTCTCTTATAATTTTAGCTATATTTTATTAGTTAAATTTTGTTGTCATTTGACACAAATTTATCCACTTCAAAATTCCAACATTTTTGCTGTTATTTGACATTGATCTGAGCATTTCAGAATTTTGTGTAAATTTCAATGTAGGCATGTGAATGTCATTAACAATACTGACAATAGATACCACTAGCTTTTTGCCATGAATATGACCCTTGCTGCCGACATGTGTTAAGCCATCAGCAATCAATCAATCAATCCTAAAATATTTAGCAAATTTGTCTGCACTTTCTCAGGATAAAGTTGCATAATCTGATGGTTCTGAGTTTCTACCATCATCATCATCATCATGCTGTCGGTCGCGATGTGACAAAGACTGCTTTCATTACTTGACTGCCGCTCTCCATTTAGCTCTCTGCTGTGCGACTGATGTCTATGAGTTGGTCTTAATGTCTCTCAGCTTCAGGTTTCTCTTGATGGTATCCTTGAACCGGAGACGAGGGCGGGCCCCCCTCTCTTTCTATAACCAGAAGACAGTTGAGAGTAGAGGATCTGCTTTGGTAGCCTGTCTGATGACATCCTCATGAGGTGCCCAGTCCACCGGAGATTCTTTTTGATCAGAAGATCTTCCATAGAGGGCAGCCCGTCCGTTCGAGTGTTTCCTTACATTTCATGAAAGCTGCCTGCAAAAGTGTTGAAGTGCTGCTGGCTTTTGCAAGTTACCAGCGGCACTCTCTCGGGGAGCAATTAGAGGTTTCACACCGGCAAGATCATGTCCAGACAGGCGCAAAACTATTTGTCCCTGCAGGGAGATATTGGGAGTTCCATACATCAACCGCCCTTGATGCCGCCACAGTGAGTGACATAGTTTTCTGTTCAGGGTTTGCTCCCTTAGCCTTCGGTTCTGTCAAGAACCTGTACCACAAGGCAGTGGTTTACAACTCTGCAGGGCAGGGGCATCAAACTCCCTGAGGTATTGCAATACCTGCATACCATATGATTAGATAAATATATATAGCGTTGATAACTATTATCTACCTTACTTTAGTTTGTAGTAACTTTGATTATAGATGTCTAACTTTGGAGATATTTCAAGTGAAAGGCCATATTTGATTTGAAAGTGAAAACATGCCAGATATTTGTTTTTGTGCGTACACCAACATGCTGAACGGTGTAGACTTGCAACAGTGTGAGGTTCTATTAAATTGACTTCATGTTCCTTCTATACAGCAATAGATGTTTAATAAGTGCACCAATATCTAAGTTGGATATGATGAATCAAATCTAGATAACTGCTTTGGTGTAGACAAGTTTATGGTTTTCTCCGATTCCGAAATTTTAAACCAACCAAGTTAACAGCAGACGACATTTAATGACAGTTGACGATGTTTGAGGAGCTAGCAAGGGGCCTACTAAATAAAGGATTCACCCCATACTTGCAGTACACGGGTGAATACCAACACTATATAAAAGCTGTCGAAAAAGCGGGGAAATGCAATCAGAGCCTAAATTCACAATCTAAGAAGCAACATTTATTCTTTATATATGTTTTCATATTTCCCCGCTACCTTTGAGTTGAAAAATATAATAAAACATATAGCTTAATAGAATTTAAAGGTGAAATCGACGGCGTTCTATGGCTGCCATCTTGTCTTTTTGCATTCTCTCCTATTTCACCAACTCTGTGCCAATATAAGTACCCATTTGATACTGGAGGCAGGCATTCAACTTCCTGTTCCATACTAAAGCTATTTTCGCCAGTATTTAGACTACGTTGTCGTTCACCCGTGTACTACAAGTACAGGGTGAATCTGTCATCTAGGGGCCTACCTGTGAAAAGTCACCGTTTCTTTGGAACAAACTCCACAATTCCTTGGGATTTGTCAGCATTACTTTGAGTGGTCTGGGCTTTAATGTTCACGGTGATGGCAGGGGTGAAACTAAAAATCTCTTCGAAATCAATGATTTTAGTGCTGTGTATTTTTGTGCGTGTGCTATAATTTTGCTATCACAAAATGCTTTCATTTCGTGGGTAGAGAACCCCTTGATAATAACGTAGCCAGTCATAGTGAAATACAAAGTATAGCACAGCTTCGGCTAAGAAACAATTCCAATAGAGTTTCTCGTAGCTGGTCTTTAAGTTTCTTGTGCAGAATATAGTAACGTTATGGATTCACCTACATGGTTTACCGGACGAGGTGGCCGAATCGGTAGAGCGCAGAATTCCCTTGCGAAAGGTCAGGAGTTCGAATCCCAGCCGAGTCAAACCAATGACTTATAAAATTGATACGTGTCACCACCTAGCTTGACACTCGGCATTAAGAGGATATGACAAGGACAGGTTAGCACAGTGTACCAGGAAAATGTGACTGTGTGGGATATCGGGTCGTGATGCCGGTATAAGTCGCCATGAGTGTGTACTGTCCCACGTCAGTACCATCCTGATAAGACCTTAAATGTTTCTAGGATGTAAAACAACAAACAAACTACACGATTTTAGTACACTTCCTGGAAAGCAGTGAAAGTCCGTGAATTTCATGATTTTAAGTATGGGATTTACAATTCCAGCAGGAGGACTGTAGTGAGTGAGGTGCGCTGACCTCCCCAAGTGAAATGCCACATGCGCAGGGGCCGCATTCGATTAACACGACCCGGGCCACTCGGGTCACCCGAGTTACTAGAATTTCAAATCAAACACCGCGAGTGGAGTCGAAAAATACACGTGCTGTGTGCAAAATGACCTGACCCCAGTAACTCACGTCCTGGCTGGGGGTGGCTAGGAACGATGACGTCACATTAGCGCTGGTACCATCCTATAGGATAACAGCTACCAGTACCAGTCCTACATTGTGTTTTTTTGTAATAACCCAGATTAATGAAATGGAAATATAACTAAACTATGCAATCATAAAAGACTTTAAATCCTATTTTGCTGTAGTTATATCGGTTATTTAACAACAACAAAAGTTTTGAATTAAGCCACCATTTTTTTCCACCCCGAGCATGGAGAAGCGTGTTCGTTTATTCAACCCGAGTCTGTAGGATGTGCGCATGCGCCAAAAAGTGACTCGGGTGACCGGAGTTGGTTAGTCGAATACACCCAGGGCGGCGTGGGTGGATAGGTGGATTTTATCAGGGAGCCTAGAACTTAGAAGAATGGCCTAGTGGTTAGGACGCTAGCCCCAGAATGACAAAAGAATAGTCTAATGGTTGTGATGCTAGCCCCATAATGTCAGAAGAATAACCTAATGGTTGTGATGCTAGCCCCAGAATGTCAGAAGAATAACCTAGTGGTTGTGATGCTAGCCCCATAATGTCAGAAGAATAACCTAATGGTTGTGATGCTAGCCCCAGAATGTCAGAAGAATAACCTAGTGGTTAGGATGCTAGCCCCAGAATATGACAGAAATATGGGTTTGAGTTCCATCCTTCATTTGCAACCACAAAACCCATAAAAAACCATAGCTGATTCAAAAACCAACATTTCAAAATGTTTGAGATACATTTACGATTATAAATCGATCTGTGCATTCACAAGTAAAATACAATTGAGGTTTGTTGTTGAAGGTGTCCTGGCAACATCTAAGGTCATATCAGGACGGGTACCGACTTGTGACAGTGTACACTCATGACCGCTTTATAGTGCTGCCCACTGGGAGATCAGGATGCCAGCACCATGATCTGATATCCCACTCAGTCACATTATCCTGACACTGAGCCAACCAGTCCTTTCCCTATCCTAATAATGCCGAGAGCCTGGCTAGGAAGATTGAGGGCATGTGATGCCCCTTAAAAAGAGACATGATTTCCTGGAAAAGTTCTGGAATTGCCCTGAAATTTTATCGGAGTAAGATCCATTAACTAACTTTCTGCATGGGTTCCAAAATTTTTAAGAGAGGCAGAATTTGTTTGGCCATACCATTAGAACGCTCTAATAATGATCATGCCATCAAGATGCTGTAATTCCTGGATTAAAACTTTTGTAAATGAAAACTTTTAAAAACCTCACCTTTCAACACTTTTTAAGCATGTTCTTTCCCCACTGCCAGTGTTTCTTGCCCCACTGGTTGCTGCAATTATTCTCGTTGATGCAGTTGCAAAGAATTCTGTTGGTGGGTGTTAACGGCACAGAAGATTAGAGATAAACGAGGCTCATAATGGAGTGATTGTGTTGTGAAGAGTTTGGGAATGGAGAGAATGGCAACAGCTGCATGTGTCGTCTGCTTCCACTAAATGTCGTCTGCTGCAGTACGTTCACAAGAACTGGCAGCATTTGATGTCCATATAATATATTTAGTTTTCAGAATTTGTTTTATTATTAAATCATTCCATTGAATGAGACAAGCAAGCAAACATTACATTTAGAGAGACCGATACTCTGGCTGCTTCACTGAAGACCCGCCATTAAAGAGCAAATTTGGGGACCGGACGCGGTGGTCAAATCGATAGAATGCAGGCTTCCCATGCGGAAGGTCATGAGCTAGAAATCTGGCTGAGTCAAACCGATGACTTATAAAAATGTATGCTTGTCGCTACCAGGTGTGGTGCTTAACATTACTAGGTAAGGCAAGGGCTGGTTAGCTGAGTATTAGGATAATGCGACTAATTGGGATATCAGGTCATGGTGCCAATGGCCTGGTCTCCCAATGGGCAACACTGTAAAGTCACCATGTATCGATCTTGATATGACCTTCGATATTATTGCCAGGATGTAAAATCCCAACAAACAAAAAACAACACAACATTTTTGGGTGGAAATGGGCTAAGAGCGGGATGAGGACAGCCAATGCGGGAACCGCTGATGATTTTGCAAACTAGAGTGCAGAGTGGCCTGCTCTACCTACACCACCTCTGGCCTCATCCTCGTGGATATCATACAGGTGGCAGCAATAGATACAGAAGCATTGCATTCGTAATATTTGTATACAGTGTTATTCTTTGCATTTGTGGTTTTTGTTAATGTTAAACCGGACTCGGTTGCCGATTCGTTAGAGTGCATGCTTCCCGTGCGGAAGGTCGAGAGTTCAATTCCCGGTAGAGTCAAACAAACGACTTACACAATTTACACTTTTCGCTACCTAGCCAGGTGGTCTGCATTACTATGATAAGGCAAGAAATGGTTAGCTAAGGATCAGGATAATTTACAACACAAACAAGGAACTGCATGACATGGACTTTATTCAAGAGAAGGTCATATGTATAAAAGGTCAAATCGAATAAGGTCAACAGGTGGTATAGGTCAATGAATCAGGCTCTCAACCCTATCGCGCTGTCTTATCTTATTGTAGGGATGGGTGGGCGGCCGAGTAAGGTGGTAGTTGTTGTTGGTCCGGCTTCTGCAGGCGTTGTGTTGAAACCAGGACCTGGCGGCCCGTCGTCAACCGGAAGTGACATCAGAGCTCTTGCGTGGCGAGATCTGGTTCCGTGGAAGTCCGGCAGGGGGCGTGTTAGGCAGTCGGGATCAAACCCAGGTGGCGCCACCGCAGCAGCAGCCCCTCGTTCACGCGCAAATTACCCATGTTGACGAACCAACATGAACAATGTGACTGAGTGGGATATCAGGTTATGGTGCCAACGCCCTGGTCTTCCAGTGGAACAACACTAGAAAGTTACCTTAGATGTTGCCAGGATGTGAAACTCAAACAAATATTCACATTAAATGCTTTTAACTTCTGGTAAGCGACACTGCATGTTTTCCCCTAACAGTAACACCTTGTGATACGCGTTTATGTGCAGCGAACAAGTCTGCTTCTGAGAGTTAATGCTCAAGTCAGACCTCAGTGGGACATGGCGGTTCCATTTACTGCGGAGGGAAATGCCACTTCGTCGATACTTTAGTCTTGGATGTGAGAGCCGGCTCAAAGACAATAAGTATAGTAAGACATTTCACTCGAGCCTGACAATTGATTTAAATGGGTCATCTCTGTCAACTAGCACTGCGAGCATTGAGTGTTTATGTCCTCTCCAGCTTCATAATCCAGCCTTTTCACATCATTTCTATGTTATATATTTATGCCACCACCCATGCACACTGTACCGCTGAAAAATTTGAATCATAGATGAGAATCTTCTGAATTTATTCGGAATTCCGGATTTTTGATCTGCCCGATTTTCTTTCTGGATATGGTCAAGATTTGCGACCGTTCCGGGTTTTGCAATCTACAAACAGTTACGAGCCAAGAAAACCAAAATTATTACTAAGACAAAATTTTAAAGATTTGAATCAAATTGGACTAGTGCTGCCTGGCGGTGAAAACAAGTGTTAACACTTATCCATTATGAGCAGGGTAAATAAATTCATCAAAAGAAAAACAACATAATTTTCTCCTTTTTTTTTGTCAGGCCAAATGAGTTGAGTGCCCGTTTCCTGTGTGGCAAATGGTGCGTTTGAACATATGCCGAGTTAAACCAATGCTTTAAAAATTTATACTTGTCGCTACCTAACCTGGCACTCAGCATTATTAGGATAGGACAAGGAGTAGCGGAATGAGGAAGACCAATTGTTTGCGATTGGAATTTCTCCTGCTTAGTCAACAAATGTAATAACAAAATTAATATGAATATGAATTGATTGATTGATTGGTGATTTCTTTGCGCCGTGTCGGTAGCATAGGCCTTCTTCACGGCGAGAATTATTTGTTTTTTATTCAACCAATATGAATATGAAAGAAAGTCTTTGTAAAATGAGGAATATAGCCATACATTTATTTGGGTGAAGTCAGTAATCTTAGACATTTATTTAGTACCTAAATGGTAGCATTATAGTAACATTGCCATGCCTGAGTACATGTCTGTTCAATGATATTAATATCGGATTAACCACACTCTTCTATCATATTTGACATATTTGTGTAAGTTCATGGATGTGCTAACTTCTATCGCTCAAAAATGATAGAAATTGAAAGTTACGGTATTTATCACCCAAAATATATACAATGTAGTTTGAAGTGAATGATTTGCGAGAACTTCGGCTATATCTTATTAATAAATAGACGATTTCCACCACCAAACCATCTACAATAAGTGGTTGTTACAAGGAATTTTACTTGGAATTGACGATGTCTAATGTAGGCTGTACAGTGTAAGTGACAGGTCTTAGTCCAATCTGGTGTAACCTTGGTCTTTGAGCTCTCTCCAGGCAGTCCTTTCTTGTCAGCTTTCCCTTGTCACCAGCTCCTTCTATTGCACACCTGCTTAGGGAAATCAATACTTTAATTGGAGGGGAAGATCAACATGTTTACTGGATCAATAATAGACGGGTGTTCAGCATGGTTCTACAGAAACCAGATATTTACACTAAATACACTATATTGCCTTAGTTTTGTTAACCGCAGTTTAATAACCAATAAACAGAAAAATTGTATCTTTGAAAATGATGTCATATCCTCATATTTACAGGAATGAAAGATCTCCCCAATTTCGCATATTTCTATGGTTTTTGGTAATCTAGGATTTGTGTTGTTTCTAAAAATATCTATAACGTAAGACCCAACAAAATTCCAGAAATAATTTAAATATTTAACTACGCCCCAGACTTTCAGTGATGGTTGGTGTTATACTGAATGGCAGTGGATTTCCGTGAAAATGCTGTATTCTATCGTAGGCTTAACATTATTAGGGAATCAGGGAAAAGTACCTGAAGTTTCATACAATACTCTTCAAGCATTATCCTAGCTCCATTCCACTAATCAATCTATGCAGACTATTTTGGAGAAAACATTTCACAATCCTTGTGACTTTATTATCGCCCACCTGTCCGTCTATTTTGGCTCTTTTTCTCTGACTGTCCACTCTCACTCCCACCCTTTATTTCCACATTCCACTCTTTCACTCTCCCTCTGTCACTCTCCATTCTCCATCGCCCTCTCTCCACCTCCACTCTCGTTCCACCACCCTCCACTCTCCGCCGGCCACTATTCCTCCACCACCTTCCACTCTCCAGTCTTCCCTCTCCCTCAATCACTGTCCATTCTCCCTCCAGTACCATCCACTCTCTAGTCTTCACTCTCCCTCAATCACTGTCCATTCTCCCTCCGTCACTCTACCCTCCCCTCTCCACCCTCCCCTCTGCACCCTCCACTCTCTACCCACTCTTCTCTCTCCACCACCGTCCACTCTCCCTCAATCACTGTCCATTCTCCCTCCGTCACTCTACCCTCCCCTCTCCACCCTCCCCTCTGCACCCTCCACTCTCTACCCACTCTTCTCTCTCCACCACCGTCCACTCTCCCTCAATCACTGTCCATTCTCCCTCCGTCACTCTACCCTCCCCTCTCCACCCTCTCCCCTCTCCACCCTCCACTCTCTACCCTCCCTTCTCTCTCCACTACCGTCCACTCTCTAGTCTCCACTCTCCCTCAATCACTGTCCATTCTCCCTCCAGTACCATCCACTCTCAGTCTTCCCCTCCCCACTCCACTCTATCTTCACAAATACCCATGCTCTTTGCTACCTTCTCTCTGTATACTCTATTAGAGATTTTAGTCGCTTCACGTTGAGAACTGTGCCCCCCCCCCCCCCCCCCCCTTGAGGCCTTTTGCGTCCAGACACAACCCATGTTCCCTGTCCCAGCCACTCTAGCCTGCCCCCCTCCCCCACCTCCCAACCACACAGCCCTCCCGTGAGATCTTTTTGTCAATGCGGCTTTTTCTTCAGTGAGGCTGTCAGTAATACGGTCTCCCTCCCTCCATCCCTCCCTCCCTCCCTCCATCCCTCCCTCCCCCCCCCCCCCCACCGTATCCGCTCTCTTTCTCTCTCCCTTTGTTGTTGTAAATAATGTTTCTTCATTGAATAAGGTTCTGTTGTCAGCGCTGGTCTCCTGGCTCTTCAAAACGAGGAAAGTGTAGCTCAGACAGACACACAGACAAACAGACAAACAGATAAATGGACAAACAGACACATGACACTGGTCTCCGAGCTCTTCAAAACGAGGAAATTGACAGGCAGACTGACAGGCAGGCAGACAGACAGACACACAGACACACAGACAAACAGACACATGGCACTGGTCTCCCGGCTCTTCAAAACGAGGAAATTGTAGCTCACCAGACAGACAGACAGACACACAGACAAACACATGGCACTGGTCTCCCGGCTCTTCAGAACGAGGAAATTGTAGCTCAGCAGACAGACAGACAGACAGACAGACAGACAGACACACACAGACAAACAGACACATGGCACTGGTCTCCCGGCTCTTCAAAATGAGGAAATTGTAGCTCACCAGACAGACAGACAGACAGACACACAGACAAACACATGGCACTGGTCTCCCGGCTCTTCAGAACGAGGAAATTGTAGCTCAGCAGACAGACAGACAGACAGACAGACACACAGACAAACAGACACATGGCACTGGTCTCCCGGCTCTTCAAAACGAGGAAATTGTAGCTCAGCATACAGCCAGACAGACAGACAGACAGACAGACACACAGACAAACAGACAAACAGACAAACAGACACATGGCACTGGTCTGCCAGCTTTACAAAACGAGGAAATTGTGGCTCAGACAGACATACATACATGCAGACAGATAGGCGGATAAGCATACAGACAGTGCTGGTCTCCCATCTCTACGAAACAAGGAAATTGTGACTCGGATAGACAGACAGATGGATAAGCATAGAGACAGTGCTGGTCTCCCATCTCTACGAAACAAGGAAATTGTGGCTCAGCAGTCAAGACAGGCGACAGACGGACAGATAGACAGACAGACGGGACACTGCTCCATTTGGTCACCCTGTTAAGGGTTCCCCATGCGGATCCATCTCCCACCCTTTTATGGTCTGCCCTAGACAGTGACCGGCAGCGGTGATGGGATAAACCTCTCTGTGGTGCTGACCAGAACCAAGCAGTTGCTGACATCACAACACGAAACACAAGCCTACACCAGTGTAGACAGGCTCGCCTTCACTTCGTGTACAAGGCCATGGCGCTCATGTTGTGTTTTTTTGGTACATTAGTTGTTGAAGCAGGGGAAATTTCAATCGTGGATGATTGATCTTCCTCATTCCACTGCTCCTTACCCTATCCTAATAATGCCGAGCGAGTGTCAATTTTTAAGTCATTGGTTTGACTAGACCAGGGTTCGAACCCATGATCCCATGATCTACCAACATGGTCGACTCAAACCAATGACTTACAAAATTGATACTTGTCGCTTCCTAGCTTGGCGCTCAGCCATAATAGGATAGGACAAGGACTGGTTAGCTCAGTGTCAAGATAATGCGACTGAGTGGAATATCGGGTTATGGGGCTGACAGCCTGATTTCCCAGTGGGACAGCACTATAAAGTCACCATGAGTGTGCACTGTCAAAAGTTGGTACCCCTCCTGATATGACCTTAGATGTTGCTAGGACGTAAAACAATAACTAACAAACAAACTATGCATTAAAATCACTTTGAACCCATAAACACATGGGTAGGGTGTGTTTGCCCTACATATATATATATGTTTTATATTAGACTTGAGGTGAAATTGTTCTATGTTAATTAAAAGACAAATACAATTTTTTTTTGTTAATGTGTTCAGAGCAGTGTGCAAGGCTAGTGGTGTGACTAGTGGCTGGGTAGATTGATATTGTGATGGACCGGATTGTGCGTTGCCTAGGGAATAATGAATGTCACCATAGATTCCTTCTCAGGTTCATTCTGCCCAGGTCAGAATAGAAGTGACCTGCTACTGCCTAACCAGGTTGCATGGAACCTCTGGTGTGGGGTGGCCATTAGCAAAGAGTGGAAGGGTCCACTATAGAGATTGTCACTGCTAGAATGCTGTCACCCGCTGATCATTCTGACTGGCCATGGTCAGCGAAGTTGAGACTGCCACCCTGTGGTAGTGGGGCTCATTACTGACCGCAACAGCATGTTTTGTATCTCGACAGTGACCCTATTTAGCCGTAAATTTATTTCTTTAAAGAGAAATCTTGACAATCTTATCCAATGGCAGGATGCATGCAATTGTTGGATGTGTGATTTATATCGAGTTTATTTTGGACACATTTAACTCAACATATATTTATATTAAACTTAATTACCATTGACATTTATTCGTTTATTGATTTTAATGGTGTTTATTATATTATTGTTTTCATTTGTCTTGTTAGTGGTGTTTATTGTGTTTTGGGTGTTTTATTCTTGATATTTTATTTTTGTTATTGGTGTTCTCTTCTTCATGGGTATTGTTATTATTATCTTTGTTGTTATTGTTGTTTGACCTGATATAAACACCATCAGCCTTCCTGTGACAAATCATGTTTTATTCCCTGTTCTAGGTGAGTCCACTCTATGGAGGCTGACACTTCATGGGGGTGAGTCAATGTGTCATCAACTTAAAAAAATATGTGCAGCAAATCCCTCTAAATCATTCTAAAGAATATAAGTCTCGAATTAAGTGTTGTAATTTTAATATAGTAATTTTGAGGTGCAGCCTGGTCTAGTTCCTTCTCACTAACCGTAAGTGGCACCTGTTATGGTCTTGTTCACATGCCGTAGGCCAGGGGGCGCCACCCGTCTTCCTCACAGCTGCTGCAGCTTTCCCATATACTTCACCACTCGCAGCGGATTTGCGTATCCTATTCGATAACATATTTGTTGTTTTAAACAAACCAATTTATCTTCACATTAAAATTAAGTAATTGTGGTGAAAACTAGAAAAATTATTTATGGCTACGATATTCCTCCAGACATTCTGCCATTGCAGAGGTACGTACCTCTTCTAAATGGCATAGTGGTATCGCTTCCTCTAATTTTAGCTGTTTTGTGAGTTAAAGTAACCAGACGGGATGGCCGAATGAGTTAGAGCGTCGGTCTCCCATGTTGGTAGATCGTGGGTTCGAATCCTGGTTGAGTCAAACCAATGACTTAAAAATTGATATTTGTCGCTTCTTAGCCAGACGCTCGGTATTACTAGGATTGGGCAAGGAAGGTGGAATGAGGAAGACCTGCAACTGAAATTTCCCCTGCTTAAACAACTAATTTACCCCCCCCCCCCCCCCAAAAAAGCTTCCTCTTGTTTGACACAAATTTAACCACTTCAAAATCGCATTGGAGAACTTTATTCCTGTCATTTGACGCAAATCTGACCATTTCAGATTTTCATGTAAATTTCAATTGTAGGCATATAAATGTGATTAACAAAACTGACAATAAATACTACTAACCTTTTGCTGTCAAAATGACCCTTGCTGTCGACACGGTATTAAACGAATCAATCAATTAGATGGGGTGAGCTAGATTTATAGAATAGGGCCTTAATCATAACTACGAACGCCTCAGCGTGATGGTGAACCAAGGCCAACCAGGGTATTCTAATGTCATCTAATAGTGGGCCCATGTCCTGAATCCCTTTTGATTGTGATCCTCTCTGATGTCGGTGTTGCAGTTAGATTGCATGACCAGTGTTATTTGCGGCTGCCCTGGGCCGTCGCTAATCGAGAAGCCCTACATGCTGTTCACACTAATGCTAATAGACACACGCAACTCCTGAGTAGAGCTAGACACTGAAATTGCCAACTCGCGAACCCTGGTATGCTTCCTACTCTAATGCTAAACAAAAGGAGACAAGTTTGTGACTCGCGAACCTGGTATGTGGCCAAAGAAAAGGTTGGTTTGTTTGTTTGTTGTTGTTTTACATCCTAGCAACATCTAAGAGGACGGGTACCAACTTGTGACAGTGCGCACTCATGGCGACTTTGTAGTGTTGCCTCGTCCGGGGTCTGCCCCGGACGAGGCAGGACGCCCATTTTAAACATTTTTAGATGTTTAAAACATCCGGGGCATTTTGCGATCCGATCTCGATACGGGATGATCCGCGGGTAATCCGGGTGTGGTCCGGGTAGTCTGGGGGTGCTCCGGGGATAGTCCGTTTACCGTCTGGGGCCACGGTTTAACCCGGACCAGGCCCGGACTAGCCCCGACATAGCCACGGACAACTCCCGGACTGCCCGGATAAGACCCCGATGAGCACGCATTAGCCACGGATCACCATGGAGCAAGTCCACTTCAAGTCCAGGACTACTCCGTGGACACACCAGGTAGTCCGGGGGTGGTCCGGCTCAGTCCGGGGCGATCCGGCCTCTGGTCCGGGGCTAGTCCGTGACTCATCCGGGTAGGTGTGACCGAGAGGCCAAAAACCATCACAAAATATCGATTTTATCCGGGGCTGTCCGGGATAGTCCGGGTGATTGGTCCGGGGGTGGTCCAGCTAAAAATCCGGGGCTTGTTCGGGTAGGTGTGACTGGGGCTTAAGAGTGAAGGCTTCCCGTGTCTAAGGTTGCGAGTTGGAATCGCATTCGAGATAAATTATTGACTTATAAAATTGATACTTGTTCCTACATAGCCTAGTGCTCGGCATTACTAGGATAATGCAAGGACCGGTTAACTCATCAGGATAATGTGACTGAATGGGAAATTGGGTAATGGTGCCAGTGGCCTGGTTTGCCAGTGGGGCAGCACTATAAAGTTTCCATGAGTGTGCACTGTCACAAGAGTCAGTGCCTGTCCTGATATGACCTTAGATGTTGCCAGGATGTAAAATCCTAACAAACAAACATCTCAAAGACCTTGTAAATAAGGAATTCTGGTAAATGTTTACAATCAGTGCCATGTGGCTTAATAACAGATGTGTATCACCCTTTGTAACTGCCTTTTGACTTGACTTTTACTGTCCTTTGACGCGTGTTAGTTTCTAGAGAGAGAAAAGGGCGATGAAATAAATTGTACTCACTTGTCCCCATGAATATGGCTTTTTGGGGGCTACATTAGTTGATTAAGCGGGGGAATTTTCAATCGTGGACAATTGGTCTTCTTCATTAAACTGCTCCTTGGTCTAGTAATGCCAAACACCAGGCTAGGTACTGACAAGTACACATTTTTAAGTCATTGGTTTAAGTTGACCAGGGTTCGAAAACCGGGGGTATAAATCTCATTGTCTACAAAAATGGGAGGCGGGTGCTCAACTCCTATGGCCACCCCACCTGGTCTGGCCAATATGGCGTGAAATCGCTATCAATAGACTACATCACCATTCCAGCCGCGCGGTGCATTGTGGGATGCGTAGAAGAAAAACAAACCCATGAGAAGCACATGGCACATGCTAATACACTGGGTGCAGTTATGAAATGTGCTAGTTTCAGCTCATCTCGGCTCTTGTTTGAAACATAGAATACCAACTAAAAAATATATATATAATAAATTAAGATATTAATCTTTTATCCAGCATTGCATTTATATCAATATAATCAGCACATCTTATGCCATGTGCATTTAGATTTAGGCAAATCTGGGCACTCAGACTAGTGTTAGAGCCATAGCCAGAGTCAGTTTTACTTATTTTATTCATGTTTTTATTTATATCCTATGGTTAATGACATATGTATAACTAGAAAATGAGTAGGGTTAATCAGATATTGGTTATATATTTCTCTGAAATAAGTGTATGTTGACACATTTGGCATTTTAATATTTAGAACAAGAATTAATAATGGTGATATGGATATCAGCCTTAAAGTGACTGATTGTTTTGTGTGGAATTGTATGTTTCTTAGCTCAAAATGTTTAACTATGGCTAGTTTTGTCTTAGCTATATTCATCAGATCATTATATTGCATGTGTGCATACATGTTTAGGCCAAATTGTTATTTATTTCTATTCATTTTGAATAAAATCGAAGTTTTGCCCTACGCGTATTGGCAAACTCAATGGCCAGACGCATTTGCTTTGCTGCCAACGCTGTTTTCAGCACATGCACAGTCGGAACGGTGATATCTTCTATTATATCAATCAGTCACTTACTACCAACCTGTGTGCATGCAGAACACTGGTTCAGTCAGGTTCAGTCATTTTGGAAGGTGGTAGCCTAGATAAAACCAGTCAGCTATACGAGGTGACGCCAGCAGCAGTAACAGGCCAAGTTGATCGAGCAAGGCTTGGTTTTCAGATTGACTCTGCATATGCGCACCTCTATCGGGCAACAAAAAGGGCTTTCTGGGGCTGCTGGGTGGAAGGGGGTTAACTCGAGGTGGCATAACCCCAATTTACGAGCAGATCCGATTACGGTCCGTGGGCACCGCCGTGGTGGGCCCCGGAACATGTATACAATTTGCATGAGGCTGTGTGAGTAGTAGAGGGAAAGAGTGCGTTAATAGACCGTTTGCGCATGCGCACTCCACCGAAACTAGTTGTGGGTCAACCTTGGAAACAAGTGTCAAGTTTGTATCGAGTTACCATTTGATATAATGATTATTTGAACCCTCCTATGCGTAAATAATTTTTAAAATGAATTAAAATGAGAAACTGACCATCAGTATGTGATCTCCTTCCGTCTTTATCAGAAGTATAAACGTAGACAGCAACCAGGACCAAGTTAGTAACCCAAGACATATCCCGGACGCGGTGGCCTAATCTCGGTAGACTTTCCGTGCGGATGGTCGGGAGTTAGAATTTTGGTTGAGTCAAACCAATGACTTATAAAAATTGGTACTTGTCGCTTCCTAGACTGGCGCTCGGCATTGTTTGTTTGTTTGTTTGTTTGTTTGTTTGTTTGTTGTTGTTTTACGTCCTAGCAACATCTAAGGTCATATCAGGACGGGTCGCTCGGCATTAATAGGATAGGACGAAGACTGGTTAGCACAGTATCAGGACAATATGACTGTTTGATATCATGTTATGGTGCTGGTGACCTGGTTTCTCAGTGGGGCAGCACTATGAAGTAACCATGAGTGCACACTGTTGCAAGTCAGTACCTGTCCTGATATGACTGTATATGTTGCTAGGACATAAAACAACAACAATCAACAAGACATGTCTAGCTCTAAATCTAGTTTGGTCTAGTTCTAGAATTATCTAGATCTAAATACAAAGAATGTAAATATTGTCAACAAGACTTGCTTTGAAGGCGGAGCATGCGCAGTGAGCTGAAACTCATGAGAAGCGTGTGCTAAGTTTATGTGCAATTACTGTTGGATGGCAGTTGAGTGGAATGCATGCAACGGATCTTCATAAATAATAAAGCAATAAATAAAATTGTTAAAACACTCGGAATAAAAATGTGATGTTGCCATAGCTTTTCGAGCAACAACTAGAGTAGCAACTAGAGATATCTAGTTCTAAACCTAGATTTCTCTAGATCTAGTCTTAGAATTAGGCTTGGTTGATTGACTGCATCATATAACCGCTGAGGTCATATCTGGATGACTACTGACTTCTCACTCTGCGCGCCTATGGCGGTTTTATAGTACCATTCTCCCATACCCCACTCAGTCACATTAACTAGGCCTAGTAACTAGAAATTAAGCATGGTAGTGGAAAGTATCAATTATGTCCGTCTTTTGTTTGACTGGACTGGAGTTCGAACCCACAATCTCCCGCATAGGAAGGAACCGGGTGCTGTACCTTCTCAACTATCTCGTCCTGTCCCGTTGAACAATACAATCACAACATCTCTAAGTTTGGGCCCATGAACCACACCACACCCTTTTCGTTCTGGTTCTGATTATACTCTCCTACACCTCCTCACCTACCGCCCTCCTCATCCTCCTCTCACCACCTCCACCTCCACACAACAACACCACCACCACCACCACCACCACCACCACCATCACCACTACCACTACCACTACCACTACCACTACCACTACCACTTTCATCTTCCGAATACTGGAAGTTAAGTATCCGGGGAGAGGTCAAGCTCGCGCAGACCCGGATGTAGCCTCATTACACAACTCGGCAGCAGAGGAGCAGCAGCGAGATGGAGGAGGAACTCACTATTTTAGGTAAGTTAGGAAACACTGCGTGATGTTATCGTATTTGTGAAATACGATTTGCGAGTGAAAACTGTTAACATGTTGAACTGTCGTGCATTAGCTGTGAACTGAAACGAATCTAACGCCTGTCGGTCCAGATTGTTAAAACAAGACTGCGAGCACACATGCACTGTCACGAGTCTCGGCCGCATTGCAAGAAACCCAGTTAACTGGTGAGCATGTGGAGTGGTCGCAAAAAGAGCACAAGCGTGACAGTTTCATGGCAAGAATGATGTCTACTGACGAATCGGTGCCACATAACGGACCTACACTCAGTGGGAATGACTCGGAGAATTTGGACGCACGTTCAAAAGCCAAACAAAAAAAGATGGCACCCGAGGCCAAACCGAAAACTCGCGCAAAACTGGCGGAGTCAGGTCAAGCGAGCACCAGTGCTGCGCAGGCGAACACACAGTCCGATGACACACAATCAACAGATATGTCGGAGATTAAACAGATATATGCTGAACTATTAGCATTACGACAAGAATCGGATAGACAGTGAGCGGAGGCAGATGCTGGAAGGAGGAAGCACAAACCGCATGGTGCCAAGAGGAGGACGTGGCCTATGTAGGTCAAAATGGCTGAGCGTGCCGTGACCCATGGGGTTACGACATGGATGATGAGTGCTACGAGGAAGACGTTAGTGAAGCCGACTCAGTAGGGCCACAGTCACAGAGTATTGCAGAACAGCTGTTGATTTTAAGAAATAAATACAGCGGAGTTCAGGTCAGTGCAGGTGCGAGTGATGTGCAAGCACTGGTAAAAACGGCAGGAACACCAACGGTTGTCCTGTTCAGCAGCTTTAGAGCGCGACCGTCACCAAAACCGTTGGTGGACGAAACGGTAAAAACAAAAAATGCAGAGAGCACTACTACTGCAGAAGCTAAGCCTAAGTGTAGAGACTTTAAGTTAGATACGGACCTACAGGAGGGAGCCCTCCTGAGTGAAATCCAACTGCTGTATGAGAAGCGCAAGAAAACGGTCGCGAGCAGAGTCACTGCAGCGGGGTGCTGGCAGGGCCCGCCCGGCGTCCGTGGTATAGCGCTGAGATTGGGGCAGCAGGTCGCTGCTGTCTGCTGGGAGTGGGGAGGAGAGAGGGGAGGGGGGGGGGGCAGGGTAAGGGAGGCGCTATGGTACGGGCTTAGGGCGTCACACGCTCCGCCCCAGAAACAACACCGGCACGGTGAGCTCCTGGAGTCGTGGGAATACTGACATGGCGTGGGAATGAAAACACTACAGGCATCGTGATGGGACGACAATGAATCTGTGTGTGTGTGTGTCTGTGTGTGTGTGTCTGTGTGTGTGTGCGGTTGTACGTGTGTATGGTGGGGGGGGGGCAGAAGCATAGAGGAAGGATTTGCAAGATAGAAATTAAGAAAATAAATTGGTGGAAAATGTGTTAAATTGGATAAAATGGTGGTCTTTGGTTAAAGTGAAGCCGCTTTCAAATAAGTAAGCAAGTCGCAATAACTCATGTCTGCAGAGCCTCCATCTCACGAGCGACCTGGGGAACAAAGGTCTGCGCTGTGAATGTGTAGCTGACGACATCAGCCACGGGCAGCAGCAGCAGCAGCAGCAGCAGCAGCCAAAGTCGGGCTGGTTCAGGAGAGACCGGCGCCATCTATCCCCATCACACACATACATTCATACATTCATACATACATACATACATACATACATACATACATACATACATACATACATACATACATACATACATACGTACGTACGTACGTACCTACCTACATACATACATATATACATACATTCATACATACATACATACATACATACATACATACATACACACACACACACACACACGCCATCACTCCGGTACCAACACGTGAACCACCCATCACAGTCATTGAACCACAATTATCATCACCACCACCACTACCACCACCGTCAGTACTCAACCACCCACCACAGTCATTGAACCACTATCACCACCACCACCACCACCACCACCATTACTACTTCTAGAACCGCGGACCACTACACACGACGACTACCATTACCAGATCCACCCCCAACCCCTGGCCTCCCACCCCTGGCGGCGACATTTTGCGAGTGACCTACTTCGGGATGACACCAGTCTCCGTCCTCTGGGGCAGTCCCCCCTCTGTCGGCCTTTGAAGCTGTCCATCCACGTCTATTGCAGGAGGAGCTGGAGTAAGTCGAGGAGCAGTGACACACGGGAACATTTGAGACACCCTATACTACTGACACACTGCAGCTAACCAGTGAACATCGCAGTCAACAGTGAACACCTTGACTTGGTAGATCTCCCAGCGGCTTGAGCATCTTTTCAATGGTTATCAGCGTCCTACCCCCATCTACACAGTGAGCAGATCCCGTCACGGTGAGCAGGTCCCCTGAGAGTGTGCAGCTCATGCATGTGGAGAAGCTCCATTGTAGGCATATCCCCCTCAGTGAGCAGCTCCCTCCAGGTAGCAGCTCCCTATACAATGAGCAGCTCCTTCCACTGTGAGCATCTCATACAGTGAGCAATTCCACTGTTTGTGAGCAGCTCCACCACAATGAGCAGCTCCACCACAGTGAGCAGCTCCCTGCATTGGGCAGCTCCCTCAAAAGTGAATAGCTCCCTACAGTGAGCAGCTCCTCCACAGTGAGCAGCTTCCTCAACTGAGCAGCTCCCACAACTGAGCAGCTCCCTCAACAGTGAACAGTTCCCTCAACAGTGAACAGCTCCCTACAGTAAGCGGTTCCCTCCAGTGAGCAGCTCCCTCAACAGTGAGCAGTTCCCTCAACAGTGAGCAGCACCCTCAACAGTGAGCAGCACCCTCCACAGTGAGCAGCTCCCTCCACAGTGAGCAGTTCCCAAAGTGAGCACTTTCAGCGAACGTACAGGGGGTTCATTTCCAGTTACAGTGAGCCGTTCCACTTACAGTGAGGACGTCTACTCATGTAGCAGCTTCTTTCACTGAGCAGCTGCCATCACAGAGAAGCTTATCTCCGTGAGCAGCTTCCCTCAGTGAGTGTAAAAGCTCCTTACGCAGTGAGCTCGGCACAAACCACCACCGCCACCACCGCCAGCCACTCCCTCTCTTAGAGGGAGTGATGCGGAGGGCCCTCCCCCCTCCCCTCCCATTCCCCGGTCCTACCACTACCGCCGCTGCCGCCGTCGCTACCACTAGGACCTGCCACAACCGCCAGGGCGCGCAGTCAACACTATATCAGCGGGCCCTCGCCACCAGCCCTACCAGTACCACTACCACTGTCCTGCGCGCCGCGAGGACTTACCCATCCACCGCCTGCAGGAGCAGCTCGGAGCAGCTCGTAACAGCTGGCAGAGGGCGTCCGGGAGACGCGTTCCAGGCGAAGGCAAACCAACTCGGCATACCGGGGTGAGTGTTACCGGGGTGGCCGGCTGCGGCTGAGGTGCGTCGGCCACGCCCATCCTGTCCACTTGCTGTATTGTCCGACACCATGACTCCGTAACGAGGGCCGCCCCGTGCCAACAGGCGGTATTAAAACACTGGGCTATGTTCACTGGGGTAACTGGTGCGCAGTAAATGAGACCACGCAGAAGACTGATCCGTGTGTGTGTGTGTGGGTGTGTGGGTGTGTGTGTGTGTGTCAAACCATATCAAAATCTACTAGCTGAATTTCACACACACACACACACACACACACACACACACACACTCACACACACACACACACACACACACACACACACACACACACACACACACACACACACACACACACACACACACACACACACACACACGCACGCGCACACGCGCGCGCGTGCGCGTGTGTGTGTGAAATTCAGCTAGTAGATTTTGATATGGTTGTTGTTGGTGTTGTAGTACATGCATTCATTTGCATGTTGTTATTGTGGTATATTTGTCCACCTGCATGTTGTTACTGTGGGATATGTATTCATATGGATGCTGTTAGTGTTGTATGTGTATTCGCTTATATGTTCTTGTAGTGCATGTATTCAAATGTTATTGTTATTGTGGTATTCACCCACTATTGTTATGGTTGTACATGCATTCATCCACTATTGTCTACTGTCTACTGTTATGGTGCACATGTATTCACTGACTATTGTTATTGTGGTATGTGTAGACTGTAGTCACTGACGTTGTCTGGTGTTGTGCACCCACACTGTATATGTGGTGCGTGCATTCACGTGTGGGTGGGTGGTCAATGATGAGCACGTTGAGTATCTAATTAACCAGCATGTATACGTGGTAGTATGGCATATATATATATATATATATATATATATATATATATTATATATATATATATATATATATAATATATATATATCTACAAACAATATACACACGATATTGACACACACACACAATTCCTCCTGTGTATGAGGCGCGAAGTGTGGGGGGGGGGGGACCCGAATAAATTACCCTGACAGATGGGGTGGGGGGTGGGAGGCACTCCACGCCAGATCCTATGGAGGAATACTAATAAAAATAAAGTACATGTTCCCCTACAATTTATACTCCTATAATCAGGAAATAACACGAAGACAGCAAACATAGTTATGGCAAGTTTAATCAAGGTAAGATCACAACGTCCGTTTACATAATGTTAGCTCACAAGTGCTAGAAACGAGGCTTAGAGATGCTACGGCCCTATCAAGTTCAATTCGTGGGGAGGGTGGGAGGCCAAATAAAGTCTGATCAAAGTCTCCTGGCTCCTCCGGTCGTAGTGACAAGAACCCACTGATACGGCGCCTTATATAGCGAGATTGTACACAGAAACAGCGCGTCGACAATTTGTGCGCTCTGCCCGCTACGTCACGATACTCGAGCTCCAAGCGGCAAGGATAAAAGAACACCGCTAGCTGGCGACCAAGTAATTATAGTTCTAAGAAACCCGCTAGTCGGCGCCACCAAAGAGTCGAATGGCAGGCCTTGTACTGTCTCCGTGATCCTGATTACCCGTAATGCCGAAGCATTACGCATAATCAGGAAATAACACGAAGACAGCAAACATAGTTATGGCAAGTTTAATCAAGGTAAGATCACAACGTCCGTTTACATAATGTTAGCTCACAAGTGCTAGAAACGAGGCTTAGAGATGCTACGGCCAAGAGGAATCTGGTAGCAATCTTGGAGCCGAGACCGCAAGCTTCCTAGGAACATAGGCGTGCACTGCAGACGATCTCCAACGGCCAAGGTCTCTTATGTCCTGGAGGGGGACTCCGAGGCGGGCACAGGCCTGAGCCCCACCCCTACGAAGACTATGCAGGGTCGTCGCCCGAGCGGTTCCGATGCCCAGAGCTGTGAGGGCGTGGCGAAGAACTCCGGTAGCCCTCCTCGGTGTAATGGGCGTCCCGAGTGCATCCAGGAAGGCCGGGCCGTCTGGAAGCGGCCTCATTTTTCGATAGTATGTCTCCCAGGCTTTTACCGGGCAGTAACGAGATCCAGGAACCGCCGGAACAGAGATAATGTGTGGCGAAGCTGATTCCCAGGACGTCTTGGAGCTATGGACCCTTATGATCAGGCCTGATGCAGTGCGAGATATATCCTTGGCTCGCAGCGTGTGCCTAGCAAGTGTAGGCGTCTCCGGTGTTAGCAGGTTGCTCTGTCTGAGCAGCGTCAAGTATCCAATTATTAGAACAGCAATCATAGCCGCACCATTTGGGCCAGTCGGCCTAAGATAGTCCACGACTGCCATGAGATCATTAGGCGTTAGTGGCGGGGCCTGTACTGGGGTATGCGTGTTGCGTCGCCTCACGCCGCGCTTAACAATAGACACCAAATATGCATCGAAGGCAGCCGTGTCGCCACCGAGTGACATCACGCAAGTCCTTGCTCCACTTATATAATTCATGACTGCGCCCGGTGATGACAACTGATCCCGAAGTCTCATTATGTATGAAATCACGTCGTACTGTGACGGCGCCAAGGGGTCACCATCATGTTCCTTGACATATCTCACGTAGTTCTCTGCCTGCCGGCTCTTGTTCCTCCATGTACTCCAGGTCAGACCCTCCCTCAGGAGCTGGACCAATCTGCGGTGATGGTGTCTTGAATAACCTGTGGCAAAGAGGCAATTATTAGGCTTTGACACAGATAACAACTAACACAAGCTTAAGACCACACGCACTGGCCACAGCCCGAACCGGAGACCAGCTATATGCAAGAACTAAGGACGTCATCATGATCAACATAGACTGGCTGCAGGTTGTTCTCATCAATGATACGCCTGGCCATCCGTTTAGCCGCCTGGTCGGTATGCATCCTGCTGAGTGCGTCTGCAAACGGGATATCGACGCCTGCTTTGTGGCGTATGACCACCTCTGCGCTGTTATGTGCTGCATAAAGCCATATCTCTCTGGCGCAGGCGCAGATAACGGGATCCCTGCCGGCGCCGGACGTGAGAGCTTGTTGTGACGCCATGTTGTCGGTATTGATGTGTATTGTATACATATGCGGGCGGATCGGGGCCAAGTGACGAAGCGCCACAACCAGATTGAGGGCCTCAAGCTGCGCAATGCTGTAACCTCTCCCAACAACAACTGCGGAGTATTGCGCTGCGTAGTACTGTGTCGGGGAGTGGGCGCCACCGCCCTGGAGAGAGGAGTCACACTCTATGGTCCACAGAATGCGATCCGTCTCTGGCAACATCACGAGACCATTGGAACCAGTTGCGTACCTTGTGAACCAAGCCACATCAAGCCTGAGCCCAGCTGAAACCGCATGCTTCCCCCTATACGGCGCTGTACGCAAGGCCGCCAGTATCCTAGACATAAATCGCCTCGGCGGGCGCACACACTTTGCCACATGCTGGAGGCGACCGACCAACCTCTGGATATCCTTCCTCGAGGCGAGGGGTTTCTTCTTCCAATCCTCACACTCCTCCAGGACCTCCTTTAGTTTATCCGCCGGAATTTTAACGGTCATTTCGGTGGTAGACACGTCAAATCCGAGCCAGACTGCCTCTGTCGAGGGTGGCGCGCATTTATGACCAGCAAGGTCGAGCCCGAGCTCAGTAGTGATGCTTATGATATCATTGTAAGCCCTCTTAGCCGCCTGAGCCGAGGTAGCGACCCCGACGAAGTCATCTAAATAGCAAAGCGTATGATGTCCCCTTGACCTCATGAGGTAAACTACGGCATTCGTAGTGCGAGCGCATGCGAGCGAAGACGTCCTGCAGCCGAATGGTGGAGCTATGTCAATGTAAATGCTTTCATCGACTTTAATTCCAAGCAGGGGGGGTTGACAGCGGGCACGTTCTAAGCTGGCGATAAGCCCTAGCCAGGTCCGCACACCATATCAGGGCACCACGCCCTGCCCTGGTGACCTCATCTGCGAGATCTATGATGCCGGGGAGCGTATATACCGCAGGCGACCCGAGGTATTGGGATTTCCTTATTCCAGCATTGACACTGTCACCCGGGGGATAACTGAGGTCAACAATAACGCGTCTCTCATCGGTGCCACGCTTCGGCCTCGTCATAAGTGGACTTATCTGAGTCCAGGGACCAAAAGGTGGGGCATCGAACGGGCCCAGCATCGCCCCATAACTCAATTCCCTTTCAACATAATTCCTGATGCAGTTCATGCTGTGCGCATCATTTTTGTGGTTCTCCTTGGCCGCAACAGGTGGCCGATCCGAGGTGAAATCAGCCGGCCAGCCAAACTCTAGGAATTCGACCAGCTGTTGGTCATGGTAGCCGATCAAGAGGCGCTTCCATGCAGCAATATTAAGGCCTGACGGAACCCGTACTCTGACACCCAGATAGTTCGGAACAGCCGAGGCCCGCACTATGTCATATATTTTCATATATTCTTCCTGACCGGACCAAACCTCACGCTCCGTATATGGCCAGATCGCATCAAGTGTGTCCCTGTATTCTAAGGGGTTCAGAGGTGGATTGTAGTCTGCAATCTCCGCCTCATCCAAAGCCTCGACAATCTGCTCAATATCGTCGACATCGTGACTATCGGACGTCATAAGGCGTGCATCAACGTCCGAGACCTGGTCGTCCACGAGATGGTTCCAAGTGGCGCAAGCTCCTGGTGTGGCACTCCCAGTCTCCCGCGCAACCATGCATTGATCGCCATCATCGTCCCGTGTATCCCTTTCCTCACGACCGTCAACAACCAGCCCCACATCACCCTGGTCAACGAGGTCCTCGTGCATGACCTGAGATAAGGATGTCCCAACGTCAATCTCCCCACCAATGTCAAAGTTTCCGGGTGTGAGGTCCTTTTTATTCCGACCTGCCTCATTGTCAAGTCTCGCGGCATCGGTAACCGCCACTGCAGAATAAGCCGCGCCACCATGGTCAGGCAGACCGGCTCCGCGATGTTCACTACCGCCAACACCCAAGGCTCCTCCCATAACCGGTCTACCAGCTCCACCTATCTTTGTTAAGCCAGCCAGGTGGCTTCCTCCGCCCTGCTCGGCCTCACCACCCGAGCGTCCTTCATCGCCACGTTTGCCATCTCGCCAGCCAGTCGTCAGGCTACCGGTACCGTGCATATCAGGCGGGTGCGCCTCAAAGACAAACTTCCTCTTCCGTATGGCAGGCACCCCGTCACCTGATCCATTGTCCTGAACCTGCCGTCTCGCCGATCCTGTGGCAATCCATCGCAGCGCCACCGCCCTAGGAGCACTAGCATCCTGCGAGACCACCGTAGTTACACAACAGCCTGGCTCACCACGCACATCTGTACCCCAGCTCTGATCACCAGGTCCCCTGTTGTCACCCAAAGTGAAAGGTAAGTCATGCTCCTGCACACTGCAGTCACTGAAGCGCCTCTTCCGTGATCCGGAAGCACGTAAGGTCAGGCCAAGCGCCGCCTGTGCGATATCATCACCGACCTTGGGTTGTGTCGCCTCACACTGCCCGCCAAGGTCGGCCCTCAAAAATCCTGTCTGACTTCCTTGTTTGCTCGTTCGTTAGCGCGCTTCTTGTTCAAGCATGCTTTCTCGGGATGGGCATTGGCTCGCCTATACCTCTGTGCACACCAGGCGCATATATGGCACTTCCTATCCGCCTGAAGCCCATGGGTAGCGGCAAAGACACAGTCACCCCAATTCCAATCATGACACGGCTTCCCGTCTGTCTCCCGATTGTACTCTGGCCTAGTGCATTCGGTCGCCTTCGGTTCACTATACGCCACCTGCGTCTGTCCTCCTTCCGTCTTTTTGGCTATCGGTGCAGCAGCCTTTACTGCCACTTTAGGCTTCTCCAAGCGCGTTCCTATCGCACAGACGTCCCGCTGGACATCCTTAATTGCATACTTATCGCCCCAGCCCGCCGGCAGCCTGCCATCACTAATCATCGTAAATACCGTCTCCGACCACTGGCGGCACGTGTGCCAGTCCCAGGTGCATGCCATTGTCGCGAGCTGATGCATATGCTCATGCAGATTTTCGATCCAGATAGCGCTCAGCTTACGATCCTTAGTCATCCGGCATATTGCGGCGAAATATTCCGCCCACGATGCATCTTCCATAGATATGCGTTCATTCTTATTCCCTCTAATGACATAACGATGGGGGGCCAGCACATTATTACCTTTTTTCCGGGAAATTGCCGATCCTGCTGCCTCGAGCAGCGTGTTTACCGCGTCCGTCCTGTCGTCGTCCCTGTAGTCGAGGTCCATATGTCCGTCATAGGCTGTCCTTGCGTGGCGACGCCTATCATGGCCATCCCAGCTGAAGCTTTTACGGGCTCGTCTGAATGGCGAGCCTGCCCGGCCGGTTCCGCATCCATGATCCCTGGCCCATGGGTCCCCTTGGGATCCACTCTCGGGCTGCACATCCCGATGATGAGGTGAGACCTGAGCGGCCCCTAGCTCGCGGTACGCGCCCCTTCCAGCGCGCTGATGGTGCCCGCCGCCTCCTATCTCCATGTCATCGCTGCATGGCGATCCAATCCTTCTTGTTGGTTTCGGCGTCCTGGAGCGTGAGTCACGCCCCTTACCTCCACCTTTTTCGATCCCATCGATCCGTATATTAAAGCCATCCACGATCTGGAGCATCTGTTGTTGGAGACCTTCCACTGCACGCGTAAGGCGGCCAGCCTCGCCTGACGCCACGGAGCCAGCCTCATCATCTCCACCGACCGTTTCCTTGGCGACGTGCTCCAAGGAACGCCGAGCCTGGCGCGCTGCTCGGGTCCTCCCGTCCCCAGAAGCTGCCGTAATGACTGTAGGATTCCGTTGAGCCTTGGCTTTTTTTGATGCCGAGCGTGTAGTAGGGGAGCATGGGGATGAGCGTCCCGCACCACGCGCTGCTTTCCTGGTAGACGGCATTGTAGTCAGTTACTGGCACGCAAAATGACGTCTCAACACCACACTGATCGTCTTAACACACTGTCTCTTAGCGCTATATAACGTCAACACGGAATCAGAGCTATACTGACGAGCAGGCAGCCTGTGGCCGATTTGTCACTGTCCCATCATGCCACTACACTGATTCCTACGCTTCCGGTCCGTAGCGTATTAGAACCGCTGACGGTGGCTCCCAACGCGCTTCCAACGAAAGTTCAGACCGACGCGTTTAAGCAAGCCGACTGGCGGCGGTTCCTTTGCCGGGTGCCGGCACGACTCCAGGCTCTTCCGACCAATGTACCACCGAAACGTCTCCTAGCAAGGCCGACTGACGGCGGTTCCTTTGCCACGTGCCGGCCAGACTCCAGGCTCTCCCGACCAGTATCAAGGCGGGGCGCTTCCTCGTAAGGCCGACTGACGGCGGTTCCTCTGCCGCGGGCCGGCAAGACTCCAGGCTCCCTCGATCACTGCTTACTGGCGATGCGTTTCCTCACAACTGACGGCGGTTCCTCTGCCGCAGGCCGGCAATACTCCAGGCTCCCTCGAACACTGTTTTTATGGCGAAGCGTTTCCTCACAAGGCCGACCGACGGCGGTTCCTCTGCCGCGGGCCGGCAATACTCCAGGCTCCCTTGATCACTTGTGGCGAAGCGTTTCCTCACACGGCCGACTGACGGCGGTTCCTCTGCCACAGACCGGCAACACTCCAAGCTCACGGGTCAATGTTTATGGCGAAGACCGACTGTCGGCGGTTCCTACGCTGCAGGGCCGGCACTCGAAATGTGAGGAAACCGACTGACGGCTACTTCTACGCCGCAGGCCGGCAAGTCTCCAGGCTCCCCCGACCAACGTCAAACCGGAGCGTCTCCTGTCAATGCCGACTGACGGCGGTTCCTACGCCGCAGGCCGGCAAGTCTCCTGGCCTTTCGACCAACGTCTCCAGATTCCCCAAATAAAGTCTGATCAAAGTCTCCTGGCTCCTCCGGTCGTAGTGACAAAAACCCACTGATACGGCGCCTTATATAGCGAGATTGTAAACAGAAACAGCGCGTCGACAATTTGTGCGCTCTGCCCGCTACGTCACGATACTCGAGCTCCAAGCGGCAAGGATAAAAGAACACCGCTAGCTGGCGACCAAGTAATTATAGTTCTAAAAAACCCGCTAGTCGGCGCCACCAAAGAGGCGAATGGCAGGCCTTGTACTGTCTCCGTGATCCTGATTACCCGTAATGCCGAAGCATTACGCATA